>OY804604.1:41339087-41973087 GCA_963680895.1 Fragum sueziense | reverse complement strand
TGATGTTTTTTGTGAATGCTTCAAGCCTTGCTTATAGCTACTTTTTAGACTATTCCAAATTAAAAGATTTGCAGACGCAGTGGCGGATCCAGGATTTCTGTGATGGGGGTTCGAATATGCAAAAAAGGGGGTTCGTTTTCCTTGTTTTACACAATCTTGACTTAATTTCTGCATGAAAATGAAATAATCAGGCTACAGAGGGGGGGTTCAAACGAACCCCCCCCCCCCCTGAACCCCCTCTGGATCCGCCACTGAGACAACAATTTCAAGTGAATCAAACTTTACAATTTTTGGTCTTTCTGGATAGAAACAATGAGTGAAATGAAGAAATTGCTTGTCAAAAGCAACTTCTTCATTTTCCACTCTAGATCTTTTTGTTTTCCAAAGCCTTTATTTTGTAGGGCATCAAAATGCATCAATGTGGGAATGGGTTAAGAATTTGCAAAGCTGCTGATATGAGGGATTTTTAAATGAAAAACTCCATCTTTTAGAGACTATTTGTTTTTCAATGAATAGAATGTTGGTGGGAGACTCATCAAAATTGGTTCCTAGAGACAACTCAAATGAGAACCGTACATGACATGACAACATGACAAAATCCTAATAATCACCTTAACTTATCAACATACAATGACTCTCAAGTTAATGGCTTTGAAAGAAAATGTGGAAAATGAAGAAATTGCTTGTGACAAGCAATTTCTTCATTTCCGACATTTTTTTCTACCCAAAACATCAAAGAATATGAAATTTCATTCAATTCAAATTGTCGTCTGCAGCATCTTTGAATTTGTACAAGTCCAAAATTTTGTTGTCTGGTAATGGGTTAAAAAGCTTAATTTTAGAAATTTGATGGGGTTGGGCCTGGGCCCCAGGGCCCACTCCTTGATCTGCACATGTTTTTTTTTTCGTCAATTCTTTCTTACAATCAACCCTTTCCCATACAATTAAATTCTTAGGTGGTCCAAAATTTAGAAAATTTAAAGACATGTGATGACTTTTTGAAACGCAATTACAGTCCACACTCGTTATGTCAAAGTCAGAGGAACCGTCGAAATGCCTTGACATTTCCGGATTTCGACATATCTGACTTTCGCACAGTTTCGGTTAAAATGATTGATAGCTTTTCATTTTTGTTGGTAATAGAGTGCGTTTATAATTGAAATATAGAAGGAAAAAAATCCTTTTCCTACAATATATATCAATGTATATATTTACTTTAAAGTAATTTTGTTTAACATGTTTGATATAATCCATTGATGATTACGAGACAACATGTTCACTTCGACTCAAGCAGAAATTCTACTTCCGATGTCGACATAACGAGTGTCAACTGTATTAGTTTGTTGTCATTCACATGAGTAAACACAACACAGGATTTGGATTATTGGATATGAAATGAATAATTCAAAAGCTTTAATTGTGTCCCCTCTAATCTGTAGCTTTGTTAAAGTGAAAGAAATTTTACTTTTTTGGTCTTTTTGGAAAGAAAATATTTTGGGGAATGAAAAAAATTGCTTGCAGGGTTCCCAAAAAAACCAATATGGGGGATTTGCACCCCCCAAATTGAATCTTATACCCCCAATTTTTGCAAGCAGCCTTCTTTGTTTCATATCGAGGGGGTGCAAGTATGCTGTAAAATGAGTGTTAAAAGTCATTGGGAACCCTGGCTTGTCACAAGCAATTTCTTTATTTTCCTACAATGTTTTCTTCAGAAGCGTTTATCTTATGGGTCAGGAGCGAGCCTCAAAAAGCATCATTATGTGACAATGGATTAACTCTCTCCCAAACGACAAAAATTAAGGGTGATCCACTTCAAAAACTGCCACAAATCACAAAATGGAAGTTATAAAAGATAGAATTTGTATAAATATGGTACAGAAAATATTGAGACAAAAGGAGAAACTGCTGGTTAACAACAGTTTCTTCTTTTGTTTCAATATTTTCCCAAGCCTTTTCTATCAGGGAGGTCAAAACCAGGTCTTGTTTGGGAAAGGGTTTACAGCTTAATGCTTTCCAGGGTTTGACATTCCTTTAGAAAAGGCTAGGGACCACATTGAGGCAAAAGAAGAAAATGCTGATCATCAATTTGCCTCAATATTTTCCTTTTAATTTACACAAATTCTACCTTTATCTACATAATTTGTTTTTTCAAATTGGACAAGTCCAAAATTTGATGTTCGAGACAGGGTTAAGAAAACTTTGATTTGAATTTTGGCTCTCACTCATCAAGATCATTTGGTAGGGGTTAATCAATTATCACACAGTTTTTGACGCCACGCAAGATAGGCTTTAGAAAACATTGTGGAAAATGAAGAAATTGCTTTTGACAAGCAATTTCTTCATTTCCATAAAATTGTGTTCTACCCAAAAAGGCCAAAAATGTTAATTTTCTTACACTCAAAATTACTATAGATCTGAAACATCATTGAATTTGGACAAGTCTAAATTTTTGCCATCTGGTGGTTAAGGGTCTTGCAGTCATTCAAGGAAGGTAACTCCTGACTAATCAATTAATTTTACAGAAATTATGAATTAAAGATATTTCAGATCATAAACAAGGAACGAAAACTGTCATTATTATATCAAATTCGATCAAAACATACTTATTAGTTTGTTCCTGGTTTGTAAACCGTTTTGTATCGAAAATAATGGAAATTGGGTTTCACTTTGGCTAATGCTGCGGGTAAATGAACGAAGCTGATAAAACATATAAATTTTGAATCCATTATTATTGAAAATTTCAGACAAAAACTAAACATCTTAGTAAGAAAATATATTAATATTTGAGAAATTGAAGAAAAGTGTAAAATGACACAAGGATTATTCAAATTGATATAAAATTTCTCGATATCCGAAGCTCCCGACCACAATGAGTCATCATTCGTCCCCATTCAGAAGCTCGCGGCTAGGTCAAGAAAATAGACAAAAATACAATAAAACTCTGTAAATTGTCACAAAATATCAACTTTGAATGAACATATGAACCTACTTGCTACTCCATGTTGTTATTTGCCCTTCAGATCAGGAATGTCGATTTATAGTTCACGTCACGATGAGAGTAGGTTACGAATGAATCATTCTACCATGTTTGCAGCTTTAATTGACTTGAGTCACGTGGCCTGTGACGTCAGTGATGCTGAGACCACCTGTTGCTACTGTGTGCATACCGCGAATGTTTGGAATTTCCCGGGTTTAACCCATTACCAAACGACAAAATTTTAGACTGTTCCAAATTCAAAGATAATACAGACGACAATTTCAAGCGAATTAATTTGTACCTCTTTGGTCTTTTTGTAAAGAAAATATTATGGGAAATGAAGAAATTGCTCAAGTTACAAGCAATTTCTTCATTTTCCACGATGTTTTCCGAAGCGATAAGATCTGTCTTGTGGTGTGTCAAAAGGAGTCACTGTATGGTAATGGGTTAAATCTTTCCCAAACGACAAAATTTTGGGTTGTCCAATTTGTAAGCTGCTTCAGATGAACATAATTATTAGGGCTGAACTTGTTGATAAAGGAAAACTTGTGTACAATAGCATGGGTGGATCTAGAAGGGGGTCGGGGGGGGGGGGTGTCCGGACCCCCTGGCATTGGCCGAATATTGAATATTGACTATCTTGGGCTTGTACCCCCCCCCCCCTGGAGAAAATCCTGGATCCGCCCTTGCAATAGCACATTGTGACAGAAAATATTGAGGCAAAAGGAGAAAATACGGATTAGTTTCTATCTGCATTTTCTTCTTTTGCCTCCGTGTTTTCCCAAGTTTTTTTTTCTATTAGATCTAGATCTAGATCTAGATAGATCTAGGGGCGTCAAAAACAAGAACGTTTGGAAATTCCTGATTAACCTTTTCCTAAACAACACAATGTTTTGATTTCTTCGAAGAAAAGAGCGTCATAATTATTATCAACATTTTCTCCTTTTTCTTTAAAAATATTTTCTGTATTAGATCTATGTTGTCTTCGTAGATCTATATAAATTCCTGCCATCCATTTTATCGTCTGCAGTGGCTTTGAATTCTCCACCCCCTTAAATTTTGTCGTTTGAAAAATGGTCAGAATGAAATTAGGGTTAGACCGTTTGAAAACAACATAGGCTATGAATTTATATTTTCTAGAAGTGTTTCGAAATACTGTCTTAACCCATTACCACACAGTGACTCTTTTTGACTCCCCACAAGAAAATGGCTATGGAAAACATCGTGGCAAATGAAGAAATTGCTTGTGACAAGCAATTTCTTCATTTCCCACGATGTTTTCTACCCAAAAAATCATACAATGTCCAAGTTTCATTGCATTGAAAATGTCGTCTGCAACTTCTTTGAATTTGGATCAGTCCAAAATTTTGTCGTTTAACCAACAATTGCGCGGCGGAGAACCAATAGACTCGTCATTAACCAATTCTGTTCGTAGATCTAAGTGACCGATTTGAAGCAGAGAGGCATTTGACAATGTGATCGTTCGTTGCTCTTCACAAGTTAATCAAAGGGCTGCTCTGTGAAAGAGAGTGGCAGAGAAGGTGGAAAACACCAGGAATTTCCTGTATATGGTAGATCTTTAAGCACCTGATAAAAAGTTTTGGACGACCAAACACAATTTTGTAATTTTGTATTTAAGATCGTCAATAACTTTTTAGATCTGTCAGCTGATTGATAAAACGATCCATGATCACATCCAACAAATCCCGCTGACTGGATGTTACTCATTCTATGCTTTAACCATTTCCCAAACAAGACCTGGTTTTGACGCCCCTCATAGGAAAGGCTTGGGAAAACATTGAAACAAAAGAAGAAACTGCTGATAACCAGCAGTTTCTCCTATTTGTCTCAATATTTTCTGTGTCATATTTCACACAAATTATATCTTTAATACCTTCCATTTTGTCATTTGTGACAGGTTCTGAATTTGACCACCCTATTTTTTGTCGTTTGGGAAAGGGTTAACCATTTCCCAAACAGCAACATTTAAGAGTGTTCCAATTGGAAAGCTGCTGCAGACGACAACGTGTGTGTTGATTCTTACGAGGGAATAAGTATATTAAAGTGTATAAAATTTCTCAGAAAATATTTAAGCAAAAGGAGAAACTGCTGATTATCAGCAGTTTCTTCTTTTGTCTCAATGTTTTCCCAAGTCATTTCTACTAGGCAAATCAAACCCCGGTCTTGTTTGGGAAAGGGTTGAATTAAGACGGTCTCATACATATATTAACAGAATTGAAGAATGTGGTAATTGTTGTTCCGCATGTTAATGTCATGGGATTCCCCGCGATTAAATTGGACTTTTGTAAAAGTTCTCTGTTCAGAAATCCCAAATTAACGATTTCAAAGGTCAAGAAGGAACAGATAACTCTTCTTCTCCCTTTTCAACCTTTTCCCAAGCTGTGTTCCTATATTTCCATGCACAAACTACAAAGACAACCAGTTACTCCATTTAATACGAACTGAGAGTGAAAACACCACTTTCTAGCCATATGAAATGCATCAAATTACACACAATTGTAAATACGCTTCACATAAGTTGATTCACCTTTGCCGGATTTCAAGATTATGCTCCAAGAAGAAAAAAATTTACAGCTGTTATTTTAGTCTAGATCTATATTCATATGCAAGGGAGGCAATTTTGAACATTTTTGTCAAATATTCCCATAGTAGGCCTAATACACGGGTGGTAAACAGAGAAACTAGCTCCAAAAAGAGTCAACGGTATTTTGTTTCCTCGTGACATCCGGCCTCTACTGAGGTAGTTGCATAGAGCTAAAATATGTATACAAAGGTAGGTCACAAACACATTTTTCTACATTTTTTTTCCTTTTACAACGAGTTTTTGAAAAATCCGGCGATGCTGTAATATGAAGAAATGGTCGAAGTTTGTTGTGCACGAGAATATACGGTGTTAGTAAGCAGAGTTTGAATATAATCGTTGAAAAACATATCAAAATCGAAAGTAAAAACTTTTTTACTTTCGATTTTGAAATGTTTTTCAACGATTGTATTCAAACCCTGCTACTAATACCGTATACTCTTGTGCACAACAAACTTCGACCATTTCTTCATATTACAGCATCGCCAGATTTCTCAAAAACTCGCTTTAAAAGAAATAATTTTAGAAAATATGTTCGTGACCTACAAATTTTCGCTCTATGCAACTACCTCTTTTTGGAGCTAGTTTCTCTGTTTACCACCCGTGTAATAGCATTAATTCAAAATTCCAAACCATATAAAATGCTTATGTTTGTATTTGGAATGGAAATGTAACACAGTTTAGGAATTACTGGCACTTCTCAAATTTCGCCTCTGGCTCTGCATTTCATTCTCAGTTCGTAAACCTTTATTCCTCCCAATTGCGACTGGTTTCAAATGGCGTCAATTAGAATAAAAAAATGGTAATAATCAGTATTTTCTACCGTTGGTATCAAGTGTTTTCTGTTTTATATTCTACAAAAGTTCTTTAGGCCTACGTTTAGACTTTTTTGGCGCTTGGGAAAGATTTTTACATCAATTTTCACTTCATTTTTGTGGTATAGACAATGGGAAAAAGGCTAATTACAATAGTTTAGATCTAGTTACTGTTGTATATAAAACAAATTTCTGCTTTTCAACACAAACCTGGTATCTGCAGATTATTCAAAACAAGCTGCAGTTGCGAGGATATTGTTGAAAAGCGACGAAATTGCCTCAATTTACTATGGCAAACCAGTAGATGGCCAACACCTTCTTCAAGCGTTATTTTGAACGCGTTTATTTTACATCGATTGGACAACTTATTGACGTCCACAATAGAAGTAATTTGGGTAGACATTGACTGAGGCAAAAGAAGAAAATAACGATAATCAGCATTTTCTCCATTGCATAAATATTTTCTCTACTTTATTATAGCCTACGCAAATCATATCTTTATCAACACCCATTTTGTTGTCTGCAATATCTGCCAAATTGGAATATAACTTGTGCCTATTGGAAAAGCCTACTTTATTGAAGAGGACAGCACTGAATACACACCAAGTGACTGCTCCCTAATGACCCCGTGGTTAATCACGTGACTCAGAATTTCAGAAAATCCTCATTATTTTTGTTACTACTTGACTTATTGTTAAGCGGAGAAAGTAGGAAAACTGACAGGAGTAAATTAAACATGGTAGATTTTCTCAACTGATAAAAAAGTAATTGAAGATCAACCAAAATTAAGTTGATCTCCAATAACTGCTTTATCAGCTGATTTTTTAAAAAAATCACCACGTCCATCTAATGCGTGACGTCTGCCCACCTTCTCTGTCCCAAACCGAATTTAAATCGGGGCTGTATTAACAAAATTATTGAAGATTTTCTGAAACGGTTGTATCATGTGATTGTCCATCGTGCTGATGAGACCGTCGTGGCCATGTCTAGAATATCTACAATTACGCCGAGGATTATGTGTGCGTGCATGCGCATAGATAAAAGGAGGCATGGAAGCCCGGGCTTCAACATATTATATTCAAGTATGGTCTTTCCAAGAAAAATTGTGAAAAATAGACCCTAGTTGCCGTGGAACCCCCACAACCGAATACCATATGACTCTTCCAAATTCAATGATGTTGCAGACGACAATGTCAAAAGAATGTGATTTTATATTTTTGATATCTCTGTGGAGAAAAACAATGTGGGAAATGAAGAAATTGCTTGTAACAAGCAATTTCTTCGTTTTCCACAATGTTTTTTTTTCAATAGTAGTGGTTTCTCCACTTGTATAAATCCTAAATTCGTTTGAAGTAGGCCTAGTGTCGACTTATTAATACCAGGTAATTTTTGCTCAGTTGAATTAATGCATTAATTGTTTGTGTGTGTGTGTGTGTGTGTTTTTTTTTTTTTTTTTTTTTCGTGATAGAAATCCGACAAAAGAATAAACAATGGACTTTTTGTTCAAAGTAGATCTTTATCTAAATCTTAATCCAGACCAAGTTTGGAAAAATGTAGACCTAAAATTGATTGGATTAAAAATCCGTCTGTTAATGGGTTAAAATTTTAACATGAAATAGGTATTATTTAATGGTATTCAGGCAATAAGTTCTAATTTATGAAGATGATACCCCATTGCGTGAAATATGAACTGGTATGACACCATATAAAGACCGGTAGGACACCTTACGTATTGATTTTCACGTAATATACCCCGTAATATCAATTCTCACGAAACACCGGCTTCACTGCTGACGAAAATGGAATTTTGGAAAAGGAAGAAATATTTTCCGCAAGAAACAAGTTCAAAATGCTGCAAAATCAACAATAAATAGGGTAATGTTAAGACAAGATAGTTTTTAACTTAATTTTAAAAGTAAACACGGAAATGTTGAATTGTTCAAAGGTAACGAACAAAGGTTATTGTAAAGTTAAAGATGAGTCACAGGACAAATCCTTTTGTTGACAAATAGAAACGGATTTGGTCTCGTTGAAATTGAATTGTCAAGGCCACCATTTTTAGAATTGATCATTAACAGTGGAAAACTTGAGATATCTAGAAAATATTCAAATATATTGTAAACACTGTTTCTAGTAACGAAGGTTTAGAAAGTTTAGTCGATATAGGATTGGCCTTGCGAACCTCGCGGTACTAACATCTCGGAATGAAATGTTTCCATAACAACTCCTTACTTTCAATATTTCTGTTACTCGATGGTTGCATCAACATCTCTTGAGTTTATTTACTCAGAGATTTTTTTCGTGTACTGCATAATATTGATTTCTGTGCCACGTGACTTTAGGCATGTTGACCTAGTTACTAAAAATAGGTATTTTGGAAACCTCGCGGTATTCATTTGAGGCCCTGCAATGTGTACCACTGAATATCAGCAGGGATATTTTTGTCAGATCTAGATTAGAATATAATTTCTGTTAATATTTTTCCAACATCCGATGAATGTGAAAAAAGAAAAAAAGGTTCAAAATGGATCCCAGGAAAGAATTGCTTTGAACGCCAAACCTTTACAATATTTAGATAGTTCTCAGTAAGAAAACCCCTTTCTGGGCCCCTATAACAATCTAAAAAAAATTGCGTACTTACAAATGTTTAAAAAAAATGAATAAGCTACAATTTGTGATAAGAATTTTTTACTTTGGAGGTCTGAAAAAAACTATTTTGAAATTATCAAGTTTAGTCTACCTAAGACACACATTCTGAACTTCTGTCTGGGCCTCCTTATTTCACTCCCTTATTTGGAAGAGCTGTGACGTCATCAATGACGCGTCATCTGCCATTTTGAAACCATAATTGACAGAAGCAGAAAAGGCAGAAATTATTCACAAAATTCAGCAAAAATCCTTCACTTTGCGCTTTTATTGCACCAGCCATTTCATATCAGGGGATTAGCAAAATTTGGAAAAGGTCAGTTTCTTTGTATCGTCGCTGAAAATTTGTTTTGCTAACCAATTTAGTTATTTTTTTTCATCTAGTTGGTGTCAGCTGTCAAGATTGAGTTTTAGGCTAATCAACGCTTACGAGGATAATTCTCGTAGATAGCACAGTTTTGCGCCATGGTAAATTTTGTGATTACCGCGAGGTTTAAAGTACCGCGAGGTTTGCACAAACGACTATAAGTATGAGGTCCCAGGTTCAATCCCCGGCCGTGGTAAAATCAGACATCTTCTCTGACAAAATTGTCTCCAATAAATGATTTGAGACTTGTTAACCTATGTGGACCAGAGTCTGGATGCTTGGTAAGGACAGGGGTTATGTTGTTGTTGATCTATTTAACCCTTTCCCAAAAGACAAAATTTTACGGTGATCCACTTCAAAAAGTGCCACAAATGACAAAATGTATGTTATTAAAGATAGGATTTGTGTAAAATTTGACACAAAAAATATTGAGACTAAAAGGAGAAACTGCTGGTTATCAGCAGTTTCTTCTTTTGTTTCAATGTTTTCCCAAGCCTTTTCTATTACGGACGTCAAAACCTACAGGTCTTGTTTGGGAAAGGGTTAAGGCGCTCATTTATTGCCTATGACCTCATGGTGCTCAATAATTAACACTTGTGCATAAATAATACTCTGTGCAACAGAGCTTCAGATTGACGGTGCGCCCGCGCCAATCCCGCATATTTTCAAAATATGACGCATGGATTTATGTAGTGGTGCGCCAGCCCGGCGCACGAATTTCAGTAAAAGTATGATCATGAAATAGTAGATTTCAAACAATAGGACCTTCGCATAACACACCCGTAATCTGCTATGTACATCAAGCAACAAAATTGTCTGACCTACTTGATTGATCTATTTTAAGATTATTATTATAATGACCTTACTTGATCATCCAATCATATTCCAAATTCAAACGGTAAACAAACAGCCGGCCAATCGCGGGCGATCTTCGTAACCTTCACATTCGATTTGTTTACCTTCACCTTCAATTTGTTACTATTTTTAGTAACTGTGTCTGTGACGGTACCCGGCTTTGTAACCAAATCGGTAACCAGACAACTCGATTAAAAACATCGGCTGTTTCGACGATGTCTCAAACAAATTTATGCACTATTTAAAATGTTTTTTTAAATGGAAAGCAGAGGAAGATACGGGTAAAATCACATATAAAGAACAAACGCCTGTATTTTTTAATCGAGCGGATAGTAAGTCTATAATCGTCGAATATTCAGCTGAATGATTCGACCTTAAAATGTGGCAAGCAGACGTCGTGAGACGATACTGAATATGTGACAAAATCGTCATGACATTGATACTCGCTCTTTCGATACCATTTTTTGTTAATCTATTTTATCTCTATCTCATCCATGCTGGAGTTAGAGGAGTATTTGATTCCAACAAAAAGAATGATATTTATAACCGATTTATGTTAGCAACTCTCTAGCCGAGTTTGGGGATTTTTTTTTTTTTTTTTTTTCTTCATATGTCTACAACACACTGATATTTCAAAAATCATGGACAACAATATTTGATTACATTATCTGACAGTATCTGCAGTTAAAAAAGAAGAAAATAGCCCTAATCTTTTGTACTTTGTTTATATACATCCACTCAAATAACAACGAAACAGTGATGATTTCCCAGTCATTTACTCCAATCCCCAAATTTGAACATTTAACTGTGACCCATTGTGTTGGAAAATGACCCCTCAAAATTCTGCTTGGTGGGCCCTGTGACCCACAGGTCTCTGAAACAATCTGAAGCTCTGGTGCAATACTCATGTGACATTTGCGCATGTGTATCCATGCATGTGATAAAAAAAAATCAGGGGTTTCATAAAGAGTTTCATTTAGAGGCGGGGGCGGGGATTTCTCCCTCCTATTTGACTGAAATTGAGTACAATCCCCCTGCTACTTTTGAAAATTTTGTATGGGGTTAATAGGGAATTCATAGAAAATTCCCCACCTACTTTAGCTTCTGGACCAGGGGCCCGTTTTACTAACAAACTTACGAACATTTTTAAAACATCAACAAATCTGATTGGCCGAATAATTACTGTTATTATTTCTCTTTCAATCAGATGTGTTGTTACAATGTTTTTGCGAAAATTTATGTTAGTAAAACAAGGCCCAGGTGGCCAAAAAGTTATTGAAACCCTGCAGCAGTACTGGTTTGAGAAATGACAGGAATCCATGGTTAGCTGCTGCAGCCGCCACAATGACAATGTGACCATAGTGTCATGAGTCTTGTGACTGCTATAACAACTTCCGGGACCAGTGATCTTGCTATAATTTATACCAACCACCAGATGGTGAGCGTTGACCGAAGATCACACAAAGTTTAAAATTTGCATGTGTTTGGTAACTTGCAAAATCTGAGTAGATTTCATAGAATGCGAGTTGAGAAAACCAGTGCTTGCTTTTTACTGCCAGTCCTATTTCTTTTTAGCTCGACTTTACGAAGAAAATGAGAGCTTATACTGTCACCCGGGCGTTGGCTTTGGTGTTGGCGTCGGCGTTGCAATAAAGGTTAAAGTTTTTTCAAACATCAATGACTTCCATACTATCAATGGGATTCAACCCAAACTTGGAATACTTATTCACCATCACACCCTCTACCCTACCAGGGCCCATGACCCTGGCTCCACTATATTTGGAGTAATGCCCCCTTTATACTAAGCAACTTAGAAAGTCGAGTCCGCTGTCTTCAGACAGCTCTTGTTTATTTGAGACTGGCACTCTCGCTATTTACAACTTGTAGATTTCATTATGCATTGATGACCCTCTTTTCCCCTTTTCAGGTAAAAATCCAACAATAAAGCTGTCTATAAAGTCCTAGTTGTTTGTTTGATAGTGTGTGTGACTGTAGTTAGAGCTATCTATGTCCCCGACACAAAGGGTGTCTCATCCAACAAGGACCAGATTGTCTGTCCAGATGTGTGGCAAAGATAAGATAAAGGCTTTGTTAAACATTGTGGAAAATGAAGAAATTGCTTGTTTTCTACCCTGAAAAACAAAAAAAATCATGAAATTGTTTTCTGCAACACCTTAGAATTTGGACAATTTTAAGACTGTCGTTTGGTAATGGTTAAACCCAATAATCATACAAGAATTGAGTGAAGAATTGAACAGAAAGTGTCTGTCAAACAAACAAACAGATTCACTCCAATTTTTGATAATCATTTAAAACTTTAAAACCAATCAATCCAATTTCTCCCTTTTTAGCTAGACTTTTCGAAGAAAATGAGAGCTTATACTGTCACCCGGGTGTCGGCGTTCAAACGCGGATCCAGGTATTTTTCCCAGGGTATCGATCCAATCTTCACCCCCTTTTTTGCCAAATTCCAGGGGGGGTCAGGGGGGTCCCTCTAGATTGGCGTGTGCAGATACATGTCATTCCATGAAGGGCTAAATATAAAAACAGTTTGTAGTGGCACATAGGGACAAATGACGCAGCTATTTTGGGACATAACTAGTAATCTTTTTGATAACCCCTTTTTTCGCCAAATGCAAGGGGGGGATCATGACCCCCTGACTCAATTTTCTCTGTTTGGTCAATTAAAGTGTAATAGTACTCGGATGGTACATTTCGCTTTCTATTACGCGTTCAACATGTGGCGTTAGCGAAAGGAAACGGAGCAACAAAAGCAAAGTGGTGTCTTTGCTTGATAGTCCGCTTCAGATGGACACAAAAGATGACACTTTTTACTATCTAAAGCTGGTAATAAGGAAGAAAATTGATAAAAGTAGTGAAACAATTTCGGACAGAGCTGCAAAAACTAAACCAAATTTTGCTTATAACTAAGAATGAAAGTACTGTTGGGAAGCAAATTTGTTAATAATGTACAATGTAGGCCTATCCAGAAGTAGATTACTTTGATTAGGTACTTTGATTATCCATTTGAATACTTTGAATACTTTGATTCCATGCTGGTGATGTTGAATCTATTTTTAGCACAAGTTGACAACCTTTATGTGTATACTAGTACTAACCAATCAATGGACGCGGTTTGCCAGGTACTACCAGTTGTAAATACATAGTAGGCCCTATACACGCTACGGTTTATCAGTGTGTAAATTGTCTATTTATAGCTTTGAGCCTTTGAATATATTTCATAGTTCAGTAAACTTGACTGACCCTGATTTACAAGGAAGATCATTGGACTGATCTTTGAACCATAATAAAGCAAATTACTACGTCGGTCTTTTCTTCGCTTAAAGACATGATTAATAGAATGTTTCACTTTCAGTCACACTATTCAATATCTACATGTATAACTTCAGAGTTACATATGAACATTAGAATGACTGTTACCTCATTAATTTTTGCTTTTGATAGAACTATTTATAGTGAGGAGGACCGGAAGATGTTGTGTGGTATGCAGAGAATGTTAAAGTACAGAGAAGCACGGCTGCAAAGAAAAGCAAATTTTCCAAATTTGCTTCCCAAAAACGCTTGGTTTGATATATTTTTTTTTTTGTTTTTGTAGGTATGACCAAGCACTATGTCTATACCAAAAAAGAAAAAATACTTACCGCTGGAATATTTTTTATTATCAGAAACGTTGCGAAAAAAGAGCAATTTCAGCTACTTTTGAAAGAATGTTTTACTAAAAATTTCAAAATCATCACTAAATTTTCCCAAATTGATACTCATTTAGACAGAAATAAACATATTGAACACAATAAAGACTTATTTATGTAATCCTTGTTATTTCGAACACCTTTTTTGTGGGTATTTAAGTGACATCTCATTTTTGAAGTTTTAGACAAGAGTAGTCTCCCTTGAAATCCAATAACTTTTTAATTCGCTTGGTGACCTATAGTTTTTAAGTCATTTTTTTACTTCTCATATATTTAAATATCAGTACAGAAAAAATAAAAAAAATCTTACCGTAGGAAATAAATGGAGGATCTGTCCTTAATCCAATAATCTCTCAGAAATTGAATAAAGATTGGACTAGAAATTGTCTGACAAACAAACATACAGAATCACTCCAATTTTTGATAATCATTTAAAACTTTAAATCCAATCAATCTCATTTCCCCTTTTTCAGGTAAAAATCCAACTACAAAGATGTCTATAATGGGAGGACAAGGCGTAATTGTTTGTTTGTGTGGCTGTAGTTAGAGCTATATATGTCCAGAACACCGACACTGTCTCATCAAGTACGGCCCAGCTGATCTGTCCAGATGTGTGGCAAAGATAAGTTAAAGGCTTTGGAAAACACTGAGGAAAATGAAGAAATTGCTTGTGACAAGCAATTTCTTCATTTTCCACAATGTTTTCTACACAGAAAGACCAAAAAAATGTAACATTTCATTCACTTGAACTTGTCATCTGCAGCATCTTTTAATTTAGACTCTAAAATTTTGTTGTTTGGGAAAGAGTTAAAAGTTAAAACCAATCAATCTCATTTCTCCTTTTTTCAGGTAAAAATCCAACAAAAAAGATGTCTATAACGAAGGGACAAGGCCTAATTGTTTGTTTGATAGTTTATGTGGCTGTAGTTAGAGCTATATATGTCCCGGACACAGGGCTTTTCTCCCAAAAGTTGGGAAGGGGCCCTGGTCAGTCATTTTGGGAAATTTTAACGCGATTTTGGTCAAATTGGGAAAAAATAATAAATGGGAATAAATGTAGAAATGAGAATACATTTTCTTAAACAACACTTTATAAACAGAATAACTGAAATATAAAAGACACACTTTTTTACTTGAATTGCCAGTTGGTAAATGATCATTATTAATTTTCCAAATTTTAGGAATCTTAACTTTGAAAATTGGGAAATTCTTACTCTGAAATTGGGAAAAAAGGAGCCCTTTTCCAATTGGGAAGCCACCGAATTTCGGCCCCTGTTATAGAAGGAAGAAAAGCCCTGCGGACACCGACACTGTCTCATCAAGTACGGCCCAGCTGATCTGTCCAGATGTGTGGCAAAGATAAGATAAAGGCTTTAGAAAACACTGAGGAAAATGAAGAAATTGCTTGAGACAAGCAATTTCTTCATTTTCCACAATGTTTTCTACACAGAAAGACCAAAAAATGTAAAATTTCATTCACTTGAACTTGTCATCTGCAGCATCTTTTAATTTAGACTCTAAAATTTTGTTTTTTTGGGAAAGAGTTAAAAGTTAAAATCAATCAATCTCATTTCTCGTTTTCCAGGTAAAAATCCAATAACAAAGATGTCTATGTTGAGAGGACAAGGCCTAATTGTTTGTTTGATAGTTTGTGTGGCTGTACTTAGAGCTATATATGTCCCGGACACAGACGCTGTATCATCCAGCACAGCCCAGCTGATCTGTCCAGATGTGTGGCAAAGATAAGATAAAGGCTTTTGAAAACACTGAGGAAAATGAAGAAATTGCTTGTCACAAGCAATTTCTTCATTTTCCACAATGTTTTGTACACAGAAAGACCAAAAAATGTAAAATTTCATTCACTTGAACTTGTCATCTGCAGCATCTTTTAATTTAGACTCTAAAATTTTGTTGTTTGGAAAGAGTTAAAACCAATCAATCTCATTTCTCCTTTTCCAGGTAAAAATCCAACAACAAAGATGTCTTTAAAGATGGGACAAGGCCTAATTGTTTGTTTGATAGTTTATGTGGCTGTAGTTAGAGCTATATATGTCCCGGACTCGGACGCAGTTTCATCCAGCACAGCCCAGCTGATCTGTCCAGATGCGTGTCAGTGCTCACCACAAAACACTTCAAACTGTGTGTTCCAGCATGCGTCATACCACCCACATATACTTCAACATTGGCGATTGACAGGTCTGCAGATATACGGAGAAACAACTTCGGAAACAAAACTGCTGTCCCTCCATTCTGTGATTTATAAAGAGACAGAAAGTCTCGAGGCTGAATTTGTCTCAAATTTGTTTATGGATGTGATAGAACTTCATATAAACCATGTACCGTTCCAACGATTGACCTCCGCTGATTTTGATGGACTTCAAAATTTGACAGTATTGAACTTGGCTCACAATGGTATAGCTGCTATTCAAACGGGAAGTCTCTCAAAGCTGTTGAAATTGAGAGTTTTAAACTTGGAAGGAAATGGAATCTCAACTTTACAGGATGGTATTTTTTCTGGACTAAACTTTTTGACGAATTTGACTTTGAGTGCAAACAAGATTCATACTATTTCAAGAAATTCTTTTGAAGGGCTTACAGAATTAAAAAGTCTGGATTTACATGACAATCGCCTGGAACAGATTGATTCATTTATACCCAGTATACGCAGGCTTAATATGTTTGATATCAGTCAGAATAAGTTGACTTACATTCTACCAGAAGCGGTAGAAGTTTTGTCCTCATTTGTGACAGTAAAATTTAGTAATAATCCATTCCATTGTACCTGTGTGATCAAATCACTTATATCTGCTCTCAGATCTCATCCAAGTACTTTCATATCTTCAATTAACTGTGATGGACCACCTTCTGTACACGGTCGCAATGTTTTAGAGCTAGATGAGAATCAGCTTGAATGTGATACAGCGAGAGTCATCAGTGTGTATGCTCCTCCGTATGGTTATGTTCACGGCGAGGTGACCCTGGATTGTGATGTAACTGGGACACGCCCACTTGGATTATACTGGATTACTCCCTGGGGAGATAGATTTACACGACCCGAGACTCAGCGATTGTTCCCAAACCAGACAGACGGAGCATTTAGTGAGCGGGAGTATTCAGGGATCAATCTGATGCTGACATCACATGTACATGTGACCCAGTCTGGTTCCCTGCATATTGACACATTCCGGGGACATCTGTCTGGTAACTTTACATGTGTGTCACTTAACTTGCTGGGACACAGCTCTAGTAAGAGTGTCAAAGTTATAACAGTCTCAAAGATAAGAAATATCTATCTAACAAGTATTGTGATTGGTTCAATTTGTGCCGGTAGTACTCTTGTGTTAGCCATAGTCATTGGTGCATTTCGATGGTTTGTTAGTAAATGTATGCATTCTAATGGATGTAATTGTTGTTGTTGTCGTTCGGACAAGTATGATGTCACAGATAAGAATAAGATAGAGGATGACACGTTGACAGTAGAGATCACCTACGCAGTGACTGACGAATGTCACACAATTTATGACACAGACTTTGATCCTGATTCCTCACCACCAACCGTCCCCGTCAATTCACCGCAGATCAGAAAATCTCCGGAGAAATGTCACACCCCGGCTCTAGATCCAAACGAGCAGGATAAGAATTCCACGCATATTTGGGACCAGTTAGAGGAAGTTAGATCTAGATTGAGATACGGTGCAGAACGGAAGATAGAAAAAGTCCGATCTCATGTGAGGTCCATTACTGATAGTGGTATGTATACATTGCTTCTGTTCACATAATCTATTACCAGACAGCAAAATTTTTAGACTGGTTCAAATTCAAAGATGATGCAAACAACAATTTCAGAATAAAATATTATTGCTGTAGGCTTGTTAGAAGTCACAGGAGTTGATTTGAAAATTCTGATATCATTTCATAATCAAACTTTATCTTTTGAGTAGTAATTGATAGTGAAAATTAGTGGCACTTGTTTGTTGAAAAATCAGGAAGACATGCATATTATATTTTGAGTTTTTGAAAGAAGAAAGAAATGAATCTATCTCTAGGTTAATGGATTTCTTGATTTCAGTATGTTCTAACTTTTACAATTGCAATCGCAAGAAATCAGAGCTTCAGATAAGAATTGGTAAATGCTGTTCAAAATAAAATACTTCATTTAATTATTATTTACCAAACCCTATATTGTGGGTACTCATTGGAATTGTCTCATCAACAATTCAATTGAGTACCCACAATAAAGGGATTGCCATTGGATTTTAAATAATAAATTTAGAATACCTTTACCCCCTTATATCTGTAGCTCAGAGAAATATCATTGTTCCATAATTATATAGACACACTTTTCATATTTTCTAAAGTGCAACCTATTACTGTACAGTGATGCCTTTTGACACCCCATAAATTAAGGCTTTGGAAAACATTGTGGCAAAAGCAATTTCTTCATTTTCGGCAATTTTTTCTATACCACAAGGTCAAAATAAGTAAAATTGCATGCATTCGAATTTGTTGTCTGCAAGATCTATTGATGTAGACAAGCCTAAAGTTCTTGCTGTTTGGTAGTCCATTGATGAGTTCAATTTTGAATTCAGGTTCGTTGAAGATCAGAAATATTAAAGATGCTAGTACACTGAAGATTCAATCTATCAAAGAGACAAGCTCCCATGCTGCCTCGAAGGTGAAGAAAAATGTCGCAAAAAACGTAGCCAGTGGAATGGAACAGGTGTGTATGTTCAGAGATCAGTTGAATCCTTTCCCAAATGCATGGTTGGGAATCACATGACACAACAATTTAATTTTTTCAATAATTCTGTTTAAAAAAGGACAATTTTGAAAAGGTTTGAAGCAGATTAGAGAGGAGAAAGCCAAGGGTTTTCTGGATGTGGTGATAGTGAAAAAAAACAAACAAACAAGACTTGATTAAAAAGGTATTAATGACCAACCAAAATTTTGGTTAGTTTCAATAACTTTGAAGGTCACCAGAACAGAGGTGAGAGGTCATTGTGACTGTGTTTCATCTTGTCCATTGTGACAAAAGTTAGGAAAATATATCTTAGCAGTATCACTTGATTACTGGCCTTGATGATTATAATTTGTAAAGGAATTGTTGTCGGGAGATACTTTTTATGCTCCCCGAAGGGAGAGCATATAGTCGCCGCTTTGTCTGTCCGTCCGTCCGTCCGTCCGTCCGAAGCGATTTCTCTATAACCCTTGGGCCAAATCAAATGAAACTTACCATGTGAACTCCCTATGACATAATGCTTATGTACTTTGCCCAGTTTTTGGATTTGAGGCCTCGTCATGGGAAAAGGGGACTTAAGGTAAAATACAGTTTTTGTCAAATTTCTCCTAGTCTAATGGTAAGAATTTGATGAAATTTCATATTTGAGTAGCAAATCAGATGCCCTTGACAATAAACTACTTGAAATTTGCGTATAAAAAGTATGTCATGGAAAAAAGGGACTTAACGTTTGTTAGCTTAATCTTAGCTCTGCATGGCATACATTTTTTGTGACAATGCCTTAATCGGGGAGCATTGTCCGTCTCTGACGCCTCTTGTGTTATATGAATGTTTACAGTCAATTGTTGTTGTCATTCCAGGTGAAGTATGGTGTCCAGTCTATCAAGGAGTTTTGTGGGACTGGCGATATGGGACCTGGAACTGTCTCCATGGTATCTGTCAGTACCGACGTCGATACAAAGGAATCATTCAAGATCGTCAAATCTCACACATTTGTATAAGATAGTTGAATACAAAAAAACTTTTGGTTTCTTAAATGAATTTTTTTAAGCTTCTCCAAATTGAAAGAATTTGCTTAGATCTAAATCTATGACATTTTCATTGTGATGAAGCTTTGCAATTCTGATACTCTTTGTGTAGAAAACATTGTGGAAATAGAAGAAATTGCTTGTCACAATGAATTTGTTCATTTTTCAAAAAAGAAAAAAAAAATCCCCATTGTTCTGAAACCTATTCCCAAACCTTGTTTTCATGTCCCTATAAGAATTAACTTGCAAAAACATTAAGACGAAAGAAGAAAATGCCAATAGTAAATTTAGCATTCTCTCCTTTTGCCTCTATTCTTTCTTTGCTACATCATTCACAGAGTTTACATGAGTAACATTCATTCTATTGTCCGCAGCAGCTTTCTGAAAATTGGACCACCATAAAAACTTGCTGTTCAGGAAAGGGTTAAGAGAGTAAATGTGTGGGAAAGGGTCAATCCTTTCATAGAAAAGAAAACTTTAGACTGCTCACATTTGAAAGCTGATGCTGGCAACAAAATATGTGTTAATAGAAATGGACTCTTTTAATACATGTTAACACAGATATTGATGGAAAAGGAGATATTGCTGCTTTTCAGAGGTTTTCTTTTTTGGGGATATCAAAACCAGGTGACTGTCTTGTTAAGGAAAAGATTTAATGTTGTAAGATTTTCAAATCTCATAATTTCTTTTTGTCTATAACAGCTGATATAATTATGTTACCCATTCTAAAATAGCAAAGTCCTCGAGTAGTTAAATATGAAAGCTGTTGCAGAGGACAACATGGACTATAATAGTAGGAATGAAATTTGTTTTGCGTTGAAATTTCATTGACACCAAACCTAGGTCTGGGTAAGGAAAGGTTTAAGAGTGTAAATGACATGCATTTGAATAAAATTACATGCATTTGTGTAAAACCTCACACACATGTATAAAACTGCTCTGCTTTTCACTATGAAGGTACATTGGTGCAAAAAAGCAATTAAAGTCCCACTCTAATATGCCATTAAAATCCTTTTACATGTTTAATACTGTATGTCTATATTGTTTAACTGCTTGCACTAACTTTGTTATTTTTAGCTCACCTGAGCACAAAGTGCTCAAGGTGAGCTATTGTGGTCACTTTTTGTCCGTCGTCCGTCTGTCCGTCCGTCTGTCCGTCCGTCTGTCTGTCCGTCCGTCCGTCCACAATTTCGTGTTTACACTCAAATATAAGTCAATCTTGACCAAACTTGGTCAAAACATGTATGGCCATAAGATCTCGGATGAGTTCGATTATGGGTCAGATCGAACTAGAAAGTCAGGAGTTATCTGCCCTTGAATGCGAAAAATACCTAGTTTTGACCTTGTTTACACTCTAGAATCTTTCAATTATTCATCAATCAGGACAAAACTTGGACACAATGTTGGGGACCATGAGATCTGGAATGAGGTTGATTTTCAGTCTGATCTGATCAGAAAGTCCAGAGTTACTTGCCCTTGAATTTGACCAAATTGTCATTTTTGGCTGTTTTCAACCTTGTTTACACTCTAGAATCTACAATTATTGATCAATCAAGCCAAAACTTGTACACAATATTGGGTATCATAAGATCTGGGATGAGTTTGATGTTCAGTCTTATCTGATCAGAAAGTCGTGAGTTATGAGCCCTTGAATTTGACAAAATTGCTGTTTTTGACTGTTTTCGACCTTATTTACACTCTAGAATCTACAATTTTTGACCAATCAAGACAAATCTTGGACACAATGTTGCAGACCATAAGATCTCAAATGAGTTTGATTTTCAGTCTGATCTGACTAGTAAGAATAGAGTTATGTGCCCTTGAATTTGACCAAATTGTCGTTTTTGGCTGTTTTTGACATTGTTTACACTCTAGAATCTACAATTATTTATCAATTAAGACAAAACTTAAAAACAATGTTTGAGACTATAAGATCTTGTATGAGTTTGATTTTCAGTCTGATCTGATCAAAAAGTCGAGAGTTATGTGCCCTTGAATTTGACAAATTTGCTGTTTTCGACTGTTTTCGACCTTGTTTACACTCTAGAATCTACAATTATTGACCAATCAAGACTAATCTTAGACACAATGTTGGAAACCATAAGATCTCAAATGAGTTTGATTTTCAGTCTGATCTGACCAGAAAGATGAGAGTTATGTGCCCTTGAATTTGATAAAATTGCTGTTTTCGGCTGTTTTTGACATTGTTAAAACTCTAGAATCTACAATTATTTATCAATTAAGACAAAACTTGAAAACAATGTTTGAGACCATAAGATCTTTGATGAGTTTGATTTTCAGTCTGATCTGATCAAGTTGAGAGTTATGTGCCCTTGAATTTGACAAAATTGCTGTTTTTCGACTGTTTTCGACCTTGTTTACACTCTAGAATATACAATTATTGACAAATCAAGACAAGTCTTGGACACAATGTTGGGTATCATAAGATCTCAGATGAGTTTGATTTTCAGCCTGATCTGACTATAAAGTCGAGAGTTATGTGCTCTTGAATTTGATTAAACTGCCGTTTTCGGCTGTTTTCGACCTTGTTTATACTCTAGAATCTACAATTATTGATCAATCAGCACAAAACTTGGACACAATGTTGGGGATCATAAGATCTGGAATGAGTTTGTTTTTCATTCTGATCTGATAAAAAAGTCGAGAGTTATGTGCCCTTGAAATTGACAAAATTGCTGTTTTCGGCTGTTTTTGACCTTGTTTATACTCCAGAATCTACAATTATTTATCAAACAAGACAAATTTTGGACACAATGTTTGGCACCATAAGATTGTGGATGAGTTTGATTTTCACAACGTTATTGACCAGAAGTTCGTTTTCAGTCTTAAAGTCATAAATATTTATTGAAGTGAATAAAAGTGTTGCTCATATCATTTTGGTTCAGGTGAGCGATATAGGACCATCATGGTCCTCTTGTTGTAAATATTGTTAAGATAGATGAAATCTATTTTTGTAGTAACTTTACATGCTTTTGAGCTTGACAATTTTGAAGAATAGGCCAAACTATTCCATTCATCTAGATGTTTTGGTCTTGAAATTAGCTGCTCTTACTCTTTAACCATTTCCCATATGGTAAAAAAGGCTTTCCTTATTTGAAAGCTATTTCAGATGACTTAATGGATATTTATCAAGATGAGATTTTAGCAGATTATAACACAGAAAATATCGAGGCAAAAGGAGAAAATCCTGATTATCAGCATTTTCATCTTTTGTTTCAATGTATTCCCATATCAATTTTATTAGGGATGTCAAAATTAGGCCGTGTATGGAATGAGTTAAAAGTTGACTGTTGAACACTGTACCCCAATATTTCAGTGAATAAGTCTAACAATTAACCCTTTCCGGAATAAGACCAGGTTTTCACATCTCTATTAGAAATGGCTTTGGAAAAGATGAGACAAAGAAGAAACTGCTGATGACCAGCAGTTTCTCATTTTGTCTCAATATTTTCTGTGCTATCTTATACACAAATTCTATCCTTAACAACATAGCTTTTGTCGTCTGCAGCGGCTTATGAATTAGATCATATTAGAAGTTTGCTGTTTGGAAGAGGGTTAAAGGATCGTGTTCCATGTGGATCTAATTCTTGCTTGAGCAATAATATGGTCTAGCATTTGACAAAATCCTTTGTCTCGCACCAACTGTGGAATGAATTTACCTTCACTCAAACAAGACCAGGATTTTGACGTCCCTAGAAAAAATACTTTTGGAAACTATTGAGAAAAAGAAAGAAATTGCTGATGATCAGCAAATTTTCCCTCAGTATTTTCTGAGCTGTAACATATATGTTGTATATTTTTGATGTCAGTGATTTCGTTGTCTGCAACTCTTCTCGAATTGGTCTTGTCTCAAATTTCGATGTTCGAAATTAGAGAAAGGGTTAGATAAGAATTACCTATCTGGGATGGACAGCTGCTGGTAACTCAGATTTGAGTTTTTGGTTTGCACTGATACCAGGAACACATCTTTAGCTGCACATGTATAGATAGACAACGACCTGTGAATGATCAAAGATCAGCGAGTCTAAATTGACAGGGTAAGAGGGATATCGAATAATAAAAATTTGTGACTTGAACCCGTCTCCCTGTAACAAATCGACGAAGTACTATCTGTACACAGCTACTGAACTCACACGCCATCGCGGACAGCACGCAATACCTGTCATTGTTCGCTTTTATTCAGTGGAAAATAGGCGCTCCTCCCTATTTACATGTATTGGAATATACCGTAACCTTTGGTCAAGGCTCACGTCTCGATGTCTATTTATAGCTGCGATCCATGAATAATGTTTATAATATACATTTGTACCACTGTAATTTTGTTCCTGATACCATTCTTGGCAAATGAAGTTATGTTTTAATTGTTGTGTGCACATGTATCTACTTTTATGATCCAGATTAGTCTTGAACTAAGTGCAGTCTGATCCATATTCATCCTACTCAGCAGTTGTCGAAGTTGTTACAATTAATGAAGAAGGTATTAGCATTTTAGCTTTAAGGTATTTTACTTTGTGTAGGCACATGGATCCATTTTGGTATAAAAAAAAGCCACATTTAATACTTTTATGCGAGACTATTCGTTGGATTAGGAAGGCTATTGTAGTCACCCGTCAGCGTCGCCGTAATGGCTTGGTTAAGTTTTCATGTGCAAATTTGTCAAATTTCTGTTTCTACCAATTGCTCTGAAACTTTTCACATGCCTCTGTGACCATAATATCAGCATCTAGGCAAAGATTCATTACTCTAACATGTAATTTCCTGGAATTTTTACCCTTTTGGAAATTCTTGGTTAAGTTTTCACATGCAACTTCCATGTAATGATCTGTGATAACTTTTCTCTGGAACAGCTATTGCTTTCAAACTTTGCACATACTTCTACATCAGCATCTAGGCAATTATTACCGGTAGTTACTCTTGCATTTGATTTAATGGAATTTTTACTCTTTTCTGATTTAAAATTGTTCACGATCCAGCACTTGATAGTCGCGTTTGACTGTCCTGAGACAGCTCATGTTGTTAACTCTTGTTCATGAGACGGCATCTGGGAAAGAGCCCTTTAACCCTCTCCCAAACAAGACCTGGTTTTGACGTCCATAATAGAAAAGGCTTGGGAAAACATTGAAACAAAAGAAGAAACTGCTGATAACCAGCAGTTTCTCCTTTTGTCTCAATATTTTATATGCCATATTTTACACAAATTCTATCTTTTATAGGCCGCGGCCTTAGCGCAGTTGGTAGCGCATCTGACCCTCATTCGAGAGGTCCCGGGTTCGATACCCGGCCGCGGCTAATACCCTTTCTGACAAAATTGTCACCCACCAATGGGTTTGAAATCGTTAACCTAAGTGGGCGAGCAGCTGGAGGCTCGGTAAGGGTGTTGTGGTAGTACTGGTTTGAGAAACAACAGGAATCCATGGGTAGGTGCTCCAGCCGCCGCGATATGACCCTGGTAGTTGAAAACGGCGTAAAGCCCCAATAAACTTAAAAACTCTATCTTTTATAACTTCCATCTTGTCATTTGTGGCAGTTTTTGAAGTGGATCACCTTAAAATTCTGTTGTTTGGGAAAGGGTTAAACATTTGAGACCAACACAGATCCTATCTAGCCTTTGCAAACATAGTCTAACATGACCCGTTTCTTCAGAGCCTCTATAAACTGTCGAGCGTCATGGATCCAGATCAATTTTCACTTAGGCACGGGTTGATCTGGAAACGTGGTAGTCTCAAATGATGTAGGTGCCCCTTTTCCAGTTTCCGACTCGCATGTGAATGAAATGTCAATGTTAATACTTCAGAGTGTAGGGAGACCGAGGTGGTCTATTGCTGACATAATGTGATAAACAGATATAGAAAATGGTACCTTTTTGTTTGTTTGTTTTTGTCAACTCCTGTCCAGATTGGTAGCATGTATGGTCCAGTTATGATAATATGGCACATGTTTACAAAATTTACCTATGTAAGTAAAGGGAACATGTTCTTATGTTCAATACAATTTTGCATGCCTTGGTTTTCACATGCAAAGTTAGTGATTTGGAGTTTGATATTGTGTTATTTAACCCTTTCCCAAACAAGACCTGGTTTTGACGTCCCCAATTTAAAAAAGATTGGGAAAACATTGAGACAAAAGAAGAAACTGCTGATAACCAGCAGTTTCTCCTTTTGTCTCAATATTTTCTTTGTCATATTTTACACAAATTCTATTTTAATAACATCCATTTTGTCATTTGTGGCAGTTTTTGAAGTGGACCATCCTTAAATTTTGTCGTTTGGGAAACAGGGAAAGGGTTAATTAGTTATTTTTCGTAAACATGTGTCATAATATTGGGACTGGACTTTCTTATGATTGACATAAAAGTTGTGGTCCTTTGAGGAGCATACATTTGCTCAATTGTGTTGTGACTGATATTGTAGAAAACAATACAGTTGTTATAATAGAAAATATTCGAGCCATGCTCTGGAAGAAGGGAATATTCAGCATATGAGAACAACATGGATCCAGAGCAGCCTGTGCATACGGGCAATTTGACAAAAATTCACATTGTTCTCTAATAGCTTCTTCATTATTAGAAGCAATTGATAGCGCAGTGGTTAGCGCACTGAGCTTGTAACCTGGAGGACTCGAGTTCAAGCCCCATCCGGGGAGGTGTGTCCATGGGTAAGGCACTTAATTGTCAATGTCTCATTCTACCCAACTGTATGGAGTGGGTAGCAGTGAGGTAAAACTTACTGTCTCTTCCCCCAAAAAAGAAATAATGGCGTTTATAAGCATTTAATAGCTTACAAACTGTAAGAACTGTATGACATTTTAAGTTAGCAGCAACTGTATGGAGTGGGTAGCAGTGAGGTAAAACTTACTGTCTCTTCACTAAAAAAAGAAATAATGGCGTTTATAAGCATTTAATAGCTTACAAACTGTAAGAACTGTATGACATTTTAAGTTAGCAGCATTGATAATTATTGCACCGCAATTTGGCATGTATATATCTGGAAAAATGGTAGTCTCAAAATGCTTAAAGATTCGGGATTAACCCATTATTAAATGGGAAAATTGTAGACTGTTCCAAATTCAAAGATGTTGCAGACGACATGTTGAACTGAATGAAATTGTACATTTTTTGTCTCTTCGCGTAGAAAATATTGTGGGAAATGAAGAAATTGCTAGTCACAAGCACTTTCTTCATTTTCCACAATGTTTTCCAAAGCCATTATCTTGTGAGGAGTCAAAAGGAGTCACTGTGTGGTAATGGGTTAAGGCTCCTTGTATGTAGGTTCTCCGCGCCATTTCCATAATGATGCCTAATTCTGATGTTACAAATCCAGAAACGCTTTGGAAAGCTCTAGAATGAAATACTGAACACTTGCAATCCCCACGTTTACTTTTGATGATTTTCATTCTGAGATTTTTTGCTTGTGCTATTTTTAAGTACTATTGATTTTGCCGTCTACCACTCAGTTAAATTAGCACCGTTCAAAAGATTTGACAGCTCGGAAAGTTTTAAAAAGCAATTATAAAATGTTTTAAGAGAACGCTGGACTTGAATTATCTGCGATCATAAGCACTAATGGTGAACTAAAACAATTTTCGCTACACCAATGTGAGTTTATAAATTTTTTTGTAATGACTATGAACTTGTTCTAAAAACAGACCGGTTTTACCGTTTTGTATTGACAAACTGTCGGTGTTGTTATAAAATCTCGTAACTACGGCTTCGATAAAGGCTTCGATAAAGCCGTAGTTACGATATTTTATAACAACACCGACGGAATACATTGATCGCGAAAAAACGTCCTTCGCTTTGGCCGAGTTCACCACCAGTGATAAGACAAATTCACCATTATTATCTCTTGACCAACTTGGTCTTGAGGTATTTAGTACCCAATGAGATTCGCATGATGTCGGATTATAATTCGGGCGACGTCGAAAACATTCGCCGGTGGAACTCTCCACAGCCGAATGTTTGCGACTGCGCCCGAATAGGTTCGGATACGTAACGACGACGCTCGAAAAAAGCCGATGTTTTATTATCTCAAAATGGCGATATTACGGGTATTCTACCTTAAGATTGTTGGTAATACGCATCCTTGATTTTCTAAAGTCGATTTACTCACTTTATCCTGGTAAAACTTCACAAAATGTCCTCAATAATTCAATCCAAAACAGTTTCATATATTCACAAGACTTCACAAGTTCCTTTCGGCACGGGGAACTCTGACTGATGTTCAAACTGGAAGTCAAAGTTGCAGATGCCCATATCGCTGGTCTCTTGGTTCTGATTCACGACGGTCCATGTTCGAGACAGCGTGTCGGCTGGAACGGTGGCTATATAACGGTCATATGCCTGGAATAGAAGCAGAATTGATCAATGTTGTTGTTTTGATGATTACAATGCACAATGCTTTTGTAGGTTTATCGAAACGGGAATTGATATCAACAGTTCTTAATTATCTGATTTACAAACCAAACAGTTGCTAAAGGTGTACACTAAAGTATGTATCAAAATTGTGACTTACACAAAATTAACTATAAAAATGGTGGCTTGCATTAAAGTATAAATGTATTAAAATTGTAGCTCACACCAGGTTATCTTTCAAAATTGAGGCTTACACGAAAGCATGTTTTTAAATTGTGGATTACACTAAATTATGTATCAGAATTGTGGCTTACACTAAAGTATAGGGCATATATCAAAATTGTGACTTACACTGAAATGTATCGAAATAGCGGCTTACACGAAAGTTTTTGTCAAAATTGTGATTCACGCTTGAGTTTGTATTCGCATTTTGGCTTACACAACAGATTGTGTCAAAATTGTGAATGAAGCTAAAGTTTGCATTAAGATTTTGGCTTACAAAATTGAGGCTGGCAAAATTGCAATAAATGTACCAAAGTGATATCTTACACTGAAGTTTGTCGAGGCTTTATCCAGCACGATCCTTACACGTAGTGTTTGCGGTTTATATTGCCCGTTACAGGGAACTGAACATCGGCCTCTAAACCTCCACATGGGGCCAGGTTTTGTATTGCTCCACATTGACATATCTAGGCCGGATGAAGCCTTTACACTAGGGTCTGCCAACTCGTAAAAACTGCAGTTACCTGGTGACAGGAAATAATTAAAGAGTTTGCATTATGAATGATGTTCTGGGACAGCCATTTGTTTGTTTGTATCTATTAGTATTGACGTTGCTTAAACAAATGTTCATGCATAAAAGGATGAAGTTCTTTTTTGCACTCACAGTTCAAATGAAGGAAATAAATGTTTTTATTATCTGTATCTTTTTAAAGATGCAAATACGTTTATTTATTGATTCTTTTTATTCCTTTTTTGCGAAGACACTGCTAAACCCAAAGTTTATTAACTATTTTAAAACTCTTTTCATAAATCCGACTCGAAAAGTTGACTCTTCGTAGACATCGTCATTGTCACCGCGCCACTATTGTAACAATAACATACCAATGGGTCAAACATTTACTTTTCGCACACAATTACATGTTTACGCGTGCAGTGTATATTTTGCAAAAAAAAAATGGTTCTAGATCTGAATAAAATGCTAAATTTGTCGATTGTGATTGGCTAACAAAAATAAACAAACTTTCAATCCATTTGGTATGTCATAATTATTATCCTGCACAAACCTTTCAGATTAATCCCTGTATATCTGAGTCCAAACTGGAACTGACAAAATCCCCCATCACTCCATATGTCGAAGTTTGTCTCTACTATATACGAATTACCCTCTCTCTTTAATATCTTTAAATTGTCAAAACCCTGAAAAAGCATAGTTATCTCGACATTGGATTGCTTGTTTTGAGCAAACGCGAAATTAATATAATAAACTAATCTAAACGAAAATCGAAACGCTCAAATTCTGGACATCTCCAGGAAAATTGCGATCGATGTACTGTCTCTTCTTTTGGCACTGTAGATAGAGGCTACGTTTTCGCTCAATCAACCAGAAAATTGGTCAGATTGATTGTAGATTTATTGTCTTCGTGAAATCTTTGAGGATTTCCAATTATGATCAAATGGGGGTAAAAAGTAGGTAATGAGGTCAAATTTTAGAAAACCTTAAAATGTTTAAGACAGTAAGATTAGGTGAGCGATTTAAAGGCCATTGTGGTCCTCTTTCAAAACTCCTAACTTACTGTAAAATTGCGAGTAGGTCCAGAGAAGTCTACTTTAAATATATTTCCAGCATTGATCTTTTCTGTACATCTGAATCGACACCAGGACAAAAAGTTCGATCCCCATTTGTAGGTATTCCACATCGGGACTGTCTGACCGACGCCATGGCACAGTGCTGGTAGCAAGATGAGCAGGATTAATCTGCATGAATATAGTACAAATTTTGGGACACATACATGAATATTGCTCATTGAGAGAAAGGCGTCGTGTATGGTATAATAACACTAAAAAGTTCACAAGGTGAAAAGATCTAACTTTATTTTTAAAATTATTATTATTATTATTATTATTATTATTATTATTATTATTATTATTATTATTATTATTATTATTATTATTATTATTATTATTTGCACGGTGGGGTGCCGTGAAAACATCATGCCTAAATTCAAAAGCGATACTCTAGTGTTGTAAAGGCACCACGGCATGCAGTGTACTTTTGAAAACATAATGATGAACATTGCGTATATACATGTGAATTTCGATCGCCGTATGCTTTAAATACGTTCGGCAATTCTGTATTTTGAACTGAATATAGCACGTGATACTAAAATGATTATCAATAAATCATTACCGACTAAACCATATCAAAATTTACGTTTTTGTCGCTGTGCTAAAGAATGCACATTATTTGCGCTAAGTATGTGATCATTTTTTCATGTAATGAATAATTCCACAAACCCTGACTTTATTCCGTTGTGTATTTTATCCATATTTTATGACAAATGACGGTCACGTTACGTGATGGTCAACGTTATATACGTGTGATGGGAGACGGCAGTTAACACGTCAACACCACAAAATTAATTTCCATTTGACAATTGTTGCATATGACTAAATGGATGCTATTTAAGATATAATTTGTGTACAGTATATACAGAAAAATATTAAGACAAAAGCAAAATTGCTGGTCACTAGCATTTTCCTCTTTCGTCTCAAGGCTTTCCCAAGCCTGTTCCCGTAGGGACATCAAAACAAGGTCTTGTTGCGGAAAGGCTTAACACGTTAACACCACGAAATTGGTAATTGATGTTATCATTATATAATTATGGTGTTTTCGAGGTAACTTGATTAAATTTGAATTCTATCGTTTGTATGGCAGTACATGCATTTGAGAAAGTATCTTTTTCCGCGAGTGTCCTACGCGAGGGAAGTACTTTCGCGAGACACCATCGATGTCTAGGTACAGTGCATCAGTGAAATGTATGATCATGATGATTGGCAGTGTGAAAGTCAATAATATTTAGCTGTAAGAAAGTAGTTCATTATTATATTTCAGGTTGTGCAATGGATTAGTTTCTCAAGTTTGCATTATCCGTTCATTTTGTACAAGACTACAATTAACGTCAAAAATAGAGTCTTAACAGTCGTGACCGTGAAAGAATCTGCAATGCCCCTCGCATTGTTGCACATTTTCTGTAAAGACCCAACGAAGTGTTCTGGATAACATTCGCAACGTTCACGTCAGAAAGGAATTAGACGTAATGTTGACCACAAAATACATCTAAATAAATTTGGGTTATTAACATTTTCTTGTTTTGACACAATGCTTTCCCAAACTTATTTTAACCCTTCACGATTCTGCTTCCTGGAATACACCAGTACTCGTGCCGAATGTAAGGATCAATGAGAAGCAAAGAACAACCCCCGCTACCGGAAATCGAACTCGGAACTTCTTGATCGTGAAGTCGATCGATGCTCTACCTGCCGTCCACGGACATCACTGTAATTGACGTCAAAACAGGTGTTGTTTGATTATGGTAAGTTAATACACTAGTGGATTTTCAAACCATGAAATGTGTGACTAATGAAGGTCATCTGTCTATAGGACTAAGGTCACATATTATAGGTTATTTTCACGACAGAATTATTTCCGTATATGACATAGGCCTCGTTAAATACTCTTTATTTAACACTTTGTCAACCAATACCACATCTTCGGTATCATCGCATTGAGATAACGAATACCATGAGATAAATATTTCCCGAAAAAAGTACTTTTATATCATGTTGGCCGTTTGACTTTTTTTTCCAAAGTATCTAACTATTTGGAATGCTGGCAAACTGTTTTTTTTTAAATGATTAGTGTGATATAATTGATATAGATCTATTAATTCGTATAATTCCATAATAATTTATTTTATTCATCATCAGATACTTGGTGAACGCATCGGCATTTTCGACGGCTCCAAAACAATATCTATTTAACGCAGTTGGCAATCGCTAGGTTCTCTCGTTGGTCAGATCATGTCAATCAGCTCCATGAATCGCTTCTCGGCCAAAATGACTTCTTCTTGATCTCTATAGTCGATTAAACCCGACCTCTCAATTCGATTTGATCGGATGATCCTTAGATGGAGCAGAGGTAGAGTTGATTGGGATGCTATCAGGAACCACTTTGATATAAGTCGATGGGATCGAGTGTAGGTTGGATGCCGGTCAAGTTAAATATTAACCCGATCACACTCGATCTCCAGACCAGATTGATTTTCGACAAGTTCGATCTTCCACCCAACAAATACACGATCTCTTCCATGGAAACGTATATGGTACACCCTGATGATGTCATTGGATGCGAAGATGTGCGCTTATAGGACGACATGATCACACCAAGTTGTCATAAAATTTAAAGAATAATATGATAATTTGATCATGACGTATTAACAGAACACGATTTGTTGTCTTAATCTGATCATTACTCAATAACAGAACTCGACTTGTCGTCTTAAAATAAAACGACATAACTACATAATAACGTATTTTGTAAAAACTGCTATGTTGACTAGTATGCTCGTTGTTTATGGCTTTATGACTTGCTATAGGTCGAGATGTCGGATTTAACTGCCTTGTCATTTTTTGTTTTAGACGACAAGTACAGATCATGACAATATATTCATGTCATTGAAGGCTGTATGTGTAAAAGGACATGATATATCGGCCAGGTTAAAGTTTTTTAAAAGTAGGTCAGACTCCAAGGTCAAGGTCACGAAGTCCAAGGTCATGGTCAATTGTGAAAGGTCTTGGTAAGATGTGTCCATGTGTGAAATATCAAGGCTGTATTTGTAAAAGGTCATGAGATATATGCCGGGTTTATTTTTTTTAAAGTAGGTCAAACTCCAAGGTCAAGGTCACAAGGTCCAAGATCATGGTTAAATGTGAACGATGTTGATAGGAGGCATCTATGTGTGAGATATCAAGGCTGTATGTGTAAAAGGACATGAGATATAGGCAAGATTAAGAATTAAGTGTAAAAATCAACAAAGTGCAATAACTCCAAAAATTTGATTGGCAGAGTTACGGTTCTTGTGCACTGCACCTCTCCATAATAAAATCTATTCACCTGTAAAGTTTCATGATTCTACCTTACATGTTTTTTGAGTTGTGCTCCGGACAAGAATCAAGTTATAAAATCAACAAAGGGCAATAACTGAAAAAAATTGATCGGCAGAGTTACGGTTCTTGTGCACTGCACCTCTCCATAATGAAATCTATCCACCTGTAAAGTTTCATGATTCTACCTTACATACTTATTGAGTTATGCTCCGGACAATAATCAAGTTTGAAAATCAACAAAGGGCAATAACTCCAAAAATATGATCGGCAGAGTTACAGTTCTTGTGCACTGCACCTCTCCATAATGAGATCTTTGCACCTGTAAAGTTTCATAATTCTACCTTACATACTTTTTATACGCCCGTCGAAGACGGGACGTATTATGGGATCACCCGTGATGTCCGGCGTCCGGGCGTCCGGGCGTCCGGCGGCGTCCACTTCTTTGTCCGGAGCATAACTCTGTCACCTTAAGTCCGATTGACTTTAAACTTGGCAGTTATATTCTTCTCATCATTACGGAGTGCAGTGCACAAGAACCATAACTCTACCTGGCTTATTTTTTGAGTTATTGCCCTTTGTTGTTTTTCATACTTGAATCTTGTCCGGAGTATATCTCTAAAAGTATAATAGCTAGGATCATGAAACTTCATGGGTGTATAGATCTCACAAAGGGGGAGTGCAGTGCATAAGAACCATAACTCTACCTGGCTTATTTTTTGAGTTATTGCCCTTTGTTGTTTTTCATACTTGAATCTTGTCCGGAGTATATCTCTAAAAGTATAATAGCTAGGATCATGAAACTTCATGGGTGTATAGATCTCACAAAGGGGGAGTGCAGTGCATAAGAACCATAACTCTACCTGGCTTATATTTTGAGTTATTGCCCTTTGTTGTTTTTCATACTTGAATCTTGTCCGGAGTATATCTCTAAAAGTATAATAGCTAGGATCATGAAACTTCATGGGTGTATAGATCTCACAAAGGGAGAGTGCAGTGCACAAAAACCGTAACTCTACCTGGCTTATTTTTTGAGTTATTGCCCTTTGTTGTTTTTCATACTTGAATCTTGTCCGGAGTATATCTCTAAAAGTATAATAGCTAGGATCATGAAACTTCATGGGTGTATAGATCTCACAAAGGGGGAGTGCAGTGCATAAGAACCATAACTCTATCTGGCTTATTTTTTGAGGTATTGCCCTTTGTTGTTTTTCAAACTTGAATCTTGTCCGGAGTATATCTCTAAAAGTATTATAGCTAGGATCATGAAACTTCATGGGTGTATAGATCTCACTAAGGAGGAGTGCAGTGCACAAGAATTTTTACTCTACCTAGCCTATATTTTGAGTTATTGCCCTTTGTTGTTTTCATACTTGAATCGTCCAGGGCATATCTTGAAAAGTATAATAGCTAGGACCATGAAACTTTTACCAACCCGCTCCCCCTGTTGACATAAAGCAGTGTTACGGGCGTATCTTGTGACAGTTTGACACCTTGTTGAGTTATGCTCCGGACAAGAATCAAGTTTGAAAATCAACAAAGGGCAATAACTCAAAAAATATGATCAGTAGAGTTACGGTTCTTGTGCACTGCACCTCTCCATAATGAAATCTATCCACCTGTAAAGTTTCATGATTGTACCTTACATACTGTTTGAGTTATGCTCCGGACAATAATCAAGTTTTGATAAGATGACAAAGCATACGTCGACATGACATATTTTAAAATAATGATGCACTAACTTATGTCGGAAAGATTAGTTTACGTAGACAACCGGTAGAGTTAATTTTCTTTTGTTATCATGACAAGTCGACTTACCTGAAGTCGACTTTATCATTTTATCAGGGTGTACCATATGCGTTTCCATACTTCCTGGTCCATTTTTACTTGATCACGCGGGAATATTTTAAATCAATCATAAAATATTACATTCTACAAAGTATTTCATGCTTAAAAATCAATTTACTTATATGTTCAAACAAATATTTGGACCGACGGAGCTTTCAGTCCTTTGATTTTATTTTAAAACTGTTATTCGGAAATCATCAATAAGATAGAGCCAAGATCTGGAATACTGTCCATTTCGGCATTTGGAAAACCAGACCAGTTTCCAGACCAGCCTGTACTCAAATGCAGTCCAACAATGATCCATGCTGTTATCTTCTAGTTTCATATACATCACGAAGAAGCTAAAAGAGGACTACATGGATCCATGTTGTTCTCAAATGCCTTAAGGGATCCTTTTCCAGACACTGGCTCAATTATTATCAATTTGTAATAAGCGTGATGACAATCCCACCGTTTATAGTGGGCGGTGGTACACGTGCCGGACATGAATGGTCCATCTGTCTAGATGGGTCAACATTAAACTGATTTATTTATCACCTACATTCTCCACATTCATCAAGTTATTAACCATGATCATTAATATTCGCCATAGTTCATATCAACTGACCATTCAAAAGTCAAAATTTCTCTTTACTTCCGAGACCAAATGTTCAATGATACGTTTATAAGGCCATAAAATTAGCAGGATAAGTTAGCAAGGTCCATGTTGACGGATTATGTTGTCCTATACCAAATACTTACATTATAAATACAGTCGACACTCATTGTGTCGAAGTCGGAGGGGGTCGTCATCATACTTCGACATATCCGGAGTTCGACTCATCCGATTTTGTTCGGCTTCGATAAAGTTGATATTTGACCGTTTTTTGAAACTAATCAAGTACAATTATTATTGAGATACAGTAGGAAAAGGAAAGAAATTGCTCGTTTCGAGCAATTTCTATCCTTTTCCTACTGTATCTCAATAGCTATACTCAGTCCTAAATTACTTTGTTTGAAAAAAAATATGTCCATCGATGAGGACGGGACCAGATTTGAACTTCGACTCAAACGGAACTCCGACTTATCCGATGTCGACATAACGAGTGTCTACTGTACATTCATTGCTACTTGATACGTATTATTCAGTTTGGAATATATGGGATGAAGATGTGTTAGTGTATTATATTTCAATCTAAAGCATACCATAGTACCAAACCCAAGGAATCTCCTTTGCACCAAACACTAGCTAAACGTAAAGTTTCTGAATTATTCGCTTTTTGAAATCTGTCCTTTTTCTATACTTATCCCAGTTTTCTGGTGAATGACAAGAAATTGTCATCTTTTTTTATTTCCTGTACACGTTTTGCGATGTCATTGTGATACGAATGTTTCCATTATCATAAAACAATTCTCATATTATCACGCTTTTGGATGCCCCAACAATAAAAAGACTTTGCATTTTTCCCGTCCAACAATGTTTTCTACACAGAGAAGCTGAGCAATCCTAAAATTTCATTTTCCTTGAAATTGTCATAAATGCAGACCCGTAGGAACAGTGGGCTAGGGGGGGCTAAGCCCCCCAATATTCAGACACTGAGGATTTAGCCCCCCATATGAATTGCTTCCTACGGGCCTGAGATGGACCAGTCGAAAACTTTACCGTCTGGTAATGGGTCAAGGTCTTCAATTAACTCTGGATCTTAAAAAATAATTTTACATATCTTTTGGCCTTGTTTAAAAGATGACCACGGACCACGATTGATCGGTTGATTTTGACGAGAAAAGACCGACATCTCACCGATCATACAAAAATTCTGCTTTCGTCGGCGAATGCATCGATGTTCCTTGGTGTGCTAAAACCCATCGATTATGCAAAAAACTCTGTTAATGTCGGCCGATATGTCCATTAATCGACGATGTTTTTCTAAAATTATCCTCGATACAACCAAAACTGATCGGGATCGTGTCGCCTACCCAATTGATCGTTAATAAGACTCAAAACCGTTTTTCATTATTTCCATGGGGTAGGTACGATTTGAAGAGGGTCGATGGGCATGAACCGGGTTGCAGCACACGGAATTGAGCACGGCCAAAACAAAATAGCTGCCGAATCGTTTACATAAAATGTACAAGGAACTTCAACGGTGGTGATGCGGGTCTTTACGGGTTAAAAGGGGTATGTGCTGGTTTAATTCCGTATGGACCCGTATCGAACACCGGTTATGCGTGGCTTAACAACCGCCAAGAATTTTAACACGTTGAAGAAAGACAACTCTAAATAATTCGTTTTTTAGCATCTATAGTTGTTTCCCTTTGTTCTTTATTAGCTCTGATCGAGGGTCTGGAAAAGACCACAAATGATTGTTGATTTAATCCAGACGTTACAGACAACAATTTCAAGTAAATGGAATTCTACATTTTTGGTCTTTTTATATAGAAAATATTGTGTGAAATGAAGAAACTCTTTGTCACAAGAAATTCCTTAATTTTACACAATGTTTTCCAATGTTTTTTTTTTATCTTGTGGTACCTCATAAAGAGTTTCTGTTCGATGATGGGTTAACGCCTCTTTCAGCTGATATGGTTATATTGCTTAGGTTGGAGTATTTAACCATGGATTTGAGTATCAAGCAAAGCAAAATTTCACACTAAATTTCGGATGCAAGAATCTTTTATTTTGATTAGAGCGACCACTTCCATATTTAGTCTCGGTGCAATTCGAATGACCAACACAACGGTTACGTTCAAAAATGTAGTAACTACAGCTTAATCAAGCTGCTGTTACGACGTTGTGGGACGTAACCAACTATATACCGGTTACGTATGATAATTTACTTATGGTAAGCTTTATCATTATTTGTAAACAGACTTTGAATAATCGGACATCAATTTGCTGTTCGATCTAAGTACATTATAGCAGTAATGTATATTTGTATAAGCAGGGGTAGCCATGATAATCAAGTCATTCTTTCACCCTGCATATTTCAAGAATGACCATCAAACTGTTCTGTCATGTCATTATATTTCTTTAACAATTTGCACACATAGCAGAATAACAAAAACATGAAAAACATTTGCCAACATGATGTAGGAGAAAAAATAATAGAGAAGAAGTATAATAGATTCACTATTAAACGAGAATAATTTCAGTTGTTTTGATAAAGCAGTCCAACTGAAATTATTCTCGTTCAATAGTGAATCTATTATATATTATATTAGATATTGATTCTACCAAGTCCTTGTTCCCGTGATTGATTTGCCTCGTAAATAAACTATGCAAACTTAAAAATAATTTTGCAGAAAAGGTAAATAATTTTGAAAGGCATGAAAGCAGATACATTCCAAGCACTTTCTTTTCCATGTCATATTTGAGCCAGTTTCTTTAAAAGGGCCCTTGCAGCATTTAACCCGTTACCACACAATGACTCTTTTTGACTCCCCACAAAATAATGGCCATGGAAAACATCGTGGAAAATGAAGAAATTGCTTGTGACAAGCAATTTCTTCATTTCCACAATGTTTTCCGTCCAAAAAGACCCAAAAGTTAAAAATTCCATTCACTTTAAATTGTCGTCTGCAGGGTCTTTCAATTTGGACTTCCCTTCCTTTTGTCGTTTGGTAATGGGTTAAGCAAATATGGTGGTCAAATATAGTCTACATGACATCTACCTTGCTAACTTGCAATTGCTGCTTGCAATGAAGAAGATATTGGACAATAATATGGATCTTTATTAGATAATTGTGCGTATGTATACACAGGCTGATCAGGGTCCATGTAGCCTATGTCTCTTTCATGTACTTTTTCCATATCACGGTTCCTTTTCTCTTGATGGTTTCTAGGTTTCGGTATTCGGGTGCAGGTTAAAGATGGATTGTATTGTTTGATCTAACACAGGGTATGTCCAAATAAGGCTTTAAGTAGCTGCAAGTACAGCAGAGTTCTGCCAAGCTTTTGATCCTATGGGGCCATTGGCCCATCCAAGCCAAAAATGTGGGGCCACTTTTCCCAAACATGGGGCCACCAATGGCATGACTAAGAAGATCGCTTATTTTGGTCAATTAAAGATAAATCAATCATGTTTTGTGTTAACATTAACACACGGAGATCATTTCATTAAGTTATTTCTTTAATCGTATGACAACCACAAAAAGTCTACAAGCCATTTCAATGCATTTCAGAAATGGCATTTGTTTTGGAATCCTTTCTCGTAACATTTTGATTGCTCACTCGCCGATTCTTCCGAAATTTTTGAAGGTCCCGGTTGATTAGTAAAGCCTAAAGGTCTGTACCAGTCCGTGCCTTTTTCGGTTCTGATTGACCGAAATAACTGAGAATAAATCTAATTTAGGGAGTTTTCTTCTCTGCTACCGCGATTTATAAAAGTGAAACTAGCGACACCTGATGCAAAGTTTCCTCGATCTTTAGTTAAAACGCTATCGATTGGCTCATAATTGGGAAACCCAATTTACAGTAACATAAAGACCAATGAGAATCGCCGTAATAATCAAGAGAGAAAATGTGGAAGCACCCGGATGAAAATAAAATACAATACTCCCGGCGATTCGCCCCAATAATGTTTCGTACCAGCGGCGTTCTAATTTTAATGCGCCGGTCGGCCCCTTCAACATGTTTTTATGGGGCCATCTGTAATTTTTTCGCGCCGATCCCGCAATGGCGCGTCCTCGGCAGAACTCTGTACAGTAAACAAATGAATATAAGTAGCTGTCTTTCATACATACTATGTGTAATGGGTGTGATAAGGCGGTACGTTATTAGATATGGCATATGAAAATAAGATATTATTCTGTCTCGATAAGATTTCCTTTTCTTAATCGACAATTTCATTTATAAACCTTTTATATGAAGCAACAGGAACACACGGGTATATGAACAAGCTATAGGCATATTCTTTCCCACTGAAATATATGTAAAACTCGAAGATTGGCCTTAATCACCAATCCAACGCTTCTTGGTTAATGATTTGATGTTAGTTGATTTCATTCAATCCCAGCGTTCTGATTGGTTGAAACATATTTTTCATAGCTCCATGAAAGAAAAATGCCGGAACTAATTTTCTGGTCAAATATTTTTTACATTACGCCACAATATTGACTTTTTATTTTTGTTGAAAATTAATAATGAAAAGCTTTTTATTTATTGCTTTTTAAATCGCAGAATATTAAATTATAAGAACGCATTTTTATTTTTTCGTGCCCATGAAAAATAAAATCTAATCACAATTTTGTATGAACCGCTTCGCGGATTCATACAGTGTGATTAGATTTCATTTTTCATACCTGCACGAAAAAAATAAAATTGCATTCATTCCTTAAATAATTTCAGGCTGGTCCAAATTCAAAATATTTTAGGAGACAAGATGATATTTTTATCCGTTTTGTTGGCCATTAAATACGTTTACAACTGAAACATAGTAGGATAGGGAGAGAAAGTGCCTATCGTATTTCAATGGCTATATTTTCCTTAAGATTTTGTTTAACCCTATTCCGAACAGCAAAATTTTATGGTGTTCCTATGTGAAAGCTTCTAAAGTCGACAAAATTAAGATAAAAAAGGATAACATTTGTGTATGACATAGCAAAGAAAATATTAAGGCAAGAGGAGAAAAATGCTGGTGACCAGCATTTTCTTCTTTTCTCTCACTTAATGTTTTTCCTAACCTTTTCTAACAGGAACGTCAAACCCGGTCTTTTTTCTTAGGGGTGTGGGGGGATGGTTAATATCCATTGATAAGGAAGGGACTGAAATTCCACTTCGACTTAGTTTTAAGGTACTTTTCGAATCGAATTATCACTTCTAAAGACTAAGAGTATAAGTATGCACGTGCATTAAAGATAAAATGATTTCAGATTTTCTTCAACCGATACCAGAGTTGTCGCGAAAAAAGGAAACGAGTTTGAGTTTATTGGGGTTTTACGCCGTTTTCAACTACCAGGGTCATATCGCGGCGGCTGGAGCACCTACCCATGGATTCCTGTTGTTTCTCAAACCAGTACTACCACAACACCCTTACCGAGCCTCCAGCTGCTCGCCCACTTAGGTTAACGATTTCAAATCCATTGGTGGGAGACAATATTGTCAGAAAGGGTATTAGCCGCGGCCGGGTATCGAACCCGGGACCTCTCGAATGAGGGTCAGATGCGCTACCAACTGCGCTAAGGCCGCGGCCAAAAGGAAACGATCTCTAGATTTCAAATAAGTCGATCGTATGCGCATCTTTAGATCATTTCCTTTTACATTTTTTTCATCGCATTTTCAGACTTCCTTCATATTTCTAACATTTATCCTTTTCCTAACAGCAAACTTTTATACTCTTACACCAGTCCACAGTCAAAAGTGATGCACACTAAAAAACAAACAAGCATTTAATTTTTCGCTTTTTGCTTCAATAACTTTGTTAGCTATTTATATACACGTTTTCTTTTTATCAAAATTCATTTTCTCCTCTGTGGAAGCTTTCAAACTGGGCCAGTTTTAATTTTGTCTCAAAAGAAAGTTGGTATGAGAACATGGTATGTGTCTAATGCCCCTCATTTTTTAAGATTTTATCGTACACACAAACATAAATTCTAATTTTCATTCGCATTTCTCCTCTTGCCTTAATATTCTGTGATGTATATTTTGCATAATGTCAATGTGTCGTTAGGGAAAGGATTAACTCATTCCTGTATATTGATGCTTTTTGATACCCCTCAAGATGAAGGCTTTGGAAAACATTGTGGAAAATGAGAAAATTGTTTGTCATAAGCAATTTCATCATTTCTCACATTATTTCTACCTACGGAATTGTATAATTTTAAAAGTTTATCAACTTGGAAATGTCTTTTGCAACATTTTTTTTTTGACATGTCTAAAATTTTGCCTCCTGCTAATGGGTTAATAGAGCATGGTGTATTTCTGATGCCTCTCATTTATAAAGATCGCATGTACATGAAACGTTGATTGTGATTGTCATCAATCAATTAGACACAAACCAGGCGTGTGGTAGTTAAACTGATGAACCTCACATCTCTACTGTAAACTATATAAATGTTCTTTCATGACATTTCACGATTATTTTTACATAAATTTTACTTTTATTCTATCTGAAAGAGCATCTTTTCTTATGGAAATTCTGGAAATTCTGGAAATTTCAAGTCAAAATATTGAACCGTTTACGAGAAAGATATATTTTTGTGCTAAAATTAGGCAAATTGTTGTGGACAACAGTTCAGATTTATATAGAAGTTGTCATTTCTGTCTCAACTTTAAAGGCGCATTTTTCGCTAATAAATAAGAATTTCAAAAAAACTGATAGTATTTCTACGCATTAGAATAAACAATCTTTGCATCAAGACATGCTTTTAAAAAGTGAAATAAATGTGAAATGTCACTTTACTATCAGAAGACTTTCCCGAGATGGAATCCTCAAATTTAGGAATAATCAAAATCGTGGTAAATCAGGCACATTGTCCGGTTTGTCTAATTGATTACACATTAGGGGCAATTTATTACAGGACTGGCTCCAATGACCTCCTAATCAATTCAATTTTTTTTCAATTCAATTCAATAGTTTATTCAAGTAATAAGTACAAAGTACTTTTTACAACATAGATAATAGAAAATTGGAAGGCATATATTTGAAACATATGAACATACATAATGATTAAACAAAACATTTGATGAAACAAAACAAACATATTGGCAAGAAGCTGTAAATAAAGCATTGAGATATATCAAAGATAGTTTTTTCGTATAATGTTTGCTTGATAGATAAATTTACTTAAATTAATTATTTCTTTGTTATTCTTAGAACTTAAGAGTTTCGAGAATTTTTGGATATTTGGCCAGGTATGATAATAAGGTTTGATATATTTGATTCTTAGGTCGCGATATGCTTGGCAAATTAGGATGAAATGATATTCATTTTCGATGATGTTACTCTGACATAATCTGCAAATTCGTTCATTTCTTTGAATATTCATGTGTCGGCCGCGTTCAATTTCTAGGTCATGTGATGACGTTCTTAATTTACAAAGAGTTATTTGATACTTTTTGTCGAATAAAATGTTTAAGTATTTTTCACATTCGAAATCATGTTTAAATAACGAGTATGTTGTCAATCTTTGTGAATTATTAATATTACTATACCAGCTTTGGTAATACTGATCATATATCCGTAGTTGAATTGATTTATATGTCATTCGATTTACATCTTGGTTTAACCAGAAATTTCTATATCCTAAGGATTCTAATAGTGTTTTAACGTGATATGCCCAATTTAAACCGTTGTAATTGTTATTATTATTTGTATCATTTTTAAGCATATTATATATTGTTTTAACTAAGCTATTGTCACGAAGTTTTAGAATTCCTAACCAGTACCGAATCATGTTACACTGCCTTATTACTATTAATGGAACTCTTCCTAATTCTCCATATAAAGCATCCGTATTGGTTGAACGACGGACACAGAGAATTTTTCTACAAAATTTGGTGTGTATTAGTTCTATATCATTTCCCTTTTCATATGACCATAGTTCAGAAGCATAACCTAAAACCGGTAAAACAAGTGAATCAAACAATTTGCATTTTTCTGAGGTAGTAAACTCAAATCTACTTAAAATTGAAAACAGATTGTAAAGTGATTTTTTACCCTTTTCTGCTATATTCTTCTGACATTGTAACCATTTACCGTTTTTAAATAAGAATAACCCAAGATATTTGAATGAAGAAACTACTTCTAATTTTATATTGTATAGGTAAAAATCGTGTAAAGTTGGCCGCCTGCTCTTTTCAAAAATCATAATTTTGGTTTTTTCTACATTTATCTTTAACATTTTTCGTTCACAATATGCTTCAACATTATTTAACATCGACTGTAATGTTTCAGGCGATTCTGAAAAAAGAGCTTGATCGTCCGCGAATAGAAGTAAAAATAGTTTTAGATCATTAACGGTAAAAATACCTGCTAAGTCCGAGTTTATATTATTGATGACGTCATTTACGTACATGACAAATAGCAAAGATGACGTCGGATCACCTTGTTTTAAACCTAGATTTATATCAATGATATTTGAAAATTTTCCATCATGTTTTACAACTGAACGCACTTTGCTATACATGGCTTTCAAAGCGTTTGTCATTTTTGTACTAACGCCTTGGTCTATCAATCTCTGCCATAGAATAGTTCTGTTAATTTTATCGTAACATTTCTCATAATCAATGAATGCAGTGTATAATTTTCTGCCTTTACTCAGGGTTTTACTAATAATAGAATGTAAGATGAAGATACAATCGACCGTACTTTTATTCTTCTGATATCCAAACTGACACTCTTCGATTTTATCATATTTTGTATTCCATTTAGAAAGACGGTTAAGAATAATTTGAGAATATATTTTAGATAAAATATTATTTAAAGTTATCCCTCTATAGTTTTTTGGTTCGCTGGAGTTACCTCCCTTGAATAATGGGACAATATGACCAATGGACCAACTACTTGGGTATTCGGATTTTTCATATAACTTATTGTATAACATTATGAGAAAAGGAGATATTATGTCGTATGACGCTTTAATGATTTCTGAGCTAATTTCATCAGGTCCGCAAGCTTTGTTATTTTTTTGTTTAAAAACTGCTGTTTTAATTTCCTCTTCAGTAATAGGTGCATCGAGATCTTCATCTAAAGTAAAATTTTGATTTTCTGACAAGTCGTCGGGTACTGTATCTTGTTGACCTATCAATGACTGAAAATGTATCACTCACTGGTCTTTGTCCCTTTCCGAAACGACTAAAACTTTGACTGTTCAAACATGTCTACTGATGCAGATTACTAAATTGATTATGCTAAGGATATGATAATTGTACAATATAGCACAAAATATTTAGACAAAAGAGAAATTGATGTCTATAATAAGCATTTTCTTCTTTTGTTTCAATATTTTGGCTTTGTCATAGACGTTAAAACTAACTCTTGTTCGAAAAAGGTTTGAAAAATAAGAGTTGCAGATTTATCAAATTTTTAAGTTATTGCAATAGATAAATAATTCAGGACGCATGACTAAAATTTAGGATTTGATTTTGGTTGAAATAAAGAATGGCGTACATTCATTTCTGTTAATGTTTAATACATTTTGTCATTTCAAAACAAATTTTAGACTGGTGTGCAGGCCTACATGTTTTTTCTGTTAATTAGGCCTACACCAATCCAAAATAATAGCACTTTTTGACACCCCATTGGATAAAGACTTTGTAATACATTGTGGAAAATGAAGGAATTTCTTGTGGCATGCAATGTTTCCTTTTCTTACGATGCTTTCTACCCGAAAAGATAAAAAAATATGTAAAATTGCATTCACTGGAAATTGCCATAATTATGCACGAATTTTGACAAGTCTACAATTTTGTTTTCGGTTAATGGCCTAATGTTTAAAACATTACAGTATTCGAAAATAAATTTTAGACTGGTCCCATGGAAAAAATAAGAAACTACACGTTGTTTAATTTTTTCCCATTATTTTCACGCCCTGTGTCGCAAGAAAGAGGGTATATTGCTTTACCTGTGTCCGTCTGTCTGTCTATCTGTCTGAAAACGTAACATTGGCCATTTCAAGGGTATTTCATGATTTGTGTTTCATAAACATAAAAAATTATCTTTTTTATCATTCTTCGATTAACTGAACTCTAACTGTTTACAAATTAAAAAAAACTACAGGTCAAAATCTAGGGTGTGTTTCTCTGAAAATTATACCTTAACTGCTCAACTCAATTTTAAAATAAAACAATGTAACATTAATTAGGGTGTTCAGGATTCTAGTTATTAAAATAAATGGGCCTGCAGCACCAGGTCTTAAGATGAAAATAATTGATGTCAATCAGTAAAAACCTGGGCTGGGGAAACATTTATACAGTAAATTCAGAGGTGAAATTTTGGTCAGATAATGGTAAAATCTCAGGAAATCTCGGGAAAGTCGTCAGACAGCTTTAACACATTATCAGACGGAAAAAATAGACTTGTCTAAAATACACCCCACTTATTTTCCGATGCCCCCCCCCCATTTATAAAGATGGTACACACAGTAAACAGTAATTGTAATTGTCATCAATTAATTAGACACAAACCAGGCGTATGGTACTTAAACTGACAAATCTCTACTGTAAACTAGATAAATCATCAAAGCTTAATCATTTATCAAACAACACATAGTATTGATGCCACTGATAGAAAAACAACAACAGCAGCATCGCCACCAACAACAACATTTGTAGAAAATCTTCAAGAGTTATGTTATTACGCGATCGATTTGGATTGTTGTTATGCCATAAGATACCCCGCCCTGTTTATCTACCATAAGCAGCAACTTCCTGATGGTTTCCCATGTTCTCTGCTTCTGATCGAATTCAAATTGGCCACTTACTAACAATGTTATTGACGGTTTTCTGAAATCGTTGTGTCGCGTGTTCCCCGTCGTGCTTAGGATTTGTAAAATAATATTGGTTCAAAGTAAAATCCCGGTAAATCAATGAACATTTCATGTTTCTTTACTTAAAGTGACATTTCACAATTATTTTTACATAAATGTTACTTTTATTTAATATTAAATAGCATTCTTTCTTATGAAAATTCTGAAAATTTCAAGCCAAAATATTGAACCGTTTACGAGAAATATATGAGCCGCGTCAGGCAAAAAGGGGTCTAAATGACATTTTGGGGGAATTTTTGTTTTTGATTGAAAATTGAAGTGTGGCCATTTACGAGTCATTTGATATCAAATTTTCACATATATCTTGAAAATTGCCGTCGAAACAGCCTTGCGAAGTACACCACCGTTCCGAACGTCATGTATATTTCTTATATACATCAGTAACGTCACGTACATTGCGCTTCAAAATTTGAAATATGTTTGATGTTCATGAAAATATTTTTCACAGTAAAATGAAACTAATTCTTATATAAAAGTGAATGGTGCATGAGTACAATGGTAACTTAACAAACTTTCATACATTAGTATTCTATAAACGAACGAACGGTTAGTTGCCTGGCAACCTAATTCAACAAATAAGCAAACGTCCATTTTTGTGTTTTTTTCATTAATTCTCGACATAGAGTTCAATATCTTATATGCAATTAATTGTAAAATACATCATTTACACGTCAATTCACGAATTAATAAATAATCAGCGTTCTAAGGGCAAAATATGTCTTGATAAACTGGTCGTTTGTAAGGCCGAACTGTTTAATATAAGTAATCTCGACGTTGACAACCAAGTCCTCCAGGCTACATGATTCCAGGTGTGTTTTGTGCTTCATTGAACCGATATGTTGGGTCTTTCAGAATAGTCATCTTCATCTCAGCAACATTTTGACTTTCTTTGACAGCATGTACACCTGGTTCTTCAGCAGAAACTGGAAATACTGGTACTTTCTGTAAAATTTAAACATGCAGAATACATGTATAGACAATCTTATTAGCACACGTTTAATGCAATAACCACAAAACTATCTTTATTTGATTGGGTTTGATAAAAAATAGTATGTTGGTGAATAATCACACATAATTTAATAAGGAAAATGGTGGAAGAAATATGGAAAATGGATCTACTGAATATAAGTGCGGATAAAAAACCATTCATCGTTGATGATGAAGTAAAAATGTCACTTTGAACACATGAAAAACATTCTGCATAAAATGGAAGTTTATGTGTATTTTGCGAACTTATATTTACAGGCTGAACTTTTCACAGAAAATATTGTTTCTTTGTTAGCATTCCAGGCCTAATAGTAACAATAGTTGTGTTATTCAATAAACACGGTTTACTGTAAGATATTGATAAACCTTGGGTGTTGTTAGAAAATAGAGTAACTACGGTATGATTCAAGCCGTAGCTAGGTAAGTTTACAACAATACTTACGAAATACTATATTTTTGTCCGAAAATATGTCACGGTAAATTGGATAAAATCGTTCCCTATTTTATTATCTTAAACTTAATTTAGAATTAAGTTAAAAATTTATCCGTATTCCAGTAATGGGTATAAACCACTCAATTAGGTATGTTTTCTAATCCATCCATCGCCACAATTGGAAACATAACGGCTCCGTTTGTCGTAGAAGATTTGTTCACAAAATCATGAAGTTGGTCCAGCGTTTCACAGTCACTGTGTTTATACAGATGTGTTATGTGAACAAAAATTCCATCAACCAAACAACGGGTATGACCTATGAAATATGTTGTGACAAAGATTTGAATCAATCAATCAACGGACCAAACAATCAATCAGTCAATAAACACATGAATTGCCAATTAAACGACGATATTAAGATGTTTACTTCCTATCTTCCGCATAACTCCCATAGTGAGATACAACACTTAAGATTCAACTCATCATACAAAAATTAAATGTGGGATGATGCTCATTGATTTTCATTGTTCATTTAGAAAAAAATTATTCTTAAGATTGTCAAATATAAACAAAAGTTAATGGAATTTTACCTTGGACCTGAATAAGATATTTGATAGTTGAATTTTGTCTTGTCACCTTTCGCCACATACAAGACCATTTTACATTTTTTTCTGGCCAGAAAAACAATCGTTAAATAAACTCACGCGAAAAGACAATTTGTATAGTCTCTATTTTATTTCTCTTTTCTAAATGCGTATGAAGCCAGAATGTGAAAATATCACAAGATCAGCATGTATGCATTTGATGTCTGATCGGGATCCAAACTTATGCCTCGTGGTTGCTACAGCTCATAGAGAAGCTATTAGAAAGCAACATTGATCCCAATCAGACTGTGTGTATGTCCTAAAAGAATTTTGTCAATATCCCGGCTCACATTTGATAAATAAGGAAAATCTAGCTTGATCATACTGAAGTTAGTTCTAGTTACGATGTCTTAGAATAGAAAATTGTGTTGCCCATTGTTGGTAATTCATGGAACACTTTGCGAGGAGCTAATAAGGGGTTCTTTATCCTGAACGCCGGGGCAATTTTCATTATGTTACTCAACATGTCATTGAATTAGACCATTTATCATTCAAGACTTTTAAAGTAGAAACAAAATAAAATATTCACATAAGCAGTTGTCAGCATGAATGGAGAAATGTCTTGACTGATTCCGTGTGTATTGAGGGCCCAATCTACCATACGGCATTTTGGCCCGTGAGTTTTAGATCCATCCTGTCCGATTGTTTGATCTTCTTCTATGAGGAAGCTATATTTTTTGGGAATACCGTCAGATCAAAATCCAAAAAATTGAAATTTTGTCAATGCCATGAAATACAGCGGTCCCATCTGTCTTGAAAAGTTAGGTAGGCATACATTTTGGCTGAAATCAAAAGTTAAATGAGCCAAGTCAGTTTCTCTACTCTGTCGAACACAGGTCTCGTTCCTGAAATAGATAAAACTGAAATACAAACTGATCTCTTATTCTAATTAAGGTGCTTGGCCAAAAGTAAAGAATGTTTGATTTAGTTTATTAGAGCTTAGAGGGTGGACAAAGATCAGTTAGCATGCTTGTGAAGTCTGATCTTTGTTCACATGTTAGGTGCAATCGCTTTTTATGGATTATAAAATTCGTTATGTTAAAGCATGTGGTTATTTTATAATACCTACCATTTTGGCATTTTACCCTTTTTGTTGTTAAAAGAAATAAAAAGATGAGATTTTTTGTATACCTGTTGTGCTAGGAAAATGTGCTGTTTCAATGTATCGGTTGATTTCAACTTTTCTTCCTCATCACACCATCAATTATCTATCATTTTCCGTCGATAAATACATCCTCACTCTGACTTTATCTACAACAGAAGGATCTTGTGCAACTTATGCATATTCTGTCAAATCTTCGTCATGACGTCACTGTTTTCGCTCAGCTGTGAATTAGCTGGAATTCGTCAAAAGGGATCTGATATAATGCTTTCAAGGTCCTGAAAAAATAATATAGGACAAACCAGATGTTATAAAAACTTTAAAATCATCTTACGCGGTTGCGCCTCGAACCCACGCCGAGAGTGTACAAAAGTATTCGAGCGCACGGTGCTACCAACTGCGCTACAAACTCCGCTGCTGAAGTTGGGAAATATTTATTATTTATAATAAAGTTTCAAAAAGTGAACAAAAAATGAAACCAAAATAGAATTATCTCGTAAAACGTGCTCTAAATAATGCATTATTTGTCAAAAACAGAATTGTTTCGTATTAATTTACATTTTAGTAGCACTACTGCAGTACTGTATCAAGCAAGTTAGGCAACGATCTATAGTAGTCCGCTTCGGTACCGCGTCTTTTACGGTACCGCGGTATTCAAAATAGTGTTCGTTTGCAGACGAAACGTTACCTACAAACTGTGTGCATTAGCAAAATTAAAAGCCAAATCATTTATTCTAACATTCGTCGATTAGTTTTGTTATAATTTTGGCTGCATTGGATTGCTATAGAAAAAGAAAACATGGAATGTTTTCATGTCCCCTTCCGTTATTCATTTTTCCGGACGCCATTAAGTACCGCGGTACCCAAGAGGACCATCCTACTTAGACTAGATTCTACTATCTAGGTCGACAAGATAATCAGATTTATAAATAAACGATTTGAAGAACTGATCAAGATTACAAAGTTCTGCACAAGAGACGATTCATTGAATATTAGTAGAAAGCAAACAAAACATGGAACCAGGTAGATTATAGATAGATGTGGCAAGCGTTGCACAGCTATTTTTAAACTTGCTATTTTTATCCTCGTTTTTTTAATGACCTTCACTGAGAAACACACGGTTGATTTTCATATTTTTCACACATTTTGCGATCATAAATAGCCGCACAATTGTTAAAATGAATAAAATATACTTACAGCTAACTCGTCTTCCATGTCTGTAAGTTTAATTCCGTTAAATAATCACAAAAACATTCGCGAAAAATGGATGTCAAAATGTTTACAAACACGATAACATTACGTAGGAAAATGACGTCATCTAAATCACGGAAAAACCAGACTTGATCCAAATGTCATTAAGACCCCAAATCGCTCGACGCGGCTCATATATTTTTGTGCTAAAATTAGGCAAATTGTTGTGGACAACAGTTCAGATTTATATAGAAGTTGTCATTTCTGTCTCAACTTTAAAGGCGCATTTTTCGCTTATATGGGTCATTCTCTGAAAACGCTCTTGTCCTGTCTAATTTTATGTCCCAGACATTTTAGTTTTTTAATGAAAAGACAATTCTATGTAAACCAACCCTAAACAGTTTTGATGAAGCTATACTTACTTGGATTATTTGAGAAAATATTAAACTGCAGCAGTAATTGTCCTTAAAATCGACCTTTATGTTTAAATAATTTACCGTCACAATGCGAGACAAAACGTGACGGTTGAGACTTCTGCGATGTATAACTCTAGAATGGTAAAAAGTATCATGTTTCTATTATAATGTAGTAATCACTAAACCAAATATAAAATGATTGGAAACACATTTGTGTGCAAGTTAATGACGTATTACTTTCAACAAATGGTTGAAAATCGCCGCTTAATTTACCGTCACACCAGTGTCATCTTTGTCCCATTTCATACTACCAATAGTTCTGACGTGATATACAGTTGTGGTATTTATGATTTACAACGTGTCTAGCATTTTTACATGTAAAATAAATATATGTGACCGATAAACCCAGTGGTAACTTCAAACTATTTTTTGTTCATGATTATTCAACATCTACATTTTTACATGAGGCTTCCCTCGAATTTTTGTCTCAACCGTCACATGCTGAAAATCGTGTAGAAATCAAATATACATATTCATTACGTTTTTGAATTACGTCACCGAGTTTTAACACATTGAATCGGAATCAAGTTCCTTTTTGCGACGCATGTCATTGACAGTGTCTGGCCAAAAATCAGGGTCAAGTGTCGTCAGCCAAAAACGTGCCCTTTTTACAGTCTTTACCGAACGGTCATCAAAATGAAGGTGAATTGTATTACAATCGAACTATTACTATCAATTGATAAGTATGGCATCACATTCCTAATTCATTTGCTAGTTTGTGTTGAAATAAGTTGAATATCCATGAAATATGCATTTTTTGTTTAAATGTCCGCTACCGTCACAGTCTCCTCCATAACAAATTGTCTCTACCATTTCGTGACGGTGATGACATGGTATAATTAAATACCGTTTAAACCTGGTGTAACTAGCTTATACCTATATTAATTTTACAAATATCGAATTGTCAATCCGCTGTTAGACGAAAATATTTCTCAATGGTGAAAAAAATACGATTTTTGTCTCTACCGTCACGTCCATAAGGCAATGTCTTTACCATAACAAAGGATTTTTACGTTATTTTCATAAAAATGAGTTACTTAACAACATTGCTTCGCATACTTCCCTGCTTAGTGAACTTTTAATGAACCTCTTAAGTCTGAAGTACATATACAGACCCCTAGATAACAGATATTTTAGAAAAAACACAATTAAGTTTATGACCATTTCTAACACTGGTATATGATTGTATTCCCATATGCTTGCAAAGCTAAGAAAGGGTTCCTGTAAATGTTTGTTTGTTGAATATCACCTATTTCTACAATATGATCAATAAAAAAGGGTTATTTTTTTCAGTCATTTTATTAAAATAACCACTGAATATTGTTGTGACGGTAAAGACATTTTTTTCACCTCATCAAATACCATCATTCATTTCTCAAATACCAATTGTCCCAGTGTTTGCAAATTATGGACATTGCAAAGTGCACGGTTTGATATATCCAATGCATTAATCATATGTGCGATTTTATGCAATTTGAAAATACGCAACTATGCTGTTCAATTACAAAACGTTTTCAGAGAATGACCCATATAAATAACAACTTCTAAAAACTGATAGCATTTCTACGCATTAGAATAAACAATCTTTGCATCAAGACATACTTTTAAAGAATTGAATAAATGTGAAATGTCACTTTAAATAGATAAATAGCTATTTTTTTTATTTCTCTCTTTCAGCTTTACTCTAGAGCAGCTTGGGATCTAGCATTTGTTCACCCATGATGAATAATCTTTGCAACGTTTGAAGAATAATTAGCCCCATAAAAATATAAGGATCAAGGATTCCAGGTAAAATACAGGACCCGAATGGCAGACCAGGGACAGCGTTAACAAGTGGATATATGGCTTTTGTTTGTATGATTGTTGGTGAGATTTATGAGCAATACTGTCCAGTGGTATCATAGACCATGTTATAAACTGTTGCTGGAAACTCATACATACTTCGTAGCAAAAATCATAAGTAGTTTTATCCCACTCTCAAACAACAACAACAAATTAAGCTTTTCCAAATCGAAAGGTGTTGCAGACGACAATTTGAAGTCAATGATAAAAAAGTTATTGAAGATAAACCAAAATTTTGGTTTATCTTCAATAACTTTTTTCATCAGATGATTTTTTAAAAATCAAACACGTCCATCTAATGCGTGACGTCTGTCAACATTCTCTGCTTCAAACCGAATTCAAATCGGTCGCATATTAACAAAATTATTGGAGATTTTCTGAAAGTATTGTATCACGTGATTATCCACCGTGCTTACGACAACTCTTACCTGTTATATTTTGAAAACTGCTACAGACGAGAAGATGTATGTTGAAAAAGATAAGATTCTTATTCTTACATTTAGTGTTCAACCTATTTTTTGGACCTATGAAATTGCAGTATACTTTAAAATTTCGCATTTATGAACCAAGCTGTCGGCTAGTTTAAGAGACGTTTAAATACATAGCCACGCCCCCGTCTCCAATAAATTGCTAGCGAACACTTAGTCAGATAGAGTCTGCGCGCATTTGAATTTTTATTTCGCATAGAATCTACAATACAGCCTCTATCTAATACATGTAACACCAAGTAAGAAGAAGAAAATGCTAATTTTTAGCCTTTTCTTCTTTTGTCTCGATATTGTCTTAAACATTTTCTAAATTAATCACGTCAAAACCTGGTCTTATTTTGGAAAGATTTGAATGAGCAACGGCGCCGAAATCATACTTCGTTCGTTGATCACTAAATTCACTATTGACTCAGAAATATAAGACCATTTTTGACGCACACGGTTAAAGACTTAGAAAACAATGTGAAAAATGAAGAAATTGCTTGTGACAAACAATTTCTTAATTTGTCACGATGATTTCTACTCAGAAAAAAATGTAAAATTCCATCCACTTGAAATTGCCGTCTGCAACATATTTGAATTTATGCTATGCTGAATATTTGTCGTTTGGGAAAGAATTTATTATTATGCCACTCATCGATGATTGGCAATATGTCGTGGAGGAATTCAGTCATTTCTAAATTAGGGTAATTTAGATATAAGTCAATTTAAATTCAGTAGGAAATGTAAAATTGCCTAAAATTACCAGCTTATAAAGAGATAGCAACAAAAACGTCAAGCGTGTCACAGGTTAGATCTGGTCCTTCTGTCTTTATAAACTACTTAACCCTTTCCCAAACTACAAAGATTTGGGGTGGTTCGCTTCAAAAAACTGCCACAAATGACAAAATGGATGTTTATTAAAGATATGATTTATGTAACATATGGAGCAGAAAATATTGAGACAAAAGGAGAAACTGCTGGTTACCAGCAGTTTCTTCTTTTTTCTCAATGTTTTACCAAGTTAATCCTACAAGGGACGTCAAAAACAGGTCTTGTTTGGGAAAGGGTTAATTAAATCTATTCCTACATATTGGTGCTTTTTGACGCCCCACACGACAAAGGCTTGGAAAACATTGTTGAAAATGAAGAAATTGCTTGAGATAAGCAATTTCTTCATTTTCCGCAATGTTCTCTATCCCAAAACAGGTAAACTTTCATTTTATTTAAAATTTTCGTCTGCAACATCATTTAATTCAGACAAGTCTAAAATCGTGTCGACTGATAATGGGTTTAGAGAATGACTCTACCTGGCAACGTTGGTAACATTTTGGTGTCCTACGTTGGATGATTATAATTATAAGTGGGGCAAGTATCTCCAGGCTTGTTGAAAGCCTGTTATGGTAGTAATAAACGAAAGGAAGCCATGGTTAGGTGCTCCAGCCGCCACGGTTCAAACTGTATTGGATCAAAGCGAGAAAATAAATCTCCATGATGTGATGGACACATTATAGATATAATATTTTAAAGGAACTATCTAGGAAATATCTAGCACGTGCCCTTGTTAATTAATGTTGTTTTCTGCAACTCCGTTCAGCTTACATCAGTCTACAATTCTTTCGTCAAATGAGATGACCGTTTTCCCATACATGTGAAAAAATAGCAAATGCTTTAGATTGATGTCTATGTCTATGTCTATGATTTAAAATGAAATGATTTGCAGACAATAGAATTATTATCATATTTCGATGTCCGATTGCCACAAATGCAAAAATATCACTGTTGTTTTATGTCGGAAAATTCGGAAATTCTAGTCACTAGCAATGCATTCTTTTGTCAGAATGTTTCTCAATCATTTTCTTTAAGAGAGGTCATATTTGGAAGGCTAATTGTTTGGTAAAGGACTAATAACTTAATAAGATTGAAACACGACACCATTGATTACTGTTGAATTTGGTTAAATTACTGTTGGTGAACAAGTAGGGTAACCGGAAATACTAGAACGTTTACTGATTGGTAAAATTGATTACCAAGTGTACAGTGTTTGAACTGAAATTAAGAAGTTCCCAGCTATGTTTGTCAGTTAACCCTTTCCAAAACCATCGCATGTTTTACGGCTCTGGTAGCCAATAGGATGCCTCCAATGGAAAACAATGAGGACAACAAGTAAATAGGCCTACTAATAACCAATATTTTCTCCTTTTGCCCCAACATTATGTTCTGTTCTATCTTGAACACATATCTCATGTTTTTGTGTCTATCTCGTTCTTTGCAGCTGTTTTATATTATACAGGTCTAACACTTTGTTGTTGTTTTGGAATGGGTTCAAATTTGTATCTATGAGGTATACCTCACAAGAAATGAAATGGCAGAGCATCCCAGCCTCTTGGATATGGCTGCTCTGTCAGTTCAATTATCGTGAGCTATACTAGTGATCTGATGAATTCATAGAAATACAAAGAAAATGATCACAAGCGAAATTCAGAAATGACATGCCATTTTGCTGCTTGCTTTTGAACATAGATATAAACCCTTGTCCAACTTGAAGACCGAAAACTTCTAGTAACATTACTTTTCTTGTCTTTATTTAACCCATTGCCAGATTGCAGACTTTAGGTTGCAAACATTAATCTCAACTGAATGTAAATTTGCACATTTTGTCCTTTTTGGACTGAAGTACTTTTCTCACATTTGTTTTTGTAGTAAAATAAAAAAAATCGCTTGTGATAAACAATTTCTTCATTTTCTACAATGTTTTCTAAAGCTCCTATAATGTTGGGTTCCAAAACGCGTGATTGTCTGATACTAGAGGACTTGAAAATAGGGAATAAACTTTCTCCAATCAGTATTTCGTCGCTTTTAAACAAAAACCTCGTAACTGCAGCTTAAAACAAGCTGCAAATACGAGATGTTTGTTGAAAACCATCGATATTTTATATGAAAGTGTTTCGGATATCATTTTGTTTGTTGATTCTTTGATTCCACGTCTTAATTGTGTCATCCGGTCATATATAATCATGCTTGTCTACTGTCCGGACACCGGGTTGATTAACAATTTGTCAAACGATAAAATCTCAGAATAGTCCAATTTTGAAGCTGTTGCTGACCGCATATTCGAATGGTTGATTGGGGTTAACCCTTTCCTAAACAAGACCTGGTTTTGACGTTCCATATAGAAATGGTTTTGGAAAACATTGAGACAAAAGAAGAAACTGCTGATAACCAGCAGTTTCTCCTTTTGTCTCAATATTTTCCATGCCACATAAATTCTATTTTTAATTACTTCCATTTTGTCATTTGTGGCAGTTTTCGAAGTGGATCACCCTGAAATTTTGTCGTTTGGTAAAGGGTTAAACGCCTCTTTCTACTGCTATGACCATATCGCAACGGCCGAAAACCCTAACCATCATTCTCGGACAATCCGGGGTATGAGGTACTCTTGGCTCATACCCAGGGGTATCCGAGGAGGCTAACCATGGGTTCCAGTCATTTCTTATACCAGTACTAACACAACAGTCTTACCGAACCACCAGATGTTCGCCAACATAGATTATCAAATCATTGGTTGGTGACAATTTTGCCAGAAAGGATATTTGACGCGGCCGGGTATCGAACCTGAGACATCCTTATTGTCAGGATGCGTTACCAACTGCGCCTTGTCGGCGGTCCCAGAGATTGTGTGCTGATAGACAGAGGGTTTCTGCATGATATATTCAAGAAATGTTGAGATAGACAGATTCTACAGCAATTTTTGTGGTAAGTGCTGTCAAGTTATCAATGCCGATTTATACGCCAAGCGGTGGCTAATTTATGAAATGATTAATATTATAAAGATGAGTAATCAATCAAATACACGGTCAAATACTCATAAAACGGTCGCAGATCAAATAGTACGAACGAACTTCTGGCGACGTGACCACTTCAAATTGGGCCAACCTCAAAATTAACCCTTTAAAATGATGTCAGGACTTTTGACCCATTCCCACATAATGACGCCAATAGACGCCCATAATAAATGCTTTGGAAAACATTGTGGAAATTAATGAATTGCTTTTACAAACCATCTCCTCATTTCCCGTATTGTTTTCTTACCGAAAAGGTCCCCAAAATACACTTTATTGACTTCAAATTGTCGTCTGCAACATCTTAGGTTTTATTGTCTGACTAGTTCCCTGGGATAATGATAAAGCGTATGTTATATGACAACAACATGTATCCAGCTAAGAATGGGTGTACACACATGCTGATCGAGATCCACGTCGGCCTCACAATTCCATGCTATCCCTGTCCAAATAAAGAGCACCCCGGAAGATAGTCCTCGACATTTTGACCATTTTCCCAGGTAGATAGAACCTTGACAAGTGCCCTATACTCGTAAGTACCACTGTCTGTGTCTAAACGACTCTTCTTAATCCATTACCAGTCGGAAAGATATTGTACTGGTTCAAATTCAAAGTTATTTGTTCGAATTTTTCTTCCTTTCAACATTTTGTTTTAAATAGGGCTAGACCCATCTCATGTACACGTATCTTTGGTATTTTGATACGTTTTGCCTTTCTTTTTAACACAAACTTTATGTAGCCATTAAAAAACTTTGAATATCAATGTTCGGTAACGTTTCTCTAAGATTGAATCCCACTGATATTGGTACCAGTGACAGCTGATATTGGGACAAAGCAATCGTCACATCCTTTCTGCACATTATTTCTCTAATTAGGCCTACGCTGCCATGACGTCATAAATATGACGTCTTTTCGCGCTTTGCGGAGTGCATCTCCATCCTTTTTGTATGTTAATGGCCTGCTGTGAGTCTATTACAATATTTTATTGATGGATAATTTATTCATTCAAGAACGAATGACAAAAGTTGAGTTAACTGGGAACAACTCCTGAAACTTCCGATATGTAGCGGTCAGTAAAACACATCGTTTGGTCAGTAGACTGTCCTACTTCCGGTCCCGTCTCGGTGTTTTCCCGACGTAAACAGAACGTGTCTCCCAATACCTAACCGTAACGAAACTTTTATTGACAGATTAGGTTAGAGTAGAGTGTGTTTACTAATAAAACCTCTATTCAGCCTTTTCCGAATAAGAACATATTCGGGTAATTCAATTTTTAAGCTAATGTCGACGACAAAAGAGATGTCGCAAAAGAAAGAATTTGCGTAGGAATAATAGTATAGCACTGAAAATATTGAGACAAAAGAAGAAAATGCTGATTACCAGCATTTTCTTCTTTGGTCTCAATGTTTTCCCAGTCCCTTTTCAGGGACGTCAAAACCAAGCTTTAATTGACAGATTAAAGTCAAGTATGTTTGCTAATAAAACCTCAATTAATTTGCTTTGACTCTTCATTTTTGGGGGTGACGATGCGCCATATTGTCAATGATTAAACAATTCTTACTTTAACTTATAATTATAATAATAAAAAATCACGATCTAGATCCGAAAATTTGGTCCTCTGAACCCTTTCACAACCGACAATACTGTTGACCGTCCAAATATAAAGCAGATACAATCGACAACAAAAATGTAATATGAAAAACAGAATGGAAAGCGTTGAAAGTAATCAGCGGTTTTCTGTCACAGTTTTCCCGCGAGTTTTCTATTTTTCTTTATGAGGGGGACGCGTTTTGTGCACATGTAGTTTCGAACTTTGTAACATCCAGCAGTAAACTTTACTATAGTGGTACCTGTATGCAGGCCCGTGGGAACAGCGGCGGCTAGGGTGGCCAAAGTTGGCCAAATAATTCGAATTTTCCTTATTTTACACTGAAAAGTTAGGGAATCCAATTTAACCCCCCCCCCCCCCCCCCCCCCAATATTCAGACACAGGGGCTTCAGCCATCCAAATATGACATTGCTTCCTACGGGCCTGATATATCTGTTAAAACAATTAATTTGTATTAACTTGTAGGGTATGTCCTTTTAATAACTTATTTTGGCTGTATTGTAACATCTAATTATGGTCCCACATTCCATCTTCATAATTATGAAATATTGATATTCAGAAAGATGCAAGGTATATATACTATTTGAATGGTAGAAAATACCAAAGGGATACCCCCTCGTATAGAATGCATGAAGCCAATTATGCACACTTCTTACAATATAAAGTGAACTTATGATCTCATAGTACTTAAAAGAATGGTCAATTATCCGGAGTTTCGGTATGTAATATTGGATATTTATTCGGTAATGGTCGGTGACAGGCTGGGACAAAAATAAAGTATATCGGCTCCAGATTGGCTGGAATTCCTGCACGTAGAGTGACGTCATCATTATTGACATAATTGATTGGCTACTCGAGTGGTTGGCATACTTTGTAATGTATCAGATCAACATTGTCTGTCACCATTGTTATTTAATCTTCTAACCAAACAATATCTAGTTTTTAAGACTACATCGTATTAGATTGGAGGAAAACAAAAATATGGTGAAAATCTGCTTATGATTTAACAACACAGTAGAATATTTATAAAATTGCTTTTTACTGGCGATTCCTCTTTCTGGTCTTAATAAATGACAAAAATTAACAACTAGTGAACTATCTTGCTCGCGAGCTAATGGCCCTTGGCCGACTTTGTTTCTTACGCACATTGACAACCTTGGAACGAATAGGGCCTAGAACCTTTTACTGGCGAAGATGAGTAAACTCATTGAAAGGGAGCGTCGAGGAAATTTAAAAACGAATCCACAATTGAAGGAAAATAAGGCAAAGACACAGCAGCCCCTTGGCAAATACCATTAGAATATCTTCGCTTTTCAACAAAAAGCTTGTACCTGCAGCTTGTTTAAAGCTGCATTAACGAGATTTGTGTTGAATAGCGGTGATATATTATTTACAGTAGCTGCATAATAAATACATGCTAAACATAGATTTTCATAAGTAAATTGACAAATACTTAAAAAGTCAATTTAAATATTAATTCATTTGATAGTCGTATTCTACTACTTAACATTTATTTGAGGAATGAAAACTAAACAGTAAATGAATAATTAGGCGCCGACTTCTACGGCTATTCATACAGGCGTCAATATTATAGACGTATGCATAACATTTGGGGGACGTATTCACCAACACTTCTGAATTAATTGTCTAGAGCAAAATTGCATTTCACGAAATCTAATTGGACGAGACGTATGTCTTGGCCAATTGGATGGACTGTTGTGTGATTGTAAAAGTAAATTAGGATTCAGACTGGTTAGTGAATACAATTCTTGATTTAAAATAGTACAGCTATACTTAGGGCCTATAGCAAAGCTGTGATGATGAAATGCCTGTCATTGCATGTTATACGAGACTCTAATCAATTGTGTTTCTTTAGGGTTTTCTAGTTGTATTGTTTTTACCATTATCATTTTTACGTACGCCGAATATGCAATTTAGAGGGGACGTATTACGAAAATGTAAAGAAATAATGATATGAAATTAAAGATGGTGATAAATTTTAGATCTATTATGAGAAAAAATCCAATAGATCTGCATGTCGTTATTTATTGTCGTGTCAAAGTTTCGAACTATAGCTGCGCAACAGTTTAAGTAGTTTCACTTTTCAGCCTATATTGATCATTGTTTACCTTAAAGATGAGACGAATGTCATTGGCTTAAGTGATTATCTTTCAGCAAATTGGTTAGATGAGGGTTAGGCCACTTTTCCAATAAAAATGACCTGTTTAAACATGGACTATTTACTGGTGACGTAATTCCGGCCAATTATGACAGTTTCTAGTGCACTTATGTTAATTTTTGTTGTATTCATACACATCAACCTTTTCCCAAACAAGACATTGTTTTGTTTTCACCCTCCTTACCGAAAAAAGGGGGAAAACCTAAGAGGCAAGAGAAGAATATGATGATTACTAGGATCTTCTTCTTATGTCAAAATATCTCCTTTGTCATTATTGCATGAAAATCTTTAAATAACTCGTCAAAATCCATTTGTCGACTTTACACAGCAGCTTGAAATTGGAACAATCTTAAATAATGTAAATATTGTCGTTTGGGCAAGTGTTCAGTTTATATGGATGTCTCGATTACTATGTTGATGACATTTTGGGAAGTCAAATAATCGTCGCCTATACCATTACCAGACAGGCAAACTTTTAGACCAGTCCAATTTCAAAGATATTGCAGACGACATTTTCAAGTGAATGGAATTTTACTTTTTTGTCTTTTGGCTAAAGAAGCAAATTTTATCAAATCACGTCTTTTCATTTTCCACAATGTTTTCTATTGTTTTCCTATCTTGTAGGGCATCAGAAGGCGTTTCTGTGTGGTACAGAGATAAATTTACGTTGATAATCAGTATTTTCTCCTTTTGCCTCAACGTGTTCTGTGCTAGAAAATTCACAAATTGTACATTTAGAGACACCTACTTTGTCGTCAACAACAGTTTCCAATTTTGATCATCCAAAATTTTTGCAGTTTTGGAAAGGGGTAAAAGTCAGTGAAATAGTTCTGAAGACTTAAAATAGTAAGATTAGTTCCGGGGACAAGTAAAAGTTTGTGCTTGATTTACTGGCCCCTATGTCAGAAAGCCAAGATGATTGCAAACTAACAGGCATCATTATCAACAAACAGTCGTGTTTGGAAAATTAATTTATAATCATGAAGACACAGGAAACATTCTACATTCAAAAAATATAATTGAGTGAAAAGTTTCGATCCTAGTCAGTCTCACCCTTTCCTAAGAGTTCCTTTTAGCGTGGCAGGACACATATACAAATTATTTGTTGAAGTGAGTAAAAGTAGTTCCGGAGACAAGTAAAAGGTTGTGCTTGATTTACTGGCCCCTATGTCGGAAGGCCACGATGATTACAAACTAACAGACATCATTATCAACAGTCAAACAGAGCTCAACAGAGCCGTCACATCTTCCACACGGGAAACATTCACCGATTAACGATGACAAATTTATGGCCATTTTCCCTCTTTGTGGGGTATTGTTCATACGCTACGGTAATGCACATTTAAATTAGCTGGTGAAAATGAACCAATTTGCCTCACTGAACTACACAGAAACGAAACTCACATAATTGTTAAAAGACTCATTTTCTGAAATTTTGTATTAGTAGGTGATTATCATAGAAGGACGTTTAATCTTTTCCCCATCTTTGCTAACCAAGATTGGAGATATAATCCAGCCTTGACTTGCGAAGATGCCCTTTCTCAAGCGGCAAACGTTTGAATTGACAGATACAGATGAGCAAAATAGATTTCGATTTGGAACAGTTTCTAAGATGCGGCTAATTTATGAATTGAATAACAAAAATTGATGTCGCTGTATTATTGAAATAATGTATGATTATGCTCAACAACATATTAAGAACTACGCTCGGTTACCCTCTAATTCTGTCAGGACGATACCTGACATATTGACTTACTGTTTCTATAGACAAGTTTATAGACTGTTCGGAGATACGTATGTCTCAAATTATTAAACGTTGTCCTAAACAAGTCTTTGGTTTGACGCCCCCACAATAGCAGACTTTGGAAAACATTGTGGAAAATGAAGAAATTGCTTGTGGTAAGCAATGTCTTCATTTCTCGCAATGCTTTCCACACATAAAACCAAAAGATGTAAAAAAAATAATCGTGCATTAGAAATTGTCGTCTGTGACGACTTTGAAATCAGACCAGTCTAAAATTTTGCCGTCTGGTAATTGATTAAAGCCTTTCTCCAAATCCCGGCTGAAATATTTTCGGCGATCATTTGTCTTCAGTCAGGACGATACCTGGCAAGGTGACTTACTGTTACTATAGACAAGTTTATAGACTGTTCGATAGGTTTATTGACACCCAGCATTCTGGATACTGTCCGAACTCCGGTCGTATATAAATTTATCCATTTCCCAAACAAAACCCGGTTTTGACGTCCCATCTAGAAAAGGCTTTGGAAAATATAGAGGCAAAAGAAGAAACTGCTGATAATCAGCAGTTTCTGCTTTTGCCTCTATTTTTTCTGTGCTATATTGTACACAAATTCAGTCTTTTGAACAAACATAATAATTATATAACTGTGGTCTTCTGTATCACCTTTTGAATTGGGATTTTCTAAAAATTTGATGTTTGAAAAAGGGTTAAAGACAGTTCGTAGATAGGTTTAAAGGCATCAAGAATTCTGGAAATTGTCCGACCTCCGGTCGTATATAAAAGAGTTTGACCAGTGGTCACTTTTAGACTTAAATTGTACAGAAACAATGTGATAAGAGGTAGGAATGGCCATCATTTCATCGTTTTATGAGTTGGCATGTTGACGTTGAATCGCCTTCGCGTAATTCACGGCCGCTTATCTACTAAATCACAACATTTTGTTGTGTATGAAAAAATGTTTAGAGGATATCCGGTTGGCAGTTAGAGGAGCCGACAAATCGGCGGGTGAAAGGTGAGTCTCGTCTTTTAATCGAAATGTTCTTGTTTCTAGCTCGAAAATCAAAAATCGGAGAATGTCATACAACCCTTTATTCATTTTCACATATTTGTGAGCCCCATCCAAACCCCGATTCCCAGAGATTGAACGGAAATTCATTTTCTCCCGTTGCAAGGGTAGCCCCAATATTGACATTTCATCAATCCTGGTGAGCGTTTGTCCACTTTCTGAGGATGAATGGCCCAAAACCTGTGTGTATTATAAAATAGTGGTATGTAAATTACATCGTGCAAACAATATTTTAATTACTTACTGTCGATCTTTGAAGAAAATCAGTTCTTCCGGTCAGTTTGTGCGTTAGAGGATAGGTTGTGAGTAAGAGGATAGGTTGTGATTTAGAAGACATAATGCATTCATCGCATTTAATACAATTTGTCATTGTTTATATGCGAATTAAGCCAAACCGAAATATTCTATGTGATATGTCTATTTTCAAAGGGTGGGTGAAATGGCCTAACGTATTTTTACGCCCAGTAAATTGATACATCAAGGACACAGACCTTTAACATTGTCTGCTTGTCTGCCAATCTGCATGTGATAATTTAAAATGAAAATTTAAGTTAAGAGGGCGTTTGCGCGTTCTCTTTTTAAAATTTCACACACCTGATATTCTTGTCTGCTAGGCCTACATCTTTTGCTTCGGAAAAGTCAAATATTTAGCCATATTGGTAATGAGTGAAGTGTTTTCAAAATGACACAATTTTGGACTGCTTTATTTATAAAGAGTTACAGATGTGAGAAGTATATGTTTGAGGGCGTAAATATTGAGGGAAGGGCTGATAATCAACAATTTCTTCTTTCTCTCGATGTTTTCCGAAACTATTTTACAGGGGAGTTATAAAATATATCTTGTATGGGACAGGATTTTTGGAGAAATCTTTATGAAGGAAATCAAATTCTCTTGTTCCGTTGCTTTTACATGATGTGTAAATGGGATTCTTTAACCCTTTCTCATACAAGGCATGGTATAACGTACTTATTAGAAAGGGATTGTAAAGTATTGACACAAAAGAAGAGATTACTGTTAATCAGCAATTTCTCTCGTTGTCTCAGTATTCTCTGTACTACTTCTCTTTATATATAAATCATCTTGGTATATTAGTATCCATTTGTCGTCTGCAGCATTTTTCAAATTGGACCAACCTAAAATGTAGCTGTTTCGGAAAGATTTTTAAAACGTTGGTGGTGTGAAGATATGCCTGATTTTGATTTAAACATATTTTATTGCCATAAACATATCAAATATTTACAAAACATACATTTATATGATTTTTTACAAACAGTTAGGCAAAAGGGTTTGGCCACAAGTTCTGACAACTTAGAAACGGCCGTTCCCTTTTGAAACTTACAATAATCAGTCTTCAAAAACATCAGTATTCAATTTTTCTTAACTATAATTATAGAGTCATAGATATGAAGACAATTTTGTTCCAGTTATAGAATAGAAATCTAACATGGCAATTAATATCAAATCTAGGAAAAAATGAGCGGGTTAGGTCAGTCAGTGTTCGAGAGGGATAGGGGTTGTATTTTCTTTTGCTACTACCAAGCATTATCCGTCAAACCTTTTAGTTTCTTTTATGAACTTTTGGACGAAGTTGAAAATGATAGAATTTTCCTCATAATTCAAGGTTTCAGACCCAAACAGCAGTATTCTTATAGAGAGCGGATGAAATTGGCGTAAACCGTGAAATAATGTTAAACGTGGTTCTACAAAGTTTGGACATTTAAAAAAATAGTGATCAGCATCTTCTTCAATGTATCCACAACTACATCTGGGTGATTGGGAAATATGATTCGAGAAAAGGTCAAAGTTTAAGTTGCTACAATTATTTCGTAGTCTCGTGTGCAAAACTGAAAGTCTCCTTTCTCCTACAAAGTAGTATTTAGGTACTGAGGTCACGGTGAAACGTTGTAAGACGTTTAATTTGAATTGTGAAAGAGAAGGTATGGATTTAACGTTATCAGGAAGTTCGTTCCAAATGGATACGGCAGAAGGAATAAATGATTTTGCAAAAAGCTCAGTTCTACAATTGACAATATCAATATCATAAGCATTTCTTAATGGATAATTAGTTCTTTGATTTACTCTATGTGGAAATATATCTCTTAAATAATCAGGTGTCAAACCGTTTATAATTTTGTAAATACATATTAGTTTTTGATATTTACGCCTATCTGAAAGCGTCATCCATCCTATTTCTTTGTAAAGATTAATTGTGAAGATATGCCTGTAATCAAACTTTGTAAGTTGTATTTGCAATGGTTAAAATATTTACAATAGATTTGTTGTTTTAATGCAGGTATCAGAATTCAACACCTTTCCTCATGTTCCTGGTGTGTCCTACTCTCCAAAGCCGAGGTCTATATTGATTAACCATCAAATGTGACCTCTGCCGTTTTTGATACTCCAACAGCCTATTTGGTCGTCATAATCTAATTATAGCACATCATTTGAATCATCGAATCAAAATCAGTCAGTTTTATCTTGCATGATCATTACGTATACATTACGTCGCTTCTATTTTTGGCTGAAGCCGGTAACATTTGAATTATCGAATCAAAATCATTCAGTTTTATCTTGTTTGATTACGTATACATTACGTCGCTTCTATTTTTGGCTGAAGCCGGTAATTTGAAGCGTCAGCCAATGAAAACTTGTATCAGAAATTTAAATTGTTTTGCAGTGTATTGGCAACGATTGGATACCGAAATCCTGCCAAGGCCCGAGATTAGACGTGAAATGACCCCGCGAGAACAGAGCTCATTCTATCGAAATGGAATGAAGAGATAATGTGCTCTGTTCTTAACCCTTTCCCAAACAAGACCTGGTTTTGACGTCCTTAATAGAATAGGCTTGGGAAAACATTGAAGCAAAAGAAGAAAGTGCTGATGATCAGCACTTTCTCCTTTTGCCTCAATATTTTCTAGGCTATAACATGCATATTTTCTTCTTTTGATACAATCTAATTTGTCATCTGCAACCCCTTTGAATTTGAACCACCCTAAAAAAATGTCGTTTGGGAAAGGGTGTGTCCAGATTAGGTGACAAACTCACTGTTTTGAAAACTCACTGTTTGAACTGGATACAAGTCGTGTCCTAAATATATAAAGTAAGTACTGAAAAGTGTTCCAGACTAGTAGACAAACTTAGATCTGTCATCCAAGTATTTTAGTGGCCCTTTATTTTGGAGTATTGAATGATGTTAAGAATCCTACACGCAAAATTGTAGATTCGACAGATTTTGTCTATATTTGTATGAACTTCAAATGGTCATAAATCTTAATTTTTTATTTAAGAGAGGTAAAGTGATAATCTTTGTGTCATTGATTTTCTCATTGAATGATCTCAACAACGATATATTACAACATTGGAATCATTTCTAAAAGGGTTATTTACCGTCGTTAGTTTCTGCTTGATATGAAGCTGTATGCTAGCGGTGAATTTCTTACTTCCAAGGTTAATAATTTGCTTTTGTTGATTTTCAGGATGTGTTGACCCAATTCCTCAAATGAGATCAGACTAATCTGATACGGGATGTATGGAGTGGAGAAACTTTAGGCTATTTTTATCGCTTATTCAATAAGCTGTAGGAACTTTACAATATTTTTGAAGTGAGGCATGCGTGGATATTTTTTAACGATGACGTGGTTTGTACCTAGACAAACCATCGTTGGAGTTGACAAAAGTGATAAAGTACGGATTTCACAAAGTTCATCTTTAATGTATGTTACAACTTGCAAAATTTATTAATGTATCAATTCGTAGGCCTATATGATTGGTGACTTAATATTAAACATATTGAATCAATAAACAAGAAGATCTATGGATAAACAAGATTTACAGATCTGTATTTTTGACACGTCTTTATTGTCTCCGGTTTTTCCACTTCTTACGCATTATATTTTAAAGGGGCTACTTTAGAGCATACAAAAATGGCTGGAATATTGCAGTATTTACTTTGAATTGTATAAAAGTTCACATGAAGACGCACAGAGTACAGACAGACAGAAAGAAACACAAAGGATAGTGAATGTTTATATCAAACATTGTTATAAATCTATTATGCATAAGAATCTTACATTCATTTAGATGAGATAATGTAATATGATAATATATATAACTGGTGTGTAAAAAGGGTTTTTCTATATCATATCACACTGAACTCGTACTCTGTCAAATAAAAATGACAACGTGATTCTTAAGTGAAATAAGGGTTTAATCTTTGGACAAGACTAGTCTAGTAATGAGAGTATTTCGGTTTGGCTTAATTCGCATATAAACAATGACAAATGGTATTAAATGCGATGAATGCATTATGTCTTCTAAATCACAACCTATCCTCTTACTCACAACCTATCCTCTAACGCACAAACTGACCGGAAGAACTGATTTTCTTCAAAGATCGACAGTAAGTTATTAAGATATTGTTTGCGCGATGTAATGTACATACAACTATTTTATAATACACACAGGTTTTGGGCCATTCATCCTCAGAAAGTGGACAAACGCTCATCAGGATTGACGAAATGTCAATATTGGGGCTACCCTTGCAACGGGAGAAAATGAATTTCCGTTCAATCTCTGGGAATCGGGGTTTAGATGGGGCTCACAAATATGTGAAAATGAATAAAGGGTTGTATGACATTCTCCGATTTTTGATTTTCGAGCTAGAAACAAGAACATTTCGATTAAAAGACGAGACTCACCTTTCACCCGCCGATTTGTCGGCTCCTCTAACTGCCAACCGGATATCCTCTAAACTTTTTTTCATACACAACAAAATGTTGTGATTTAGTAGATAAGCGGCCGTGTAATTTAATCTGTGAAAATAGTGGTGTTCAATCGACTTCATCATGGTCTATAAATATTGACCTTTTCCGAAACGACAACATGTTAGACTTGCCAAAATTCAAAGGTGTTTTGGCGACAAAATACTAGTAAGTGTACAAAAGAGAAGGAAATTCGAGAGACATTTTATTATTTCTATCCTCTTATATTATACTCGAAAGAGTACAGCACCTACGTGAATTTCCGAATAAAATTGTTTTCACACGCCACCACAATTATTAGTCCCCCCTCAAATATTGAATTGAATATTGATATACATGTATGTGATATTGAATCGGCTAATTCGTACATTTTGGCAAGAAATAGAGACACTTATATTGTTTAAACGAACATATACTAGCAACTTATTAGTAGTCGCAATATTTCCTGTTCCTTTCTAGGGACCGAGAAAATAAGAGATCTTTCAGTTTTGCAGCAAAATGGTCGTAACTAAAATGAAACCACATATTTGATGAGATGGAAAAAATATATCAACGAAGATGATACTAGAGAGTGGCTTAAGGAATTTTCTCTTTAGAGATCTGTCAGTTTTGCTTAAAAGTGACCACCAAGTACTCGTACCTTTTCAAGGGCGGATCCAGGTTTTTTTCCATGTGGGTCCAAACCCTCCAGGATTTTTTCAGGGGAGGGGGGGGGTGTCCAAGCCTGAATGATGGCTTTAAATGTGTTAAATATGTAACTATATATCGTCAAAATTTGATTTTCGGCCACAACCGGGGTCGGGGGTCCGGACCCCACGACCCCCTCTAGATCCCTCATGTTGTTTTTTTTTGTTTTTTGTTTGTTTGTTTTTTGTTGTTTTTTTTTTTTTTGTAATAAACTCATTCAATTAACCAGTTTGTATAATTTTGTCAAGTATTGCATACCAATTACTTCCATGAACATGACAGATCTACAGGCGACATATAAGTAAGGGTATGTTCGACTATCTCGGGGTAATATTTGCTCCCTCCCAAATGGGACATAGGCTAGAAAAAATAGATTTGCAGCAACATGGTCGTCGTACACATTGAAATGAAACAGCAAGCTTGTACTTTTTTTAGAAAAGATCGAGAGAAACGAACATGATACTAGCGACTTATCAGTAGTGGTATGTATGGCTATCTCGGGGTCATTTCTGCTCCCTGTCAAGGGACTGGGCTACATTATATGAGACATATTAGTTTCGCAGAAGAATGCTTTTAGAATACCGAGAATGAATGCCATTTCTAGAAGAGTTAACGTCAATAGCAAAGTATTCTGTGAAAAAAATGGACTAGGTTTACGATTATATTTTGATTAACCTTGAATCAAGCCGTAGTTACGAGATCTTATAACAACACTTACGAAATACTATTGTTTGTCCGAAATAACGTCATGGCATGGATAAAATCGTTCCCAATGATACCATCGACTTATCAGTAGACAGGTAGAGGTATGTATGGATGTCTAGGGGTCATTTCTGCTCCCTGTCAAGGGGCAGGGCATCTGTGGGTAGAAGAAAAAGAGAAACGAGGATTGCGCTAATGAGAGTGACCGCCAAATACTCCTACCATTTTGTAAGCCAAAACATTCAATTGATCAGTTTCATAATTTTGTCAATTATTGCGGACCACTTATTTTCACGAACACGACAGATCTAATGACGATTTTTTTTCAGCAAGGGTATGCATTAAAGCTACTCCAGGGTCATTTTTGTTCCCTCCCAATTGGGGCCAAGAAAACAAAGATTCTATATGGTCGTCGTAGGCAATAAAATGAAACAGCAAGATTATTTATAACGTCAAGATTATTTTTTTTACAGAAGATCGAGAAAAATATAATAAATTATCAACGAACATGATACTAGCGACTTATCACTAGTGGTATATATGGCTATCTAGGGGTCATTTCTGCTCCCTGTCAAGAGGCGGGGCCATTATGGGACATATAAGCTTCGCAGAGAATACCGAGAACGAATGCGACTTCTAGAAGAGTTAACGTCAATATCAAAGAATTTTGTGCTGAAAATAAAATAAGTCTACTGTTATGGTTTTCTTCAGACGTTCCTTTGAACGCATTTATTTTACATCGATTGGGAAGCAAGTTTCTTCAACTTATTTTAATCCCTCTCGATTGAGTGCTGGTGCTGGTTTTGATTATAGACCGTCGGTGTTGTTATAAAATCTCGTAACTATGGCTTGAATCAATCCGTAGTTACGAGATCTTATTACAACACTTACGAAATACTATTGTTTGTCCGAAATTACGTCACGGCTTACTGGATAAAATCGTTCCCTATGATACCATCGACTTATCAGTAGACAGGTAGAGGTATGTATGGCTATCTAGGGGTCATTTCTGCTCCCTGTCAAGGGGCGGGGCATCTGCGGGGAGAAAATAACACTCGTCATGCTAGATTAAGGGCACTAATTGTCTGCCCCAATCTGATTTATGTACTCCTGGACCTTTGTTTATCATTTATCCGTGTTTAATGCTTTCTCAAACATCCCTTGTAGGCTACATGTATATAAGATTTTGGAAAACATTGAGGTCAGAGTAAGAAATGATGAAAAGAAGCATTTTTGGCTTTGATCTCAATAAGTGATGTTATGCACAACAAATTCAATTGAAATCATTGTCCTTTTAGTCATCATCAGTAGAATTAAATTCAGAAAAGTATGTATTTTGCGATTGGGAAAGGGTTCTTGTAGTTAAATTCCTATGGAGCTGCTGTTATACTGCCGAAATATCTTGAGATACGACTTAAGGTTTACGAACTGAGAATGAAAACACCACTTTCTAGCCATACGAAATGCACCAAATTACACACACTTGTAAGTACACTTCACATAAGTTGATTCACCAGGCCGGATTTCAAGATTTTGCTTCAAGAAGAAAATAATTTACAAATATTATTTTACTCTATTTTCATATGCAAGGGAGGTAATTTCGAACATTTTTGTCAAATATTTCCATAAGTATGCATTAATTCAAAATTCTAAACCATACAAAATGCTTATATTTGTATTTGGAATGGAAATGTAACACAGATTAGGAATTACTGGCACTTTTCAAATTTCGCCTCTGGCTCTGCACTTCATTCTCAGTTCGTAAACCTTAAGTTATCTGTTACGATATTTTTAATTATGTGCTATTGTTTCTTAGAAATGAGAGAAATCTGATAAAAAAAAATCAGGACATGTTTGTGTCTCTTGTGTGGGCAAGACGTAAGAAGGCCATTTGAGAAGCTCCCGGAATTTTTTTTAAAGCTACGTTTGAAAATTTTTAGCTTGCCGAATACCCCCCATTCATTTCGCGTAAAATCTCTGGTTTTGACGTCCTCAATCGGAAAAGCATTGGAAAACATTAGAGTGAACGGGAGAGAAAACGCTTATTTAAACAAAATTCCGATGTTTCGCCAAAAAATTCTTGACGTCGGCAACTCCTTCTTTGTACGATTTGTCGTTTGGGAAATGTCAACACGACATTGGTAGGCTGATGATCATACGATGTGAGAAAGGACGCATGGTAATAAAAATTATGCAAATCAGCTTTAATTTCATAAAATGTGCCTTGGCTTCAAAGGTATTATTTTAATTATTCTCAGCGTGGCGATTCAGTGTGACGATGATATCCGGAGTGAATACTGTTATTTTAAGGGTGTCTATTGGTTAATGCTGAATAACGGTCATGACGCAATAAACGGCGTCAAAATACTGAAAATATCGTCGTTGTAAATGCAAAACCTCGTATCTCGTTTTGGGAAAATTTTAAAGGGGAGGGAAAAAAGCATAATGACTTTTCCCAAACTGAAATATTTTACTTGAAATTTGGACATATTGTTCACAAATAATTTGTCAGTAATACTGACCAGTAAAATCTTTCAAAACCTGCAAGAACTGTCTTTAACCGGGCACACATGTTTGTACATGTACTTTGTAAATCGCGAGAATCGACATGCGAGGTTTTGCATTTACACCGACGATATGACAAATTCGATATCCTCTGTGAAATCGACAAATAACTACGATACACTTTGTCCGGTGAGTAGGCCTAAGTCTTATATGTCGTCAAGGGTTTGGTTAGTTTGGCTTACTTCTTTCGACTTCGAAAAATTCATTCTTTCCTTCAAAGATGTGTTTTTGACCTTTTTCCAAATAAAGTTAACGAAAATGACAGAGTGAGGGCAGTCACCGACTGTTTTGTTCGTATATATCTAGCGTATCACATTTCGCAACACGCCAGCCCGCATTTTGCAAATTAATTACTCCCAGTTGGTAAAAAATATAGGTAGGGAGATAAAAGGAAGATTAGGAGTAAGTAATTTGCATAACTATGATATCTTGTTTACATTTGCATTTTAGGGTGTTTTATGGGTTGTTGGATTGTCTTTGTATAGTCCTGTTACCATATTAAGGCTCATGTTTACAAATTTTACATATCGTCGCTTTTCTACGAAAACCTCGTATCTGCAGCTTGTTTTAAGCTGCAGATACGAGGTTTTCTTAGAAAAGCAGCGATATATTATCCAAGGAAAAAAAACGTATATAGGCCTATTGTACAATATACTTTGCATACATGTGTTGGTTCGAATCTTGCAGGTGTGAGACACAGGTCTGCAAGATTCGAATCATCGCATGCAAATTACAATTGTTTAGATTTGAGATATCACCTTGTTTACATATAGGTATATTTTGAAAACATGTGACTTAACCGTTTTCCAAACAAGTCCTGGTTTTGACGTCCCTAATAGAAAAGACTTGGGAAAACATTGAGACAAAAGAAGAAACTGCTGATAACCAGCAGTTTCTCCTTTTGTCTCAATGTTTTCTGTGCCATATTTTACACAAATTCTATCTTTAATAACATCCATTTTGTCATTTGCGTCAATTTTTGAAGTGGATCACCCTAAAATTTGGCCGTTTGGGAAAGGGTTAATATCGTAACCGGACTATAGTGTGGTTAAAATTGCTATAGCTGTCACGATTGAAGTTTTTCTGTTACCGAGTTCTTATTATCTGATGATATGAACAAAACCTATTCCAACTGCATAAAACCAATAAAACCAGTGAAAGAATGGTACATTGGTACATTTTCCCTTTCTTGCAATGTATGTCAGTATGTCATGTTTACAATGTCAAGGGCGAGTCGAAATTATCCGAGTCCTGAGCGGTTATAAACGAGCGTCTACGGAATCTATTTTTAAATCGAGTGGAATGACGTCAGAGAATAAACAGTAAAAATTTAAAAATGTGAGATGTCTCTTTAAAAGGTACCTTTTGGGAAGTGTGTAGCAACCCTAAACAGTCTGCGAGGAAAGCACAGACTGATCAGGATCGGAACTGTTGACACTAAGTTGATACTCTGGATTTACATGTTTTTCCTATCACACTACATATTATTATCTAAATACGGATATCGTTGGCGCTTGCTTTAAATGTGACCTGTCTCTCGAAATATGGTCTTCTGTTGACCTCATAGAAGCATGCTTTTAGCATGACGTGTCAAGCAGAATCTGACCCTTTCCCAATTAAAACCTTGTTTTGGTGTCATCATTAGAAGGGGTTGAGAACACATTGAGGTAATATGAGAAAATCTTGATAACAAGCAATTCCCCCAGTTGCTTAGATATTTTCTCAGTTTTATTTAATTCAACAAATCCTATCTTAACGTGCTTAGTTTGTCGTGTTTAAAACTTTCAAAATAGAATATCAAACTTATTGCCGTTTGGGAAAGAGTGAGGCATGACTATTTAAATGACAGTTGGTTAACCCTTTCCCATACAAGACCTGCTTTGGACTTCCTTTATGCAAAAACACAGGAAACATTGAGACAAAAGAAAGAAATGCTAATTGTTAGCAGTCTCTCCTATTACCTAAATATTTTCTATGTCATATCGTAAATAATTCACATTTCCAATGTAATTGGTTATGCAGTCTTCAAACGATTTTAATTGAGAAGAGTTTTATTTTTTTGTCATCTAGGGAAAGAGTTGAACATTTATTCATAACCAGGCACGTGCAGAAATCCCGTGAAAATCGGAATGTTTCAATTTTTTTACCAGTCGCACTAAAGAGGAACCTTCTGCAAAGTATAAAAGTATAGACAATATCTAGTCTATGCGGACTGCGCAGACAGAGAAGATTCGAGACTCATAACTCGTAGGTAATTTTCTGGGCCTCGAATAATTTCTCTATCTTACTATGTGTTCATTTTCTAAATGCAACATCTAGTTTACGTATGAGTCGTTTCTCGAAATTGTGTTTTATGAACTTCCCGTAAATTCCCTTTTAGCGTGACGTGTCACTTTTATTAGATACCTTTGTATCACATGATCGCCCGACTATAAACGAATATTTACGGCTTTCGCAGGTACCCGAAATATGTAACATATAAATCTATATATAGACACAATTGTAAACACCCAGCAAACTTTTGAGCGCCGTGGAGAGTAAGAATGTCAATATACATGCGCTTATTGTGGATAAACAGCGCATGGTTACTCGCTTGAAATACGGTGTTTCTGCATCTTTGTGCTCATACTTTAATACTGTAAACCCTTTTTTGGCAAATTGGCAGGTTTTTTGACAGCTATTATGACTTTAAGTATTTGCGTATTTTAGCTTTTGTATTGCAATGTATACCGAATCAGCAAGACTGCATAGACTTGCTGACCGATCATGGCCGTCACATTACCGTTTTGAAATATGTAAGTGACCCGCCAAGCTAAAACCTTCTGGGAAGTGTTGAAAATATCGACCCTGCTCAGTCTGTATGGACTATGCAGACTGAATAGGATCGAAACTTGATCTTTCGTGAACTTTTCTGGATCCAGAGCGTGTTTATTACCTATCATTATGTTCATTGCGGTCAAGTCTGACAATCTAAAAACATTTTGTTTTATTGATTTCCCAGAAGGTAGGCTATACGTATAGCATAATGGACCACAGGTACGTATTTCGCTTCAAAGGATTTCACAGCATTTCTTTCATTTTTCCTCGGGGGGAGGGGTGATATTTCGTTCCATTCGTTCACTTTGCTACCATCTATAGCTCACGATAAATGACTTGACATAGCATCTCCAGCTATTAGCTAGAGATGCTCTGTCAGGTCATTTATCGTGAGCTATACTCTCTTATCGATCGGTTTCACGTCTGTGGTCAAAAAATCGAAAAGTTTTCTTTCTCAATATTTTGACGTCATTTACTGCGTCATGGTTGTTCTTCGTCATTATCCAATGGACATGTTCACCAATGTTCACCATGTTGAACATGTAGGCCTACCACGCACTCGGTATTGGGAAAAAGATCTGTATAGATCTTGATCACACTTTGCATAATACTCATGCTGATCTGGAACCATAATGGCCATTCCCACACATTAACTTTCTTTGACTCCCTGCAAAACAATGGCTTTGGAAACCATTGTGGAAAATGAAGAAACTGCTTGTGACAAGCAATTTCTTCATTCCCCACAATGTTTTCTTCTCTAAAAGACTTAAATGTGTAAACTATGTTTTAAGATTTCGAATTAATCATTCATTATTTAGATAGGTATAAATTTTTGCCATCTGGTAATTGGTTAAATGTCACAAGGCCCTGTTCCTTTTCCTGGACCAGGTTCAAAATGCACATTAACTCATTACCAAACGACAAAATTTTGGACTTGTCCAAATACAAAGATGCTGCAGACGACAATATGAATTGAATGAAATTTCGCATTCTTTGATCTTTCTGGGTAGAAAAAATTGTGGGAGATGAAGAAATTGTTTGTCACAAGCAATTTCTTCATTTTCCACAGTGTTTTTCAAAGCCATTATCTTGTGGGGAGTCAAAAAGAGTCATTGTGTTGTAATGGGTTAAGTGTTTCACGGGATAAAATGTAAAACACAGACAAAACAAACTTAGTTTTAAAACATTTGTTTAATTCTTTGGTATATTATTGTACTTTGGAATCAAAGAGAATCTCAAAAAAGAAAACTGATATGAACATAATATGAGTCAAAAAGGTTAGATATGAAATAAATAACAATATAAAGTAGCATAAAATATAGCACATGAAAAAGTATAAACAGTGATTATTTAATTAACCATTTTCAAAATTTGGAAAAATGGATGTTACTTAAGGATGAATTTGGTAATATACTGAGAGGCAAAAGTAAGTATACACCCTTGTTCTTCCACGTTTTCTGAGAAAACGATTGATATATTATTACAATTTTTAAACGCCACCGAAAGCGGTCGTTTATTTGATGTAAACTTCTTCGCCTACCCTTCTTAATGCCCTTCCTTCCGTCGCAAAGGTTTTTTCATAGCGCACTGCCTCATCGAAAAAGGAGATTTAATTAATTAATAACATTATATTATTTGTTTAGGTGTAGAAATAAATAGTACGAAATTTTGAGTCGATATGATGAAAATTAAGAGAGATATCGAAAAACAAAAAGTGTATACTTTCTTTTGCCTCTCAGTATATTACAACATTGAGACAAATAAAGAAAATAATGATTATCAGCATTTCCTAATCTTGCCTGAATGCTTTCAATGTCAACTCTTAGGGACCTCACGTTCAAGTCTTGTTTAGAAAAGAATTTTAACTGGTGTCGACATAACGAGTGGTAACTGTACTTGAATATAATAGAATAAGAAATAATCATAAAAGATGCACCGTAAGGTGTTGTTTATATACAAACATGATATGTCAAACTGAAAAAGTACTTCTTGTTTATATTGACGATGACTTTAACCTTTTTCCAATCAACAAAATTTTAGGGTGACCATCTTCAAAAACTGCCACAAATGACAAAATGAATGTTATTAAGGTTCGGATTTGTGTAAAGAATGGCACATAAAATATTGAGGCAAAGGGAGAAACTGCTGGTTATCAGCAGTTTCTTCTTTCGTTTCAATGTTTTCCCAAATCTTTCCTATTAGGAACGTCAAAACCAGGTCTTGTTTGGGAAAGGGTTAATAGTAAAGTTGATCAGCATTTCGCTGTTTTTCTTTCAAATCATCGTAACTATACCTTGAATCAAGCCGTAGTCACGATGTTACTACTATTTTGTACAGAACACAAAAATGTTGAGACAAAAGGTGAAAATGCTGACGGACCGTCCGACGGCCTTTTCTTCTCACCTCTCAATTTCCACCAAAGAATTTCTATTAAGAATGTCAAAACATGGTCTTGTTTTGGAAAGGTTTAACCTAAGAAAAATGAATTTTGGTGAAATATTAAATCATAGAATGTACCTTTCAGCTTGATATATGACAAATAAATAACTTAGCACAATATGCGAGTAAATAAGGGTAAAAAAGTGAGTGTTCAAAAAGTGAAAATCAAGAACAACGAAAACAAGAGGGCCAGAATGGCCCTATATCGCTCACCTGAAAGAAGTTTAAGACAAAGACTCACCCAAGGAACATTTCTGCCAAGTGTGGTTCAAAATGGGCCAATGGTTGATTTTTAAAGAATTTCCTTAGAATTTTTTTTAATTTTTAAGTCCGATAAGTCACGCCCTGCCACACCCACTTTTTCGGACGAAACAAAAATTCACATTCTTTTAAAGGGTCACCAAAAGAACATTTCTGCCAAGTTTGGTTCAAATTGGGCCAATGATTGATTTTTAAAGAATTTTCTTATGATTTCTCCAAGTTCGATAAGTGCTGACCTGCCATGCCAACAATTTTGGACGAATAAAAAATCCGCGAACAAATCTTAAGAAGGGTCACCTAAGGAACATTCCTGTCAAATTTGGTTTTAATTGGCCCAATGGTTAAGGAGAAGAAGATTTTTGAAGAATTTTTTAACAATTTCTCTTGGTTAGATAAGCCCCGCCCTGCCACACCCACATTTTTGACGAAAGTATAAATTTATGAACAAAATGTTGAAAAGGGTCACTCAAGGAACAATTCTGCAAAGTTTGGTTCAAATTGGCCCATTGGTTGATTTTTAAAGAATTTTCTTAGGATTTCTCTAAGGCCGAAATGCCCCTTCCTCCCTGCCACGCCCTCATTTTTTGACAAATGTTAAAATTTGTGAATCAATTTTGAAAAGAGAGACTCGAAGAACATTCCTGCAAAGTCTGCTTCAAATTGGCCCAATGGTTAATTTTTAAAGAATTTTCATATGATTTCTTTAAGTCTGATAAGCCCCTTTCTCTCTGCCACGGCCACATTTTTTTACAAATGAAAATATTTGTGAACAATTTTTTAAAAAAATGGCTTAAGGCACATCCCTACAAAGTCCGGTTCAAATTGGCCCAATGATTAATTTTTAAAGAATTTTCTTATGATTTCTCTAAGTCTGATAAGCCCCTTTCTCCCTGCCACGGCCACATTTTTTAACGAATCAAAAATCTGTGAACAAGTTTTGAGGAGGGCCACTCAAGGAACAATTCTGCCAAGTTTGGTTCAAATTGGCCCAATGGTTGATTTTTAAAGAATTATCTTAGGATTTCTCTAAGTCCGATAAGCCCCGCCCTGTCACTCCCACATTTTTTGACGAATCAAAAATCCGCGAACAAGTTTTGAGAAGGGTCACTCAAGGAACATTCCTGCCAAGTTTGGTCAAAATTGGCCTGTTGGTTTTGGAGTAGAAGATGTTTGAAGAAATTGTTGACGGACGGACAGACGGACAGACAGACGGACAGACAGACGGACAGACGGACGACGGACGGTGAGTGGCCACAATAGCTCACCTCGAGCACTTTGTGCTCAGGTGAGATAACAAAACATGACAAAACAAAGGTAGAAAAGAAGACGTCTTAAATTAAATGTCGCTGCTTTTCATCGAAAAACTTCGTAACTGCAGCTTAAAACAAGCTGCAGTTACTAGGTTTTGTTGCTTCTTTTGCATCAATCTTTTCTCGCACCTTTTCTGTATAGGACGTCAAAACCAGGTTTTGTTTGAGAAAGGGTTAAACTAGACAAAATATACAGGTTTCGCAGACAACAAAGTAAATCAATGTGATTGTGTATGTCTTAGAAAGCAATGAGAAAATGTATTTTGTTTCTTTCTAGATATGTGAAATTCATGGGTTTAGTTGCACTGGTGATGAACTCGGCCAAAGCGAGGGGCTTTTTTAGCTACAACAGGGTATAGATATTTTGCGTTTAAATGTGAGTTTTAATATCTTTAACTCTAATTACAATGAATTTGGTTTAAAAATAGACCGGGTTCACCATTATGTATTGACAAACCGTCGGTGTTGTTATAAAATCTCGTAACTACGGCTTTATCAAAGTTACTAGATTTTATAACAACACCGACGGAATACATTGTTCGCCCTCGCTTTGGCCGAGTTCACCACCAGTGGTTGTAATGGGGGTAAAAACATGATAGCTATGGCACTTCAGTTAAAATAAGGCACACATCGATAAGTAAATCATTACTATAAGTCTCAAATGATGACCTGGCAGAGCATCTCTAGCTTGTAGCTAAAGATGCTGTGCCAGGTCATTTATCGAGAGCTATAAAAGCTAATGTTTTTGGTCCCTTTGAAACGTTCACTTATGAAACTATAGTATACACAGTTTGATCATGCTCTTATTTTTCAACAACACACGTCTTTAGCAGCATCATATGTGTCGTATTTGTCCAATCATTTAAAGACCGATCTCCACACTTCTTTGCTTGTTTATAAATAATATAGCACTTCAAACACATTATCCCAGCTCCGAACTCGCCATTCGACTAATAGCGCACAGCCCAGTAAACCGCCGTATGGCCATACGTTCGAAATCTCATGTCTGAATGTCCAAGTATAGTCTAAGACAGAGATAAGACGGCTAAGCAGTAGCTGATCGTATGGGCAGAAGTTCATAATCTCAAGTCCAAATGTCCAAGTGTCGACACAGATCAGACCGGAGTCACGTTCGTCGGTAACTCACTTGTCATATTCAGAACTGGGGTCACATTAGTCGGTAACCCATTCGTGATATTCAGGACTGGTGTCACATTCGATGGTAACCCGTTCGTCATATTCAGGACTGTAGGCCTAACTGTAGTCGATGCTCGGACAGGTGTTGGTTTGCTGCCGTCTGATGAGGTCTGGAATAAAACACGATTAGGATCAGACTTGGATCACAGAAGATTAGGATAAATCGTCGTACATTAAAATATATGATATTGACTTGTGTCTTTCTTATAAACCTTTTCCAAACAAAAAAATATGGTACGATTTGACTAGTTTCAGACTACAAAATAAATGTCTAACGTAAAAAAACTTGGGTGTCTTGTCATACAAAAGATTAAGGATTACAACCCATCATTAGATACCAAATACTTCGTACATCTTTGGGCGTCATCCGTGACAACGGATTGACGATGACATCCGGAGTTTTAAATCCTGATATAATAGTCGATTTACGGGCGTCATCCATGGCAACGGATATTTGTGAGGGATTCTCTCGTCAATTTCCGTTGCCACGGATGACACCAAATTGCGCGAAGTGTTTGATGTATAATGATGGATGGAATACCTTAACCCTTTCTTTACCAAACGACAAATTCTAGGGCGGTCCAAATTGAGAGATTGTGCAGACGACAATTTCAAGTTGATGGAATTTTTAATTTTAATGTCTTTTTGGATGGAAAACATTGTGGGAAATGAAGAAATTGCTTGTCACAAGCAATTTCTTCATTTTCCACAATGTTTTCCCAAGCCTTTTCTTTTGAAGGAGTCCAAATGCGTCACTGTGCAGTAATGGGTTAAAGAAAATTAGGCTGTCAACAGAGTTTTAACAATCGTATGTATCTAACAATTTACCTGATGTAAGGTCTTGTGAACAGCCAGCGTTCGTGACTGACAAAACCCTTTACCACACTCTGTACATTTGAAGGGTTTCTCTTTGGAATGGATATATCTGAAGAAGAAAAAGAAACTTATATACGATTCAGTACAATATCATTATTTCATACCAATGCATCAGATAGAGTAGATAGTTATATTTTTGTCTACCATTTGATGATCACGTGTACTATTGTTTGTTTATATGTTTTGTTGTTTGACAAGAAACTGTAAAGTTTACGTCAATAAAAGTATTGTCTATTGTTATCATTTTCCCCTCTTTACAGTCTCCGGTCTAAATATCAACACGGTCAAAAACGGGTGCCGCGCACAATACGCAACGAGTATTATTGCATAAAATGTGTGTTTTCGGGCTGTTATCAGCATTGAATTATTGAATAACGAGGAGAAACCGGGCTGATTTCGTGAAAAATCGTGTGCTATTTGGGAGATTCGCGTGCGTTATCGGGCCGGCTTTGCACTCAAATATCCTCGGTCGGTATATTTGTTGAGAGTGATTTAGAAAATTGAAAATAATTCCGAAATTTTGACATTTCACACATTCTGACAGAAGAAATAAACAAGAATTTCGGCGGTATTTTTTTTTTAGACATAGATGATGATCGGACACCAATCTTTATCACATTCTGTGATTTGTTTTTGGGTTGCTTGGACTAGACGTAGAAATTACAGTCTATCCAAGTGATTTGGGTACCGGTATGTGACCGCGCAAGCTCTTCGACTTTGTGATTTCTACTTCAGCACTCAGCGCTGAACAACTCTTAATTATTATGAGTTTGGATTAGAAAATCGAGATCGATGGGAAAATGCCGTTACCTGTGGTCCCTGAGATGATCTTGTCGTCTGAATGCCTTCCCGCATATCTCACAGCTGTATGGCCGTTCGTCTGTATGCGTGCGTTCATGTATCAACAGATTGTAACTCTTGGTGAAGTGGCGACCGCAGTATTTACAAATAAACTCTTTCTTTGTTCTGAAACCAAGTAGAAACAACATATAGTTGAAATGGTATTAGAAAAGTGGCAAGAGAGAAACTGGGCCATGATCAGCCTTTGACCCATCGTGCAGGATAATCAAGATCCATGCTGGTCTCTGATAGCTTCTTTGTACAATGTGGCAAACGCAAGTTTATTACGGATCCCTATCAGACTGCACTAAAGGCCTGGTGACCCTGGTAACATACACCATTTCACGTCCACATCACGGACGGAGCACGTCAAAAACAGGGAACCCATGCATTTTAATTTTGGACGTGATGAGGACGCGATAGGTACCCGGAATAAAAATGTGGCCGTGCCTTACGACACATGATTACGATTACCAATGAATGGTGATCTCAAGGTTGCATTGCCGTACACCATTCGCTCATTACATAATAAGTTTGACCGGTCCGAATGAGCGAATGAATAGGAATTGCTTGAAAGCATTATAGCGAATATTTCAATTCGTGCTTGATAGATTATTCTCGTACATATTACGGTTTATATTGTGAAATTGTAAACGAACAATAATGTTATCGTGTGGGAAAGGGTTAATTAATTTGGGGACTGCTTGTCGGCGCTTGAATTCAAAAATTAATTTAGCGCTGTTACGTGCCACCTCAGTAATTCAAATTAGCCCTTTCCAAACGACAAATATTTGGACCTTCCAATTTGAAACATTAATATAGATGACAAAATTAGCGTTAAAAGGGCATAATATCTACGTACTTTTTTGCAGAAAGCACTTAAGGAAAAGGAGAAAATGCTGGTCACCAGTATTTTCTCCTTTTCCCTAAATGCTTTCCAAATGTTCACTTTATTGGATTCGTCAAAACCAGACTTTGTTTTGCAAAAAAAAAAGTGTTAAATTAGCAGCGTGCGATAAAACAAGTAGTAAACAGTCGCTCGGTCACTGAAAACAGTAATTGGGCGCATGACTACCAATGTAGATGAAGCAATTTGGGGACTACTTTTTTAACGTGTCCGATAAGGTGCATATTGTTTTTATTTAGCCGTATTTGCATATTTGCGCATTCCCGAGGAATTTGAATATCATTAGTTGTCAAAAAGATGCACTGTAAAAGTAGCTGAAATATTCTGCAGTGCTATGATTTTGGACCTACAATGTTTAACAAGTTCATCTATGCATAATGTTGTCCTATATTTTTAAAACGTTCAAAATGTGAAAACGCGAAAACTAATTATAAGAGAACATGCTCGTCACAAGAAGTTCCGACATGTATTTGTGCGTATATGGCTTACACATAAATTCCTTTAAAACCTCTTTTAGTCGAAAATGAAACAAGATTTGGCAAAGAGAGTCGTTCGTCTGAATTTGGAGATATGTTATAAAGACTTTCCGCAAAAAAGAGATTGACGTAGATCAACATAAATTTCGTTTTATTTAGGAATGCGTAATTTCTGATTTTCCATTAAGCCAGATTAGTCAATATCTACCAATAGATGTCGCCTAAGTCGATTATCATCTAGATCTATATCTCGGGTAGGCATTCTGGGTTAACTACTTTCAAGATGTCAGCGCCCTTAAAACGCATACACGTGGTACTTCCTGTCACGCCACACATTTGCTTCACATGCTTGCGTAAAGTAAAATGAATAATCTGATTTGAATTAATTATTTTATTTGATATAATTGAGACGAAAATCAAACTATATTTTGTTGCAAATGTATTTTTTGTGCAATTTTCTGCTTGCTACTTTTTGGCGACAGGATTCAGAGTTATGCGCACCGCGTATTGATTAAGCCAAAGTAGGATACCCAGAATGCCCAAATCAGTCAGTCCATTTTTGAATGTTAGACTGGAAACTATAACGATAGACTGGACTGACTACTTAGTCAATGCCAGATTAGTAAGATTACTCAATCTCCGAGCAGAGTTGTCGTTCGTTACACTCACCATACATCTCTACAACGGGCTGGGCGGCTGAATGACAAGAATCTTGTCAAACCGAGGAAAACGTGTATTATTACTGTTTAACTGTTTCATGTGTAACATAATAAAGTGGACAAAGAATTGATGACTATGGGTACATTTGAAAGTTATTATAACTGATGATTTTACCCATATAAAATGGAACTATTTTCTCAAGCCTCCTTACCGATGGCAGGAATTTTGTGCTAAAAATAGACTAGGTTTAGTGTTTTGTTTTGATAAATCGTCTGTGTTGTTATATAATATCGAATCTATGGCTTGAATCAAGTCGTAGTTGCGAGATTTTATAACAACACTTACGAAATACAATTGTTTGTCCGAAATACGCCACGGTTAGCTGGATAAAATCGTTCCCTATCAGAATGAAACGTACAGAAAATTTGAATGAATGACATCGATTTAAAAAAAAAATCAAATTATTATCGTTGGAAAATGATATTAAATTTTAAGCAACGTGAAGTATGATACATTTTGGACTTCGGAAAAGAAAAATTATTTGTTATTGCCATTTTGATGTGATAGAAAGTGACGTAATCTAGCAGATGATGACGCAATACTTTCTGAGGCAACCACAGAGGTGAATGTAATGAATGAACCGTGTGCAAGAGAGTGAAGATTACTAGGCTGTATTTGCGAGAAATTTGATGATTCCACGAATTAAAAGGAAAAAACTAATTCCATGAAATAAAAGAAAGAAAAATTGACATTGTCACATCTGACAAGTTTTTATCAACAATTATCCAATTCGATCTTTCTAATCATCGAATGTTGAAGTATAACCGGTTATAACACATATCCGGACAACGCGCTTTGTCGATTTGTATCTTTTAATATTCATTTCTGCAAACTGGAGAAACTGCTGAAAATCAGATTTCAAAGAATCGAAAGAGAAATTGAATATTGCTCGTCACTATGGTTCCGATGGTCACGTTAAAAATGTCGTAACTATAGCTTATTCAAGCTGTAGTTACGGCATTATTGAACGTCGCTAACGTTTTTGTCGAGAAAGGTTGATTAAGATGTAGACGTACTTCTCGATAATCTGAATTTTTTTATGATCTACTGATTATTGACGGAACACAAATTTCCTTCTTCCAAGTTTCAACCCTTTCTCAAACAGCAAAGGGGGTGTCTCACGAATAGGAAAAATAACACGGGAGTCTGCCCACGCTCGGAATTTAATGAAATTTGGCGTGAAGTTAGTACACTAGATAACGGTTCATATTCATGAAATGTTTCAAATCGCACATTCCAGAAAACAATTTTCTCAGAATTTTAAGTTTTCACCATGAAAAAAGAGGGTACCCTGATTAAAACAGTGTGCAAGCGTTGTGGTTGTTAGTTTCATCGCGTAATTTATTCTAAAAATAATGCCCAGTAGTCCGTGATCCTGTATGAAACAAAAAATATATAATTACATGTATGTACAAAAAAATGTTTTATATCAACTGATGTAAGGGGGTAACCCAAAAATTCATTGTTTTTAAATATTTTAAGCAAATTCTGTTCAAAAATTTTCTTTGTTCCAGTTTTTGTCAAGATTTGAAAATTATGTAAAAGTTGCGCACAAATATACTCATGATTATCGTGAAATATCGAGAAAAAATAAAACCGGTAAAATGTTGCTTTTGGAATTTCCCCCTGAATAGTGCACATTTCCAAGAATGGACAAAATTAAGATTTTTTAAAAATGACTTTTTTCAAATGTTTTGTTTACTTTTTTGGTTATTTTAGTTTACCTGAGGATAAATCAAGATGCAAGGCATTTTTTCGGTTATTTCCTGTCATCTGTCCGTGTGTCTGTCTGTCTGTTGGCATTTACTCAAAAATTCTTTTTTCTCCCAATCTAATAAGTGAATCTTTTTGAAACTTGATTAAAAGTATCCTTGGGTTAAAGGAGTACAACTCTGTGTATGAGAATTTCTTTTTGTCATAAACTTTTGTTGCTGTGGCAGCATAAAAGGGGAAACATTTCATATAATAAAAAAAGCTCTTTTTGTAAAGCTTTACACAGCCATGAGGTTTTAAATTTTGTATGTAAGTTTGCTAAGGGGTAGACTTCAAAGTTGGTTACAATATTTTTCTCCGGGGTCACATTAGATCTTGTCCCAGGTGTACCTACTTTACAAAAAAGAGAGGAAATTTTCTATAAAAATCATTTTGAATTATTCAAGTCAGCCGTGATTCATGAAAGCTAACAGCAAGAGTTATTTATAGATCTTTTGAAACATGAGAAAGCAAATAAGAAAAAGCACCGATTTCTCTGATGGCATTTGACAATCGTTCAAAAGTGAAAATATTGTTGTGATGCATAAGAAACAGATAATCCAGCTCCCATGTGACTATTAATGGCTATTGACGGCTAAACAACATGATAATCATATGACATCATTGAAATGTGTATAAATTGTGTATCAATACAGGTCAAGCTATGGTCAGAAAAATATTTTGAGGAAATAATTGCACCCTGTTTTATCCCAATAGGGCCACGTTTCGAAATAAACAAGCACAGTTTCAACTGTGTAACTTAAAAGATATAATGCTGTACATAACAGTCCTTTACTGAATCATAGGGCCTTACATATCATATCAGTTAATTAGGGGCACTTAGAGCAAAAATATTTGGTTATGTATTGGTTACCCGGAAGGGCACCTTTTGATGCTTTACCGTACCGGTTCTAAGCGTCTTTTCAATTTCATAACATTTGGCTTGACATTTATTGCATGTCATAGTCTCACTAAAAATGGTGCATAGACAATGTGACCAAATAGTAAAGAAAACTTGCAATACGTATATATGTATGCCTATCTTGGCTTCCATACATGTAATTTTGTAAATATAAGTAATATTTATATTAATTCTATGTTTTTTCCAATGTGTGTTTTGGGCATAAATATTGCTGTAGGTTTGTACTGTATGCTACAGTTGATTTTACTGAATATAAAAATGTTTTTAGGAGCACAATCAAATTTTTACTGAATACAAGTTTTGGACCAAAACATCACCTTCATCAATAATATGTATTATATGACATTGTTACCGGTTTTGGATTTCTATATAATTTGGCTCAAAGTAAGAGGAAACATGTAGCATGTTTTTGTGGTGATATGGAATCTTGACAAAGACTCCAACATACTTAACTTTGGAATTCAATTTTACTCTTTTCCAAAATTTTGCTGAAAAATATGCATTTTTTCATGATTAATTCAATAAAAAACATTCATAATAATTTCCTCAAATACCTTTTCTGGTATGAATATAATGCCTTATGTGTCTCGGATCAAATTCAATTGACAGATTTTGAAAATACACAAAACTAAAGTTTTGCGACATATGAAAAAAGGGCCATGTTTCATGTCATAGTGGGAATAAGTAAAGGTGGCTTTTTGGAATCCAGTTTGGATTATCTAAGAAACTAAATGCATTTTCATAGCTTGTATATGGTCCTTTATCACTGTGTTGTAAGTTGTACGTTAGATTTGTGTAGTTTGTACGGAAGTTTTGAGTGGTCAATCAAAGATGGCGTCGGGGGAAAATCGTTAGAGGTAGGTGTCTTAGTTTTTCGTCGATAATTTCCTTAAATTGCCGTATCTTGTCTTGATACTGATATCATTGTACAGGAGAAATGTATACCTATTCACGGTGCTATATAGCCAAGTACCAGTGTTGTCCTATCGTACTCAGTCGTTGTGCAAAGACAGCCCAACACGGAAAACTTTTTTCGAAGCGAGAAAGTTGCCCTTTTAAGGATGATTACATAGTAAACAGCGAACTAAGGAACAAACCATTGCTCTAACTTGGATGTTTTTAACATGCTCTTTTCTATGGTTACCGTTATTTTACACACAAATGTCTAGAATGACCACAAACGCTGTGTTTACTAAATGGACAAACAACGGTGTAGTCACAGTGAAAATATGCAGACACAACGGTGCAGTTTCTGTGTTTTCTGTACGGTGTAGTTATTATTTTCACAACAAATTGTGAACGGTGTAGACTTGGTATGTTGTATAGGGCGAACTAGCTCTAACAGATGGCAGATCATCTGTTTTATCTCCCTCAAATACTTTGGTCTTCGAAAACTCAGATGAAAATGCCGCCATCCTCAAAGTAAATGAAAACAAAAGTTAAGAAAATTTGTTTTCTCTTTTCTTCATTCTCCTAAGCCTTAAACAGTTCAATGTGTGTTTGATTTAATTTTCTGGAGACATTATTTGTGATTGAATAAACATCTGACGGAAATGATAATCAAAAGGAATACCATCACAAAATATCAAATAAAACATACGATAACCGTCATTTTGAAGCCATGTTAAGTGCAACGGCAAATTTCTTGTTCATCCGTTCATTTGATTTGTAGATTCGAAATTTCGGCTCTGGCTTTGAATTTTTCTTTGTAACTGTTTTAATTGGTTATTACAATCAATTATTGTAATTAATGAAATGCTTTCAACTCATGGAGTATGATAATTATTGATCGAAATGTATCTTGTTTTCAAATTGACCCCTCATTGAAAAGGCAGATTTTACCCAAAATAAAGGATTCAATCAACAAAACATAAATTATAAATAACAAAACATAAATTATAAATTTGTGTCATAAACATTTGGCCCTTTTTTTCGTCTTGTTCGACTTAAGTAAATAAGTCTTGAAAATCGAATTCTGGAACTGCAAAATTCATTTTGGAATTTCATACGCAATGAACTTCTTCTTCAGGACTGACATTTTTCTGACCAAGATGTTTTGGGCTCACTCATAAAATGTAACCATTTGCAATGAAAAAGACAATATTCTATTCGCCAAAACCGTTTGACTATTGGAGTAAAACGCATTGAAGTACTACCAAGACAGTGTAACTTACACACATCCATAAATAAATGAAATGCAATGTTTTCCATCGAGAGCCGACCTTCACTGACCAAAATAAACAAATACCAAGTTGATCAACGCTTCTCAATGACTTAATCACATCTGGGAACAAACTGTTCATTTCAGCCATTGTTTTCATGTTCTCGTGGGGAAAGAGAAGAGACCCTATCCGTTTCATCTGTTTTAGCACGTCCAATGGAAATATCAGGAATTAAGGTCGGGGCTTTTTGAACGACTTTATGGGGTGTTGAACTTCGTCATTTTTTATGTTCAGGACTCATGCATTCAAAACCGGGGATATCATCGATAGAAAGAATCTTGTTAACTCCAAAATCCTTTTTTCTACGTCGATGAGGTCTATCTTGTGTATTCTATGCTCGCAAATGGGGATGATGTCCTAGTCTGACTTCTTGATAATATCAGGAATAATACTAAAGTTCAGAGTTTTCAAATCTTTTTGACCTGTCTGATCATTGATCTCCCCCGCCCTGCGCACTTTTAATATCTGACTGGAATGGTCCTGTTCCGAATGCTTCACAACATTTTCGAAACTCCCTTCGAAATGACAGTAGTAATAGATGAACAGCATGGAACTGAAACTAAAGAAAAAAATAAAACGGACGCCAGCAGATTCTTGGTAATTTCTACTATTTGACCCTTACGGAATTGCTTTGACAAATAGCAAGGAAACTAGATTCTGATTAAAGTATATTTTGTAGACATATTGTCACCTTCTTTGCTGCAAAGCATTTACAAGTCAGTCACATAAAAAAATTATTAACATAATTGTTGAAGAATTTCGGTAGTAATTGTAAAACATGATTCTCAGCCGTGAAAACGTTATCATTAAACATAAAAATATTATCATTCCAGAAATGATAAGTTCTGTATTACTTTAAGTCTACACCGTTCACAATTGCATTATGTCTACACCGTTCACAATTTGTTATGAAAATATGACCACACCGTACATAAAACACAGAAACTGCACCGTTGTGTCTGCATATTTTCACTCTGACTACACCGTTGTCTGGCCATTTAATAAACACGGTGTTTGTGGTCATTCTAGACATTTTTGTGTAAAATAACAGTAACCATAGAAAAGAGCATGTTAAAGACATCCAAGTAAGAGCAATAGTTTGTTCCCTAGTTCGCTGATTACTATGTAATCATCCTTAAAAGGGCAACTTTCTCGCTTCGAAAAAAGTTTTCCGTTTTGGGCTGTCTTTGCACAACGACTGAGTACGATAGGACAACACTGGTACTTTGATATATAGAACCGTTGATAGGTATACATTTCCCCTGTATAATGATATCAGTATCAAGGCAAGATACGACCGTTTAAGAAATTTATCAATGAAAAACTAAGACACCTACCTCTCATGCTGTATTGTTGTCGCCATCTTTGAATGACTACACAAACCTAACGTACAACTTACATCACAGTGTTTATCACCATGCAGAATTAAAAGAAAATTCATGCGTGGGCAGATTTGAGACACCCCCTTTTCAAAATTTCCATTTCAAAAGCTGCTGCAGACGACAAATGGACCTTGTTTAAGATAGAATTTGTGTATGATTTAGCAAAGAAAATATTGAGACAAAAGGAGAAACTGCTGGTTATCAGCAGTTTCTTCTTTTGTTTCAATGTTTTCCAAAGCCTTTTCTATTAGGGACGTCAAAAGCAGGTCTTGTTTGGGAAAGGGTTAAGATGTAGACTTATTTCTCGATAATCTGAATTATTTTTATGATCTACCGATCATTGATAGAACAAAATGTTCCTTCTTCCCAGTTTTTCTCGATTGTTTCCTTCCACACACGAATCATTTCATCAATATTTTCACCAAAAAACCACACAGATTCTCTGAAAGGCACGCGTCTAGCAGATCTTACCACGGCCAAAACGACAATATATACAACTTATGCTTGTATAAATTGAAATGAGTTGGTTACCAGCATAATTATGTGATGTCAAAAATAAGTCTTGGATTTGTTTATTTTTGGAAATGTTCAATGAAAATAGATAAATTAATCCTGTTCCAATCAAACCCTTGTTTTGACGTCCGCAATTGGAAAGGCTTGGGAAAACATCGATGTAAAAGAAGAAAATGCTGATGATCAGCATTTTCTCCTTTTGCCTCAATATCTTTCGAGCCGATTTATACACAAACACTATTTTAATCAACATCTATATTGTCATTTTCAGCAGCTTTTAAATAGGGTCGATCTCAAATTTTGCTGTTTTGGAATGGGTTGATAAAGTTTAAACCATTGATCGTCCTACCTTGCAGGCCCCCGGCCTCGAGGTCGTTTGATTAATTCTGTACAGGACTTCGGCGTTGTGGAAGATATTTGTCTAAAACTACTAGTTAATGGGTTATATCTGAAATAATAAAGGAATACTTAAACCTCTAGATAATGAGATCGAGGAAAAGAACTGTTATGGCAATTGACACCAAAGTGGATGCAGACCAGTAGTTTTAGATCAGTCCGAAAATAAGCGATCTGGTCAAGATCTGTGCTATTTTCTAAAAGCCTCTTCATAGCATATCGCATGTTTGGAAAACAGTATTGTTTATGATCAGACTACTCTAAAACTAGTATTTTCTACAATGATTCCCATGCACTCAAATGCAAATAAAATAATACTGGAGTTCTACATAACTTTTGAATTTTTACTTGTGAAGAAATCTAATTTGGGCGGGACAAAAGAACATGCCGAAAATATAAAATCTAAATTGCTTTCTACCAATGCATTGAGAAAGAAATCCATACATGTATGTCCTACCTTAAGGAGCCCGTATTTATCATCATGTGACTGAATATTTGTGCGTCTTGAGACTCGGTTGTTTTCGTGTCGTTTTCGGAATCTTCCGTAACAGACTTCGCCAAATTCGCAAAGTCAAATCGAGGTTTGGGCTTCACGGGGCTCTCTGAAAGATAAATCGTCGCCTTTTTTTTAAACAAAACACTAGTTACTGTCGCATGTTTTAAGCTGTAGATACGAGGTATTGCAATAACACTCGCTATAGATATATTTCATTATATTGTTTTAAGCTGCAGTTACGAGGTTTTTGTTGAAAAGCATCGAGATTTATTATTGTATACAATACATTTCTTTTTGGATAAAATCATCTGATATACTTTAATATTTGTAAAGTATTCAAATAAATGGAGTACATCTGCAACGTCGTGAAGAAACTAAAATTAAAGCCCTGGAATAATTTAAAGCATTGAAAAATATTTTCAAAATGATTCAAGACAAAATCAATGTTTCTGACTTTCTGATGCTAGAATATTACTCAAATGGGAATAAAGGTTTATCTTATTCATTTAGCGTCTGGTGGTTCACCAAAACATATATTCCTGGACTTATTAGGAACTTATATTACCTGATTTGATCGCCCTATGTTGTGGGGACAAGTCTATACATTTAGGCGAGTGTAGCTGATCCTGAAGCGATTTCTGATACAGTGACATCACGTTCTGTGACATAATGCTGTTGTATATACTCCACTGTGTGTACGTGCTGAGTGAGATCTGCGCCGGAAGTGCCTGATGCGCATGTACCGGATATACGTAAGGTATGAGAGTATCGGTAGTGGGGTATCCGGATATCCGGTAGTCCAAAGCTTGTGAATACATGTCGGCCTCGGGTTGTTCGTAGGTACTATCTGTGAAAATTAAAAGAAATGATACAATGTGAATCCGTTAAAATTGTTCCTGAATACAACATTATAATGTTACGTATGATTGAAATTCAATGTTGCTTGAACCATTCCTTGATATTCTCATAGAAAACATATCACGCTTTCAGTGTTTTCAGTGAAGGGGGTCAGTGCCCATAGGGTGGGTTGGGGGGAATTTGCGCGCGAAGACCCCAAAAGGAGAAAATTTAATGCATGCTCATACTCTGAAATACAGTGTTTCAGTGCATTTAACTTGTTTGTATCTCATAATGGAACATTATTACAACCATTTGCACTGTTAGATACACCTAGAATCTAATTTTATTTGTTATCTAATTATGATTTGGATGCTTTTTTTTTTTTTTTTTTTTTTTTTTTGCAACAAAGAAAACTAAATTACACACCCTGTCCAGTTTTTCTGGGAAATGATTAATAAGTGATTGTCGCTCTTCAGGAAATAAACTCTGAGTTGCATTTATCTCAATACGTTTAACAAGAGGGCCAAGATGGCCCTGCATCGCTCACCTGAGAGGACTTTGAGACAAACATCTTGCAATATTCAAACTCCCATGACTCACTTTTTACATGACCTACATATCATGAAGATAAACATTCTGAACAATTTTCACTATGAGTAAATATTTAGGTTCTTAGAGCAAAAACAAGATTTGACCTTTTGACCTAGTTTTAAACCTAACATTAGCCACTTTCTACATGAACCATTTATCATCAAGATAAGCAATTTTCACAATGATGAATAAATATTTTGATATTTTAGAGCAAAAAACAAAATTTGACATATATTTTGACCTCCCATGGCCCACTTTATACATGCCCCAGATATTGTCAAAATAAACATTCTGAACAATTTTCTCAATGATTCAGATATCATTATGGTTCTAAATGCAGAAATAAGATTTGACATAGTGACCTAGTTTCTGACCTCACATGGCCCCATTTTTACATTGACCAGATATCATCAAGATAAATATTCTGAACAACTTTCCCAGTGATAAAGTAAATATTTTGGTTCCTAGAGCAAAAACAAGATTTGACCTAGTGACCTAGTTTTAGAACTCACGTGACCCACATTTCACATCACCAAGATATCATCAAGATAAATATTCTGAACAATTTTCACAATGATAAAGTAAACATTTTGGTTCTTAGAGCAAAAACAAAATTTGACCTAGTGACCTAGTTTTTAACCTTGAATGACCTGCTATTCATATCACCAAGATATCATCAAGATAAACATTCTGAATTTTTACATTGATTGAGTAAATATTTCGGTTCGTAGAGGAAAAACAAGATTTGACCTAGTGACCTAGTTTCTGACCTCACATGGCCCCCTTTTTACATTGACCAGATATAATCAAGATATATATTCTGAACAATTTTCACCACGATAAAGTAAATGTTTTGGTTCCTAGAGCAAAAACAAGATTTGACCTCATGACCTAGTTTCAGACCTCGCATGACCCATTTTTCACATCACCAAGATATCATCGAGATAAACATTCTGAACAATTTTCACCACGATAAAGTAAACATTTTGGTTCCTAGAGCAAAAACAAGATTTGACCTAGTGACCTAGTTTCAGACCTCGCATGACCCACTTTTCACATCACCATGATATGATCGATATAAACATTCTGAACAATTTTCACAATGATAAAGTAAATATTTTGGTTCTTAGAGCAAAAACAAAATTTGACCTAGTGACCTAGTTTTTAACCTCAAATGACCTGTTATTCATATCACCAAGATATACATTCTGAACTTTCACAATGATTGAGTAAATATTTTGGTTCTAAGAGGAAAACAAGAATTGACCTAGTGACCTAGTTTCTGACCTCACATGACCCACTTTTAAAATGACCCAAATTTCGTCAAGATAAACATTCTGAACAATTTTCACAATGTTTGAGTATATGTTTCCGCCCTTAAAGAACCTTACATGACCCACACTTTCAACATTACCTAGATATCAAGATAAGTATTTAGGATAGTTTTGACAAAGTTTTAGTGCAATATTGGCATCTCTAGAGCAAAAGGAAGGATTCTGTAATATTTGACCTTGTGACCTAGTTTTTGACCTTGCATGACCAATCTTTGACCATGACCAAGATATCATCAAGATAAACATTTAGGACAATTTTGACAAAATTTAGACAACAATTGGCACTTCCAGAGGAAAAGGGAGGATTTTACAAGATTTGGCCTCGTGACCTAGTTTATGACCTGGCATGATCCACTTCTTATCATGACCTAGATATCATCAAGATAAACATTCAGGACAATTTTGAGAAAGTTTGGGCCAAAACTGGCATGTCTGGGCAAAAATGAAGGATTTTAAAAGATTTGACCTTGTGACCTAGATTTTGACCTTGTATGACCCACTTTTCATCATTTAATAGATATAATCGAGATAAACATTGAGGACAATTTCGACAAAGTTTGGACAAGAATTGGCACTTCCAGAGCAAAATAAAGGATTTTGTAAGATTTGACCTCTTGACCTACTTAATGACCTAGCATGACCCACTTCTTGACTTAACCTTGATATCATCAAAATAAACATTCATGACAATTTCTACAAAGTTTGGACCAAAATTGGCACTTCCAGTGTAAAAAGATGGATTTTACAATATTTGACCTAGTGACCTAGTTATTGACCTGGCTTGACCTATTTTTTATCATGACGTAAATATCATCAAGACAAATATTCTGATCAATTTTCACAACGATTGAGCATTAAATGTGGCCCATAGAGCAGAAAGAAGATTTGACCTAGTGACCTACTTTTTGGCCCCATTATGGCCCCGATTCAAATTCTTTGAAGTATTTTGAAAAAGCATGACCCATAGATCATATGTGTGAAATATGAATGAATTCTGCCAAGTACTTTAGGAGGAGAAGATCTTTTTGTGAAAAGTTGACGTACAGACAGATAGACAGATAGACAGACACCGGACAACAGACCGATCACAATACCTCACCTCGAGCACTTCGTGCTCAGGTGAGCTAAAAACATAAATAACATTGGAATTTTGTTGTTAAAAGTTTTGATTGCGTTCGACGGACTGGCCGATTAAAATACAATTCAAACATACACGCTCAGCGATTTCATATTAAGTTGCAAAGCGACAGATTTGAAAGTATATTTTCCTAGGAATGACAACATTTTAAAACAATTTGTCTTTCATCGTAGTATGAATGAACTATGTTTGACATTCATCTTTCTGTAATTTGTCAAAATAGCTTCTGTGCAAAACTTTGAAATTCGAAATCGCACATAGCGTAAACTAGTAGGCCTAAATACAAAGCATATCGTAGCCTTTTTTTCTATAAAACCTCGTAACTATAACTTGTTTTAAGCTGCAGTTATGAGGTTTTTGAAGAAAAGCAGTTATTTCCTACTTGTTTTCCTCTACGTGAGTACATATTATATTCGTCCGATGTCAAAATTAAACAAATGACAAAATTTGAGAATGGACTATTTGGAAAGCCGTCACAAATGACATTTGGGAATTTGTGAAGCTTACGTCTCAATGTTGCCCTAAGCGCTTTTTAAAATGTACATCAAACCAGGGTTCTTTTTAACGAAATGGGTAAAAGATCAGCTTTAACCCTTTCCCAAACAAGAGTTAGACCTGGTTTTGACGTCCCTAAAAGAATTAGCTTGGGAAAACATTGAAACAAAAGAAGAAACTGCTGATAACCAGCAGTTTCTCCTATTGTCTCAATATTTTCTATGCCATATTTTACATAAATTTTATCTTTAATAACGTCCTTCGTGTCAGGTTTGGAAGTGGATCACCCTAAATTTTTGTCGTTTGGAAAGGGTTAAAGTAGTAAGGAAATGAGAATTGTGTGTGTGTAAACTACATAGTTTACACATTTAAGATAACAATAAAACAATTCCGGTTGTTTTCCGATGCCTAGTTTTGGAGAAATTAAGTCCCAAAGTGGTGATATTTTACCTGTAAAATTTTCCGGTATTCAGAATTCCTCTAACAGTCGCTTAACTACGATAGGTATGCGTGACGTCACAAAATGGATTCCGATGGTCACGGTTTTACATGTTATGACACCGCGTCTAGTTATTTTGAAGAAAACATAGATTTTGACCCACCATTCAGCTTAAGAATTTTTGTAAATATTTTTGAGATGAGTAAGAACGAAAAAAACAGAGGTAGTTTTGGAAAACACACAACTTGTATTAGTTTTACCACTCGCAAAAATCGCAAATTTATAGCGATAAAAATCGTCAAGAGGCTTTGCAAGCCTTTTTTAAAGAAAAGAAAATCAACATTCAGCCGATCGTGTGACTGCCACACGCCAATAATTACATTTACAATGAGATTAACACATCGACGCGTGTCACAAGATAATGGCAATTACGAATGTTGACAAGTTGTGATGATCCAGTTTGATTGACGATTGGGCGTGTCAGATGGTTAAGAAAGATTCCGATTGGATATTTGGTATAATATAAGAAAGTAGGCGTGGCAATTTGAATTAACTAGATTCTGCACGTGTGAAAAGCGATCGATTTGTCTAAAAAGCATATTTTCTTTTAGTTTTCTTTGATATTTGATTTGCAGAGATAAGCTTTTACGGTTATATGAAATGTTATATGTCGATGATTGTTGTAAATTCCAGTTTTTGAGGGATTTAAATATTAGACCATTCGCTGTTTGCGTTCATGCATTCGAATCCCGAAAAAATAAATGAAAAAGATTCGGAAACTCTACATTTATTGGGCTCTATTTAACATTCTAAGGACAATACGACTAGAAAAGAAATATTTTCTGAGCTATATTGCACAAGAAAATCTATTTTGTTGTCTGCGACAGCTTTCAAAGTAGAACAGTCTAAATATTTGCCATTTCTTCTTTTCCCGGTATGTTTCTCTCCTGTATCAAGGATCTACGCAAATTATATTTTTGTATATCGAAACTTGATCATATTCTGCAGATTTCAAAAGTTAGTAATCTTTAACTCCATTGTTAGGGGAAATGCTTGGTGAAATGGTTTAACCATTAAATCTAAACATTATTTTTTTTAAAATGATCATCACCTCACTAAGCCAAGCCACTGCAAGACGATAAAATTTGGTTTTGTCCAAATTCAAAATTTTCACGGGCGACAATTTCAAGCAACGAAATTTTATATTTTGAAGTCTTTCGGGATAAACAGATAGTGGGGGATTGAAGAAATTGCATTTCTTAATTTTCCTCAACCTTTTCCTATGTTTTAAGAATTTTAAATTATTTCCGAAGAGGACCCTTTTGCCAACTGTTGATTTTTAATTTGTTGTAAAATTTACTCATGTTTTTACACTCTGATTGCAATAAAATATATGTTTTTAATTAAGTTTTGATATTTGATTGTTCCCTAAATGGATGGAAGAATTTCAGAAGAAAAGATCAAATTAAGGTTCTTTTCTTACACTTCTTTAATCATTCCTAAAAAAGTAAATGCATTCAAAAAATCAAACAATATTACAAACATGTAAAAGTGCATTACCATTTACATTTAGAACTATACAAGAAACCAAATGTACAGAATAAAAAATGGGATCTGTTGCTAAAGCTACAAACTTGATAAATTAATCATTTCATTATCCAACTTCATTTCTGTAAACAATTGTTATTTGCTGCGAAGGGTCAAATAGTTTGACATAATCCACGAAGTGTCCTGCGTGCGCTATCCCTTTGAATCGCCGATTCTTATAAAAACACGACTAGATTGGTTGTGATTTATCCCTTTATCCCAGGAATGCACAAAACGAACTTAAATTTTTTTGATCCTGTCTTGCGGATATTTTGGATACAACAACGTGCGATAGGAAATGACTGAACTACAGAATAAACGCATAGACTTTAAATGGCCACTCAATTTTATGACGTCACACCGCTAATCCCGATAAAAGCTCGCGTTTGATAAAGTAGCACAGGTGAGAAAAACGGTTTTTCGTAAATATCTAACTCAATTTTAGGTTTTTATTGGCGAAACTTGCAGTTTTGAATTATTTAAACCTCTGGCATTTCAGATAATACTAAATTAAATGGCATTTCCTATGTACTTTAAGTAAGATACCGTAGCCTTTCTTTGTGAACAGCTACAGTTATCAGGTTTTCGAAGAAAAGCGATGACAATGTATTGAGCAATTTCTTCATTTCCCACAATATTTCCAACCAAAAAAAGGCCAGAAAAACAATTGTATTCACTTGAAATTGTCGTCTGCAACCTCTTTAACCCTTTCCCAAACGACAAAATTTTAAGGCGGTCCAATTTGAAATCTTCTGCAGACGACAAGTAAATGACTACTAAAGGCCAAAATATTTATGTTATAGCCAAGAAAATATTGAGGCAAAAGGAGAAACTGCTGATTATCAGCAGTTTCTTCTTTTGTTTCAATGTTTTCCCAAACCTTTTCTATTACGGACGTCAAAACCAAGCCTTGTTTGGGAAAGGGTTAAATAAGGACCAGTCCAAAATTTGGCCGTCTGGACTGGTAATGGGTTTTGAAAGGACTAAGCAACAACAAATGAAACTGGAAGTAGAATAACTTCTGCACTGAATGATAAAATACATCTATCAGCAGCCGACCAATGCTAAGATAAAAGCTTTGGAAAACATTGTGGAAAACGAAGAAATTGCTTGTGACAAGCAATTTCTTCATTTACCACAATGGTTTTTTTTTTCACAAAAAAGACCAATATTGTTATATTCCATTCATTTGAAATGGTCGTCTGCAACGTATTTGAATATGGAGCAGTCTAAAATTTTGCCGTCTGGTAATGGGTCGTAATGGGTTTTAAAGGACTAAGCAACAAAAAATGGAACTGGAAGTAGAATAACTTCTGCACCGAATGATAAAATGCATCTATCAGCAACCGACCAACGCGAAGATTGGTGGTAATTCGCCCCCTACATAGTAGCTGATTTAATACTGTACCAAACGACAAAATTTTAGGGTGATCCACTTCCATAATAAATTATTAATTGCCACAAATGATAAAATGGATGTTATTAAAGATAGGATTTGTGTGAAATATGGCACAGAAAATATTGAGACAAAAGGAGAAACTGCTGGTTATCAGCAGTGTCTTCTTTGTTTCAATGTTTTCCCAAGCATTTTCTATTAGGGACGTCAAAACCAGGTCTTGTTTGGGAAAGGGTTAATACTGTACCAAACGACAGAAATTTACATTTCATTGTTCCAGTTTTGAAAACCGATGCAGACGCAAAAAATGTTCTGTCGAGTATTTGATCTGTGTGCTAAATAGCACAGAAAAATCAATGGAAAAACAGAAAATGCAATCTCTTCTTTTGTCTCAATGTTTTCTAAAGACATTTTCAAATAATTCGTCTATAAGATTCACTATTTAGGAAAGGGGAAACACTTTCCTAAATAGTACAAATTCGGAGTGATCAAAAACAAGAAGAGTTGCAAACATAATTAATTTACGTCACTAGATCTACATAAAACTGGTACAGCATACTGAAACCCCATTGCTTCTAGACTATTTGGTACTACATTAACTTTAAGTCTGGTTTATTTTTATTTATTTATCTTTTTTTTTTTGCCATTAAAGTTGGAAAGTTTTAATGCCGACTCGCTTGCAGACAAAAACTGCACAACTACTTTAACTTACTGAATGTTACTGGGTCAACTAAGAATAGGATTTACGATCCCGTGCAACTTTTTTCTCCTTTTTAATCCCCCCCCCCCTTTTTTTTTTTTTTTTTTTTTTAGAAAGTTGCCACCACTGGTGCCACAATTATGCGTTCCTTGTTTTTCTCAAATTAGTAGAAACATTAAGCATCATAATCAGTGTGTATTGCTATGAAATCACAAAGTTTGAAGCCTTTATTTATAAGTCGAAGAGGAGGAAACAGTACTTGCTTATTTAATGTTTCCGCATAAAAGTAGTTCTATATAGCTTTTTTTTCTTTTTACCTAAAAATGGTACATGATAAACCTAGATATTGCTAGAGAATATTTCATTTCGCTTCCTCGCGCCTGAATTTCGTCTGCAGATAGTTTTGTCCAACGAAAACGTTGTAAATAGGGACTTTGAAATTAAATTAAATCATTTCCATATATTAACGCTTTTTGACGCCTCTCAAGACAAACGCTGAAGGAAACCGTTGTGGAAAATGAAGAAAAAATGCTTGTGACTAACATATCTGTAAAATTATGTTAACTTCAAATTGTCGCCTGCAACATCTTTGAATTTTTTAAGAGTATAAAATTGTGCCATCTGGATGGGCTTAAATCGGCTGCTAATCAGAAGCAAAGAAAGACAAACAAAATAGTCGGACGTTCATAATTATCAGCAGTATTTATAATTGCATTAAATCGTTTGCGTCACAATTCCCTTATCGTATTTTATGTCCATTTTGCATGAATTATACTCTGGTTTCAAACGACTCAGAAATAGCCTTATCGGGCCTAACCCTTCTCACTAACATTATAATTTGACCACAAGAGAGAAAATGTCACGCAGTGAAAATTCGAATGTCACGACAGCAAAGACAATCTTTATTTTCATGGGTTATTTATTAATCTTATCTATTATCATTTTTGTTGTTAATTTGTCTTTGATACACAGATCCATTTCTCTTAAAAATGATTCCTTAGCATACATACGTATGCATTCTAATTGGGAAATATTTTACATAGTTTTTGACGGTGTAATTATTGATGGACTGAGTAGAATAAGTATAAGTCCTTGCTATCTTTGAATTTTCGAAATTCAAAATCGCCCCCCCCCCACCCCCCCAAAAAAAGATTTCATTTTCAGTCAGTCGTTTATTTATTCATTCTATTTTCTTTATATTTTCTTTTATTTGATTATTACTTGTAGCTGCTTGTAAGTAGAAATTTGACCAATTGCCAGATGACAAAATTTTGGTCCAAATTCAAAGAAGTTGCGGACGAAATTTTTAAGGAGCTAAAATACTATGATTTTACAAATTTCGGGGTAGAAAACAATGAGTAAAATGATTGTCCCTTTTTTCCTCATTGTTTTTCTTTTACCTTTTTGTTGAGGGACGTCAAAATCGTCAATGTATGGAAAAGGGATAGGCCTAATTATTAAATTCGTATTATAGGCCCTATTCTGTACCGGTATAATCATTAAGCTAATATTCGGTGATCAAGTCCCGTCCAAGTTTTTAATTGAATGTTAATCCGAGGAAGGGTTCTAAGACAATAAAGTCCCATAAAACGCGATATGCCGTATCTGGGCTGATTTTATGGCCATTTGAAGTGGCGACTTCAATTAATTTGGTAGTGTCCATCTTGTTAAAATAATCGCCTTACACTACCCATATCTCTCGCACTGTTTTTCTACCATTTTCGAACTTCCGTCGATTCCCCTTTCCGCCAAAACTACTTCTTGTTAACCCAATTCTAAACGACCAAAAATGACTGGTCTAATTTCAAAGTCGCAACGGACGCCAAAATGGAAGTTAACCCATTACCAAACAGTGACGCCTTTTGACTCCCTTACAAGAAAAGGCATGGGAAAACATTGTGACAAATGAAGAAATTGCTTGTGACAAGCGATTTCTCCATTTGCCACAATATTTTCTAGCCCAAAATGGAAAGATTTTTAAAATTTCATCAACTTGAAATTGTCGTCTGAAACATGTTTGAAATTGGAAAAGTCTAAAATTTTGCCGTCTGGTAATGGGTTAATTTCGCTTTTGCGTACAGTATGCCAAAGAAAATGTTAGTGTGATGGTTAGTTACATTTCCCTGTTTTATCTCAACGTTTTTCTCATATGTCAGGAACGTCAATTCTAGAACTTATTTGGGAAAGGGTTAATTTGGTAGTGTCCATCTTGTTAAAATAACCGCCTTACAACACCCATATCTCTCCCTCTGTTTTTCTACCATTTTGGAACTTCCGCCAAAAATTGCTTTCGCTCAGACCGTTCTCAAACTAGCCATGGGTTTGACATTCCCATTAGAAAAAAAAAACAAACTTTGGTTACATTAACGCCTTGGTATCCTGCATTTTCTTATTTTGTCTAAATATTTTCCGTGCTAAATACACAAGTTTTTTCGTTATCGACATAATCTATTTAATTGTCTGCAGCATATTTTGAATCGAAATGATCACATTTTTTCCATTTGAGAAAGGATTAATTCGTACAACGGATCATCTTGTCTAAAGATCGGTCAGACAAACACTTAGTGACATTAATTTAAGTAAATGCTTCAGTTCAGATCAGCACTTTCTCTTTTTCTCACCAGAATTTACACACCGTTCATTCAGATACAAAATACACGGATTGGTCTTCCAAACGCGGATGTAAACAATTTTATTTTGAACGGCGGGAAAAAAGAGTGAGTATTTATTATCTTTAATTACAACGAATATCGGCTGAGTTGATTTTTGTGTTACATACGATGAAAACGTACATAACTTTGACAATGTTTACCTAAAATCCTGTCTCATAAAATCTGTTAGTAAGAGAAATATATGCTACTGAATATGACTTTGATGCACGAAAAGAGAAAATTCTTCGTAAGAATGTCTGTAGATCATTATTAAAGCACATAATTATTGTCAAATTGATGTTTCACGGAGGATCGGGGATCGCTTTAAGTGTTTTCTTTACAAGAACCCATAAAAAAGTACAGAAAAAGAACAAGAACTATTTGAAATTGGGTACTGTCAGTTGCTATGGTGCAACATACCACGGTGCAAATTCTCCAGCAGGTAAAACAAACTCGGACCCATCGATACAACCGACACGGATAATAAAAAGCAAATTCCGGTCTTTTTTAAGGAAAATTGGCTGCATCCTTGTTAAAACCTATTTGATATCGTTTAGAGTCAATAGATGTTTGGTTTAAGACCAATTGTGGCTTATTTTGGCTTACTAAAACTAAAAGGCTTGTGGATGAGCACTTTCGACGGTAAAGCATTAGTAAACCATGTTTACATGTTTTATAAAGAGATAGGCGAATATCAGCTGCATATTAACAGATAAGTTGTCCGTGTCTTTGTTTTCAATCTTTAAATTCTAGGATTAAAACCCTCATTATCATATTGTTTCATTTTAGTTTGATAGTGAGCTCCAAAAGGTTTTCATCTTCGCTATTCAAACACCAACTCTATTACGCATGTCTGTCAATTATTACATGTAAACATACGGTATGGGTGCATTTCTTTCATGAAGATATTGCCAAGAATATTTATCACGATTGTCTCTCTTACTCTTTAGTGTGGGTTGGGGTGAAAGTCTTTATGAAAGGCCCTCTACGACAGCATGTAAAACAAACTACATAGGCGTAGGAAGAGGGGGGCCAGGGGGGCCTGCCCCCCCCCCTAATAATTTAGAAAAGGGGTCTGCCCCCCTATGGCCCCCATAATACACCCATATTTCCATTTACATGAATGTTTGCCCCCCTATATTATAAATCTTCATACGCCACTGAACTATGAATAGAAATGAACATAAATTGCGTAGATTCAAGAACTAATTACCATGCCTCTGGAAGACTTTGGTTGTGAAAATAAGGACTTACATTGACTGTTGATCCTGCACGCAAAAATAACAAAAACTAATAGTGCTGTCCGGCAAGTCTGCGCACTTAAGAAACAAGATCGAATTCGCCCTTAGAAACTCAATTGGAAAGGCATTGAGACAAAAGAAGAAAATGCTGATAATCAGCATTTATTTCCGTTTCTCTCATTATTTTCTATACAATACAATGCACATTTTCTGCATTTGATATCATTTATTTTGTCGTCTGCAGAAGTTCTCAAAATGGACCACCCTAAAATTTTGCCATTTGGGAAAGGGTTAATTATGACTTTTTGCTCCCAACAAGCTCGTACATGTACACGTTCATAAAAATATCACAGTTGCGGATTTAAAAATATAGCAAGCGTTAAATCCAAAAAATTAATTCGAAAGTGCTTCGTAAACAATTATGATAAGCATTTAATTAATCGTGAACGGTGACTGATCATTTATGTTAAACTTCATATTTAAAGTTTCTGATCAAGTAGATCTTCCTTCTTTTTTATTCAATTTTACGTCCCTTTTAAGATCATTTCAACCCGAATGAGACGGAACAGTCAGTAGGCGGTGCGAAAGCAGGAGAACCCCAAGAAAAATCACCTGGTACACCCGCAAGCAGAACTTGGCTTCTCTCATATGTGCCTCGTATAGGTCTCAAACACACACAAGACACAGCGGTAACATGATCAAGTGATTGAGGGCGGTAATGAAATATCAGCGCTCTGAACTACTTCTTTAGGAAGGCTTTTGTATCTGGAATAAATAGAACAAAGATCATTCCAAAACACAGTTTGGTACATAAGATAAAATTCTTAAGCGTGTGATGCAAAGTAAATAACCGACTATAAAAGTCAACGGGATGCGGTTATAGCACGTTTACTATATAAAAATCAAGCATTTGTCATTGTATTTTAATTAGAAAACGTCATTTTAAGTGTTTTGCACTATTAAACCAGATTTTCGCATCCGAGTTTGTTTTACCCAAATTATGTGAATCATCCGTGGTGTGTGGTATCAACATCCGTGGTAAATTGTACCTTGAAGCAAACTAGGCTAATTTTTAAACATGGCTTTAGACACCCAAAATTTATTTTTCCAGTTTGATAAATGGTATAGATTTGTTCCATAGATGTCGAAAACTTATTTTGAAGAGAATTTTGCTCGAAACCAGTTAAATGATTTCTGCAAATATAAAACAAAACGGGAAGTAGGCGAGAAAATAGTGATTTACGATTTAAAATCGCTTGTATCTATAGTTTACTAAAATCTTTTGTTATGAAACTGCAGCACCCTTAAGATAAACCATTTTGCATCAGCTCTGCACAAACACTTTTTATTTGCGGCAATTAAAAGGCTATATGTTGATGTTTTCTTACCTTGTGTATTCCCACGCTGTCGATTTTCAAATCCGCGTTTGGAAGACCAATCCGTGTATTTTGTATCTGGATGAACGGTGTGATTTATACTCTTTAAGGTATACTGTTTTCTTTATATAATAACATTCCAATTTCATTTTTAAAGTATGTCTTTTTGCAAAGATTGGTTATTCTAATGCATGGAAATTGTTATTAATAAGCGAAAAATACACCTTTAAAGTTGAGACAGAAATGACAAATTCCATATAAATCTGAACTGTTGTCCACAACAATTTGTTTAATTTTAGCACAAAAATATATATTTCTCGTAAACGGTTAAATATTTTGACTTGAAATTTTCAGAATTTCCAAAAGAAAAGATGCTCTTTCAGATAGAATAAAAGTAAAATTTGTGTAAAAATAATTGTGAATTGTCACTCTAAAGACGGCGAAAACACACTGGAGAGTAGGATAATGTTAGCATTTTATAACACGGCTTTAACACTTCCCCAAACAAGACCTGGTTTTGACGTCCCTGATAGAAATGGTTTGGGAAAACAATGAGACAAAAGAAGAAACTGCCGATAAACAGCAGTTTCTCCTTTTGTCTCAATATTTTCTCTGTTATATCATACACAAATCATATAATTAACAACATCTATTTTGTCGTTTTCAGCAGCCTTCAAATAGAAAAAGTCCAACTTTTGGCCGTTTTGTAAAGTGCAAGTCAAAATATCGAATTGACTACCAAATGCCTTGTAAATATGAGCACATTTCACAACTATTGCCCTGGCAAGTGTCTTTACATCTTTGTAAGCAGCTTTTAGAAAAAGAAGAGTTCAGAAGCAGCAGCATCAGCAGCAGTAGTAGTGTGAAATTATGGTAGTAGAAAATTTTGTTTTCAATATGAGCGACTGCGTAGATTCGGCGGTTGGTAAGGTGTAATTCCGAATCTTTAATAATTTTTACTGCGGTATTTTTTGTTTTTGTCCAAATTCAAAGGTGTTGCAAATGACACTGAACATTACAGAGATGATGATGTAACATAGAAAATATCAAAGGAAAAGGAGAATACCCTGATTATCAGGATTTTTTTTCTTTTCGCTAAATATTTTCCAAAGCTGCCCATTCTTTGTCATAATCAAAATTTAATATTGTTCGGTAAAGGATGCATCATTTCGGAAAAAAGAATAAATATCCCAAGCTTGATCGCAGACAAAATTGTCGCTGCATTTTATCTATTTCTTGAACACTGTCATGATTTAAATGCATACAAAAAGTCCTCATTAATCAACAAGTTTCAGTCATTGCATATCTACAGATACCAAGGCATTGATTAAAGATATATAGTGATGTCTCTACAGGATTGTAAAAAAAGTATCCTTCTTAATTTTCTCAAGTCATTATAAACCATTCATTACTTTCCGTCAATATTTTCGATGTGCTTTGATAAAAAAAAATATTTAAAAAACGCACAATTTGAGTCCGATGCAGCTGTATAGGTCTATTATAAACTTGTTATATTTATGATAAGTAAAGAGAAATAATAAAAATTGAAAATATCAAACTTACTTTTCATGTGGACGTAGTAGATAATCTGATTAGAATCCAAAATCAATTTGATGCTCTATCATATTAAAACCACTTGTTTTACTTTAATCGGGGAACTACTTTTTAATGCGCGTTTATTTGGAGTTAGTTTACCGCGTACTTCGGTCAATCTAATCTGATTGGTAGTTACTGTTTACCGAAACACTTCACTAGATATTCCTACGCCCTCTAATCAGAAACTGTCAGTTTTTATTTGCGATTAATCTTTTTCCCAAACTTATAGGGTTGGTCAATTTGAAAGCTGGTGCAGATGACGAACTTAATGACCACAGAAGTATAATTTACGTAGGCATACATTATAGCCCAGAGCATATTGAAACAAAAGGAAAAAAAAATGCTGGTTAGCAGTATTTTCTTCTTTTGTTTAAATGTTTTCCCAAACCTTTTGCATAAGAGACACCCAAGTCAGACCTTGTTTGGGAAAGGATTAATTTCGCCGCTAAAACAATGCATGCTAAATTCCGATGTCGAAATGTGAGCCAGGACCGGTGACAAAAATGTATAGGTGGCATATTTTTCAATTAGAAAATAAATTAGTAGACCCACCTTTGACTTCTTCTTCCGAAAAGCTTTAATATTAGTAAATGAAACTAGCCCAAACTCAGTTTATTACTGACTCAATTGGGAGCCTTGTTGTGAGCCGAACAAAAGAATATTTTCCTGTGAAATTCTAAAAGTAGTCCAGCCCTATTCCGATTCACCCGACGTCGGAACTTTTCGTGCAACGTCGTTTACATTTGTTTCGTACCTAAACTTATCCGGACGACGTCGTAAACATTCGGTGGTGGAAAGTTCCACCACCGAATGTTTACGACGTCGCCCGAATAATTCCGACGTCACCTGAATCGCTTATGGGATTGACTACCTCAAGCGTCCACCTTGTTCTTCGTGTGTCACATTTAGTCTTTTAGAGTACGTTTCTCTATAACACAGAGCATTTACTGTTTATTCTTTCCCAAACTGACATTTGTTTATGCTAGTCCAAACGAAAATTTAATACAAACGCTTGGAGAAATCTTCATGAAAAAGCACAGACAACTTTGACGGACAAGGAACAATGCTGAGTATCAACTTTTTTTCTCTGTTTCTGCAGGGGTTTCAAACGCATTAAGCGGTGTCGCCAAAATGACTATCTGTGTTTGGAGACTGGTTTTATAGTAAAATAAAAACGGCCATTGCAATCGCAGGCGGCAATTACGTGACTTTGTTGTGATATGCTTTCCTTACATTTGCAAAAAAAAAAAAAAAAAAAAAAAAAAAAAAACACTCGGTAAGTACACATTTTTTCTTAAGTTTTAAATCAAATACTTAAACACTCAATATTGAGATACGTGCCATTTGATACTTCGTATCAATGGTAATGGCAATGGATGGGCAGTTTAGCCAGAATCTGATAGGGTCCTTATGAGCTTGTAGTCTGATCAGGGTCGATGATATCGTGTTACAGTTTCCAAAGGCTTAACCCTTTCCCAAACTACAAAATTTAAGAGTGGTCAAATTCAAAAGCTGCTGCAGACGACAAAATGGATGATAAAGATTGGAATTGGGTGATATAGCCAAGAAAATATTGAGGCAAAAGGAGAAACTGCTGGTTATCAGTAGTTTCTTCTTTTGTCTCAATGTTTTCACAAGACTATTCTATTAGGGACGTCAAAACAAGTCTTGTTTGGGAAAGGGTTATAATGCGAATCTATAAGAGAACATTATTGTTCTGTCGAGACTATGCTTATGCTTTCATTAATCTGAATATATCGCTGCTTTTCAATCCAAACCTCGTAACTGCGGCTTGTTGTAAGCTGCAGTTATGAGGTTTTTGTTGAAAACGACACCATGTTGGTCTCAAAAGGCATCGAAAAACGACACTAACCTCAAATTGCGAACAGTTAATAATTTGTCAATTCAACGTTAGCATTATTAATCCTTTTCCAAAATAAAACATTGGACGGTCAATTGAGTTGCGAAGGACGAAATAGAAGTCTCAAAACTTCTGAAAACTATGTATGGGTAGAAAATCGGAGACGAAAAAGAGAAAGTGTGGTGTATCACAATTCTCTCCGTTCATTTCAATTTTTGTCAGAATGTTTCTCTATTTAAAGGGTCAAAATCCAAACTTTTTGTTTTGGAAAGGGTTAAATAACCATATGATGGCCGTTAAAAAGTTGCGGGGGACGAAAGCCATGGCCCCATAAACAGGGTAGTGACAAAACGCCCTTATTTGTAACTACACCGATCTAGGTCATTATAGTCCCATATACAACGGTAAACGCGATTTCCTTTGCCCCAAATCGATTAAAAGTTCTAACGAAACAAAATATTTAAAAAAAAAATGTATTGCGTAGGATTTGAAAAACGAATTTTCAGTCATTTAACAAGTAACATAATATTGATTCTAGTATTTCTATCTATACCAATTTAGTTATTTTCTCTCTCTTTTTTTTCAATTTAGAGCCAGATCATTCTAAAATAATATATTTACTCTTTAAATACCCAGAAGAAATGGTTTCAGCTAGCAATGCCTCCCTTTCCTAAATTTTGTCAAATTTTCGGGGTATCGCAATCAGTCTCCGGTTTCAGCAGTTTTGTCGCCTGGGTCATCTGTCTTTGGATTATTTAACGAAAAAAAAAAATCGCAAGGAAAAGGGTAAAAATCTCCATTATTTTTCGGAAATTAAAAGAAACGATGATACCCCACTTATAAAGGATTTAGTGCCCTCCGCTTCTTTGAAAATTAAATTTATTGACTTTTCTTATATTTACTGCAAACGGCTCAAATTTAAATCCTATTTCTTCCCTTTTTATGGATTTACAATACGATAGCGTTTTATGTCTAAGATATAAGACATTGCTTTACCATTTCTCTTACAGAATCTGATTTTGGTGTTTGAATAGAGAAAGTAATCGGATACATTGCGAGAAAAGGACATAACTGGTTATATTGTTGTTGTTGGTGGTGGTGGTGGATGTGTTTTATGTCCCAAGTTGAAAACCTGTTTTGAAAATATTTAGGCGAAATAATTATGAAAATGCTGATAACCAGCATTTTTCTCTTTTTGTCTAAACATCATCTGGGCTAGAACGTACCCATATTCCTTCTTTATGAGCAACCCATTTTCGTTTGATGCAGTGTCCATGTTGGAATGACAAAAATACTTGCTGTCTTTGCAAAGGTTAAAGTTATTGAGATCAGCATCTTTTGATAGCAGGTATCTGCATACAACTTCCAAAGATCTCTCAGAACACGATCGAAAAATTATACTTCTTATTGAATATTGTTTCACTTTTGTTTAACGCTCTACCGTTATAAAATGATAATTTCTCAGATTAATTTAATCATTTTGCGGTTTATGTACGAAGTAAAAGGTGGGCGATGTCGCAAGCACCTGCTATCCTTTCATGTCGGAAAATAACGGGTGTTCACGATACCGTATTAAGTCAATAAGATTTAAATTTAAAACAAATTACCCCTGATTTAATGTCATTAGTATTCGTGTTACAATCCCGCATGATTCACCCACCTTAGATCAAACCCACAACAGGATTTGTCCATTTCCCCCTTTTATCTTATAGAACCGGTGCAATTTTTCTTCCCATTTCGAATTTGACCCGATTGATCCAAATAGCAAGACAATGGCTAGTACAGCATTATATCATTATGAAAAACAGAGAACAATTTTAGCATTTCGTCGGTGTAAATGCAAAACCTCGTATGTCGATTGGTGCGATTTTCAAAGTACAAACTTGTGTGCCCTGTGTAGACGATTCTCGCAAGCTTTCCGATATTTTGGCTGATCAGTATTATTGACACATTATTTGTGAACAACATGTCCAAATTTCAAGTAAGACATTTCAGTTTGGGAAAATTTTCTACACTCCCCCCCCCCCCCTTTAAATTTTTCCAAAACCGAGATACGAGGTTTTGCATTTACAACGACGATTTGAATCATCGTACTGTTCTTAGCAGACGTAGGCCTCTAATTTTTGGAGACGAATGTGCGCTGACCATGTCTGATTTTTGTAGTCTAAACTGCATATTAGCGAAAACCTTTGGTACAAAAGACCCTTTTTTCGAACTTAAAAAATATGACCATGGTCGTATGTACGACGAATATTGCTTTTAGGCAAAGGAGAACGCGTTATACGTTTTAACATATAATCATACGTGTTTTTTTACGTTTTAACATATAGTCAGACGTGTTTTTTTCTCAGAAAACAAACATTATTAACACTTGTATCAAGCTCTGGACCTTTTATCTGGAAGCCCAGGCTTTACATCTGAATTTAAGGACAATGTTTCATCAGTAACTACAGATTATTCAGGCTACAGATACGCCATTTTCGAAGGTGACCAATGCTTTGCCATTAGTTACGGTGATCAAGTACGGTGACTCTAAATCCGGCCCACGGGAGCCGTAAATTAACGCACGGACTAATTTTCCCGCCAACTGAGCGGCCCGGTTAATGCATAATAATGAGCAGCAGTAATCTGATAGCCCTGGCGCTGTGCATTACAGTCATGTCCTCTGTGTGAATTATGATGTCCTTGTGCCATATGAAACACTTCGTGAATCTTTGGGCGTCATCCGTGGCAACGGAAATTGCCGAGGGATACCCTCGTCAATTTCCTTTGCTAGTGATGACGCCTAAAGTTGTGCGAAGTGTTTTGTAGATAACGATGGGTGGAATACCTTAAGTCGTTTAATTATAAATTTCATTGCAAGCAATTTGGTTGGGCCAGACGTTGGCCTATGTCTCCGCCAATCAGATTGTTTGTTGTACACATTTAAAGGCATCCTGGGAATGAGACTAGATCTAATAAGTGAATGTCGAGTACACCCCCTCTCCCATTTCATAGTAATCGGCATTTTCATCTTTTGTCTCAATCTTTTACCTTTTAAACTAATTAAAATTAGGGACTTTCGAAACCAGACCTTGTTTGTGGAAAAGGGGAAAAGTATAAAAGACGAAAACGATGAAATGATGCTGATGGTTTGGGCATTGACATACAGTGCACAAAAATGATACTTTGGGCACTTCGGGTGGCGAATTTTAATTTTCGTAAATTGAAATATAATAATGTTGAAATATGTAACTCTAAACCAAAGAAAATTACGTTATAACATTATGAAACTTATGTACAAATTAATATCATAGAGTTCTTATCTAGACAATTCCTTATACCCGGGTATTTTTAACTCCGGATATATCGTTTAAAATAAAATCACAACACGAGTGACTGAATGAAGAGAGAAGAAGAAAGAATATCCTTGGACCCCTCTTGAACATTATAAAATTTTTGTGTAAACCATGTGAGAAGACACGCAGTGAAAAAATAAAGACAAATATATGTGATGCGTGTTTAAAATAAAGTTCAGTATACATGCTAACGTTGGGATTTACTCGTCTGGCTTAGTATAGACTGGTCCAAGTTCAAAGATGTTGCAGACGTTAATTTCAAATGAACGACATTTTACGGATTTTGTCAGTTTTTTCTTTTGCAGAAACATCGTGGGAAATGACGGCATTGCTTGTCAGAAGTTTTCAAAGTCAATGTGACGTTTGGTGTTTTAATATAATAGTATATATTCAAAATGGATATGTACTGGTATACGTCAGTCCCGTTCCTAAAACGTTTTTTTTTTTTGGGAATAATGAACGCGGATTTTAGTCCTTTCCAAAACGAATCTTTTTTTAGACAATTTTAATTATGCCTCAGCTGACGAAATGACTGTTGATAAAAAATATCATACATATATGCCTACATACAATATTACAGAGGAAATATTGAGGCAAATGTAGAAAATGCTGATGATCAGCATTTTCTACATTTGCCTCAATAAGTTTTCAAGACTTTTCTAATGGGATCGCCAATATAACGTCGCTTTTCTACGAAAACCTCGTATCTGTAGCTTGTTTTAAGGACAGATCCTCCAGTTGTTACTGCGCAACTTACTGCGCATATCTTAATTAAATAACGAAATAAAGCTGTTTCAGTAATTGGCCTTTTCTAGCAAATGTATTTCTTACATTTAGTTAATGTTTTGTTGCTAAATGACAAGACCCTTTTCGGTTATTTCAATTTTCTCAGTTTGGTCAATTAAAGTGTAATATTACTCGGATGGTACATTTCGCTTTCTGTTACGCGTTCAAAATGTGGCGTTAGCGATAGGAAACGAGCAACAAAAGCAGCGTGGTGTCTTTATGAGATAGTCCGCTTCAGATGGACACAAAAGATGACACGTTTTATTATCTAAAGCTGGTAATAAGGAAGAAAATGGATAAAAGTAGTGAAACAATTTCGGACAGAGCTGTAAAAAGTAAACCAAATTTTACTTATACCTAAGAAAAACGCTTGGTTTGATATATTTTTCTTTTTTTGTTTTTGTAGGTATGACCAAGCACTATGTCTATACCAAAAAAGAAAAAATTCTTACCGCTGGAATATTTTCTACTAGCAGAAACGTTGCGAAAAAAGAGCAATTTCAGCTACTTTTGAAAGAATGTTTTGCTAAAAATTTCAAAATCATCACTAAATTTTCCCAAATTGATAGTCATTTAGACAGAATAAAACATATTGAACACAATAAAGACTTATTTATTTAATCCTAGTCATTTCGAACACCTTTTTTGTGGGTATTTAAGTGACACCTAATTTTTGCAATTTTAGACAAGAGTAGTCTCCCTTGAAATTCAATAACTTTTTAATTCGCTTGGTGACCTATAGTTTTTAAGTCATTTTTTTACTTCTCATATATTTAAGTGTCAGTACAGAAAAAATAAAAAAATTCTTACCGTGGGAAATAAATGGAGGATCTGTCCTTAAGCTGCATATACGAAGTTTTCTTACAAAAAAGCAGCGATAGTGTATTGTTTGGTAAGATGGAAAAGAAATAGTTCAGATGTAAAAAAAAAAGCTAAGAGAAAGAGAAACCAATCAAATCATGACGGGGATCACGTGACACAACAACAAAAACAACAACAACAATAGCGATACATATTGTGCTAAAAAATAGACCGGGGTTTCGTTATGTTTTGATAAACCGTCGGTGTTGTTATAAAATCTCGTAACTACGGCTTGATTCAAGCCGTAGTTACGAATTTTTTATAACTACACAGGCAAAATACTATTTTTTGTCCGAAATTACGTCACAGTTTACTTGATAAAATCGTTCCCTATTCTGTCAATACCTGACCGCTTTGGAAGGTGGAAAAACACCAGGAATTTGTTAAATGTTGCTTATATTTTAAGTAAGTAATACCCGATGAAAAAAGTTATCAATTACAAAAAAAATTGTGTTTGCTCGCCGATAACTTTTTTGTCAGAGTCATGCTATTCAAAAGATCCATCACATAAAAAGATATCAGCTTTTTTTTCTTTTTCTCTGCTTCAAACCATTTTCATAAATGTTACGGATGATTTAATAGAGTTATTGAACAATTTCTATTACTGTGTATAATCACGTGACTCAGAATTTCTGATAATCTTCAATATCTTTTTTAATACTTGACCAATTTGAATTCGGTTTGAAGCAGAGAATGTGGGATTTGCCAGGAATACGCTGGACGTGCTGGATTTTTGAAAAATCAACTGATAAAAAAGTTATTGAAGATAAACCAAAATTTTGGTTCATCTTCAATAACTTTTTGATCAGTTGATATTTCAAAATCAACCACGTCCAACTAATGCGTGACGTCTGTCCACATTATCTGCTCCAAACCGAAATCAAATCGGTCCAGTAATTACAAAAAAATGAAGATTTTCTGAAAATATTGTATTACGGGATTATCCACCGTGTCTATAGTTGTTGTGTCACATGATACCCCGCCGTGGATTTACCTACCGACTGGCGATCCTTGATCTCTCTTTGAAGAATTTTCACTTCGATGTATCATAAAAGTTTTTGGCATAATTTTGTTACCAGCTTTAATTCTAAACTAATGTATCTTTAAACGCCTTGTCAATGTTGCGCGAAAACCCTTTGTTAAAATTCCAGTTTTCTCAATGAAACGATTTAAAAATTGCAAGCACAATATTATTAACGGATTAACTTTGAAGTTTTTATGAACTGTTAGTCTATCCCCGAACTTCAAATGATGTCAATTTCACTATAATGACAGGGAGGTAAATAAACAATTAAATCGTTTGACAGCCGGTGTCAATGAAAATGGGAGGAAAATGGGAAAGTCAAGTTTTTGAAGTTTGTTTGTCGACTGTCATTTGAAATAGAGGACTATGTCTCGGTGTAGAAAACAGCGGAAATGTCCAATCCTGCTAACCAGACTGTGCTGTCCGCGAGCAGGGTTTAGACAGGCATATTCAGGTACTCATATGAGTACAATTCGTTGGCAAAAATCGAACAAAAAATTGGCCGAAAGAAGTAAAAAAAAAATAAAAAAAAATTAAAGAAAGAAAAATTATTTATCATAAAAGTTGTGTTTGGTTTTCATATTCTATACCTTTGATAGATTACCAAACGACAAAATTTAGACTGGTCTAAATTCAAAGACGCTGCAGACGACAACTTCAAGTCAAACAAAGGTTACATTTTTGTCTCTCTCGGTAAAAAAAAACATTTTGGGAAATGAAGAAATTTCTTGTCACAAGAAATTTCTTCATTTTCCACAATATTTTTCCAATCATTTTCTTGTAAGGGAATTCAAAAGCCCTAGCCCCAGTGTTCTTTTTGTACAATGCACTTTTCTCTGGCTACGCCCCTGGCGAGTAGAATAATTTCTCATGTTTACCTATTTTTTTAAATCATTTTTATTGTTTATTTATTTGTATTAACGTTAGAATGTAGACGATGTTTTGACTTCCCAGCATCGACAATATCCTATGATCACAAGTTAGGATAATGTCCAAAAAGAGAAATGCTTAGATAAAAGGCTAAAGTGCTGATCAGGGGAGACGCTGATTACGTTATCAGGCAATTTCGTCAAACTTGTACTATTTACTTACAGATATTTTTTACGGTATTTTTCGTGACAAACTTTTGCTTTCGGATATATTCTATTCGTCTCAAGGCGACTTGTTTTCTTCAGGAACAGGATAGATTTGATTTCAACCGACAAGTGCTGTGCAGTTTACCTTCAGTGTTAAAAAAGCAGACATATTAAAGAAATTTTTATTAGATTTGGAACATTTTAGTTATGGGGGCAATCGGTTCAAATTAGATCACAAGATGAGTCTAACCCCGCCTAAGTTACGATTATGCCGCAACTTTGCCCGCCTCTTTATTTGTTTTCCGATTATAACGCCCATTCTCAATTAAACGGAACATTCGATGTTCCATTGATTATAATTTAAATGTCAAGATATATCTTGGCATATTTGTCATTAAAAGCAGCACATCAATTGGATGCGTCATGCCAAATTCCATTTTTTGTCAAATCTGTTTAAATTTCATCATTTTGTGACCATTTTGATGCCAAAATGTAACATACGTTACTGTCGCCATTCAAAATATTCAGTTTCGAATTCGTACCCAGACAACTCACTAGTTATAAACACAGCTATAATGCATATTTACCAAAGATTGACGTTTCGGGCATCTGAAAATGTATCCAAAGTTGTACAGACAAGTTCCCTTTCAATTTTGTTCCATTCTATTCAATGTCGCCAAATTCTGAGAAAAATATTTTCCCTTTAATCAGATATTGTTTCTTACCTAAAAATCAATAAGGAAAAGGATGTAAACCACTTTTTATGCATTAAATCAGCGTAGTATATGATTAATATCAAGTAAGTAATTTAAACTTTCAATCCACAAATCTAAGTTTTAAGAAAATAAAGGGATTACTCGCTGGATCTGATTTCGCCGTATCAAATTGAAACAAACGTTACCATGCTTTTATCAATAGATATTAGAGATTTTGTAGCCTCAGAAGGTTCATGTGTTTCACTATATAGTCAATTTCAATTCACAGTAGTAATCACCCTTTATGTTGAACAAGGCATGGCTATGGACGTGTTCCAACATTGAATGAAACATACGTGATGAAACGTACGTTACCTCTTAAAATATGATTTATCTCTTAGACGACAGTGATATAGTCATACATGCAAATTCCTATTTCCTATTACTCTGGTGATGTCATGTGCTACCTCCTTAAATGCGAGAACCAAGTTTCGATGACCTCAAAGGTCAAATTTTGTGAATGAAAATGTAAACATCAATCAAGCTTCGTGTGTATGAAGGAATCTGGTTCTTGCAAGATGGTTTACGATATTTCGTTCTTGTACTATGTTTCATTTAAGTAAGGGGTGATTAATTAGTGTTCTTAAAACGAATTACTCTTACCAAGTATGTGTTATACTTATATTGAAACATCAAATCACATTGAAACATACATTACAATATGTAACGTATGTTTCGCATAGGGAAACATTCAATTAAGCCAATTATGATTCTTTATATTTCATTTCTACAAGAAAACGATTCTAAAATAACTTTTTTTAATATTAATTCAAAGTCTATAAACTAATTCGTCATTTCCATAATTGTTCTTTTAAAAGATTCGAAAACGAAATTTATACTGTCCTGAAATCTAATTTTATGAAACCCATTTAACTCAAGTTTTAACATTTCTGCAAGACTCTCTGATTACATGAACATTGTTGTTTGGAATACTTACATATCAAAGCTATATATGAAGCAGTTTTAACTACAGTAAATGTTTATTTGAAAATGAAAACGCTTTCATTAAGCTTTGTTCCGCTGTTGAAAAAGTGTATCTGGCCAAAATAGGCGATTTTCAAATGCAAATAAAATGAAAAGAAAATGCTTAGAAACCAATGCCAATGAAAAATACCAATTTCAATTTAATTATTCGACACCAGAGTTTACATTACTGTTATGTATGAGGACGGGAACAAGTTCAGTTGACAAATTCTGGAAATAGATAATGACACTGAAGGAGTTGACAGTACATAATGTTACTTTCATGCAGAAATGAAAAAAAAATCGTTTCAGTGTTGAAATAAAGAGTAGTGTGTGGCGAAAAAAATATCATTGAGGGCCTGTATCATTTGCAAAATGTACCCATGCAACATCCTAGGAATCTAGAAGTGGATGTTCAAACATTAGAAGGGTGGTGTAGACCAGATAAAAGAGTTATTTCAAATATTTGAAACATACGTTACCTTGTTTTCCTTTGTTCCTATTTGAATTCCAACGACGCAAAGCTGTCAAAATAGTAATATTCATTGTCAACTCCATAACAAGGATTAGGCCATACTTGATATATTATCTTCGACAGTTTACATAGATGGCCTATATGCTAAGCATTTTCTTTAAAATGAACTTTATCCAACTTTAATCAAATCTAAAATACATTTCATCAGAGCACGTACTCGAACATATATATTGTTTCATTCGGAAATATTAGATTATGTAATACAAAAAACATATTTGATTGAAAAATCTTCACATTTACGAGGGACGGTCGGAAAGTAGTTGGACTTTTGACTAGTTCTCTAAAACCATTCAACATTTTTACAAAATTCTTTCTACACTGTTTGGATGAATTGTCCATCTATGTCTATGCATTTTTGCCATATTCGTGTGAGCTTTATTATTCCAACTATTAAGCATGATGTAGACCCACTATATAAGGTACAGTGTAACAGCCGGTATCAAAGGCGCCCTGGTCTCAAATTTCTTCCCAGCAAACATTTTCTTCAGTTCTGGACACAAATAAAAGCCACGTGTGGCAAGGTCTTGGCTATAAGAAGGGTAGAGCAACTATTGTAATGTGTAATAGTTGATAATCTCCTCTGTAGATGCTGTGGTATGGGAGCGTGCGTAATCGTGAAGTAGAAAACAGTTTTCTTTTTCTAATCTGCGACGCGTTTACTTCAACATTTATTCTTAGATTTTTCTAAATTACTTCAAAATTGTACTTGGCAATGACAGTTTTTACCATTTGACATAAAATGAGTAACTATCAATCCTCGTGAATCCCCAATAGCAACAAACATAACTACCAACCGAAGGAAACAGCTTAATCTTTTCAGGGGTTGGGACCAAGCTCGTTTCCATGAATGCTTTGACTGAGATTTTATCCCAAGTTCGGAATTATGTACCCACATTTCATCTTCAGCGATAATGTAGTTCAAAAACGTAACTCCTTCGCGTTAAAATGACTAAAATGTTCTTTTGTATTGGTTACCCTTGTTGTTCCTCTTAAGGGGGGTTTACACGATGTGCTTTTTCACATGTGTTTTTTCACATGTGCTAAAACATACCGTGTAAACCCCAGATAAACCCAAGATAATGGGCCTTATGCTAGCATATGTGAAAAAGCATACGGTTTAGAGCATGTCCTATTTCATATGAAAAAGCACATGGAAATTGACCAATCAGATCTCTGATTCCGGAGATATGACCCGGTAAAATAAATAAACTGTGCTCGGCCCCTCATTAATCATTATGAACCCACTGATTCTCTACAGGTAACTGTTAACCCGGCCATTACCAGACAACAAAATTTTAGACTTATCTGAAATGAAAGAGGATGAATGAAATTATCGTTTTTTGTCTTTTGATTTGGAAAACATAATGGAAAAGGAAGAAATTGCTTGTCTAAGCAATTTCTTGATTCTCCACTATGTTTTCTAATGCATTTATCTTTTTGGCAGTCAAAAATAGTCAATGTGTGGGAATGGGTTAACAAGAACGTTTTTATTGTACATGTTTTTCGGGTTTTTTTTTCAGTTAGCCGATTCCCAAACGACATAATTTTAAGTCTGGTCTAATCTTAAAGTTATTGCATTGGACAAAATAGATCTTTATTGAGGTAGAATTTGTTTCAATTTTGCATAGAAAATATTGAAGCAAAACGAGAACATGTTACCAGCATTTTCTTCTTTGGCCTTAAAGTTTTACAAAACCTATTGTATTTTAGGGATGTAAGAACAAGTCGTGATCGGGAAATGGTAAAATCATAATTTTATACTAAAAGGAGACTCCAAATGTCAATAACATTTTTTTCTGTTTTATCAAAAATATATCTAATAGAGGATTATGCAAAAACGTTTGTCATGTTAAGCCAGTGAACTTAAACCCATTATCAGACAATGACTGATTTTGACTCTCTACAAAATAATGGCTTTTGAAAACATTACGGAAAATAAAGAAATTGTTTGTGGCAAGCAATGTTTCCAATTCCCACAATGGTTTCTTTCTTAATTTATTTCTTAAGTATTGGCGATAAGCTACAGCAAAATGGATAAAGCACATGGGATATAATATTTCACTTCGGAATGCAATGTACGACTGGCCAGTAAACAGTTTGACCTAGGTCAGCTAAGTTCACCAAAAGCACATGTGCAAAAACATACCGTGTGAACGCAAAAAACACATGTGCTAAAAACATATGTGAAAAAGCACATGTGCTAAAACACACCGTGTAAACCGCCCTTTACAAATAGCCTTTGATACATAAAACACCTATCACATATAAGTGGACGGAATATTGTATATACACAACTACGAGGGGTGATCCAGAATTAGCGGTACTGATGCTCTAAAATTGATGTTTGTGTGTTTTTCTTAATGGAATGTGGCATAATACAAGTACTACTTATATTTGATACAATACGGAAATTTTGGCATTGTCTTTTAATTGCGTCCATGTTGAAAGCGTGTCCATAGCAACCAAGGTACGGTTAGGCGGGGCAGGGGTAGAATAACTTAGCTTTTTAATATTCTATTATGTTTTTTAACCCTTTCTAACGAAACGATTTTACTGAGACGTTGTGAACATCAACAATAACTTCGTGCTATGCTATGACCAAAATTTGAATGTTTTTTCTCGCTAAACGGGAGAACTGTGGACCACTTTGCTTTGGTGATAAAAGTCGACTATGACGTTGGCAGAGTATTCAAACGTGCGCAGTTTTTTTAGTTTTGCGTAGAATTTGGATTTTCCATATTCGATACTTGCAAAATAACGTAGAAAAACTTTTAAAACATTCTTTATTAGAATTTTCACAAGTGTTTGGTACCGAATTTTCAAAAAGGGAAGTATATTGCTGTAGGAAAAGAAAGGGGTAGTAGCTAGAGGAGCAGTCTGGAACGTCAACTAAAGCTGATAAGGGCGTCAACACTGGAGATCACGCTTCACCATAAAATACATTTGTTACAAGACTGACCTAAGTTATGGTAGAGAGTTTTGTAGGATACTGACAGAAAATTTTAACGTGAATAGGCTCAGCTTTCAGTAGATTCCACATCTACCTACATGTAATACAGAAATTCTGGGAAAACGTGTACAGGCGTTGAAGAAATTCTGTATCAAAGATTTCGTCTAGAAGCAAATTCCGTGATAAAATCCCGACAAAATATTAATTTACGTGCGCTTGTATGACCTTAAAACACTTAAAATCACAACAACGCACGTCACCTGTCTCATCCCCAATCAAAGAAAGCTAAAATCGTTCCTTTTCATCAGTTTAAGCTTCAGATGAATTTCGGTTATTTCCCTGTATGAAATCTGTACTGAAATGTCCGTTTCAAGGACTTTGGTGAAATAGCTTTAGACATTCAATGGATGTTTTCTACAATCGACAAGCATTGGTACATGGTACATGGACATGTTAAGTGGATGAATTGAACGTCACAGTTAGTGTATTGCATCTCTAGGTGACTATGTTGAGGAGTAACGTCAGTATTTTAATGTTGCGAACATGCGACGTCATGACGTTAGGTGCATACCTGCCCCGCCTATGCGTTATGTACAAAACTAGTTTTATTGTAACTTTTTTGTTTTAAGTCCGATTTTGATGATATTTGGTCCATGGATAATTGATAAATTATATTTCATGCTGTAAACATTTATTTGACTTCGATGGATTCGTATTGAAGTTATAAAGCCAGTACCGCTAATTCTGGATCACCCCTCGTATCTTTGAAAATAAACTGATCACATTATTGGCAAATGGATGTAGATTCCATCAATATATAATGTGTTTATACAGTTGCAAATGGAAAGACAGCAGCACGAAAAGTCCAACTACTTTCCGACCGTCCCTCGTATGTCTTGGGTGTAAAACAAAATGATAATCAACTATCTAAAATGTGTTCGAAACGTACGTTACCACATGATGCCTGTACTTTAGAACATTTAGATTTATATGTTTGATAAAAATCACAGTGAAGATGCGTTTATTCATTTACGGGATAGTTTTTATTATTGTTAAACTTGTATTTTTAACTAGATTAGGAGAAAAGATGCTGAAATCATATTTAGAAAATAAGTGAAAGATAATTTTGACAAAATGTTCCAGTTCTCAAAAACATGTTCAACTTCAACTTATGTTTATTACAAATTAAAGGCAAAGTTCTTTTATATTTTGGAGTTTTTGATTTCTCCGATGATTTGCCTAAATAGAAAATGGGCCTTCACCTTTGCAGACTTGGAACATGGTTAAAAACATTACGAGACAGACATTACTATCGAAAGAAACATACGTTACCCTTAAAAGCCGGTACCCTTAGTGAATGATGATTTTTTCTGAAATGATATTGATAATGTTCGCAATATTTTGGGAAATCACTCAGCTTGGATTTACCTTTGAATTAGATGGCATATTCATTGTAATTGAAATTGTCATTTTTTCGATTTTTCCTTCCCCTGGATGTTCCGTTTTATTGAGAATAGGCGATAAGTTCAATAGCAAACATTATCGATGGAAGGCGGGGCAAAGCTATCTTTCTCCGCCTACCTCTGATTACTCCTTCACCGGGAATATTTTCCTCTTACGCTTTTCAACAAAAATCTCGTAACCGACTCAACCGATGTTTGTTAATTTTCGACATTTTCAATTGAAATGAAAATGATAATTAATATAATTATGTTCTGTGGGACTCAATGCACTTTAAAAACAGTAGACGAAATGGGAGTAGACCAATTGGGATGTTACCGTTCTGGGGGCTCATCAAATAGTCGAAAATTAAAATATAGGAGGAAAGGGAAAGACATCTGTAGTTACGAGGTTTTGCAACATACCATGGAAATTGCCTCTTGTGGGCACGATCTGACACGATCTGTTAACCAATTACCACACAATGACTCTTTTAGGCTCCCCACAAGACTATGTCTAATGAAAACATTGTGGAAAATGAAGAAATTGCTTGTGACAATCAATTTCTTCATTTCCCGCAATGTTTTCAATCCAAAAAGATAATAGAATTTAAAATTTCATTGGAACATGAAATAGTCACCTGCAGAATTTTTCAATTTGGACTATCCTAAAATTTTGCTGTTTGAGAAAGGGTTAATTCCATCTAAATTAGGTATCAGTTTATTGATACTGCTCATTATACTGCTCATTATTGGGGGAATTTATAAATAATTGTCCTTGGGATTCAATCTGCTAATCATCGAGTATGTGACGGGCTGAGTTTGTTCGATCTCTCTTAGGTATATGACCATCATTAAAACACCACTTTCTAGCCATGCGACATGCATCAAATAACACGCACTTGTAAATACACTTCAAATAAGTTGATTCACCGTGTCGGTTTTCAAGATTATGGTTCAAGAAGAAAATAATTTACAAATATTTTTTACTAAATATTCATATGCAAGGGCGGTAATTTTGAACATTTTTGTCAAATATTTCCATAAGTATGCATTAATTCAAAATACTAAACCGTTCAAAATGCTTATGTTTATATACTCCGCAAAAGAGCTAACGCATCACTTTTTAAAATTGCATAACTTCTTTATTGTTAAAGATTTAGATTTATAATTTGGCATATATATATATCCCACAAGATTCTGCACTCACCCATAAAACTATTTCTAAGTTTTCTCTCTTATGTGACCGCGTCATACGAAAAGGGGACTAAAACAGTTTTTCGGCTTGTGTAACTTGTGGTATTTTTCAATCATTTTTGTTTGAATTGATTTTGAAAGCTGGTTTATTGTGAAATTGAAGTCTGAAAAAAATTATTTCTTATCTAACTTAACAAGGGCTGTTCGCAGACAACGTAGCTCGCAAAGACGCACCTTTTTAAAAGAAAATGTCAATTTTTCAAGGTCAAGGTCACAATGTCAAATTTTATGGTTTCATGTGAAAAGTCCTGGTGGGACCTGTCTATGTGTGAAATATCAAGACTGCATCTCATACAGTTCATAAGATATAGACCGATACGTTTTTGTCTACGCAACCGACGTCGCCGTCGACGCCAACAATGACACCAACGACACTAGTGATGTAACATTACCTCTGCGGGAATAAATTACGCGCCCACAAAAGTGTTAAAGCCGTCGGTTTGTTTAAGGAAGGGTAACATTTCTACGAAGGGACTCTTTGAAAGTTATGCGTAAATTTCCCATTTTAATCAAATATCAGACTTTATGAATTTAAGAATTAAGGGTGCCCTTATTAAAAGTTCAATATTTCAGAACATATTGTAGCATTTACTATGAAATTTCATAGGCTTCTTATCAAATGAAGTTAGTCGGCATATGCAAAATTTGAACGTATTCTGCACATTCGTTAAAAAAATATTAACAAAGATCTGAGTGATGCGTTAGCAGTTTTGCCGAGTATATTTGGAATGAAAATATAACACAGTTTCGGAGTTACTGTCACTTTTTCAAATTTCGCCTCAGGCTCTTTGGTACTAATGATGGGTTATATACGTTAATACCCGTTACTAGACGTATTTTAGACTGGTCCAAATTCAAAGATGTTTCTGATGACAATTAATAGTGTGTGAAATTAATTTTGTTTTGTCTTATTAGATAGAAAACACTGTGGAAAATTTCACAAACAATTTCTTCGTTTTATAGAATGCTTTTCAAAGCCTTTATCTTGTAGGTAGTCAAAAAGAGTCAACGTAATGGGAATATGTTAATCCCATCCAAATTAGGTATCAGATTATTGGAACTGCACATTATTGGGGGAATTAACAAATACTTGGGTTCAATCTGCTAATCTGCCAGCGGACTTAAAACTCTTTTCTCTAAACAGTGACGCCATTGTCGCTGTACAAAATAAATGCTTTGGAAAAATTGTGGAAAATGAAGAAATTGCTTGTTACAAGCAATTTCTTCATTACCCACAATGTATTCTAAACTAAAATAAGAGGAAATTTAAAATTCCATGCACTTGAAATTGTCGTCTGCAACATCTTTGACGTTGGAATGGTCCATATCTTGTACTCTGGTAATGGTTTAATGCCATCCAAATTAGGTACCAGTTTATGTGAAGTGTACAGTATTTAGTGTTCGACCTACTTTTTGGACCAATGAAATTGCAGTTTATTTTAAAATTTCGCCGCTATATTTCGCATAAACGAGCTGCCGGCTAGTTTATGCGACGTCTATACATAACCACGCCCCCGTCTCCAATGAATCGTTAGCGAACACTAAGTCAGATAGAGTGTATAGTAGATTCTATGCGATATAAACATTCAATGCGCTGCGCGCATTTGAATGTTTATTTCGCGTAGAATCTACTATACAGACTCTATCTAATACATAATGGGCTAATTTACAAATATACGTGGGATTCAATCTATATATACTAATACGTGAGCGAATGAGAGACTTCATCTTCAGGATCTTGTTTGATCTCTCTTACCCATTACCAGTCGGAATGTTAAATTTTTAGACTGGTCAAAATTCAAAGATGTTTCAGACGACAATTTCAAGTCCATGAAATTAATTTTGATTTTGTCTTTGTGGATAGAAAACATTGTGGAAAATGAAGAAATTGCTTGTGGTAGTCAAAAAGAGTCAATGTAATGGGAATAGTTTAATCCAATCCAAATTAGGTACCAGTGTATATTGGAACTGCACATTGTTGGCGAATTTACAAATACGCGAAATTAAATCCGCTAATCTATGAAGGAGTGAGAGACTGGTCTTGTTTGATCCCTCTTACCCTATACCAGACGGCAAAACTTTAGACTGGTCCAAATTCAAAGATGTTTCAGACGACAATTTCAAGTACATGGAATTATTATTATCATTTCCCTTTTGTCTTTTTTTGTCAACAGCAATTTCTTCATTTTCCACAATGTTTTTCAAAGCGTATAATCTTTTGGGGGAGTCAAAAAGAGTCAATTTTTTTAATGTGTTAAAGTGGCATTTCACTTTTATTTCACTTTTTAAAAGTATGTCTTAATGCAAAGATTGATTATTCTAATGCGTAGAAATGCTATCAGTTTTTTTAAGTTGTTATTTATAAGCGAAAAATACGCCTTTAAAGTTGAGGCAGAAATGATAAATTGTATGTAAATCTGAACTGTTGTCCACAACAATTTGTTTAATTTTGGCACAAAAATATATATTTCTCGTAAACGGTTCAATATTTTGGCTTGAAATTTTCAGAATTTTCATAAGAAAACATGCTCTTTCAGATAGAATAAAAGTAAAATTTATGTAAAAATAATCGTGAAATGTCACTTTAACCCTTTCCAAAACAACGAAAATGACTTCGGACACTTCCATTATGAAAGCTGCTGAAGACGTTTTCGTTTAAAATAATGCACCGAAAAAATGAAACACGAAGGGAAAAGGCTGGTTACCATCACTTTCTTCTGTTGCCTATGTGATTTCACAGACCACTATAAGATAAACTAACTCATACATGTACCCTTGGTTTTTTTACTTTGAGAAACACGAAGGAAAATCAGACAATGTTGGTCGTCTACGCTTATTATGAAAACAGTTAACGAAACGGAACTCGTTTTTTTTTACTGTTATGTATAACTTGGCAGATTCCCACTATCCACCACATTTAAAACAAGAATAGTTAAATATTTCATAAACCTGTACACTTTAAAAAGTAACAATTGTATTTTATCCACCATCATCGCTGAAATGACACGAGAAAACACTAATAAAGTAGAAAATTAAACTGGGCTGAAAATGTTCAAAAACTACTAGAAAATTGCGGCTTTCCCGAAATATGGCTTTTCCCAGCATCAGTCAATGTAAAAGTATTTTTGCCTATACTTAAAAGGAGATTAATCGACCTATACCTGAACGATTGGCACGTTGATCTTAATGTAAAATCATCACTTACATTATACAGAAACTTAAAAACTAATATCGTGATATCAGATTACCTTTTAAAAATGCAGAATACTAAATACAGGAAAATATCAAAAGTACGTTTATCAGCACATCAGCTTAATATTGAAAAAGGGAGGTACCAAAACATAGAAAGATCACAGCGTTTATGCTTATTATGTAATCTAAACGAAATCGAAGACGAATTTCATTTCATAATTATTTGCCCATTTTACAAAATTTTACGAGAAAGTTACATAAAGAGATATTACAGAAATAGACCAAATATGAATAAATTTATTCAATTGCTTGAAAACACTAATTCAAAGACATTGAATGACCTTGCTCGGTATTGTATTAAAGCATTTGAAAAGAGAGATCAAGCTCTCAATCCTTCATAATACATATTTGCAAACACTATCATATATCTTATTTCAGTTTTAAAAGAGTAAATTGTAATCCACCATTATCGGTATCTTTATTTTCGTTTCTTTAAGATCCGGTTTAGAAGTGGGTAAAAAAAGCTTGGTCTTACTGAGAGGCGGAGAGTTCATTATTTTGTTTCGAATGAACTCAAAGCGTAGTTTATGTAGATTTTGCTATTATACCGCTGCTTTCCGGCAAAAACCACGTACCTGCAGCTTAAAACAAGCTGCAGTTACGGGCTTTTATATGGAAATCGACGATTTTGGAATTCATATCTCTTTAAGCAAGTAAACGCTTATTCTGTTTTATACTGGTTTTCATAAACGTTTTTAAATCGCTGTCAAAACTATAACTAATTCCAAATGTATTGTACGGTAATACGAATGATATGTGTAAGGATCATGCGGTATAATTATGTCGAAGGACCCTTATACATAACATTTGAATGTATAGATAATCATCAATCAAACAGAAATCTTAATAAACATTTTTACTATTTCTACTTACAACGTGATTTCCGCAAAACAACAACAACAAAAACAAACAAATATCATTATATTTACTGCCATTGTTAATTGCATGTTCATATCACAATTGTTTATATGCTTTGTAATGACGATGAACAATTTTGTTCAAGTCATTTTGTAAATAAACTGTTCTGTTCTGTTCTGTTCTATAAGGCCTGGCTTCAATTCCATGTCCACTTTACGTCCAAATCGCGTCCAAAAATAAGCTGTAAAACTGACCATTTTGGATGTTCTCCAGGCGGTAATGTGGACGCGATATGTGACCATGCCTTTACTGATTGATTCGCAAAATTAACCTTTTCCCAAACGGGGAATTTTAGGGTGATCCACTTTAAAAAAAACTCCCACAAATGACAAAATGGATGTTATTAAAGATAGGAAAAGATTGTGTAAAATATGACACAGAAAATATTGTGACAAAAGGAGAAACTGCTGGTTATCAGCAGTTTCTCCTTTTGTTTAAATGTTTTCCCAAATCTCTTCTATTAGGGGCGTCAAAATCAGGTCTTATTTGGAAGCGGGTTAAAAGGCAAAAGGAGAGGCAACATACCGTCGTGTTTGTTTTTTTTTTTTTTTTTGTTTTTTTTTTTTTTAATTCTTTTTGTTTGTTTGTTTGTTTGTTTGTTTTTTGTTTTGTTGTGTTTTTTTGTTGTTGTTGTTGTCCCCCCCCCCCAACAAAAACCTCGTATTTGTAGCTTACGATGTTTTTGTTGAAAAGCATCTATACTACAAGTCTGCGAATAAAACAGAAAGCGATGACATGGGCATCCAGGCCGCAGATTTATGTGACTTGAAACAATAAAAAAGTGTCTGGCCCACAATAATTAGCTATCAAACCAGTGTAAATATTAATCAAACGTCATGTCAAATTCTGACTCTTTGTGGAATTGCTCAGATACTTAATGATCGGGTATCTATTTTATTTCTTCCCAAAATAATGTATTCTACGTTGCTAAGTTAAACGTGCATGGGTGCCTTTGGAACGTAAGCTTTCGAGGAAAGACTGAGATTAAGCATTGTTTTCATTTCTTTCAACATTTTTAAGCTGCAGTTACGAGGTTTTCGAAGAAAAGCAACGAAATATGTATGCACTTTGCACGTTCTTGTGCACCGATTTTCTTGTAGTTTTATCTTTAATCTTCAATTTTGAAGTAGTCGAGGAATTGGTTACGATTTTGGACAGACTGCGCGTGTGGAGATGCTTTCCGCATTTTGAAGAAGGTGCCTTATCGAGTGACAGGTCATATTTGTCAAAATGGGTGATTAATGGATAAATGTAGCCCGACTGATAAACCTTTTGTATTTTTCACGCGTTTGGCACCGGTACTCGACACCGCTCGTGAGAGACATCCTGTCGTGAAATCTACAAGTCAGCGAAATAAAAACAGTTTATTGTTCTCATTATTAAAATTGATTGACATACAATAAATATTTACCGCAATCGCAGGATGTGGTAGTTCCTCTTCATTGGTAACGTCGTTGGCCAAAGGACAATGCCCATTCTATTGTAGACCCATGGGTCTCGAAACATTGAGCTAGACCTATGGCTTCTGTACAGAATGAGCAGATCCAGGATTTCTTCAACGGAATGGGGGTTCAACTAGGTGTTGTTGAATAATCAAAATAAAAGGTTTTATCGGAATGTTTTATTCTATCCATCTTTACATGTATCTAGTCTACCAAACAATTCGTGCAATTTCAGGAGTCTTCCGTGACAAGATATATTGACGAGGGTGTCCCTCGTCAGTTTCCCTGCCACGAATGAATTCGGATATTGAGGAATGTATCCGGCCATCGTCAATTTCCGTTCCAAGAGATGACACACGAAGTTGTACGAGGTGAATGGTATTTAATGAGGAATATCAAATGATTTGAAAACAGCACTTAAACACTTAAACACTTTCGGTTGGCTTTTCAGATATTCTTGATTCTAGCTATCCCCTTTTTACCTAACATTTGTGGATTTGGAGTCATCAGATTCCAGGCAATTATCACCTGTCACCCGGGCCCAGTGTTACATATTTCCCACGACCTTTGACAGGTAGAGGTCACGCAAACGACTGATAAGCCCCAGTGTAAAATAGTCCGGACACAAAACAGAAATGCCGGGGGTTGTGATTTCTTGTCTGTCCATTTGTTTTGGGTTTTTTCGTTCGTTTTTGTTCACTTATTTTTTGTTTTGTTGTTGTTGTTTTTGTGTTTTTTGCCCAACCTGTCCCTCGTATCTGGACCTTTTAAACGTCACGTTATAGTCGATCTTAAGTTTCCATGTTGGTCAGATTTGTTTGAAATGGAAGCGCGCTTTGCCTTTAAGGTATCCTACATTTCATTAGATACACAACCCTTCGTGCATCTTCGGGTCTCATCCGGCAACGGGTATCCCTCGTCAATGTCTGTTACCATGGATGTTGTCCGGAAGTTGACGACGCTGTTCCTCGTTAATTTTCGTCACCACGAGTGACACCCACAGATGCATTAAGTGTTCTGTAGATAATGATGGGTTGTAATCCTTAAAACAGTTTATTCGTTATAGTGTCACTAAACTGGACATCCAGTATTAGCTAAAGAGACACTTCTGTCTTATTGCATTCAATACGACATTCAAATTTAGACCTCTCTCAATGACGAAATTTTAGGGTGGTCTAATTTGAAAGGAGTTGCAGATGACAAAATAAGTTATATCAAACGTAGAGAATGAGTATGTTATAGCCCAGAATGTATAGTGACAAAGGAGCAAATACTGGCTACCAACATTTTCTCCTGCTTCCTCAATGTTTTCCAAAGATTTTTCTATTAGGGACGTCAAAAAATGTCTTGTTTTGGGATTGGAAAGGAATCTAAGTACACATGTACTTAACGACTTCGGTGGTATCGATGACCTTTGCTTGAAGAGTACCCAACTCTTGATGCCGGAAGTCTGGCAGAGATGGGTCTACGGTAAACAGTCTGCTAAGTCTTTCAATTCAAAAGCCGAAATAGATGATCAAAATTAATGAATGATGATAAAGTTATGGCTCATATACAGTATATCAGGGAAAACATTGACACAGAGTAGTTAATGCCATGCTACTCAAATGCAATCATGAAATGAAAGTAGTCATATTTGTGCAATTTGATGCTAGTCTAAACTCAACTGTGTGTCAAAGAAGCTATGGCTGTGATCCAGGAGCTGTTTGACAAGGATAGACACAAAACAGTCACCTCCTAACTGAATATTATAAGTATAATCAGACATGACAATGTGATAAGACATATTTTTGTGATAACGAGGGATAATAAAACTAACGTGGAATTTCAAGTGGCTATTGTTTTATTGTTACTTTCTACCGAGAGCCACTGGGAAACGATTGTTTGGATCATAAAAAGGTATAGCTCACTACAAATGACCCGGCAGGGCATCTCTAGCTTTTTGCTAGAGATGCTCTGCCATGTCATTTATCGTGAGTTATGATGAAAATATCCTAAATGTCAAACAAAATAAATGCGTACCAAAATAATGAAAAAGACAGACACAGTATACACTTTTTGTTTCAAAGCAACTAACGTTACAGTATGGTCTATATTTCGGTTAAAGTTACTTTCCGGCTTATTACCTTTCTTTTTTCGGGGGGGGGGGGCGGGGGGGGGGGTCTTGGTATTGGGATTCATTTCAGTTTTAAGAACGCTGATTGCCCTTTGCCAAGAGATTAACTTCTGTAATAAAAGTGAAGAGATTTTAAATCATGGTATGACATACAAGGACGCTCTAAGGGCATAGGTTCAGCTCAATTTAATCTATAAGTACACATAGGCAATAAACTTTTGTTTCACTCATGCTTCCCTTGTATTTACTTCGTATTTCATACGAAGTGTTCAAAGAACTTTAAAGTGAAATTTGTAATAGAAAATTCCATGATATCCCATGATGTCTATTTCCTTTTTTCAAAGATATGGTAGTGTACCAGACAACTACGCTATGCTCACACTGCCCAGCGTTAATTAACTAATTTAGAAACATACATACATGAATATACAAATGTATTTGCCCTATGATGAATAAGTGATAATGCCATTCGTGTACCATTTGCGCAAATATATCTTGTAAATATTTTCTATGCCATACTTTGCTAGTATGAAATTCAATTTGAGACAGTACAATCTAATGATATCTTGTGTTACCTGGCAGTAACATCTGACAGGGACCAGTAAATGGTAATCTTCTATGAATTTGGAAAACCCGAAATCGGCTATATTTAGTCTAACTAATCAAGTCTCTTGTCATATATAAATTTCCAAAATAACCGTTTAGATTTACGCATGGTCCTGCACTGAAATATGATGTCCTCGTGGCATATTTTTCGGTTTAAAGCGCTTTCAAAATCTTGAAAATGTTCATTTGATTGGTCCGAAGCAAAGGTCATAGAATATGACCCCTTATTGGCCCCCCGTCCGATGTTACTGTAAGTTAGCGGTTACACTGGATTTGAAGCAGATTGGGGACAGTAGACTACAAAGTTTAATATCGTCGCTTTTCAACGAAAACCTCGTAACTGCAGCTTGGTTAAAGCTGCAGTTACGAGACTTTCGTTGAAAAGCGACGATATACCGGTGACCTTACTGTTTTCAGTCTTTGCCCATAATAAGTAAGTGGATATAAATACGCAGATAAGCTACTCTTGTCACTTCTTCAGAAGTCGATTGAAGTGCTCGGTCAATGGGAAAACAAACAGTAATTTGTGACGTACATTATATTAAAATTAAAGTGTATATTTGAGTGCAATAAATACTTCATAAAACATGCGATGACCGTCATGTGATAGTTGAAGTCGTACGCATGCGTCATTTTTCGGTAGGCACAATATTCGTGAGAAACGACAGCGTCATTCTAGTGTTCAAAGTTTTTTCCCAAGAAAGAAATACGTATATTTGATATTTTCAAATATAACCTTATTTGTGGGAAAGGCAACAGCATTATTGGTATAATAAATTGAACTGTTTTCATTTTTCCGGTGTAATTTATGTGGTTGGCTCCTTGTTTTTTGGGGCATTAATAAACCTTATAGATTAAAAAAAGTAAGCATATGACTTCTTTTTCTGTTTTGTTCTCGTTGTGTTTTATTCAATTTATACAAAGATCTAACAGCATGGTAACAGAAAATATACTTAAAGGTACCACTACGCGCATGGTCATATTAAAAAAAAGAGGTTTTTGTAAATAAAAAGAAATGCATTTTCGCAATGGTCCCCTTTGACTTAGTACGGTAGGCCATTCAGACAAAGAACGATTCGAAAAAAACGAGAGAAATTTACGATTTAAAGAAAGTCTGTGATCAATCTGAAAAACGTTAGTAACGCTTTTAAAGTTTTTTTTATCAATAAGTGACCCTGCGAAGGACGACAAAATTCGTTTTTATGTTGACTTCTTAAGAGCGTAAGAGCAGCTTTAATAAAATTGAAGTAAAACCTAACGGAATTCTTTTGGTTATTGGATATATTTTATGATCTCTCATAACCCCATAATCCCGGGTTAGAAGATCGGTAAACACTCTTTATATCGTATAAATCATTTTATGATGAACTTGAATATCAAAAATTTAAAAAAATAGTTATATATATTAATATAATGAATATGTAAAGTAACCCCAGTGAGAAAGATTTGGTAGGCATTGATTCAATAAATGTCTGTTAACATTAACAAGGTCAAATATCATTTGAAATCTCCTGTTCGTTTTGGGTTAATGTCAATTTAGACTGGTGCAATAACGATAGAACGTCTGTCAGCCATTCTCAGAAAATGAATACAATTACAAAGGAAAGAGTTAAAATTTCAAGACTTTCCAATTGTTTAGAATGTTGTTGTGTATCAGTTCAAGACTGTCTCTCATCTATGATGCTATCCTGAAATTTTGACCCATCCCTCTTATGCCATGTTTGAGATATATCATGAGAAAATGTGAATGCATATATATCTTTTTGAAAATTAGAAATAAAAAAATCAGACATTTAAGCGGAATGAACATGCTCTTATCTGTCATTAAATAAAACTACACAATCAATAAACACATTGCGTATATAAAAAGTCCAACAAATCCTGTTTTTCAATCGGAATCAGCGATAGAAAATTAAGCAATATTTCGTTACGGAAATTAGAATTTAAGGAATTGTTCACTCTGTATGATATCAAACATTTTTAAATCTAAAATAGCTAGAAGTCATTTCACCCGTGGTAAAACTAACCACATTCTTTAACTTTTTAGAGCATTTCTGTAAATTGCATTTACATCCTCAGTAAGTTCAATTGTAATAGCAAACAATGGCTGGAAATAGTATTATGAGGTTCGTTTGGGTTGAATTAAAAGACATATTTGAAAAAACAATAAAAGAAATATATACAGTTCTATGTAATGATCGGTAATAGTATGTATCAGGTAAAATTTAATGAAATAGAACAAAAACAGAAACATCAACAACGGCTCTTGGAAGAAATGTATATCGTTATGGAAATAAGTCGTTACGGAAGTTTAAAAAACTTTCATTATAATTCAAATTAAGGAGCAGAAACGTTAAAAATCGTCAATTCTATGGTTTAATTGCTTACTTGTAAGAAGGTATTTAAAGAATCCCACTTATTTGATATATAATAAAACGGTTGCTTTAGAAAGTAACGTTACGGATTATAGAATGTTGCATGTGACAAACGAACGAAGCTTACTTTTGACAACATGAAATGTTTAATTTTACCAAATGGATACGAAAATTGCATGCAATTATAAACTTTACATTTTATTAAATATATTGCAAACATTTCTTTGTAGTTTACTAAATTCCAAGACATAAGAACGGCAAAATCAAATTGTCGTTACGGACATAAACTGAAACTGGCGACAACTTAAATTTGATTACAAAAATATTTATGAACAGCACTAAGAAAATGGTATAGAAATATGTTTGATTTCTTTCATATTTTCAACACATATACTAAATAACTTTTTTGCACACCTTTTGGAAACAGCAGTACTTCATTTAACGAAAATATGCAAATTTCGCCGCCCTTAGCAACAAAGTGAAACTAAAACTTCTAAAAGAGTAATACTTTTTGGGCATCAATTGTACTCATTGTACGCATAAATGGACAACAAAGTACAAAAATATTACTCAATAATGGCTCATGCGGTAAAGATATTCATTTCTATCGAGCGACGACAGGTATTCTCTGTAATTGTACCCATTTTCGGAGAATGACTGACGATGTAGAATGCAATAGGAGGAAATACCGATTATCGACATTTTCGTCCCTTGTCCAATCTTTTCCCATGCCTCATTACTTGGAGACGTCAAAAAGTCTTTTGTGGGAAAGGATTCAAGGAAAATGACCTTTGAGTAAATTATGATAAAAGTTTCAAAATCTTGTTAGCCGCCTATAATATATTTACCTTTACCCTTTCCCAAACCAGCCCTGGTTTTGACGCCCTATAGAATGTTACATTAGAAACTCCAAGGAAAAGAATAAAAACGGTAATCAGTATTTTCTCTCTTTCTCTCGATAGTTTCTTTGTTTTAATTTATATTAAAAAATGTATACTTTCTGGTTCCAATATCATCTATTATGTCTTCTGTGGTAGGTTTTAATCTATTAATGCTTTACCAATGGCACTGTCCCAAATTCAAATAAATTTCACGTCAAAGTTATACAATTTTTGGTCTACCTGTGTAGAAAACATTGTTGGAAATGAAGAAATTGCTTGTTACAAGCAATTTCTTCATTTTCTACAAATGTTTTCTAAAGCCTTTATATTTTGAGGCATTTTAAATAATGCGTTATTATGTTGTATTGATCATTAGATTGGACCAGTCCTAAGCGTTAAGGATAGGGATAATATATTTACCGTGAACTTTTCACTTTAAACAATAGATATTTACTGATTTTCGACTTAAGCAAGCAAATCATATCGATTCATGAGTAGATGAAAGTGACTAGTTATGTTCAAAATTGGGGTGTAAATTTGAACAATAACTTTAAACAAAGTAGCGAATTCTTACTAAGTTGGTTGATCCGGGGAATTATAGACGACACTTGAAATATTTCCCTCATAGTCATAAAAACGATATTGCTTGTTCAATCAAGCTTAGCTACAAATCAGGGGATAATTCTGGGCCAGACAATTGGTCCCTATTTTCTCAGAAACGATCCAGTAATTTTCAACATATGGGCTAAGGTGGTTCACCAATATTCTTGAGAACAGATTTACATCTTGTCCTTACCGAATTGTTCAATGAAACTCGGACTATCTTTATTAATAATTAGTGATCAATTTCAAGATTGCCATGCAAATTGACTAACCAGAACTTTGCTAGATGACCTATGATAAAAAAAAGCCAGGGTCATAAACCAGGATACCAGGTTTTTTCTACTGATGGGCAGCGATTCACAAGCCACAGTTTCCCATTACAAGACTTCTGACTGAACATGAATTTATTTGCGTGGGCAAAATGTCGAAAAAGGACTATTATTGTGGTACGTGTAGACTGATTTCAGTCTGTTAAGAATAACATCATTTGTATTGAGAAATATGAAAATAAGGTACATATAAAATTGTTGCTCTGTGTCGTTCTTAACAGACTGAGAAAATCCCTTTGTATGGTAATCCGACCCAAAGATAATATCCGACACCAAGCAGTAGGCCCTACTCCACAGCTTGATAACATAATTAGCTGCTAAGATTTATAACTGCAGTCTCAAAGAAGACTTGATTTTCACCCACATATTCATTGAAAACATTGAAGACATTGAAAATATAGAGCCAAAATAAGAAAATTCTGATTATCATCATTTTCTCCTTTTTCCTCAATACCTTTAATCTTTATCAACAACTCTTCTTTCTTTTTTTTTTTTTTTTTTTTTTTTTTTTTGGACATGACAACCCTTAAATGTTACCTTGTAACTTCAGCTTGTTTTAAGATGCAGTTACGAGGTTTTTGTCGTAAAGAAGCAGCAGCAGCAAGTTAAGCCTCTCTTCCAACCCGTCGTGCGTCTTTTTAAATCGTACGTTTTAAAACTCTGCAAAATCGCACGATTTATAAAGACGCACGACAGGCTGTAAGAGGGCCTCAAAATATTGTCCGGTCAATTCTTTGGTGTGTGCAGTCTGCGTCATAGTTGCGTCCACCAAAATCGTACGTTGCATCAGCGTGCATCGCACGTACGACCGGTTGTAAGAGAGGCTTTAGTGTTGTTGAGGACCGACCCTTTCCCAAAACGGCAACATCAAAGGGCTGCCCAGTCCAAAAACGAAAGAAGGTTTGTTGATAAAACTTGATTTTGTGTACAATAATATACGGAAAAATATTAAAGCAAAAGGAGAAAATGATGATGAGCAGAATTTTCTTAGAGTGGCTCAATGTCTTTTCGATTAGGTAGGTGAAAATCAATTCTTCTTTGATAAAGGATTAAACGACTGCAGTCATAAATCTGATCAGCTAATTATGTTATCAAGTTGTGAAGTACTGCTAGGTGTCGGATTATCTTACAAAGTGATATTTGGAATGTGAACCACCTGTAGTGACCACATTTTAGACGCCTCTTTCTATGGATTTTCTCAGTCTGTTAAGAACAACACAGAGCAACAATTTTCTATGTACCTTATTTTCATATTTCTCAATATAAATTATGTTATTCTTAACAGACTGAAATCAGTCTATGGTACGTGTGACGGTATACTATGGCTTTGGCAACAGAGTTCGTATATATTTAAATTAGAATGTCATTTTGTCGTTAATTATTATTGTAAACGTGCAACGCCAGACTATCTCGATTGTTTTTCTTGTATAATGTACATTTGTTCGAATACAAATAAGCACGATATCCAATTCTTGCTCCCGGTTTTTCATTTTCAGCCAATCTGCGAAATGGAATGGACCTCAGACGCAGTCGGGATTCGAACGATTAAATCTAACTTTTGCGGAGGACGTTCGCGGTTTGCTATTAAACTCTGATGTTACATATTTAGTCTCCGTTCCTTATGCTAGGTTCCCACTGCCGATCTGATCAACTCGATCTACTCGACCACCTAATTTCCCCGATCAAGCCCGACCAAACGTATGTACACGACTTCTTCTCGATCTCTAGTCGATCAAACTAGACCCCTGCCCGAGCACTCCCGATCATTTCCTGATTGAAGCCCGACCATCTTTCCGATGTCTACCCGATCACCCCGTCCTTAAGTCGAGTCCTACACGATCAATACCCGACCATCTCGATCTGTACACGACCAGATCGAGCTGATTCTATTCTAGGTGTTCTGAATGAGAATCTTTTTGCAGCGTCTGTGATTATCACATATTCATAAAAACTTCATAATATTGTCAGTTTAAATATGTACATAATTTAAATGTGACGTAAATGTACTTTTAGCTATTGACTCATTCTTAATCTGATTAAATATAAAGATTAATGCATTCTTTGAGGCGTTTAATATCATTATATCAATCGTGCGTGTTATGTCTCAGATTGGGGAATCACGTGAAACGCAATATCCAATAATATTCAATATTTCTGTTAATATACTCTGCGCGGGATCTCGTGCTGTTTGTACACATTTATTACCACACGACCTGGTGTTCCCACTGCCGACCAGATCAACTCGATCTAGCGGTCGAATACAGGTCGAGTTAGGTCTGCAAGAGTGATCGGGAACGGTCGAGATGATCGAATTTGATCTGCATCGCTCGGGCTTCCTACTCGAGTTTTTTTGACATGCAAAAACAGTCGAGTGCGATCGAGTACAAAAATGGTCGAGAAGCGATTGTGTATTGATCGGGTAGAAGATCGACCTGGTCGTGAATCAGTCGGGTCTGGAGATCGAGTGTGATCGGGTAGATGATTTGTATTCCGACCTGCACCGAGCGTGCACTCGATTCCCTCGACTTGTACTCGAGTAATATCCGACCACACCCCGATCAACTCGACCTCTGATTCACCTGTTCACTCAATCAAATCGGATGAAGAGGTCGGGTTTGATCGACTAGAGATCGAGAAGAAGTCATTTGGTCGGGATTGATCGAGTGCACCTAAGCGATCGAGTAGATCGAGTTGATCCGCTGCCATAGAGCAGTTGGAAGCACTCGACCACCTCGACTTGTACGAGTTATTCCCGAACGCATTCCCGATCAACTCGACTTCTGCTCCAACTGTTCATCCAATCAAATCCCGGTAAAAGATATCGACTCGAGCACACACAATCTCTACTCGAGTGATTGTCGATCAGCTCGATCTTCTATACGATCGATACTCGAGCATCTTTCCGATGTGTTTTCTACTCGACCGCTACACGGATTTTTTTGACGTGTCAAAACAAGTTGGCAGGATTACCGATCGATGCAGACCAAACTCGACCATCTCGACTTATCCCGATCACCCTTGCCGACCGACCTCGACCGGTACTCGATCGCTAGGTCGGGCTTGATCGAGTTGATTTGATCGGCAGTGGGAACCTAGCATTAGGCGGTATAGGTTGTCCATTTTGAGCCGATTAGTTGAAGGCGATGTAATGTTCTCTTCGATTATTGACAAACACTTCCGATTGTAGATACAGTCTAAAACGAGGAGACAGTCTGTCAGCGTCGTCCACAAATATTGCTGCTTTTCAACAAAAACCTCGTAACTGCAGCTGAAATCAAGCTGCAGTTACGAGGTTTTTATTGAAAAGCGACGGTATGACGTCGGTAACCAGAAACAGGTTTGGGCGAGGTAGAACGGCTAATCCGTATTAAAATGTAACAAATAGTTACATATTCTCGAGAGTAAACAGTCTCAGTTTAATAACCTAATATTTCCCCTAAAAAGAAAGACCTCGTAACTGCAGCTTAAACAAGCTGCAGTTACGAAGATTTTGTTAAAAAGTGACTATACATCTTTATAGATGGACCAGCGGTGAAACACAATTTGTCGTTGCTTTTCAACAACAAAAAACAACAACATCGAAACTGCAGCTTTTTAAACAAGCTACTATGGCAAGCTAAATGCACAAAACCCTGGTTTTTCACAGTAAACCAGGCCCCGGTTTCTCGAAAAAAAAAAACAACTTTAGTATATTCTCATGAGTTCATGCTCAACTTCTATTCAATACCAATCAACGTTGATTGGTATTCAATTGAAGTTCACGTGGATTTCGTGCGATTTGAGCACGATGCTCAGATTTGAGCATGAGAAGATACTTAAGTTTTTTCGAGAAACCGGGGCCAGATTTTTACTACAAAAACCAGGTTTTTCACTCATAAACCTACGATATCAACTGATAAATAGGTTTTTCTAGAAAAAAAAAACCATCCTTTTCACGCATTAACCTAGGTTTTCTCTCAAAAACCTGCAATGTCAACGAAAAACCTGGTATAACAGTTGATATCCCACTTTTTATAAATGAAAACCCTGTTTTCTTTCCTTAGAAAACCAAGGTTTATCACTTTGATATCCTAGGTTTATGAGAGAAAATCCTGGTACCTTGATTTACCTAGTTTACCATTGATATCGCAGGTTTTGTAGAAAAACCTGGTATATGTGTGAAAAATATGTTGTTGTTTTTCTAGAAAAACCTAGTTTATCAGTTGATATCGTCATCCATTTCCCAAACAAAACCCTGACTTTGACAACCCTTACCAAGGACTCTTTGAAAAGACATCGATATTTAGGAAAAATGTTGATGAATGACCGATTTTAGTCATTTTTAATGACAACTACGATTCTTCAATTCGAAGGCAGCAGAAACACGGCATGCAAATGCATCGTTGAGCTGTTCGTGCACGGCCATTTTATTGAGAAAAAACAAACAAGTTTACATGCAAATTATGTGGTGAAAAATGAAAATATTCTACATGTATAAATTTCAAAGGCACGAAACGTAAGAAAGAATTTACGAAAGAAAAATTGAAGCTTTAAGCTGCAGTTGTTTTGTTTTTACTTTTTTTAAGGCAGCGAAATGTTGTTGATAACTGCCCTGATAGCAGCAAATATTGCTCATAACCAAGACATTCCTTTACTTTGGCTTTCTATTTCAAAACACACATGGTTTGACAACTAGCACTTGAGAAGGGAGTGTTAAAAAACCTAATCAAATATAATAATTTTAAAGACAAACATCTTCAAATAAAGCTGGCGACCTAAAACACTCGAAGCGGAGTCCTTAATATGAATTATCATCTTGAACCCGGCTACCGAAAGGCGCTGGGGTGGTTTTACCCCACATCCAGATGACGTTTTTTTCCATAAACCGCACCAGGCCCCGGTTTCACGAAAAAACTTAAGTACGTTCTCGGACACAAATCTGAGAACCGTACTCAAATCACACGAAATCCACGTGAAATTCAACCGAATACCCTTCAACGTTGGGGAGTATTCCATTGCAGTTGAGCATGTACTCACGAGTATGTACTTAAGTTTTTTCGAGGAACCAGAGCCAGGTCTTGTTTTGAAAAGGGTTAATATGAATTATGATTAATATGAATATGAATTATGACCCGGCTACCGATCGGCGCCCTCTAGAGTGTTTTACTCATAACCAAAATGGCAGGAGTTTCTTTCATGCAAATATTCCCTATTTTAAAATAAAAACAATTGATCAAAATTGAAGTAGGTGTGGATGACATCACGGTTGTTCTCAGCTTATAGACCTAAATAGTTCTTAAGGTAGTCAACCCTAATGAGATTCACGTGACGTCGCAATTATTCGGGCGACGTTGTAAACATTCTGCGGTGGAACTTTCCACCTCCAAATAGTTACGACGCGGCCTGCATAGGTTCGGATATGTAACGAATGTTAACGACGTCGCACGAAAACGATTCCGAAGACGCATGAATCTCATTAATTCTTACAGCATCGTTTTTCCGTGTCCCTGTTCATCAACGATGTCTTCTGGTTGGGGTGACCAGACGGTGGCTTGGTATTGACGTATACCATCCATCGTTAGTGTTCGACCTACTTTTTGGACCAATGAAATTGCAGTGCATTTTGAAATTTCGCCGCTCTATTTCGCATAAACGAGACTGTCGGCTAGTTTATGTGACGTCTATATACATAGCCACGCCCAGTCACCATGCAGTGAACCGTCAGCGAACACTAGGTCAGATAGAGTCTGTATAGTAGATTCTACGCGATATAAACATTCAATGCGCTCCGCGCATTAGAATGTTTATTTCGCGTAGATTCTACTCTACAGCCTCTATCTAATACTTATATAAAACAACGAAATCCATGGCAACGAAAATCGACGTGCTTGGTATATATCTCATAACGGGTTGAATAAGTTAATTTAACTTCAATATCATGTGCTTTTGAGTCAAATCATCATCGCATGACAATAAAAAGTGGGGTTTAGCTATTAAGGAAGTATTAAACACTTTCTGCTCAATAAAATTTAATTTCCATTTGGCCGCCGTCAGATCTCGACAGTCGCAGATGAATTACATTATTACTTTTAAGGATTGTGGCAAAAGATAAAGGTAAAGGTTTGTTTATTATAGTGTCATCCCTATTTGAAAGGGTCAGCCAGTTTTGGCTTATGAGACACTCTCTTCTGAATATACGCATTACCTCCCGATTCCCCACTCATGATGCCGGGCGTCTGGCAGAGATAGGTCTACGGTAACCATTAGTTTAACTAGCTGGCGGCTCTCCAACCGGTCTCATCAGTTATAACCCGCCAGGCCGGCTTCTACCGGGATTCGAACCTTCGACCTCCCGCTTCCAAGGCGGACGCCCTAAGCATTAGACCACGGAAGCGGTGGCTTGGCTTTTCCTGCTACAATTGTTATTGTTGCTGTGGTTGGCGTTGTGTTGTTGTCGTCATCGTCATAGTTGTGGTTACAGCAGTGGTCCTCGTTCTATCATAAAAAGATGGCTTCTGACACAGGGGTCGACGTGTTATTTTCAATTTAGGTTTTATTGTAATTGTAACACTACTGACAAGGGTATCGGAAGTCAAAAACACGTTCATATGGTTATTAAAGAAACATTAATGAAAGAAAAAATAACATAGTTAGTAGGCCTACGATGTTCATTTGTAGTCACTGTGATTATTTGCTAGAGTTGGTGGGATTCAAACCCGTGCCATCGACACGGTCAAACGTAAGCCAGACCTCTTTATACCCTCTGTATCGAAAGATCGGTGGCATATTGGTTTACTATTGTCCGTCTATCTGTCCGTCTGGCATTCAGAAAACTTTGCGTGAAAACTTAACATTAGCATTTTCGAAGGCATTCGTGTTTCACAAATACATTAATGAGCCAGGATCTGGAAAAACGTCCCTTATGGCATTTGAGCCCAACATAGATCCAGGTCAGCCTGTGCATACGCACAGTCTGACCAGGATCCATGTTGTTCTCTAATAGCTTCTTCATGACATGTAGTAACTTCAAGAGAGCAGCATGGATGTATATTGGACTGCATTTGAGAACAGGCTGATCTTGAAACTCATTCTTTTTAAAAATAGGCTACCATAAGGGACGTTTTTTTCCAGATCCCGGCTCATTTGTTTCTTGTTTTTACAGTTTTTGACGAGAATAAATGGGTACGAAAACGTAAAGCCACCAAAAGATGATAGATGAAAAGAAATAAAACTTTGGCTTCTGAAAAAGGGACCGACGTGTCATTTTCAATTTAGATGTAATTGTTATTTTAACACTTGTTTCAACAATATCGGAAGTCAAAAAGATGTTTATGTGAACTAAAATAGATACAATAATTACTGCAAACGGAACAAACATTTTAATCATTTTGAAAAACGGCAAAAAGTTGGATTCTTCCAAATTGAGAACTATTGCGGACGACAAAATGGATATAAAGAAACGATTTTTGTACAATAAAGTGCATAAAATGTAAAGACAAAATGAGAAAATGCTGATTAGCGCAGCTAAAATTTGTTTTTAAGCCAAACTTCTGTTCACCTTCCTTTTGTTCGGGAAAACGGATAAGTTTAATTGAGCAGAAAACAACACTAAACGTCTATCCGAACGTGAACGTTTACTTGCCGCAATCATTCACCAGATAGAAATGCCTGTTTGGTGTTCACAGAAACATCATATCGACTTTTTGAGACGGTTTCAATAATCTGGCAACACCAGCGTCTTATCGCAGTTGAGACATCCGCGTGTGTGTGACGTCATACAGACAAGTCAATCAAAAACGGAATAATCACTTGTGAAATCGATTTTTAACGGCAACAGTAACAGTGCTAGATTGATTCCTGAGTTTTGATTGGACATAGCATCCGTCGAAGATACCCTGTGATACGTCTAGTCTTGCTGCAACGCCAACGGCAACATCGTCTTCACTGGATAAGACAGCATGTACGGTTTCTTAAGGCAGAATACCCGTAATGTGGTCATTTTGAGATTGATAAAACATCGGATTTTTTTCGAGCGGGTCGTTTCGTATCCGAACCTATTCGGGCGCGGTCGTAAACATTCGGCGGTGGAAAGTTCCACCGCCGAATGTTTTTGACTTCGCCCGAATAATTCCGAATTCGCGTGAATCTAATTAGGGGTGGACAACCTTAGTGTTGATTGGAACAACGTGTTACTTAGCAACGCGTCTCGTTTATATTTCGACAGTCTGGAAGGTCGTGAACAGCTGTGATGGAGAACGTTATGCGGATTCGCGCGTTATTCAACGTCAGCGCATTAGTTATTGGCTACGGTATTTTTACTATTTGTCAACATCTCAAAACTAACATTTTACGCACAGTTTTTGAGTCGCCGCTTCCAAGGCAGAAAGTGCTGGTTGTCATTTTCCTCTCTAGACCCACTGCCTGTAATTCTTTTCTCTTTTGTAATAGTAAAATGACACTGTAATGGAAAGCTTTGGCAGAGCATCGTTAAGGAAGTTCACATCCATTAAATGAGATTCGCGGGACGTCAGAATTATTCGGTCGGCGTCGAAAACATTCAGCGATAGAACTTTCCACCGCCGAATGTCTACGACCGCGCCCGAATAGGTTCGGATTCGAAACGACGACGCTCAAAAATCCGATTTTTTTTATGAATCTCAAAATGACCACATTACGGGTATTCTACCTTAAGGACAGATCCTCCAGTTGTTACTGCGCAACTTACTGCGCATATCCTAAATAACGAAATAAAGCTGTTTCAGTAATTGTTTTTTTCAGCAAATGTATTTTTTACATTTAGTTAATGTTTGGTTGATAAATCACAAGACCTTTTCGGTTATTTCAATTTTTCCTTTCTGGTCAATTAAAGTGTAATAGTACTCGGATGGTACATTTCGCTTTCTGTTCCGCGTTCAACATGTGGCGTTACCAATAGGAAACGGAGCAACAAAAGCAAAGTGGTTTCTTTATGAGCTAGTCCGCTTCAGATGGACACAAAAGATGACACTTTTTATTATCTAAAGCTGGTAATAAGGAAGAAAATGGATAAAAGTAGTGAAACAATTTCGGACAGAGCTGCAAAAAGTAAACCAATTTTACTAATAACTAAGAAAAATGCTTGGTTTGATATATTTTTCTTTTTTTTGTTTTTGTAGGTATGACAAAGCACTATGACTATACCAAAAAAGAAAAAAATCTTACCGCTGGAATACTTTTTAATATCAGAAAAGTTGCGAAAAAAGAGCAATTTCAGCTACTTTTGAAAGAATGTTTTACTAAAAATTTCAAAATCATCACTAAATCTTCCTAAATTGATACTCATTTAGACAGAATAAAACATATTGAACACAATAAAGACTTATTTATGTAATCCTAGTCATTTCGTACACCTTTCTTGTGGGTATTTAAGTGACACCTCTTTTTGCAATTTTAGACAAGAGTAGCCTCCCTTGAAATCCAATAAATTGTTAATTCGCTTGGTGACCTATAGTTTTTAAGTCATTTTTTTACATCTCATATATTTAAATATCAGTACAGAAAAAATAAAAAAAAATCTTACCGTAGGAAATAAATGGAGGATATGTCCTTAAAAAAACGTTTTGACAGGCTAGTTGAGTCGCTGCTTTAAAGACAGAAAGTGCCGATTGTCATTTCCTCTCTTGGCCCACTGCATGTCATTCTTTTCTCGATTGTAATACACTACTCAAAACTTGTAAGTACTCCGAGTATATCATAGAGCATATCTCTGGACAAGCTTAACCTATCTTACCCAAATTTAGAACAACTTCACTTTAACCATATCACCATCATGTATTGAATTTTCATAAACTTCCCAACAATATGAACTAAACAAGAAGCAGCTAACGGAGACCACTGTTGGTAGCAAAAGTCACAAAGTCAATATCGTGTGTGTTCCCTTTTCGCTCACACAATTGACCAAACGCCAATCGACAGATCGCTCCGCCCAGCATAGAATTTAAGGCAAACAATGTGCATGTGGTCGGTAATAGGGAACGATTTTATCCAGTTAATCATGACTTAAATTCGGACAAACAAAGTAGTATTTCGTAGTTGTTGTCATAAAATCTCGTAACTACGGCTTTATTTAAGCCGTAGTTACGAGATTTTATAACAACACCGACGCGGTTTATCAAAACATAACTATGAACCTAGTCTATTGTTAGCACAAAATTCTTTGCCATTGGTATGTCGATTGTTTTGATTGTCAGTCGATAAATCGATACAAGAACACGTGCAACGAAGAACAATTGGGGCATGACATTTTTCTGATCGTCCATTGGCTAATCGATGTTTTTGATTGACAGTCGGCGTTTGGTCAATAGTATGGCACCAGGAACGCATAAAACATTTTGTAATTCCTGACATATACTGTAGGGATATCATTTTAACATTTTAGAAGTCGACGTAAGGTTTTCTACGCTCGCTAAGCATGCGCCAGATCACCATCATACTGGACAGAAAATCGTTTGTCTGTAAAACACTTTTTTCGCAATCAGCAAATTTAATGCATCCTTGCGAACTGAACATGAACATGTTAATTGTGAGGTCATGGTCTTTGTGTTTTAGACATAGACGTGATGAAGTGTGCCATTATCGGGTGGTTTGGACACTGAATAGCCTCCCTTGAAGGCATAATGTATCCCTTTCTGTGACAGTCAGTGGATGCTTTAGCTCACGTGGGCGATACTGAACCATGTTACGTTTCTAATTCCGGTCTATTGTCCTGTCACGTGGTTGTCTTGGTAGGTTGGTAGCACTTCCGGTTTGTCTGTACTTGACCACAAGTTGGTAGATAGCAGTTGCATGTACGATAATGATATGGGTTGCATTTCTTGTGAAAAATAGCACGAATGTAACAAAAAAGTTGATGACTGACAGTAATAAACGTCATATTGTATCAAAGTTGTATCAGGGTGTACAACGTTCGAACTGCATTATGGGTAATTTCGGCTCCGCCGTGGGGAATTTTGTTGAAAATCTCCTCGACTCGGGTAGGTGTTTATCAAATATTTCCGCCAATTCACGACCGATTTTAAAAAACTAACGTGGAGTGCCCCCGCCTTAACGACAGCAATCATCGGATGTTAATTTCACGTCTCTTCACACAGTAATAAAAAAGTTATTGAAGAGCGAAATTTGGAAAACGCGTTTTCTGATGGAACCGCCGTGGAGAAATTTACAATGTTTTTGAAGAAAAGGAGCTAAAATACCATTGTACGAGTACGAAAGCATGCTGTGTGTTATCAGAACGAGCCTAACTGCGGTCCGCCTGACCATAACCCTCATAAATCTGATTGAAAACGTGAAATTTAAGCAGTTTGTAAAATTGCTCCGCCGTGGAGAGTGCAATAAAAATCTCCGCCGTGGAGTAAAAATATGTTAAAAGACACACATTGTGCTTTGCCGCCGATATGAAACGGATCAAACCATACAAATGCATCTTTGTTTATCACATATTTACTTGTATTATCTTACTTAGATCATGCCTATGTACGTAGTAAGACCGTAAAATGTACACTTGACGTGACACAGTTAACGTCCAATTGTTTTAATGTTTTACTCGGAGGGTACTCCTTAAACCTTAGTTTTATGTTTTTTCAAGATCTGTCAATTGAATTTGCTCCGAGACACATAAGGCATTACATTCATACCAGAAAACTATCTGAGGAAATTATTGTGAATGGTTTTTTTTTTTTGTTGTTGTTGTTTTTTTTTTTTTTTGTTTTTGTTTTTGTTTTTTTTTTTTTTTTTTTAAATTGAATTAATCATTAAAATTATTTTAATTGTGCATATTTTACAGTAAAATTTGCGAAAAGAGTAAAATTGAATTCGAAAGTTAAGTATGCTGGAGTTTTTGGCAAGATACCATATTATCACAAAACATGCTACATGTTTCCTCTTATTTGAGCAAAATTACACAGAAATCAAAAACCGATAACAATGTCATTCAATACATATTATTGAAGGTGATATTTTGGTCCAAAGCTTGTTTTCAGTAAAATTTGATTGTGCTCCGTAAAACAGTTTTTATTCAGTAAGATTAAAAGTAGCATACAGTGCAAACCTAAAGCAATATTAATGCCCAAAATCTCATCGATGAAAAATATACGAGGGTTGTTTGATAAATTCGCGGAATTATTCTGTAATTAAAATTCGTGGTTGAATATAAGAATTAAATCTGTTTCGTGATAAATCTTAACTATTCGTTATTACGTGTGCAAAATATCAAAATGATACGCTCGCAAATAATTTTTACAGAAACCATTAAATAAGGCCATGTCTTGCCGGTTGCCTTCGGCCAGAGCGTCACGTAACGTCAAACCGCCGTAATTGACGTCAGGTCTGTGAAGATGATAATTAAGCGACCCGTTGAGTATTTCAATATTGTCTCAAACGACACCTTTGAAGTTCCTGTTTATGTGTTTGAACAATTAAATGTTTCCTTAACCCAGTCACTGATGAATGGCATGATAAACTAGCAATTTTCTTCAGTTCGTCGACAGTTTCGACATGCTGGCCAAATAACTATGATATTAGATTCGTACTGTCCAGGTATGGGGCATGCCTAGAGCTTTATATACATATATTTCTTTCTTTGTTTCAGGATCATGGTAACGAAGCCGCATTTCGCCAGTCGTTACAATTTTGTCCAATGATTTGTCGCACCTAGACTCATACCGCATCAGAAAATCTCAAGAATAGTAAGAAGACTGAACATGAGTCTTCGGGTCGACGTCTCGTACAAGACGAGAAGCCAAACTACCGGAAACCTTTAACATATTTATTCAACTCCTGTAAAATTATGATAAACGACTTAATCAATTCTAAAGAGACAACTTTACTGCAATATTCCGTACAGTCATGAGCACCTATCCGCCCTGACAAGCCCTGACACAAGCACTTGCACCGTGACTGACTGAAAGGTTTGTACGTTTCCTTGGACAGTCATCGCCATGTACCGATGTTTGTCTGTCTTTAACCATCCATGCCATGTCAATGCAAATGCTTTTCCACATATCGACACACTTTTCGACTTGCCCATTTCTCTTAATTCATCTGTAGGCGATAACTCTGAACAAACACAAAACATCTCGACGATCTCGCGCCACCAGGTCATCAGATGACGTCAGTTTTCTTCGACGATTTGCTTACGACATGATCTTGAAAACACTGTTTACATGTCAACTTTTGAAATATAAATGGAAAATTTTCAGAAAATGACTAAACAATGTCAAACAAGCGCAAGCTAGATTTCCTTGGTTCTAGCGTACATTGTTATGGTGTTCAGGCACGATTTTCATGAACAAAATTATTCTAAAACTGACCAAAGGCAACGTCTCGTTTATCGGTTGCTATGGAGACAGAAAAAAGTGCATTAGAGTGGGCAAAAATTATTGCCGTTTTTCTCCAAAATGTATGACACGATTTTCTATAGTAGTATGTAATTTCATTATTTTTGAACACGAAATAAAAAAATGAGAAACAAATTCCGCGAATTTATCAAACAACCCTCGTAGATTAAATATAAACATTACTTTTATTTACAAAATTACATATATGGAAGCCAAAATAGGTATACATGTACACATTGCCAGTTTTCTTTACTATTTGGTCACATTGCCTTTGCACCGTCATTAGTGACACTTTGGCATGCAATAAAGGTGAAGCCAAATATAATAAAATAGAAAAGACGTCTAGAACCCGTACAGTAAAGCACCCAAAGTTGCCCTTCCAAGTTTTAACCAATGTAATGTTTTTGCTCCAAGAGTCACTAATAAGTTTACATGATGTGGAAGGCCTCCAATGATTCAGTATAAAAGATTGTTACAGCTTTATATTCTTTTCAATTACACAGTTAGAAATGTACTTTTTTGTTTGAAAACGTTTCCCTATTGGGATAAAACAGAGTGCAATTATTTCTGCAAATTATTTCTCTAACCATAGCCTAAGATAAGTTTGGACTCGGGGGTTACTTTTTATCCGCCCAATGAATTTTTTTATTTGTACATATGTTGTAAAGTAACATTTCCTGAACTAATATAAAAAAAATCAGGGTAAGTTTCCTGACTCGTTTTCGTGTCAGAGTTATCTGCCCTTGAACAGTAATGACCATTTTCGCAAAATAATCCTTTTTTATGTTTTAAAGTCATATAACAATTAGTCATTCTGTGTGAATAATTTCAAATGTTATATCAATTTAGAGACTTACATTATTGTGTACAATTGTTATGAAATGATTAAAAGAAATATTTCAATATTTTTTTCAATTTGCCAAATAATTACCCAATGAATATTTTTTTGTTTTTGGATATTTTGAAGATAATACCAAGAGCTATTTTTACACAAAAGATTAGCAATCCTTTCCACGCAAATAAAAAGATATTTGAATTTACCCCACCCACCCTGTTTTAGCCTAATTATGACAAAAATATCTATATTTTCAAAAAAATACTAAAATTTCTAGCATATCTTTACATTAAGATCAATAAAATACTTCATTTGACATTCACCATCACAAAAAGGGGGAATGTTTCGATTTAAAAATTTGATGAAAATTGTAGCATGGGCATTTGGTGCCGCAGAATATACACAAAATTTGCTAGTCACATGGTCACTCTCCAAACTTACTTCAACCAGTATTGGACATTTTATACATATTTCCATGGTGTCATATGGTTAACATGTGGTTTAGCCATCAATAGCCCTTGATAGTTACATGGGAGCTGGATTGTCTATTTTTGAAGCTTTACAGCAATATATTTTAAAACTTTTATATGATAATCAAATCCCATCAAAGAAATCGGTGCTTTTTCTAATTTGCTTTTTCATGTTTCAAAAGATCTATTTAAAAAACTCGTGCTGTTAGCTTTCATGAATCATGGCTGACTAGAATAGTTCAAAGGGATTTTTATATAAAATTTCCTCTCATTTTTGTAAAAAAGGTACACCTGGGACAAGACCTAATGTGACCCTGGATGAAAATATTGTAACCAACTTTGAAGTCGTTGATCGAGACATTTTCAGGTATATATGGCATCCGGAAGTCAGTCATATTTGACGAACTTTTGGCAGCAAGGGCGGGTCAAGGATGGCAACACATATAGATAGAATGACCATTTAAAATTCAGCAAATTATTATAGGACTAAACGTTGGGGTTCTGGTCATCATGGGCAGTTCGTCCTACCTGTTAAGGTCGGTGCCTTTACCATTTACCATCACAACCCTATTTCACAAGAAGTTTCATATATCTTGGGACCTTTTTATTATGTCTAGAGGAGAAAAATTAGTTAACTGTGTCTGAAGCACAAAAACCGTTGGAAAACATTGTAGGAAAAGAAGAATGTGCTTTTTATTACTAGACCAAAGAAATTCACAATAGGCCTACTGTATATTGCAGTGTAACAACTTGCCCAAACCATATGTAACAATTTGCCACATTCGCATTTTTGAACTTTCAGATAATCACATGGGTAAACAGTGTGGCATTTGTAGAAAAAATAGATTTTAAAGAGACATATATTTATTTTTTCTGTGAAAACACATTTATAATGTAGGATGAGCTAACCGGGTGAACGGAGTCAAATGGAAATTTCAAAGAAAATTTACTTTCATAAGATTTTTTTCAGATTTTCATTTATAATTTGCATCTTTATCTTAATCTCCAAGATTGACTTTTGAGAAGTTTGTATAAAAGAAAAATAAAAGAAAAAAGATACCATATCATGAAAGTTAGAACATTGTGCGTGCGATCATTGTCGTGCAGCTGTAGGTGTAACAACTTGCTCCGTGTAACAGATAGACCCGGTCTCCCGTACTTACATATTCATACATGAAAACATGGAAATCGGTATAGGATTCATAGAGTTGTTGCCCTAGAAGACTGCATTGCATTTTTTAGACACCATGTATAATTTTTACGGTATTACTACGTACGTAGGCATCATCTAAGTAATATAATATATACATGTAGGTGATATACAAAAATGCAGTTGTATGGTTCGATCCGTTTCATATCGGTGGCAAAGCACAATGCAGGTCTCTTAACATGTTTTTACTCCACGGCGGAGCTTTTTTATTGCACTCTCCACGGCGGAGCAATTTTGCAAACTGCTTAAATTTCACGTTTCCATCAAATTTCGGAGGGTTATGGTCAGGCAGACCGCAGTTAGGCTCGTTCTGATAACACACAGCATGCTTTCGTACTCGGACAATTGTATTTTAGCTCCTTTTCTTCAAAAACACTGTAAATTTCTCCACGGCGGTTCCATCAGAAAACGCGTTTTCCAAATTTCGTTCTTCAATAACTTTTTTATTGCTGTGTGAAGAGACGTGAAATTAACATCCGATGATTGCTTTCGTTAAGGCGGGGGCACTCCACGTTAGTTTTTCAAAATCGGTCGAGAATTGGCGGAAATATTTGATAAACACTTACCTGAGTCGAGGAGATTTTCAACAAAATTTCCCACGGCGGAGCCGAAATTACCCATAATGCAGTTCAAACGTTGTACACCCTGTGTATAGACCGACTGGAAATGTGGAAATGAGAATATTACCTACGCTTTAATTGCATCACCTTGTAAAACACCAATTGTTATGAGTCGTTGTTGTAGAGATTTTCGAAGCATTTTATGTTTTTATGTTGGGCACGTCAACCCATAAAAGACCAAACTGTGAATTAAATATGTGGGGTTCGTGTATGAAACGCACGAGGTATATTTAAATTTTCTTTAGTTGGCCGGAAGTTACCATTTTGCTCAATAATTTTGCAACGTGAAAATGATACCAGTCAAGTTATGAAGTCATGGAATGATAAATACTATCGGCTTTTGATATTCCTTTACCGGGGGAAATTTTGCGCATAATGGAAAACGGAGTACTTATAAGTTTGGTTGAGTATAGTAAAAAGACACTATTTTTGAAAGTTTGGAAGATTTGATTTATTGGGGTTTTACGTCGTTTTCAACTACTAAGGTCATATCGCGGCGGCTGGAGCACCTAACCATGGATTCCTGGCGTTTCTCATACCGGTACTACCACAACACCCTTACCGAGCCTCCAGCTGCTCCCCCACATAGGTTCACGATATCAAACCATTGATGGGTGACAATTTTGTCAGTAAGGGTATTTGCCGGTTATCGAACCCGGGACCCCTCGAATGAGAGGCAGATGTGCTACCAACTGCGCCATGGCCGCGAAAAAAATGGAAGAGCATCGTTAAACCTGTGATGGTTTCACTGGTGGTGAACTCGGCCAAAGCGTGGGACGTTTTTTCGCAATCACTGTATTCCGTCGGTGTTGTTATAAAATATCGTAACTACGGCTTCGATTAAGCCGTAGTTACGAGATGTTATATACTCAGCAAAAGAGCTAACGCATCACTTTTTAAAATTGCATAACTTCTTTATTGTCAAAGATTTAGATTTGTAGCCTAATTTGGAAAATCTTTATCCCACAAGTTTCTGCACTCATTCATAAAACTATTTCTAAGTTTTCTTTCTTTTGTGACCGCGTCATACCAAAGAGGGGTCAAAACAGTTTTTCGGCTCCTGTAACTTGTGATCTTTTTTAATCATCTTTGTTTGACTTGATTTTGAAAGCTGGTTTATTGTGAAGTTAAAGTCTGAAAAAATCAATTTTCTATCTTACATAACAAGGGCTGTTCCGGGACAACGTAGCTCGCATAGACGCACCTTTTTGAAAGAAAATGTCAATTTTTCAAGGTCAAGGTCAAAAGGTCAAATTTTATAGTGTCAAGTGAAAGGTCTTGTTGGGGCCTGTCTATGTGTGAAATATCAAGACTGCATCTGATACAGTTCATAAGATATAGACCGATACGTTTTTGTCTACGTAACCTACGTCGCCGTCGACGCCATCAATGGCACCAACGGCAATAGTGATGTAACAATGCCTCTGTGGAATACATTACGCGCCCATAAAAATGTTAAAGCCGTCGGTTTGTTTTTGAAGGGTAACTTTTATAAACAGAAACTCTTTCAGCCAATACAAAAGGTTTGAAAGTTATGCGTGAATTTTCCATTTTAATCAAATTTCAAACTTTATGAATTTTAGAATTAAGGGTGTCCTGATTAAAAGTTCAATATTTTACAAGATACTGTAACATTTACTATGAAATTTCATAGATCTCTTATCAAATGGTGTTAGTCAGCATGTGCAAATTTTGAAGGTATTCTGTAGATTCGTTAAAAAAATATTAACAAAGATCTGAGTGATGCGTTAGCATTTTTACCGAGTATAATATTCTGTTTTTATTCGGGAGACAGGGCGGAGCTTAGTAAACGGTTCATTCCATTTAAGCTTGGGGAGAAACAACCTTCTCGATTAGCGGTAATTCGTCGGTATGGTTACAAAACATTATAACTACAGCGTGAATCAATCTGTAGCTACGAGGTTTATGACAACACATTTAACAATCGCGCATTGTTTCGATTTGAAAAATGTTCATGCTCGTGCCGCACGTTTTTTCTCTTCTATCAACCAAGGTATCGAGAAGTAAACTCGTCGAATAACTTCTTTATTTAGCAACACCCTGTCAGGTGAATAAAAACGGAATATAACAACACCGACCGTTTGTCAATACACAGCGGTAAACCCGGTCTATTTTAAAGTGACATTTCACAATTATTTTTACATAAATTTTAATTTTATTGTATCTGGAAGAGCATCTTTTCTTATGGAAATTCAGAAAATTTCAAGTCAAAATATTGAACCATTTACGAGAAATATATATTTTTGTGCTAAAATTAGACAAATTGTTGTGGACAACAGTTCAGATTTGTATAGAATTTGTCATTTCTGTCTCAACTTTAAAGGCGCATTTTTCCCTTATAAATAAGAACTTCAAAAAACTGATAGCATTTCTACGCATTAGAATAGACAATCTTTACATCAAGACATACTTTTAAAAAATGAAATAAATGTGAAATGTCACTTTAAGAACAAAATTCATTGTTATTAGAAAAATTATCCAATCAGATCTTTGAACTCACATTTAAACGCAAAATATCTGTTCCTTGTTGTAGCGAAAAACGCCCATCGCATTGGCCGAGTTCACCACCAGAGGGTTTGAAACAGATATAAAATATCCGATAAAAGGGAAATAATCCAAATATACCTGTTTCAACGTAGCACGAAGAGTTCTCTTTCTTTACATTGGTTCTGCGTGGAACATTTTGTCCTTAATTAGGTTTCCCTTTCCTAGCAAAGAATGCATAATATACTATCCTCAGTCGCAGTCGCAGACGTGTTCCAACGATAATATCAGTATTCTAATGTGTGCATTGTCCGTTACAGACTGTCCCAAAGCAAAAGTGTCTTTTTCTCGTGCCCAAGAAAGTCAAGTCACATTTAACTAATTACATGTAAATGTAAGCTCGATGAAAGTGTTATGTATTTTGTGAGTTTGTTGTATGATCGAACTTATCACCCTTGGAATGGACTCAATTCCTTCATTTATAAATCAACATAGAATCATTTCCTGAACAAGAAAAGTTAAAGTATAGAACAGTTGTATTTTGGTTTGGAAAGCATTTGGGAGAAAAGGAGAAAGTGATGAATGTCAAGTGCTTTCCCAATTCTGTTCGAGTTATATTATAAGGATTTGTGCATTAACTGGGTGACCACAACTGCGTTTAATAGGGAGCGATTTTATCGAGTTTACCGTGACGTAATTTCGGACAAACAATAGTATTTCGTATACATGTTGTCTTAAAATCTCGCACCAAGCCGTAGGTACGAGATTTTATGATAATACAGACGGTTTAGCAAAACATAAAAGTAAACCAAGTCGATTTTTAGCACAATATTAATCCCTATTCTGTCCATGTTCTTTGAAAATGATTTTGTACATTGAGTGACCGCAACTGCGTTTAAAATTTAGAATTCATTAAAATGTCGTTGTCTGAGGGAAATGTTAACACGTTTCGCAACACCAAATTTCAGACTAGTAAAATTTTAAAATGGCGCTGCTGAAAATGATTGGCGTCCTCGGTAGAAAATATGTATGGAATAATATTGTGTAGGAATTATTGAGAGAAAAGCAGAGATGGCTAAATATCAGCAATGTCTTCTTTTTTCTTAATATTTCCCAAATTATTTCTACTATGTACGCCAAAACCAGGTCTTGTTTGGGGAAAGGTTAACCAAGCTACAAAGGAATTCATCGCCGCTTTTCAACAAAAACCTCGTAACTGCAGCTTAAAACAAGCTGCAGTTACGAGATTCTTGTTGAAAAGCAGCATTGTACTTTCTCAAACACTTTCATCATTAATATTACGGCACACACAAGATGGAGGTCGACTCTAATGTAGACGATACAGTCGTCATTTCTGTGGAACTTAAAACTACACAGTTTGAGGGTATCTGTTTGTATTTTTGTCTGTCTTTCTGTTTTTCTGTCTGTTTCTTTGTCAGTTTTCGTCTATCTTGTTATCTGTCTCTCTGTCCATCATTCTGTCCACTTCTTTGTTTGTTTGTGTTCAATCGAGAAGGATTAAAATAAGTTGAAGAAACTTGCTTCTCAATCGATGTAAAATAGATGCGTTCAAAGGAACTTATGAAGAAGTGTCTGTCTGTCTTTTTGTCTGATTTTTATTTGACGTATTGCTTCCTATTGTTGGTCGTGTCTTGAATTAATGTATTCTTTATTAAGCAGAAAAGAATATTGTTGCTTACCAGCTAAAACCTCGTTACTGTTAACCCATTACCAAACAACAAAATTTTAGACGGGTCCGAATTCAAAGATGTTGCAGACGACAATTTAAAATCAATGATTTTCAACATTTTTGGTCATTTGTGTAGAAAACATTGTGGGAAATGAAGAAATTGCTTGTCACAAGCAATTTCTTCATTTTCCTCAATGTTTTTCAAAGCCTTTATCTTAAGGAGAGTCAAAAAGAGTCACTGTAGGGTAATGGGTTAAGCTGCTGTCGTTGAAAAAACTCGTCGAGACGATTCTAATGGGTATCCAAAAGAAAGGGTTTGGATATGAAATAACAAATCTAAAATATCTCTATCCCCTCTTTATCTGTAACTCTACTTTTTGACAACAATTTTGTTTCAGACATCAACACCCCACTGACGACCATAGAGAAAGTGAAGGTTAGTGTTCTGATGTTCCTACTGTACGTCATCGGGATTACAGCATGTGTTCTGACAGTTGTCTGCAACAAACAATAAATATAGCCTATGTAGGCTACAATCGCAAAGACTTAAATTCATACCCTAATGGCGAATGACAATGTTTTCAAGTGGATCTTTTCTATTTCATGACGTCTCTGAAGTCAACGTCATTGATCTGATGTTCCTACTATATACGCCATCGGGATTACAGCATGTGTTCTTACAGTTGTCTACAACAAACAATAAACATTGCAGGAAGAAAACGATCTCTTTAGAGATTTGGGACACTGTCGCTTGACAAACAATAGAATTTGATTATAATACAATTAGTCATAAACTGAGAATAAATGTTAAGACATGACATAAATATACAAAGACACAGATCTGAACAATATGTGTACGAAATAGACCTAATATCATTCGAAATATCATTATCTGTACATGACCGTTTAAAGTAGTCTAACCGTAATGTGGCCATTCTGAGCTTCGTGCGGAGCCGTAACTTTTCGGCCGACGTCGTAAACATTCGGCGGTGGAAAGTGTCGATTTTCTCTAACTCGTAATGTGGCTGTATACTAGTACCGATCGGATAGGCCTACATTACGATTGTTTACGACGTCAAACGTTATATGAATCTCAAAATGACGAAATTAAGGGTAGCCTACCTTAAATGGTATTTCAAATTATAACAACACATGTGATTAAGATAGATTTAAACATCTTAAAGATGTCTCCATATTCATAGCATGAAATACATTATCCAGCTAGCTTATTTTGTTCCGATGTCTGTAATAAATATGTGGATTTAGCCTGGCTCGGTTTTTTAGATTTATATTTCAAGTAGTAGCCTAGTTTAACTAAAAGTTTTAACTTGCATTAACCCTCCACCAACACACCCACCGACCCCCCCCCTCCCCCCCCCCCCCCAAAAAAAAAGGGGGGGGGAGAGAAAAAACGTGCAGCTTCAATTAATAACCTCTTGGACCAGAATTATCCATATGTAGGACCTGTTCTGATGCATTTGAATGATGATTGTTATTCCACTTATAACCCCCAATTATTCTTAAGTTGATAAATATGATTACTCTTATAAACCCTTTTATATACCTTTATTTATTTCCCAAACAAGATCTGATTTTGACGTCCTTGCCAGAAGAGGTTTTGGAACACATTGAGCAAATACAAGGAAATGCCGATAACTAACAATATCTCAATGATTTCTGTGCTTGTATAGCTCACGATAAATGACCTGGCAGAGCATCTCCAGCTAATAGCCAGAGATGCTTTGCCAGGTCATTTATCGTGAACTGTACAGAAATTCTGTCTTTATCAACAAGTATAGGCATATAGGCTATTGTTGTATGCAGTGTTGTTTCGGAAAAGGTTAGTCCTTGAAATTATGGTCTCTTCGTCATGGAATTAAATATTTTAACCCTATATCCCAAACGGCAAAAATTGGGACTGTTCCCGTGTTAAAGCTTCTGTGAATGATGAAATAGGTGTTGATTAAGGTGGGATTTGTATACATTATAGCACGGAAAATATTGAGACAAAAGGAGAAAATGTTGCATTTCCCAAGCAAATTCTATTAGGACCGGGAGTCAAAAGCAGCTCTTGTTTGGCAGAGGGTTAAACAGTTGTTTTAAATTACTTTAGTCGAAATGAAATATAGTAGTAAAGACGGAATGTTCATAGTTTTGAGTTATTTCCTAGTTGTTCTTCTGTACTTCAAATTATGAACGTATATTGATTAGCAACAAAGATGGTTTTACATTATCTTTTAAATGTGTTGTTTTGGAAAGGATTGGTCATAGGCGTAGCAACCCGTAGGCAAAAACGCAATTGCGTACACATCGCAAAAAAAAATGTGGATGTTTGTTGTTCTTCTATACTTCAAACTTTTTGCTGAGCAACAAAAATGATTTTACAAATCTTTTAAAAGAAACTTAACATGGGTCGGAAGAGTCGAGCTCCGGATATATCGGAGTTAAATGGCACATTGGCAAAACAAATTGTATGCCTAGTCCTAAATCTACCGTATGCCTATACAGTTTTCGAAACCAGACGTGTGTTTATGATCAGTATAAGCATGAATATTCGCAAGCCAAGAAGTAGATAGATCTATTAGAAAGATCTATCCCCTTCCCGAAATGAAAAAAAAATGAGCAGTCCAATTTCAAAGCTGCTGCAGACAACAAAATTATGTTGATAAAAATCGGATTTGTGTACGATATAGGCTGTTATATCACTTGTTACAATATTGAAACAAAAGGAGGAAAATACTGAGTAAGCCCTACATGTTTCATCCTATCTATCTTTCTATGGCAGGTGCTCGTCTGTGCTGTAGCCTAATAAAAAATGTTAGTCATTGGTTAGAGTGCCAAATTTTAAAAGTATTGTGAGTGTTAGATCTAGATTAAAAGAGCTGATAAAACATATTTTGGTCATTCAGGGACGGCTCACTATCTGAAAAGAATCAAGACTCTTTTTGAACGCTGCAATATCAGGTTGCTGTACAATTGTTTCTGGTAGGCTGTTCCATAGTATCACTGTGTAGGGAAAAAAAGAATATTTAGAGTAGGCTGCATTTGTGAAGATCTGTCTGAAAGATGCTGTGTGCATATGTCGGGTGGTCCTCACTGGTCTTTCGAGATAAGCTGGTACGGACACTGCGACAAAATTATTATAGATTTTATAAAACATGGTGATTCTGGAAATGTCTCGTCTGTATTGAAGAATTTGCCAGCCAAGCTCCATCTGCATGCAGGTAACACTGGCATGCAGGTAACACTGTCGTAATAAGAAAAAAATATTTTGAACCCATCTTGCTGCTCTTCTTTCTACTTTTTTTGTACTTTTTCCACTTTGTTGATATAGGATTTTGTGTAGGGACTCCAAACTGTTGATGCGTACTCTACCTGCGGTCTCACTAAAGTTCTGTTCGCCGTTTCTCTGATCTTATTTTGGTCCAGATGTTTCTGTGGAGAAAACCTTAAGTTTTACTAGCATTTGATGTTATATTGACATTGTGTTTGTTCCAGGAAAGATCTCCAGATATTGTAACTCTCATGTATTTGGCATTGTCCACAGTCTCTAGTATTTGTCCATGTAACCTGTAATCAAAGGAAATCTTTTCTTCTTTTTAGTAATACTTAGTACAATGCATTTGCTAGGATTAACATCTCCTACGTTTTCTCCCATTGCATTAACTTGTCTAGGTCTTCTTGTAGGGTCAAACAGTCTTGCTTGATGCTTATAGCTAAATAAACGGCAGTGTCATCTGCAAACAAATGAACTTGTGATGTGATGGTATTAGGAAGGTCATTTAGATTTATATACCACAGAAACAAAAGAGGGCCAAGTACGGATCCCTGATGCACTCCAGGCGTGACTGGTACTTCTGATGAGCATCCACCTTCTAAGACTACTTTTTGTGTGCTGCCTATAAGAAAAGATTTAATCCATAAGAGTGTAGCTTTGTTTACACCATGCTCCTGCAATTTATACTAAAGTTTTAAGTGGCTAACTCTGTCAAAAGTCGTCCGACGTGACTTAGATCTGCGGTAAGGAACAGTAGTCCTAGTCTCTGCTTTAGAAGTTGAGGCAGAGTATCATAATTATAAGATTTTTCGTTTTCAAATACTATATAGATCTAGTAGATCATCTATCCAAGAAATAACAGGCATAGCTGCACATAATCTCCGTGATCAGGGGTGATGCAGTAGAGATGTACAGCGTACAGTGCCCCGCTAAATTGCTCATTCGAATATTCTCGGTTCTTATCGTTACTCAAGAACCCCTCGAATGTATTACAGAACTTGCCGGCATGAGCAGATCCTTCCCATATCTCTCCGCATGCATAACAAGGTAATCAGGTCAATAACAACGGAAGTAGACCAAACAACCATTTAAATCTACGCCAGAAAAATATTTGAAACAAACAGCGTTCAAAAGTCGACTGTATCCTCATAAATGTGACAAAATTTTACCAGATAAAATAATTGATGTGATTTACCGATTATTGACAGTATATTTCACTTGAATTATAACGTTAGCTAAAGGATTGATTTGTTTTGATGACGTCATTTACGCGCGTCTACTTTCACGTTCAATATGGCGGTCACTGTATTACGCTCGAGATCATGTTGCAACCACGTTCCAACGCGGCAAAAGGTTGCAAACAGTCTCGAGGTTCGCGATTGGACAGGGGATTTAGTCTAACTTTTGTAGAACTTTTTCATCCAGTCTAATTTCCAAAGGGAAATCACTCTCGCAGATACCGGTACAGACAACAAAAAATGTGAGAATATTCTTTATTTTTTAGTTGAAAGTCATGATTATATTCTGTTTAAACAACTGAACATATTCCATTTAGTCATATTCAAGTATACACATCATGTATCCATTTTATTTGGTTCTACGATAAACGTTTAATTTCAGGTGTATCGAAAATGCACAATCATTTCGCAGTTTCGGTTTTCTTTCTCAGCCATGCGTCAAACATGAAAAACATTATGAACGTGTATGTCTAACGAAGAAAAATGTGAAAACAGTAAAATAAATGTAAACATTTGCAGAACAATTACATTGCAAAGACTGAAGGAAAGAGGAAAACTGGTTGTCAGTATTTTCTCCTTTTCCTTTTATGTTTTGTAACCTTTGCTTCTACTTCTACAGGTTGTAGTACAGAATCCTAGTTCTGGAATATTCTCGTACTGGCGCATTGCATGGTGTGAGAAAGTTCTTTGACATATTTACAGTGACTTCTGGTGAATGGTTAAAAGTTATATAGATACAGTGCAGTTAACCCTTTCCCAAACAAGACCTAGTTTTGACGTCCCTAATAGAAAAGGCTTGGGAAAACATTGAAACAAAAGAAGAAACTGCTGATAACCAGCAGTTTGAACTTTCTCCTTTTGTCTCAATATTTTCTATGCCATATTTTACACAAATCTTATCTTAGATAACATCCATTTTGTCATTTGTAGCTGTTTTCGAAGTGGATAACCGTAAAATTTTGTCGTTTGGGAAAGGGTTAAAAACGGTCCAGTACGAGTTAGCGGATGGGTCCAGTACGAGTTAGCGGAGCTGTACACTGGGCACTTCCCTCTTGAAGCTGTCGAGAGTTGTGCAGCTTACGATTGTCTGGGGAAGGCTATTCCACAACCTGATGGTGTCTGGGAAGTAGGACTTCTGATAGATCAGGGTTTGGGCAAATGGTACTAGGAATCTCCGGTCATGTCCTCTCACTGATGTAGTTGGGATGAGGTATGTCATTGGCACATCCACCAAACCATGGACGATTCTGTACATCATAGTGACTTTTGTCTGGGCTCTCCTTTCCTCGAGTGTTGGCCATGAAAGATCATGCAGGAGGGTTGTTACACTGGTCATATGTTAATCCGAGTCTTCTCTGATGTAAATACGCTCTTTGATATTTTGATTTTTCGCTATTTACATCAGAGAGCATTGCTCTTTGAAAAAATCAAGAAGTTCGCAACAAATTGTTGCGCATCGTTCACCGTCCGATCTTAAACGCTATCGTTAAAACCCCTGATGATATCGATAAATGAACCATTTATTGTTATGGCTGCTGAAAAAATTACGACCAAAAAGTATTTCTAAAAGGTTAATAGGCAATGTTTTGCAACAACCCTCACCTGAGCAGCCTTTGTTTACCTTGACCTTCCATTCAAAACCAAAGGTTATACTCATCCAGCAGGCCGATTTGAAATGAAATTTTTGGTTGGGTATGACAAAAAATGATTTATTGATCTATACCCTACAGTGTTTTACCGAATGATTCGATATGATACACAAAAACAAAGCTTCAAGTTACTTGTAACGTTACCGAACTTTCCGCTGTTTTCAAAGAGCAACGCTCTCTGATGTAAATAGCGAAAAATCAAAATATCAAAGAGCGTATTTACATCAGAGAAGACTCGGATTAGTCATATGTCTAAAGTCCGAGACTACCATTCTTGCTGACCTCCGCTGCACCATTTCCAGTTTCCCGATATTGTCCTGAGTATGTGGATCCCAAAAAACTGCGCCATATTCCATTATTGGTCTAACAAGGGTTGTGTTTACAACAGAGTTGTTTAGCTTGTTTTGGGCAGTGTTGAAGATTTCTCTGGAGGAAGGATCTAGTGTTGTTTGCTTTCTTTGTAATAGTGTCTATGTGATGGTTCCATTTCAGGGTTTTGTGGATGTTAATTCCTAAATATTTTGCAGATTCGACTTCTTCTAATCTGTGGCCATGGATAGTGTTCTGACTTCTAATAGGTTTTTAGCTCACCTGAGCACGAAGTGCTCAAGGTGAGCTATTGTGGTCGCTTTTTGTCCGTCGTCCGTCCGTCTGTCCACAATTTGTTGTTACCACTCTAGCATCCAACAATATTGACCAATCTTGACCAAACTTGAACAAAATATTTATGACCATAAGCTCTTGGATGATTTCGATTTTGGGTCAGATCGGATCAGGAAGTCCGGAGTTATGCGCCCTTTGTTACCACTCTAGCATCTACAAATATTGACCAATCTTAACCAAAATTGGTAAAATTATGTATGATGATAAGTTCTTGGATGAGTTCGATTTTGGGTCAGATCGGTACAGGAAGTCCGGAGTTATGCGCCCTTGAATATCAAAAATCGCTAGTTTTGACTTTGTTACCACTCTAGCCAGGGTTCAACATTAACCTGTGCCCGACAGACATTAACTGCCTGCTGCTTGGTCAGGGCTAGTTAGATCCCCAAGATGCAGGACCGACTGGTAAGCCTCATTTCAAATCTTAGTCACTATAACCATAATAAAAGCATGGGATATATGACACAACGAGAAAATAGGTCCCTTCAAACTTTCATCATTTGTGATTCAAAACTTGTCTTTTAGCTTCTGAAAGGATTATTGTTGTTTACTCCTTTCCCTTATTATCCAAATATTTGGTCAGCACCAGTGCATATTTGGTCAGGGCTAGCAGCACCTGGCAGCAACAAGCCCGACTGTCTGGTTATGAAAAAAATTAATGTTGGACCCTGCTAGCATCTACATATATTGACCAATCTTAACCCATTACCAAACGACAAAATTTTAGGGCAGTCCAAATTGAAAGATTCTGCAGACAACAATTTGAAGTGAAATAAATTCTAAATTTTTAGGTCTTTTGGGGTGAAAAACATTGTGGGAAATGAAGAAATTGCTTGTCACAAGCAATTTCTTCATTTTCCACGATGTTTTCCATGGCCATTATTTTGTGGGGAGTCAAAAAGAGTCATTGTGTGGTAATGGGTTAACCAAACTTGGTCAAAACATTTATTACAATAGGTTCTTAACCCTTTCCCAAATGGCCAAAATTTAGACTTTTCCAATTCGAAAGCTGCTTCAGAGGACAAATTGGTTTAAATTCACATGGAAATTGTGTATATTATGGCTCAGAAAATATTGAGGCAAAAGGAGAAAATGCTGAATATCAGCATTTTCTTCTTTTGTCTCAATGTTTTCCAAAGCCATTTCTAATGGCGGACGTCAAAACCAGGTCTTGTTTGGGAAAGGGTTAAATGAATTTGATTTTGGGTCAGATCGGATCAGGAAGTCCGGAGTTATACACCCTTGAATATCAATAATCACTAGTTTTGACTTTGTTACCACACTAGCATCTACAAATATTAACCAATCTTGACCAAACTTGGTCAAAACATGTATGACAATAAGCTCTTGGATGAGTTTGATTTTGGGTCAAATCGGATAAATGGAAGTCCAGAGTTATACACCCTTGAATATCAAAAATGGCTAGTTTCGACTTTGTTACCACTCTAGCATCTACAAATATTGACCAATCAAGACAAAACCTGGCTAGAATGTTGGTAACTATACAATAATGAATGAGTTCAATTTTCAGTATCATCGAAATAGGAAGTCTGGAGTTATGTGCCCTTGAATTTGACAAATTTACCATTTTTGACTTTGCTTACACTTTAGCATCTACATTTATTGACCAATCAAGACAAAACTTGGCAACACTGTTGGTAAACATAAGATGCTGAATGAGTTAAATTTTCAGCTTGATCGGACCAGAAAAAACAGAATTATTGGCCCTTTAATTTCACAAAATTGCTGTTTTTGACTTTATTTTCTCCCTAAAAAACACAAATATTGACCAATCAAGACACAACTTGGTCACAATGTTGGTGACCATGAGATCTTATATGATTTCATTTTTCATATTGATCAGACTAGAAAAAACAGAGTTGTGTGCCGTTGATGGTGAAAAATTGCCGATTTTGTTTTTAATTTCACTCAAACAGCAATAAATATTGACCAATCAAAAAACAACTTGGACATAAGGTTGATGAGAATATCTTTATCAGAACAGAGTTATGTGCCCTGGATTATGATAAAATTGATGTTTTTTTATCGACTTGAGAGCGATCCAGGGCCATCTTGGCCCTCTTGTCTTTTGTTTGTTACATGTATGACTTGGCATTTCTGAAATTCCATCAGCCAGTCTTTTTCCCATCTCTGTAAAGAGTCAAGATCTTTTGTAAGGCTTCTGTGTCTGCTGATGATTTGACAGTACAGTAAAGGACGCAGTCGTTTGCAAATAGTCTTGTTGTGGATCCAGCTGAGGTGTAGTTCGGTAAATTGTTTATGAATAACAGGAATAGCAGCGGTCCCAAGACACTCCCTTGAGGTACACCTGATTGGACAGTGACAGTGTTTGATGTAATGCCGTCTAGATTCACGTGTTGGGTGCGATCGCCAAGGAAGCTGCCAATCCAATTCTTCATATTACCTCTGACACCGTAGAACTCGAGTTTGTGGAGGAGTCTCTTGTGAGGCACCTTGTCAAAAGCTTTTGAAAAATCTAGCAGTATGACGTCTGTCTGGCCCATGGTATCGCATGTCTTGGCTAGGTCTTGGATGGTTAGTATAAGTTGCGTCTCACAAGACCTTTTTCGTCTGAAGCCGTGTTGGTGCATCTGTCAGGATAGAATTTTGGTCCATATGGCTCATGATGGTGCTACTCACAATGTGCTCGAGAGTTTTGAAAGCAATGGAAGTTAACCCTTTCCCAAACGACAAAAAATTGGGCTGTTCCAAATTCAAAGATCATGCAGACGACAATTTCATGTGGATGAATTTTTGCTTTTTTGGGTCTTTTAGGGTAGAAAACATTGTGGGAAATGAAGAAATTGCTTGTTACAAGCAATTTCTTCATTTTCCACAATGTTTTCCCAAGCATTTTCTTGTGAGGGAGTCAAAAGGCGACTTTAAGGTGTCACTGTGTGGGAAAGGGTTAAGGATACTGGCCGGTAGTTCTCTGCTTTGCTCTTGTCTCCCTTCTCATAAATTGGGACCACACTGGCTGATTTCCAATCTTTTTGGATGATGCCCTGGTCTAAGGAGGCTTGATACAGGAGTGTGAGTACCGGCGCCAGCTCACTAGAGAGCTCCTTCAAAAGTCTACCTGGTATTTCGTCTGGTCCTGTAGCTTTATGAGGTTGCAGAGAAGCAAGAAGTTTTCCCACTCCTTCCTGGGTGACTCTGATGTGGTCCATAGTTGCAGCGTTTTTTCTCGTAGTTTTGGGAACGGGTCCGAAACCAGACAAATTGGGAAAAATGTGTTATTTTGTCAAAAATTGGGAAAATATTTTCATCACAGACTCCAACAAAAATTGAGTCCTGTGCATAGTTAACTATATGGAATTAGTCTAGGAGCCAGGTCCTGGAATGGAACTTTTCTTGCAACCGGTGACCTATAAAATTTTGAGTGGTATTTTTCAATACATTAGGGTCCCAAGCTTTGGTTAAGGGTGGATGACATGCTTAAAAGTGGTAGGATTTTTTTTAAATCAAGGTCAAAGGTCATTCGGTGCACTTCTCATACATACCTCCTAAAATATCCCATAACTTACTCATTTATTAAGCTAAAACAATTATTTTGGTATCAAAATGAAGCTTATGATTTGCACTTTGACTTACATGAATAATATACAATTTCTTGATTTTTAATATTTTTGAATATTCATAAATATAGCAAAAATTGGCTAAAAATCACCAAAATAAGTTTTGTCTACAAGTGAAAAAAAAGTTTTAAAAATACCAAAGGTATGTTTTTGTGGTTGAAATCATACTAAAAAAATTGCCCATAAACCAGTTCTTGACTTATATGTATTTCTTAACAGAATTAGTCTTTAGCTTAGGCTTGTAGTCATAGGTAAAAGTGGGTGCGGTAATTTTTCCCTAAAATTACAAAACATGCAAACATTGATGTAACAATATATCTTACATATAAATGTGATGTTTTATTAGAATTTATTGTTTTGAAATCATATTTGCAGGGATTTGTAAAGCTTTTAATGAATTTTCCTGAAAATCAATTAGAATTTTAAGGGCCTAAATAACAATTCAATAAAACAGCATACGAGATGGATACAGGTCATATCAACACCACAATGTCAAAATAATGACTCTTAATGAATATTTATCAAGTATCTAGTACAATTAAATGAAACAAGGCACAGATTAGCATAGTCAGCAGCTGAAAATATTCCTCTTTCTATCTTACGGGTAAAGGACATTAAAAAGACTTTCAGGAATCAGAACAACATGGGGATGGTCAGAATTTGTTTTGTTGTGTATGCATTGCTTTTATAGACCCAAAAGGAAAGCCATTTTAGAGCTGGATCTAAATTTTTCACTTTCAAGGTTCAGTGTCACATAAATGTTACTATAAATATAAAGTGCGGTTAGTTAATTATGTATACTTGATTTAGAAGAACAGACTTGATTTAGAAGAACTAAATGAACTTCATTTGAAATTTCCTTGTGCAGAAATAATCTAGCTATCCAGGTTGCCCATTCCATACAATATTTCATAAACATATTTCCTATCGTTTTGTATGTCCGACAACCTAGCATGGGTCTCTTTAAAGATAATTACGAAACTGCCGTCATTGCAATGCTTACACCTGAAAGCCTTACGAGAACATTCATATACATAAAATGTAATTTGGAACAGAATATTCCATTCTGTGAATACATACCAATATCATCAGTCTAGAATCTGGATGTTCTGATGTGTGGTTATGAAGGTCTCCAAGAGTAACCATGAACATGTTAGTATCGTATATTCGTGTATGTACATGCCTTCAATAGGGACAACAGAGGATCTGGGACCCGTATTACTAACGATCGTACGTTTGATTTTTGCATAATTACTTGTAACAACAGCTCTGATTGTCTCAGTCGGATTTCTCGTGCAATCAGATCTCCTGTCACACAGTTTACACAAAAACTTAATCGTAAGATGTTTTGTAATACGGGACCCTGGTCTTTGAGTTTAATTAATTTTGTGACCCAATAAGTTTTGATTGTACTCAATAGGCCCTATATCTCTTATTATGCAAATTATTTATTGCATGTGACATTTTGTTACGAGTAAATAGTAGAAAATAAAGATACCACAATTGTTGATCCATCCTTCACAATCCCATCATGATAACATAACTTTGTTTATTGATCGACGACTGTAATACGTATTTGAGTAGACACGGAGAAACTTTTGGTTTAAAAAAGTGGAAATCTTTGGACCTGTGGTTGTCCACAACAATATACCTGACAAAAATCTGGACAATGTTTTACTTAATACATGGCTAAAACTATTCCTAGTAAATCGTGCATCTTTCATTTGTATCTATATTAAAGAAATCATTGAATCTTTCCCAAACAAGACCTTGTTTTGACGTCCCTAGGAGAAAATGCTTCGGAAAACATTGATGCAAAAGGAGAAAATTCTGATTATCAGCATTTTCTTTTGCCTCAATATTTTCTAGGCTATATTGTACACAAATCTAATCACCCATTTGTCGTTGTAACTTTTAAACCAACTGAGATGAAATTTAAACACATATACTTTGAAGAATTATACATTTGATCCTGGAACAAAAACGCTGCTGTTTGGATAAGGGTGCATTCGACAGGGTGGGGTCACGTTGAGCGGGGAAACTTTTGACAATTTGCAAAGATGTGACTTATGAATCGCTTTTAAAGCAATCATATTTTGTATTTTGACTTCAACAATTGTCCAAAATGCTTGTTACCTTTGAGCGGACATTTTTCTCAGCAAACGTAACATCATCGGCTGACATTTGGAGTCATCAATTTGCTTAATACGGCAATTTCACAATAAAGTGTCCACAGAAAAGTTGACCTTGTTATAATAGATGTTCTGGGCTATTTACACACTATTTAAAGTCAAAATGCTTTAAAATTGCCCACAAGCCACCACATTACCCTTCAAAATGGTATATGACATGCATATATACATGATTTTTTCACATTAGGGCAAAATGTTGTCGGAAATCAGTCATTTTTTTACGTTATGCTGTAACATTGAAAAATTAGCAATTTTCATAGCATTGTTTTAGATAAATAAAAGCATAACCTTAAGAACCTTAGTTATTGTACAAATAGCAGGTTTCCTTAACTTTTGCTCACTTTTTACCCCATGCAATTTGGTGAAAAATTAAGAATTTTACAACAATTTGCATGAATGACGTGGTCCGTTATGCGTTTTACATTTTGTCAGATATCTTTTGTTAAATGCCTTCTTTTGAGTGCATAAATAGCACTAACAATACTAAATTTATACTGGAAAGCATCTAGAGATGCCATCATGTACAAATAACAATATCTGATACAAGCCTAACGTCAGATGTGGTTTCTATACGTCTTTACATTTCAAGTAGCTGTTTCTACGAAAATTTGTGTAGTGTCCGCAACACAAACAAATGCTTGCCTGAGTCTGCTATTCCTAAGCTCATGAAGTTATCAATTTGCATATTGAAACATACTGCTGTACTCTATCAATGGCCAAAATATTGGAGGCTTCTGCTTCAGACTTAGAAAATAAAAGCAGAAATGGTTGCAGTGTAGTGTCCGCAACAGTCCGTAGTGTCCGCAACGCTAAATAAAAATGGAATTAAAAGCTGTTACATATTGTCATATTTAGTAAAAAAACGTGTTTCACCATCTGTTAACTATGGTTGCTCTATGGTAGAGAAGTTATTAATCCAATTAGTTCAATGATAAGCTTTAAATATCTTTCATAGCAGCATAACTTAATGGTTAAATAAAATATGTGTTGTAAATAATGTGATTTTTACATTTGGCTTTTATGCATTTTTTTTGTGCTGTTTCAAACTTAACATATAAAACGAAGAAATGTAATGATGCCTTTTTGTGTTTTGTTTATGCCTTGGCAAAATATATTGATACAAAAAGCGTTGCGGACACTACACATTTGGGCATTTATATAACTGCATCTCTCAAATGACATTCCTGTTTCACATCTGATGTAACAATGGCACAACCAAGGTCCAAAGGAATTTAAGAATAAGACCATGTAAAAAAGCCTCTTATTACAACAATGCATGCATGAATTAACCTGGTTAAGAAGATGTGAGATGCAGAATCAGAAACATGAAAGACTCCAAATAGTTGTTGAGCAACATTGAAGGTTTTGCTTGATCAAAGCCAATGTCTAGCTGTCATGTAGCATAGCACTCCAAACAAATGTCCTGTACACTCAACCCGAGTCTTGCTTGAGAGGTGATGTGATGTTACACTGATGTCAGTCATCTAAACTTTTTCCAAGCAATCTTTACATGTGTGATTTCGGCCACCCCCTGCTGATCAATCATATCATGCATATATCAGAAGAAAAGCACCACTTCAAGCTTGTCTATTCTGACCTGGACCTCACTTTGTGGTCAACTGTAAGTGGGGGCAGTATCCTTGCATCTAGTGCATCTGAAGCCTGGCTTCACTGTCAATCTTTTAAGTCAGCTACATTTCTTGCACATCCATTTCTGGCAACCGTCGCTTTGTATGCTGTTTGTACCTACTCCTTTGAGGCAAATTGCTCATGAAAAGCTGCCAGACTCCTGCAATTGATCGGGACTCCTATCACATCATCACTTTCGTATTTCTTACATTGACTCTCAAATCCTTTTTGTCGAGCCCGCTTGCGGTGAGCTCGACATAGTTGTCACAATGGCGGTTCGGTGTATGTGCGTTAGTGCGTTAGTGCGTTAGTGCGTGCGTCCGTCCGGATGGAGCTTGTCCGGGCCATAACTTCACCATGGATGGAGGGATTCAGAAATAACTTGGCACAAATGTCAAGCTCAGTAAGGCGGAGTGTCGCGTGCAAGAACCAGATTCCAAGCTCAAAGGTCAAGGTCAAACTTGGAGGTCAAATGTCAAAAATGAGAAGATTTTTGCTTGTCCGGGCCATAACTTCACCATGGATGGAGGGATTCAGAAATAACTTGGCACAAATGTCAAGCTCAGTAAGGCAGAGTGTCGCGTGCAAGAACCAGATTCCAAGCTCAAAGGTCAAGGTCAAACTTGGAGGTCAAATGTCAAAAATGAGAAGATTTTTGCTTGTCCGGGCCATAACTTCACCATGGATGGAGGGATTCAGAAATAACTTGGCACAAATGTCAAGCTCAGTAAGACAGAGTGTCGCGTGCAAGAACCAGATTCCAAGCTCAAAGGTCAAGGTCAAACTTGGAGGTCAAATGTCAAAAATGAGATGATTTTTGCTTGTCCGGGCCATAACTTCACTTCACCATGGATGGAGGGATTCAGAAATAACTTGGCACAAATGTCAAGCTCAGTAAGGCGGAGTGTCGCGTGCAAGAACCAGATTCCAAGCTCAAAGGTCAAGGTCAAACTTGGAGGTCAAATGTCAAAAATGAGAAGATTTTTGCTTGTCCGGGCCATAACTTCACCATGGATGGAGGGATTCAGAAATAACTTGGCACAAATGTCAAGCTCAGTAAGGCAGAGTGTCGCGTGCAAGAACCAGATTCCAAGCTCAAAGGTCAAGGTCAAACTTGGAGGTCAAATGTCAAAAATGAGATGATTTTTGCTTGTCCGGGCCATAACTTCACCATGGATGGAGGGATTCAGAAATAACTTGGCGCAAATGTCAAGCTCAGTAAGGCAGAGTGTCGCGTGCAAGAACCAGATTCCAAGCTCAAAGGTCAAGGTCAAACTTGGAGGTCAAATGTCAAAAATGAGATGATTTTTGCTTGTCCGGGCCATAACTTCACCATGGATGGAGGGATTCAGAAATAACTTGGCACAAATGTCAAGCTCAGTAAGGCGGAGTGTCGCGTGCAAAAACCAGATTCCAAGCTCAAAGGTCAAGGTCAAACTTGGAGGTCAAATGTCAAAAATGAGATGATTTTTGCTTGTCCGGGCCATAACTTCACCATGGATGGAGGGATTCAGAAATAACTTGGCACAAATGTCAAGCTCAGTAAGATGGAGTGTCGCGTGCAAGAACCAGATTCCAAGATGAAAGGTCAAGGTCAAACTTTGAGGTCAAATGTAAAAAATGAGTTGATTTTTGCTTGTCCGGGCCATTCCTTAATTTGGCACAAATATTCTTTGGATGGCCCTCTACCAAGATTGTTCAAATTATCTCAATCCGTAAAAAACATGGCCACGTACAGCTACGTGCAGCTAATTTTCGTACTTCTCAGAATGTTCAAATTATTCCGATCCGTACAAAAAATGGGTGCCAGGGGGCATGGCTTATTTTCCTTATATGTGACCCGTCGCGCTAAAAGGGACCTTATCGGATTTGTGAAAAGTATCGACCCTAGTCCGTCTGCGCAGTCCGCGCAGCCTGACTAGGGTCGAAACTTTTCACGTTTAAGTATTTTCTGAATCTAGAATGTTTTCTCTACCTTACAATATTTTCGTTTTCCAAATACGACATCGGATGGACTTCTGCTTGGTCTGGTATATTTCTCGGAATTTGGTTTTATGGACTTAGCATAAGGTCCCTTTTAGCGTGACGGGTCACATATGTATACTCAAATTAATCCATTCTGGTATCTCGTTATAAATACATAGACATGTAATATTTTGTGAACAATAAACTGTCTCACCATGATCCCCATCATTCCAACTTATTTTGTCCCCACTTTTACAACGCCATTGTAATGACAGCTGTAGACATAGGTATGGTCTTCTTTCTTCAAAATGAGCGGGCTCGACATGTTGCCCTTCGGCATCTAGTTCTCCATGCCATCCGTCCATGTCAGAAGTCTCTACACAATTCGCTAGTGTTTCTGCCATAATGATCTGGTCATCTGCTTACAGGTCTTCCCTTGGTACACAGGTCTTCCCATGATACTGACAGAGCAAATAAAGAATGTTTTTCATTGAAGTCATTCTGACTGAAAGTGAAGTGGCATATAGTGATTGTGTTACAGATCTTTAGTTACAGTTCTTTTAACCATATTGCCTGAATTTGAAGTTCCTTTATAGTTTTGACATTTGTGTTACAAATAGCTGCACTTGTGTTACAAACGGCTACAAGTTGTTTTTGGCCATATTACATGTGTATATTTTTTAAAGTTTGTGATGTTGCACTAATAAAGTCACTGGTTAGATTTGAATCAGTAGTTGTAATTGTAAAACAGTTATAAGTAGGTATGTATAGATGTATTGGTAACATCAGAAAACATGATACTAATGTATGCTTAAATGCTTAAATTTTTTAGTAGTGTCCGCAACAGCTTTTAACTTCAAAAATACAAAATAATCATCAGCTGATGAACACAGGAAGCTTCATTTTGCACAATTGCATGAGGAATTATTCTTTCTGTACTATGGTATAAGGTTTAAGAAAGAAAAATAGACTGAGAAAAAAATAATAAAAAGTCCTCAGCGAAGTCTCTGTTACAAGGTTTAAGAAAGCATGTAACAGTTAGGATGTCACTCCTGTCACCTTGTGCTATGACAGAAACACAATCAGCAGTTTTAATACAGAGCACTTGGTTAATAAATATACCCTGGGTGGTAGAAAACAACAGAACAAGTCTAACTGTCTAATCGATTAATTTGAATCTTATTGTAGTGTCCGCAACGGATCTGAAAATGCTGTCATTAATATTTAGTAAAAGGACACACTACATACAGCCAACAACTACTTCATCCTCTTATCAAATACCTTGTTACAGCTATAAGTTTTCCATCTACCTAACTGTTTTATCAAGCATTTTACAAGCCTCCTTATGCTTTATTACCTGTTTGTGTTATTGTGTCTTTTTGAAAGATTTCATGGCACATTCATTATACAAGTGTTTTAGCTAGCTTTAGAATAGAAATGTTAGCACTAGCAAAGATATATATGTACCAAAAAGATAGTTCATAGCACAAAAACTATATATAATCATCACAAGGGATAGATTCAAGAGTACTGTAGTGTCCGCAACGAAAATTGTGCAAATTTAAAAGCTCTGTTCAGAAAATTGGGATCCAACATGTCAACAAAAATGGTGTTTTAGGTAATTTAGTCTTTGGCTAGTTTTAGAATATGACAAAATCAACATTATTCATGCACTAGTCTCAATTCTAAAGCAATGTAAAAGACTATATATGTTTAAATCCTTGTAGAAAAATCCAGAAAAACTTGATTTTTCAAAAATATTCTTAAAATATACCAAAAACTGCTGTTTGAAAATTTGTATCAATACATTTACTAACTTATGACTGCATGTTTTCTCCACAGTAGAATAACTTGTGATGAATTTTGCCATATAACACACTTTTTATTGAATTTGGAATTTCCGACACTTAACCATTGACTCTAGCCATTATTTCAATAAAGGAGAAGTATTACTGGAAGATATTCTCAGATTATGTGCATCAAATACCATACTTTCAAAAAATAATAATGATATTCCATAGTAACCACTTTGAAATTTTGTCAATTTTGTTACAATTGTGGACACTTTATTGTGAAACTGCCGTCACATAGCAAATATGGTGCTAGGGCAATGGTATTCAATAATGATTTGAGTGTAATTTGGAAAATCAAAATCAGAGACGATCTTTATGATTATGAACACGCACAGCTAATACTTCTATGAGAAAAAACAAGCATTTGTGAGTGGTATAACGCATTTATAAATTATTTTACCTATAATGTTTCTGACTTTAACATATCTGGACGTCCCAACATGACGTCGGCGAAATCGTTTATGACTTGCCAATTGTGTCCCAGAAACTATCTATAGAATTCCCCAAGGTACAGTTCAGACGCTTCTTTGAGAAATAAATGCATATGTTGGAAATGTGGTGTGGTATACCGTGCAGTGGCAAATATATCGAAAAGAGGTAAATATTAGATGTGTAAGACAGACTTTCCTGACTTATCCATCTCAGACCTAGGTTGCGCTGCTCAATATGACCCTATGTTGCCATAACAACTATAGAATGCGCCTTAATGCATAAACTTAGTTTTTGTGTCCTATAATATCATAACAGTTAGTACATAAATGAAAAATATGACATTATTCCGGATACTTTATAATCAGCCCTCCTACATACCAAATGAGCTTTGTATGTTTAATACTTTTGGAGAAAATGCCTATGTTAAGTTTTGAACAGACAGACGGACGGACGGACACTAGTAAAACAATATGCCCCGATCGCTCGATACAGGGGCATAAAAATATATGGACCCATATATATTTTCTGTATAAACATAGATTCAGTATATTCCTATATTTGTAAGCACTAAACTGACCAGTATCTGAATCTACCATCACCAGCATGCCATGTATGGACAAACGATGACAACAATAATTTAGTTCCTGTAAGAATGCGTAAAGATCCTGCACCTCTAGCTTTGCTTGACATCACACAATGCTTGTGTTAAACTGACTGCCACATGTGAAGGTGTAAGTGTCAAAGAGAAGATCTTTTATGCACTGATGCAAGTGTTTGTGAGTCAGAACTGTGTTTTTATACTTGAGAATCTTGATGCATCAGACAGTGATAAGGATGAGTATATATGGCATGAGTTGAGTGTATTGAAGTGTTTAGTATAGGGTAGCTGTGGACTTAACAAGTCTGGTTATTGCATCATGTGTCTTGTTGTTATTGTAGTTGTTGTAGTGATGGTGATGATGAGGATAGTGTTGTATATAAAGACACAAATATTCCTTATTTTTAATAAAGTATTCATGATACATAAAATGAACAAAACAATGAGTTTATGCATTACCTCTGCTTTACGCAACTATCATGCAGAAGACATTTCGGTCGTCGTTTGACAAATAAAACTCTATGAAATGGTCTTACTTTCTAAAATGCACATCACTGGCTATCTCTCACGAATTCATATATAATTCAGCCTAATCTTGAAAAAAAGATGTCTTTGTGAAACACGAATGCCCCTGAAAAGGCCAATGATACGTTTTTACGTTAAGCTTTTAAATAAATGGTTATTGATAAGGTTTGTGTGTAAACTCCCTTTGGAGAAAAGGCCAATGTTACGTTTTCATGTTAATTAGTTAAAATGTTAAGTTTTCATGGTAAGGGTTGACAAGGATTAATGGAAGACCTTGGGGAAAGTCATATTGCATGGAACAGATAGATATCATTGAAAGAAGGTTACATACCAAATTTGGGCTTTGCGTGTGGAATGCTTTTGGAGAAAAGGCCAATGATAAGTTTTCATGTTAAGTTTCTGACTGACGGACAGACAGACAGATGGATGGATGGACGAACGGACGGACGGAATGGTAAAACAATATGCCATCGATCTATCGATGCGGGGGCATAAAAACAACTAATTCGTCTTATCTCTTTCTATGTTAAAATTTCGCTATATAAACATTTAAAGGGGCCATCTTGAATTTTGTTGGCCATAATGAACAAAAGGAGAAAGATAATTTTGAAAAAAAGATATTTCGGTATCTCTAATAGGTATGTAATACTAGAGATATTGTTTTATTCACTTAAACTGTAAACTGTATTTCCTGTGTATGAGCTATTTGGTTCCAGTGCTAAATTCCTTTTCCTTTGGCTCTATAAAAGCAATGCACTACCCAACAATGCAAACTCTGACCATCCCCATGTTGTTCTGATTTCTATAAAATATGGCACGGGCCTAGGGAATATTTTCAGCTGCCGATTACTATTATATAGATACTTGATAAATATTCGCTTTAAGAGTCATAGTTTTGACATTGTGGTGTTGATATAATCTGTATCCATCTAACATGCTGTTTCATTGAATTGTTATTTTGGCTCTTAAAATTCAAATTAATTTTCAGGAATATACATTAAAAGCTTTACAAATCCCTGCAAATATGATTTCAAAACAATAAATTCTAATAAAATATCACATTTATGTATAAGATATATTGTTACATCAATGTTTGAACGTTTTGTAATTTTAGGGAAAATTTACCCCACCCACTTTTACCTATGACTACAAGCCTAAGCCAAAGACTAATTCTGTGAAGAAATACATATAAGTCAAGAACAGGTTTCTGGGCAATTTTTAAGTATGATTTCAACCACAAAAACACACCTTTGGTATTTTAAAAACTTTTTTTTCACTTTCAGACAAAACTTATTTTAGTGATTTTTAGCCAATTTTTGCTATATTTATGAATATTCAAAAATATTGAAAATCAAGAAATTGTATATTATTCATGTAAGTCAAAGTGCAAATCATTAGCTTCATTTTGATACCAAAATAATTGTTTTAGCTTAATAAATGAGTAAGTTATGGGATATTTTAGGAGGTATGTATGAGAAGTGCACCGAATGATCTTTGACCTTGATTTAAAAAAAATCCTACCACTTTTAAGCATGTCATCCACCCTTAACCAAAGCATGGGACCCTAATGTATTGAAAAATACCACTCAAAATTTTATAGGTCACCGGTTGCAAGAACTTTTAATTTAACCCCCTTTGTAAAAGCTGGCTCCTAGACTAAATCAACTGAAGGGACTTCCAGTTTGTCTCTGGATACTTTTTTCTGAACATATGAAAGGGAATGATTGATATTTCATTCAAAAAGAAAAAGAAGAAATAACTTTTGCATTGGGAATTTTCTTTCCAGATTTTGGGAAAAAATTACCCTATTTGGCATTGGGAACAGGTCCTTTTTACGGACCCGTTCAAAGAAGGAGAAAAAACGCTGAGTTGGGTGGGGGCTAGGGCCCATGTCTGGGATAGATGGGGTGTCTTTGTCCTTGTTGAATACTGAGGAGAACTGATCATTTAGTAAATTAGATTTTGTTAGGCTGTCCGCATGTGTTGTACCTGAGCTGGATTTCAGTGGGGCAACACCAAAGTTTTCTGTCTTTTTACTCTTCATTTATTTTTTCAGTTATTTTGACAGTGTGAAGATCATACTCCGCCATGTCTGTATTCAGCCCATATTTCAGTAAGATCCGAGTACCACAAGCAGGGGACAAAGTCTACAAGGATGAATGTGCATACTCATTTGATAATCCAGTAAGCAGAGCTCCAGATAAGTGGGGATGATGACTTTTCAAGTTGCAATAATTCTGTTATTGTTCATCAAACGCTATATTGTCATTTGTGGGTACTCATTTGAATCGTCTGGTTGAGACAATTCAAATGAGGACTCACATCGTAGGGTTTGGAATTGAAATAACAAAGTTAGTATGTCTTCACTCTCTCTTATCTGATAATCCAATAGGTTAAGTTTCTCGGAAGTTTCTTGTATGCCTGTCACCAAGAGTTCATTCTGTTTTTCAAGAATGGGGCTTGATTTAGTTTATTGCCAATTTTCGAAGAAAGTCGAGGCTTTGCCACCAGTAGCCAACTTTTCAGATTTGAAATCCTACAGTCATTAATAAAATCTTCAAATATATGTCCAATTTTCTTATTGCTTTTTTTGGGGGGGACCGGCATACTCGAGGTTTCCACTGACTTTCAAATATAAGGGTAAAAAGCATAATTTTATAGCATGTTTGTACCCCTTCTTAGTTCTTTAAGACATAGAATGCTAGCTTGCAAAAGGCAAAATTTGCTTCATTTCCCACAATGTTTTCTATGCAGAAAGACAAAAAAAATGTAAAATTTCAATCATTTGAATTTCAAGTTAAAATTTCCTATCTGGTAATGAGTTTATAATGCAGCTCTTGTTTGATATTACAGGAGAGTGAGAATGGACTATGCGTCTGTATGAACACCTTTCTTGGTTTAGGTAAAAATCATGTGGAGCGACACTTCAAGAAGACAGGCAATGGAGTATATCTCAACATTAAACGCATTCGCAGGGAGGTAAGAACTTTACCATTTCCCATTTTTTATACGCCCGAAGGGTCATATTATGTTATGGCCCCGCTTGTCTGTCTGTCTGTCTGTCCATCCGTCTGTCCGTCCGTCCGTCCGTTAGCAATTTCTTGTGTGCGCAACTCCTCCTACAGTTTTGATCGGAATTTGATCAAACTTGCCACAATAAATCTCCATGGTGTCTAGTTGTGCATCCCGCTTACGGAATTTAATTATTCCTTTTCGTTCTTGAATTATCTGCCCTTGAATTAAAAAATGCCCATTTTCTTGTGTGCACAACTCCTCCTACAGTTTTAATTAGAATTTGATCAAACTTGCCACAATGAATCTCCATGGTGTCTAGTTGTGCACACTGCTTACAGAATTTAGATAACTCACTGTTTTCGTTCTTGAATTATCTGCCCTTGAATTTAAGAAAAAATTCCCATTTTCTCAAAAATGTCCATTTTCTCCTGTGTGCAACTCCTATAGTTTCAACCAGAATTTAATCAAACTAGCCACAATGAATCTCTATGGTGTCTTGCTGTGGAAACAAAAACTTTTGATAACTTTTCATGTTTGAATTAACTGCCCTTGGATCGAAAAAATGGCCAATTTTACTGACAAGCCCCTCTCGGGCGTACTGTAAAAGTCTTTATTTTCGCGAGCTCAACATTTCGCGATTTCGTTGTCTGGGATTTATTCGCGAGTTTATAAATTCGCGCGTGTTTGATGTAAAGCTCGGGTATTTCCGTTGTTTTCCGGAAATATTCGCTTCGTTATATTCCGTACATGTCCGTTTAACCCCGATAAATACTCAAGCGATGGTTAGACAAAATGTTTATCACGCCTGTCTTCTCTTTATAATTGTTTTCACACCTTTTCATATGTAACTGTTAAAAGGACAATACATGTATTGTACCTACATGTATGACAAAAAGTGAATAACATAAGAACGTAACTGCTTCATTTTTCCATTTAATGTACTGTAGGCTACTTCTGAATTGTAAACGATAAAGAGGTCACCCTTTTATGACCATATTCTAGGAAAACACAATGTAACATTTATACTTTGTATTTGTAATCATGTACAATGTATATCATCATAATAATATAACATTATGATGTTAATTGCATTGTTCATACATTGAAAGGTGGGTAACGATCAAAATTTCCGATTTGAAGTGTTTTAATGAACATATAAAATTTCGTAATGTTCCGGATTCCGAAGAACCATCGGCAATCTCCGGCATTCTGAGACTGATATATTCACGAAATTGATGAATTCTCGAGATAGCCTACTCGCGAAAATTAGCGAAAATTAAGTCCTAGCGAATAAATAGACTTTTACAGTATATGCGCCGCTTTGCGAAGCTCTTGTTCTCTCACTAGGATGCCATGTCAAATACGACCTATCTGTTATCTTCTCAAAATTTGCTAGGCAATTGAACCTGACGTCTGCAGTCGAACGGATGGAGCCGATGTGTTGTCTGAAATCACTGAAGTACAAGTGCATGTGATCAAGTTTAGGCTGGATTCAGGTTTGGTAAAAGATATCAACATTCGCACTTGATTTTCAGACATGATTGACCCTTGTTCAGGTAGATCTTCTACCTGATCAAAACATGATCGCTTCCTGCTCAATTGTCTACTTGATTGGACAAAAATATTTTTGACTTTTTTAAAAGAAAATTGATTTAGGAACACCCAACCACTCCTGATCTCCCATGCCGACCTGATTTGTGCCTGATCGCTTATTCAGGCTTGGTCAAGTTGATCTGATTGGCAGCGGGGACCTGCCATGAGCATTTATTTACACCTCACCTACAAAGTTATGGGGGTATATTGGTTTCACCCTGTCTGTCCCCCATCGTTTTTGGGTCACATAGGTAAGAGGTCAATGTCAAAAGCAGATTTTGTTTAAAATCTGTTTCTGTGCTCTAACTCAAGAACCTTTTGATCTATAGCACTTTTTCAGTGACATGACACTTATTGGGAAATATTTGTCCACTTTACGACAATTCTAGTTAATCTTGACCAGCTCTTGACTAGCGCTGTTCTAAATATGTCTTTTTTTTCAGATTGTGTCAGAAGAGCCACCTGAAAAGAAGGCCATTACTAAACTTGCTATAGGTAAGTTGGGAAGTTTTTAGAATCTCTGTCAGACCTACAAATCAGGGGGGGGGATGGCTTTCCAAAATGAAATATTTCACAAAATGTTTTCCAGGTTTAAATGTGTTCTGATAAGTCATCAGACAGTTTAAGACATGAAAATATTGCCATATTTGATGAAAAATCACCTTCTCTAGCTTTCATATCAGTTCCTTTTTAGCGAGCCGCAACTTTTTGTCGGGGTAGCTAGTGTCACAGCCCTAGTGTCCGCATCGGCGTTGCGTCACATCTTCAAAGACTTTAACCTGGTCTATATCTCAGGCACTATTAGAGATACAGCCAGAATATTATACATATGGATACTTCCCACCAGGCCTTTTCATTTTAGACAATGACCTTTGACTTTGACCTTGGAGTTTGACCTACTTTTATAAAACTTTAAACTGGCCTATATCTCAAGCACTATTGAGATGGAGTCTTTGTATTTCAGACATATATCGTCGGTGTAAATGCAAAACCTCGTATGTCGATTGTCACGATTTTAAAAGTCAAATATTGTATGCACAGTTAAGACAATGCTTGCAGGTTTTGAGCAATTTCTACTAATTAGTATTAATGACACATTATTCGTGAACACTATGTCCAAATTTCAAGTAAATCGTTCCAGTTTGGGAAATGTTATTACACTTTTTTCCTACCCCTTTGAAATTTTTGAAAAACAATATACAAGGTTTTGCATTTGCAACGACGATATTCCTTCTTCCAAGACCTTTCATTTGGGAGCATGACCTTTAACCTCTTGACCTTTGAGATGACTTACCTTTGTAAGAAGCTCCCGTATATGCAAACTATGTTGTCCGTGGACGGACAACTCTTGGTCATCCTTTCCCAAGCAAGACCTGGTTTAATTATCCCTAATAGAAAATTTTTGGCAAAACAATGAAACAAAAGAAGAAAATGCTGATTATCATCATTTTGTCCTTTTGTCTCGATATTTTCTGTCATATTTTACACAAATTATTTCTCATTTAACATTAACAACATATAACTGAACATTCCTTTTGTTGTCAGCAGCTCGATGGCTCGGCGTGAAACGGTTGTAACTGCCTATATGCTTATAGGCAGTTACAACCGTTTCGCACTGAGCCATCGAGCTGCTGTCAAACTTGAACTGTCATTTTTTATGCCCCGTATCGAATATTCTGAAAACTTAACATTGGCCCTTTCTCTAAAAGTATTTGATATACAAAGCTCAAAATTGATTTGCAACCTTCTTTCAATGATATCTATTTGTTCCATGTGATATGACCTTCCTCAAGGTCATTTGTTAACCCTTATCAACCCTTAACATGAAAACTTAACATTGACATTTTCTCAACACATCTTGTAAGGTTTGGGAAAGTTTAAGTTTGAGTTTATTGAGGTTTTACGCCGTTTTCAACTACCAGGGTCATATCGCGGCAGCTGGTGCACCTAACCATGGATTCCTGATATTTCTCAAACCAGTACTACCACAACACCCTTACCGAGCCTCCAGCTGCTCTCCCACTTAGGTTAACAATTTCAAGCCCATTGGTGGGTGACAATTTTGTCAGAAAGAGTATTAGCCGCGGCCGGATATCGAACCCGGGACATCTCGAATGAGAGGCAGATGCGCTACCAACTGCACTAAGGCCGCGACCGGTTTTCGAAAGAGCTGAACCAACTCCTAAACAGTTACAATTTTTGATGCACCTAAGCTGCCTTAGTGTCCTCTCCACCCCACACAACATTAAGGCTTTGGAAAACATTGTGGAAAATGAAGACATTGCCTGTGACTTCTTCATTTTCCATAAAGCTTTCTGCCCAAAAAGACCAAAACTGGTAATATTACCGTAATTGCTTGGAAATTTTTGTCTGCAACATCTTTGAATTCGGAGAGATCTAAAATAGTGCTGTCAGATGGGTCAACCCATTCCCACATTTGGATCACCAAGGACAATTCTGTCGAATGGTACCTTGGATGCATCTTGTAGAACTACTTTCAGACTATGAATAGAATAGAACAACAATTCAAAACGTTCCTCTGTGACTAATGTCAACAATGACGCGACAATGATACTGAAATACATTTTTTGCAGTTCCAGTGTCCAGTCTCTTTTTAGAATGATTACAACCTGCAAGTCCCGCAAGTTGCCATGGTTGTGCATTTGGGTGACCTTGAAAACTACTTTATGAAGCGTAGCTACTTCCGGATAAGAAATCCGATTTTTTTAAGATTTCTTCATACACACACATCCGAGTCGATGATTCGATCTTTGGTCGACATTATCCGAGGATATCCGAACGCCCATTCCCACACTGTGTCACATTTTGACGCCCTACAAGATATTAGACGCTTTGGAAAAGTAAAACATTGTGGAAAATGAAGAAATTGCTTGTTACAAGCAATTTCTTCATTTCCCACGATGTTTTTTCCTAAAAAGTCCCATAAATGTAAAGTTTCATTAACTTGCAATTGTGGTCTGCAATACATGTATCTTTGAATTTGGACCAGTCTATATTTTGTCCATGTGATAATGGTTTAACTCTTTCCCACAAAAGACCTGGTTTTGACGTCCCAGGAAAAATCGCGGGCTTTCCGCAACACGGTTCTAACTCACTTTTTCATTTTTTTACAGGAGAGACAAAAAACTGTTTCATTTTCTTACAAAGAAAAATTTTGTTCACAAAGAAACATTTCTGAAATTGTTTTTCCATAACAGATATACTATTATAAATCAAATCTATGTGAAATTTGTTTAAAATGTTGTATTTGAAAAAAATTGAGTTAGAACCGTGTTGCAGAAAAAAATGATAAAAATCTACAAAAATGTTACCCGCAATACAGTTCTAACTCAAAAAAAATTCATAAAGCACTATTAATTTGGCAGGTATTTATGTTGGAAATCATGTCTATTTTTTACCCAAATAGTTTTAAATGTTAATTCTGTGTTTTTGTTAAATGAAGACCAGAAAAATTGTCACCAAAATCTATGACAAGAGTTTCAATACCTATCAAAGCATTTATTTATGCTTTACACTAAATTGAAATTGTTTTCATCATAAAACATTTACAAATATAAGCTTTTCTTCAAGTCTAGAATACACTTGCAAGCATATATAAGACAGATCATTTAATCTAAAATGTTATAGTACAATATTTTAGAAGTATAAAGAAGTTCTGAGGCAACAACTTGAGCAGACTCCTCTATAGGTGTCTCACATATCAAATATCTCGGATTCAGAAGATGGTGGATGGAGAGTAATTGTCAAATTACATCGCATGAAAATGCTGTATATTGTAGTTTATTAGTCCCCTACCGGCGAAGCCGAAGGGGACTTTAGGTTTGCACTCTGTCCGTCAGTCAGTCCGTCAGTCCGTCCGTCCGTCCGTCCGTCCGTCCGTCTGTCCGTCAGTCCGGTGAATTAGTTTTCCGGACTTTTTTTCTAAACGGGGATAGCTATTGAGCTGATTTTTGGTATGTAGACCCGCATTGATGAGTTACAGAACAAGTTTAAGTTTCGTTCCGGTCCAGTGATTTTTGAGGAAGATATGGATGCTGGACTTAGAAAATTACTGGGAAATTACAGTTTTCCAGACTTTTTTTCTTCATGCTGGCAGCCATTGAGCTGAATTTTGGTATGTAGACCCGCATTGATGAGTTACAGAACAAGTTCGAGTTTCGTTCCGGTCCAGTGATTTTTGGGGAAGATATGGATGCTGGACTTAGAAAATTACTGGGAAATTACAGTTTTCCAGACTTTTTTTCTTCATGCTGGCAGCTATTGAGCTGAATTTTGGTATGTAGACCCGCATTGATGAGTTACAGAACAAGTTTGAGTTTCGTTCCGGTCCAGTGATTTTTGGGGAAATTATGGATGCTGGACTTAGAAAATTTCTGGGAAATTACAGTTTTCCAGACTTTTTTTCTTCATGCTGGCAGCTATTGAGCTGATTTTTGGTATGTAGACCGGCATTGATGAGTTACAGAACAAGTTTTAGTTTCGTTCCGGTCCAGTGATTTTTGGGGAAGATATGGATGCTGGACTTAGAAAATTTCTGGGAAATCACAGTTTTCCAGACTTTTTTTCTTAATGCTTGCAGCTATTGAGCTGATTTTTTGGTATGTAGACCTGCATTGGTGAGTTACAGAACAAGTTTGAGTTTCGTTCCGGTCCAGTGATTTTTGAGGAAGATATGGATGCTGGACTTAGAAAATTACTGGGAAATTACAGTTTTCCAGACTTTTTTTCTAAACGCTTGCAGGTATTGAGCTGATTTTCGGTATATGAACACATATTGATGAGATACAGAACGAGTGTGAGTTTCGTTCTGCTCCAGTGATTTTTGGGGAAGATATGGATGCTGGACTTAGAAAATTTCTGGGAAATCACAGTTTTCCAGTTTTTTTTCTTAATGCTTGCAGCTATTGAGCTGATTTTTGGTACGTAGACCCACATTGATAAGTTACAGAACAAGGTTGAGTTTCGTTCCGGTCCAGTATTTTTGAGGAAGATACGGATGCCAGCAACTGGACTTTGAAATTTTTTGGGCTTCTTTTTCTAAACACATATATAAAGCCGGTAGGGGACTTGGTATTGTTTTGCAATACTTCAGAATGCTTGTTTATAATGAGACATCATTTCTCTAAAAAGTATTGATCAAGTAATGAAAATTGAATTTATTTATGTCTGATGTCGAACAAAGCAAGCTCTTGAACCAATAGTTTGAGTGGTACCCAATGACACGTGAAACTTTGACCTGAGGTGCGTCCTTTAGAGCCAGATTTCTTGAGATATCTTGAGATTTCTTAAAATGTTTTAGGACAAAGTGTTCTACTGAGCAAGATTTTAAGACAATCACTAGGAGCCGCCATTGCTCTATACTTCTTTTGGAACACCTCGGTATATTCTGTAGAATCTATATATGGGAGAGAATTGACCGAGTTGTTCCGAATGCTCAATGATTCATAAACCGCGTAGTTCCGAATTCTCCATGCTTCATACAAATGATGTCATGATGACGTCATTTGTATGAAGTATGGAACATTCAGAACACTTTGCTTATAATCTCTGTCTTAAAAACGCTGTATCAAAAACATCTTAAGAAATCTTAAAAAATCTCACTCTAAAGAATGCGCCTCTGAATGCAAAGCAAAAAATTATCAATAATTGTAGGTGTAATGCTTTTAGAGTTATGTATCTTGTTCTGGAACCATGCAATAGTAAAAAAAAAAAACATGTACAAAGTTTGATAGCAATAATTTGACAGGTTCCAGACTCTAGATATAAGAATGTATCACATCAAACCTTAACCAGAGTTACAAGTTGAAATGAGATATTGTCCTGAATAAATTTTTTAAAAGTAATGTTTTTGGCTGACAACCTTTTGTAAACACCCAGCATGTATGTACAAAGTTTCAAAGATCGAGTGTGAGCTGATATATACTACTCAGACTTCCCAAAATTCATCAGCCCATCAGACAATTTTTCAGAAGGACTGACATTTGTCAACTCTCTGTCAGTACAACTGTCTGACAGTCCTGCGGATGTCATGTCACTCATTTTAAGCCAAACTGACAACAAATTGATAGTTTATAAAAATTTACTATTTCTACTAACAAAAATATTATTTTTGTTTTAATTGATTTGGTCCTTCGATGTGACAGATCCTTTTTTGGACTAACAAATTTTGAGGCCTTGTAAGACCGAATGACTGACACTTTTTCTGAACTTTTGGGAAGTCTGACTACTGGTTAAGAAATTTGAGTACCGGTAATAGCATTTTACAAAGAATTTGGTGACCTTAGAGTACCGAGCCCCTCATCTTCGGAACAGTTTTTAGCTTTTGATGCCCACATCTCTGCTAATTCTTGAACTGTGATAAAAATCAACTTAACAATCAGTCCTAAATTATATTACATTTATAATGTACAGCAAGAAATATCCAGACCAATATCTATAATCAGTGCATTAGATGCTGATAGATACAAACAACAAAGCTTCAGATTACATCATCAAGAATCCTGGTCAATGTTTGCTTATGGAACTTTAAAAATCTCATGATCTGATGATGACAAGAATTTCAAAGTATCCATTACCTTTATTTCTAGAATAACAAATGGTGAGAAACTAAGATTTGAACAAAACAGAAGAAAACAACTTTTGTCAAAGCAAACTCAGGGATGATTGCCTATTTCTGTAAAAGTTCGGTCATGGGACTGGCAGTTTTTCTTTTGTTACTTGCCCATAGACATGTTATCCTCAGAAAAGTTTCCTGTACCCCTTCTAGTCTTGTTTGAAGCTAAAGTCTAATATTCCAATCAGATAGGATGAAAGGACTTTAGCTCACCACTATTCTAGTCAAACTTTTACATTCATGAACAAGTGAAGATTCATTTAAAATTCCATACCTAAGGGCATAAAATGCTAGACATGGGTTGATGGTATGATTTCTTGGTTATAACATTTTATGTATTACATGTACACATATTTGCAATAAGATCTAACTAATCTTTAATTTATTTGATCTTTTGCATAAAATCAAAACTAACCATTAGTTCATTCAATTGACCATATTGAGCAAGACATATGAATGAATGATCAGTGAAATCTACAGTTAGGTTTTGAAGTAATTTCTTATGATTTAATTTAATTGCATTCTAATGTGTCTGATCAGTTATGGCTTTATTTAAAGAACACACCATCACTGACATCCACATAAGATTTTAGTTGTTCAATGGGACACAAAATTTAATATTACCGTACATATCATATTCAAAAATATTAAGACATTATAAGAGAGCAAGCTTGTCTGTCCTTTGGTCCGTTGGTCATTAGCTTTTTTCTGTTGTTATTCATTAGGTAATAAGTTATAACTACTGAATTACAAGTAGAAATATTCATATCTAAGACAATGTATGCCATACTGTAACATTTAAAATGGTTTTCAATGCTATAATAATGATGTGGATTGCCTTATTATAATTCCAAATATGAAGTGGAAGCAATTCAAACAATCATTTTATAAGGTATATTGAGCTTACATGTTCAGTGAAACTTCACTCCAATATGTTGTATAATTATTAATTTGATGGACCATAATTATTTCTATAATAAAACGAGTCAAAAGAAAGCTTTTAGGTCAAAGATTTTTAATAAATCCACTAAATCTCTTGCAAAAAAACATATCTCTATTTTGCACTGAAATTATTAAAATTTAGAGTCCTAGCCATATTTTTCTCTTCAAAAATTTAAAAAAATGGGCTAATAGACAAAGATCATACTGTAAAGCTGTCTGATTTTAGTTTAAACTAAAATATGTGTCACTTGCAAGCCAGGTTTATTCAAAGAATTGATTATTAAAAGAATCATATACATAGAAAGAACTATTTAAGTTACTGTTATTGACCGAAAATTTACATAGACTTAATAGGGATTACATTTTGCAGGAAAAGGGTTAAAACACAAGAAAATCAAATGAAAACCATTATTACATGTTTCTTTAACTTACTATGTTATTTACTGATGTCATTGATGAAATAAGACATAAAAGAATTTTTAACTCAGATTTTTTTCTGCAACACAGTTCTAACTGGGCCAGTTAGAACTGTGTTGCAGAAACATAAAATACCACTTTGAGTTAGAACCTTTTAAACAAATTTGAATTTCTCAATTAATATGAGGAATTTTTGAAAAATATTTCAAGGGATAATGTATTGATATTAGTTAGTTCCAAAAATGTAAAAAAGTGATTTTTGATAAAAAGTGGAGTTAGAACCCTATTGCGGAAAGCCCACGAAATGGTTTAGAAAACATTGAGACAAAAGAAGAAACTGCTGATAACCAGCAGTTTCTCCTTTTGCCTCAATATTCTCTTAGCTATATTTTACGCAAATCCAACATTGATTAGCATTTACTTTGTTGTATGCAGCAGCTTTTGAATTGAAGCAGCCAAAAATTTTGTCCATTTGATAATGTGTTAACTGATTGGTCCTGTTTTAGGGGTGGAGGGTGGGTTTCAGTCAGAAGAGAAGAAATTCAGATTTGAAGAAACAAACTCGGTGGTGGTGCTTCCAGACTGGAAAGTCTTCCCTCTCCCAGATCCAGAACTCCCAGAATTGGTAAGTCCCCAGTGTTTTTCTTTTCCCCCAAAAAAGGGTCTTTATAAGGTCCCCTCTCCGTTGAATATACTTCCCCCCCCTTTCAGATTGATTTTCCCTCCCCAGACTAGTTTTCTCCTTTGCAAGAAAGGAAAACCAAATCATAATAAGATTCTAGGCGTCTAATAGTTCAAATGGTTGTTAGATGGTCCCATTATGATAAAAAAAACAAGTAAAATGCAGAAAAACTTTATTTAGAGTAGAAGCATGCATTGAAATTTTCCCTTTTTAGCTCGCCCGGGACGATAGTCTCGGAAGAGCTATTGTCATACCCCCGGATGTCGGCGTCGGCGTCCGCAAAAACTTTAACCTGGCCCATATCTCATGCCCTGTTAGAGATACAGCCTTCATATTTCACCTGTAGGTACCTCTAACCAAGACCTTTAATTTGAGACTTTGACCTTGTGACCTTGACCTTGGAGTTTGACCCACTTTTTGACCGTTTAAAAAAACTTTAACCTGGCCTTTATCTCATGCCCTATTACACCTACAGCCTTCATATTTCACTTATAGATACTTCTTACCAAGACCTTTCATTTGAGACCATGACCTTTGACCTTGTGACCTTGACCTTGGAGTTTGACCTACTTTTAAAAAACTTTAACCTGGCCTAAAAAAACTTTAACCTGGCCTATATCTTATGCTCTACTACACATACAGCCTTGATATTTCACATATGGACACCTCCTACCAACACCATTCACGTTTGACCATGACCTTGGACCTTGTGACTTTGACCTTGGAGTTTGACCTACTTTTAAAAAACTTTAACCTTGCCTATATTTCATGTCCTTTTACACCTACAGCCTTGATATTTCACATATGGACACCTCCTACCAACATCCTTCACATTTGACCATGACCTTGGACCTGGTGACCTTGACTTTGGAGTTTGACCTACTTTTAAAAAACTTTCACCTGGCCTATATCTCATGTCTTTTTACACCTACAGCCTTGATATTTCACATATGGACACCTCCTACCAACACGGTTCACATTTGACCATGACCTTGGCCTGTGTGACCTTGACCTTGGAGTTTGACCTACTTTTAAAGAACATTAATCTGGCCTATATCACATGTCCTTTTACCCATACAGCCTCTATATTTTACACAATGATACCTCCTACCAACACCGTTCACATTTGACCATGCCTTGACCTTGTGACCTTGACCTTGGAGTTTGACCTACTTTTAAAAAACTTTAACCTTGCCTATATCCCATGTCCTTTTATACCTACAGCCTTGATATTTCACATAATTATTATAGACACCTCCTACCAACACTGTTCACATTTGACCATGACCTTGTGACCTTGACCTGGGAGTTTGACCTACTTTTAAAAAACATTAACCTGGGATATATCACATGTCTTTTTACCCGTACAGCCGCTCTATTTTACACAATGACACCTCCTACTAAAATGGTTCACATTTGGCCATGACCTTGGACCTTTTGACCTTGACCTTGTAGCTTGACCTACCTTTAAAAAACTTTACCCATACAGCCTTGATATTTCAAACATGGACACCTACCAACATGGTTCACATTTGTCTTTGACCTTGTGACCTTGACCTTTGAGCTTGACCTGCTTTTAAAAAAAATCATTTTGGACCATGACCTTTTTACCTTGACCTAGGAAATGACTTGTTTGTGACAAGCTCTCATTAGGGCGAGCTTTATTGTCCGCGGACAATTCTTGTTGGGAGTTTGTGCTCAAATTCTCCCCCACCTATGGGCACTGACCCCCTTCCCCCCCCCCCCCCCCAAAAAAAAAAATAAAAAAAAAAACACTGCAGGTTTGTTAACTTATTTATTTTACATTAATTGGGACGAAAGCTAGAAGCTTAATTTACTTCCCTCTCCATTCTACTCCCTGGGAAACACAACAGTTCTGGCACTGAATGTGTTGGCCAATAAGAATCCAAGAAAAACTTACGCCACCTGGGATCTAACTCGGAACCTCTAGATTGTGAAGCATACGCTCTACCTGTCGACCACGGACAACACATAGGTACAGGGCTCAAACACTCTGAGCATTATTTTACCTGTTCCCAAACAGTCAGGGCTAGAATTTCCCTAACAAAGTGACTCGCAATTTTTTGCTAGTAGCTTTTTAACCCCTTCCCAAACAAGACCTGGTTTTGACGTCCCCAATGGAAATGGCTTGGGAAAACATTGAAACAAAAGAAGAAACTGCTGATAACCAGCAGTTTCTCCTTTTGTCTCAATATTTTCTATGCCATAATTTACACAAATTCTATCTTTAATAACTTCCCTTTTGTCATTTTTGAAGTTGATCACCCTAAAATTTTACCGTTTGGGAAAGGGTTAAACCACTAGCAAAAAGGCAAATTCACTCGCAATTTGGTTTTCATTTTGAAAAATAAAAGCTAAATAAGGTTTATAATTACAGTTGGGCTTTTAATTCCTAGGACATTTCGGAAAACTAGTACAGTAAGTCAATATTTGGAAGTTGTTTTGTAAGCCTTTTCAGGTTGCATTGATAAAACTGTTGGCAGGGTATATTTTTCAACTAGCCAAAAAAATCTAGTGCCAGATAGAATCACTAGCGATTTCTAATTTTAACTAGCAAATTGCCAGTATGCTAGTGGAAATTCGAGCCCTGACAGTGACACATTTTGATGCCCTTTAAGATAAGGACTTTGTAAAACATTTTGGAAAAAGAAGTAATTGCTTGTGACTAGGGCTGAAACAGGTACAAAATTTCTTCAGGAATACCCGTCCAACAATTACCCATGGGTACCCAGGTACCCACACAAATGGGTAATTCATAACTTTAGATTGCTTTTAAATCAAATGAAAGTATAGGAGCAATCCACCATTAGGTACTTGCAGACGAGTTGGTTAGGCCGAGTCAACTCGCCTTTTGAGTCAACTTGCCTGTATGTTCCTATTGTTGGATTATTTCTTCAAATTGAGCAACCCATATTCCTGATAATGTTGTAGGTACAGATGTCTGTGTCTGGGATTCTTGCCGCGGAAGATGCATGGAAAGTGGAAGAAGCGGCAGCCATGGCCGGGACATGGGACGGGGAGAAGAGAATTGTGTCAAAGTAAGTTTATTCTGTTCCCAAATGACAAAAATGTTTACCGTTCCAAAATGAATTCTCCTGCAGACAAAAACATGGGTGTTGAAAATGATAGGATTTGTGTACAATTTAGTACAGAAAATATTGAAGCAAAAAGAGAAAATGCTGATTATCAGCATTTTCTTCTTTTGCTTCAATGTTTTCCCAAGCCTTTTCTACCAGGGATGCCAAAACTAGGTCTTGTTTGAATTGTTCCTTTCCCAGACATTACTTGGTATTGATGCCTCTAATGGAAAAAAAAAACTTGACTGATGGCAGTATACTTTGTAACCCTTTACCCAAATTACAAAATTTGAAGACATCTTAAAGATGTCTTAACCCTTTCCCAAACGGCAAAATTTTAGGGTGATCCACTTCAAAAATGACAAAAATGACAAAATGAAAGGCATTAAAGATAGAATTTGTGTAAAATATGGTATAGAAAATATTGAGACAAAAGGAGAAACTGCTGGTTATCAGCAGTTTCTTCTTTTGTTTCAATGTTTTCCAAAGCCTTTTCTTATGGGGGCGTCAAAACCAGGTCTTGTTTGGGAAAGGGTTAAAGCAAAAGTATTGCAGACACAACATCATTTATCAAACTTTCAGTATGAAAATGTTCATTGATAGCTTAGAAAATATTGAGGAAAAGGATGAAAATGCGGCAATCAGCATATTCTTCCTTTTCTCAAATTTTTCCCAGTCTTTAACACTTTGGTTTATCAAAAGTTGTCACTGTTTTGGAATGGGATAAATCACAAAGGTATTCTGTAAAATGGTTACCTGTAAGATGACAATTTCTCTATGTTTAAGGTATGCAGAGAATCTAGAACAGTTGAATAATGGTAAGAAGATTCCCCCGTCAGGCTGGAAGTGTGAAATGTGCGGGATGACAACAAATCTCTGGCTTAACTTGACTGACGGCAGTATACTTTGTGGCCGACGGTTCTTTGACGGCAGCGGCGGGAATAATCATGCTGTCGATCATTATGAGCAGAAGAAATATCCACTAGCGGTGAAATTAGGCACCATAACACCAGATGGGGCAGGTAGGTACATATTATTGATTGTTGATAGAACCTTTTAAATCAAATTATATCTGACCCATCACACTAAAAGGGACCTCATCAGATATGTGAAAAATATCGACCCTAGTCAGTCTGCGCAGTCCGCGCAGTCAGACTAGGGCCGAAACTTTTCACTTTAATGCAATTTTCTGACACTGGAATGCTTTCCCTATCTTACTATACGTTCATTTTTAACATGCGGGATCTGAATCAACTGTGCTAAAGCCGATCAGTTTGTAAAAATTTGGATTTTGGATTTCTGATAAGGTCCCTTTTAGCGTGACGGGTCAAATATGATTGTAATGTTCTTAAAGAGATTGAAAGTGAAAACAAGGTCATTGAGATTCACATTTTGATGCTGAATCACATGTTTATCTGCGGAAGTCATATATAACAAGAAATTTGATTGGTTAATTTATAAATAACCATATTGGATTTTCTGGTCAAGATTACCTCTTATTGACGTTAGTCAGATCGTAATCGATAACAAGTATTATTTAGATCTGGATTTAATCGAATTGGATTTTCCTAAGCTTTTTCTATTGTGGGCATATATATAGGATAATGTTTAAGTGGACATAGCTAGTGATTGATTTACTAAATTCTTTGTTCTCCCATTTCAGATGTGTTTTCATATGCAGAAGATGACATGGTAGAAGATCCCTACCTGGCTAAACATCTAGCACACTTTGGTATAAATATACTTGACATGCAAAAAGTGAGTCTTTTGATATACAATAGATTACCCTACTTCTGTCAGTTATTTAACGCTTTCCGAAACTAGGCCTGGTTTTGATGTCCCTAAAAGCATATGTTTGGAAAAACATTGAGACAAAAGAAGAAAATGCTGATATTCAGCATTTTCTCCTTTTGACTCGATATTTTTGTGCTATATTTTACACAAATCATATCCTTGTTATCATCAAATTTACCATCTTTAGCACCTTTCAAATGGAGAAAGTCTCAAATTTTGCCATTTGGGAAAGTGTTAACCCTTTTGCGAAAAAAAAGACCTTGTTTTAATATCCCCTTCAGGACAGGTTTACGAAAACATTGCGTTGAAAGACCAAAACATTGATGACCAGTATTTTCTTTTTTTGTTCAATTTTTTATGTCCAATAAAAGAAAAAAAGAATATGAATTCCATCTTTATTATATGCCTGAATGGTTATATTATGTTATAACCTGATTGTCTGTTTGTCTATGTTTGCAAATTTTGTCTGTAATCTTGAATAATCTACCTTTGAGTTGAAAAAAAAATGATCAGTCTCAGAAAGACCCTTTCAGGTGTATATTTGTCGCTCTCTAAATCTCATGTTTTTGTCTTTCCAGACAGAGAAAACAATGATAGAACTAGAGATAGATTTAAATCAGAAGGTTGGAGAGTGGGATGTGATACAAGAATCAGGCAGTAAACTAACACCGATGTATGGACCCGGCTATACGGGCATGCGTAACCTTGGTAACAGTTGTTACATGAACTCTGTCATGCAAGTTGTCTTTACCATTCCAGACTTTCAAAATAGGTGAGAGATTTTCTGAATATTTTGCTTAACCCTTTCACAGATAAAGAGTTAATACAATTTGATTTAATTTTTGGACTGCTATAAGATCTAGCTTGCAACATATGAACAGCTGTTCACATGCTTGGTAGACATGCAAATTAACCTTTTCCCATACAACATAATATCAGTTAGAAAACTGCTACAGATAGCAAACTGGATGTAGTCAAGATGTGTGCACAATAGAGCCCAGAAAATATTGTGTCAAAAGGAGAAAATGCTGAATGTCAGCATTTTCTTCATTTGCCATAATGTTCGCCAAAGCAATCTCTACTAGTGCTAGGGATGTCAAATCCAGGTCTAAGTTAGGAAATATCTTTAAAGTCTTTTGTCATGTGTAGGGCACTGTCCTCTTTGCTGCTTTCCAATTCAGGAATACGCCCTATTCAGCATTAGACACTAACTTTTGCAACCAAGGAGTCCGCGGGACTCCCATCTTAAGAATTCAGGGATTCCAGTGGAAAAGTAAGGAGTCCAAATAAAAAGAGAGAGGAAGAAAGCTAACGAAAAACGGCATTTCATAGATTATTCAGACTTTGGTTTGAGTTTGAGTTTATTGGGGTTTTACGCCGTTTTCAACTTCTATGGTCATATCCCGGCGACTGGAGCACCTAACCGTGGGTTCCTGGTATTTCTCGCACCAGTACAACACAATATCCAAACCGAGCCTCCAACTGCTCTCTCACATAGAGGATTCACACCCATTGGTGAGAGACAAATGACTTTTGTTAAATGTCAGAATGGAAACTGGCCGAGCCGGGGTTCGAACTCGAGACCCCTGGATTGACAGACTCCGACGTAACCGAGTCGACTGAGCTATCCGGGCTCGGGAATTCAGATTTTGGATTCAGATTTTGGATCCGAATGTTTAGGAGTCTGACGGATTGCTTGGAATCAAAATCAGCGAGTCCGAGCAGGTTTTTAAGGAGTCTCAGACTCTGGGACTCCCGTTCGTGTCGAACGCTGCTATTTGCTAGACAAAGCTAAATGTATCCTCTCATGTTTTCACAGGTATTCAAATGTTGCAATGGACATCTTTGACCGAGCTCCAAATGATCCTACAACAGACTTCAACACACAAATGTAAGTTCTTTACCCATTCCCACATATTGATATGATGCCTTTTGACTTCTTGCAAGATACTGGCTTTGGAAAACATTGTGAAAATGAAGAAATTACTTGTGACAAGCAATTTCTTTATTTCCCACAATATGTTCTACACAGAAAGACCAAGCTTTGTTGAATTACATCTACGTAAAATTGTTGTCTGCAGCATCTTTGAATTTAGACCATTGTTAAATTTTGCCGTCCGGTAATGGGTTAAAACAAACCAAGGTTATCAGTTGTGTGCTTTGCGTTGGTCTAGTGTTAGTACTCAGGCTCGAGACTGAAAAGTCCTGGCTCCAAATCCAACTGGTCCCATGAAAAAAATTTCTGAACAAAAACAAAAAAGTTGCCCAATGTTGCTGCTCTTCACTCGTGTATATGTAATGGGTACATGTCAGAGTTGAAAGCCATGTAATTACGGCAGCCAAAGGGGCCGACTGTTTACAGCTAACTTGTAATTCAATGATCAAGGATAAAAGTGTAAAAGTCTTAGAACATTATCATATCGATTTTGGGAAAATGCGATACATGAGCTGTAATGGCGGAAAATCTACAGTTGGTATTTAGCTTGAATACTGAAATTGCTTGAAAATAGTTCAAAAAAATGAAATAGAGTTTATATGAAGTTTATGAGCTTATAATCAATGATCTTAGATATTGCTGCTTTTCAACACAAATCTGGTAACTGCAGTTACAAGGTTTTTGTTGTAAAGTGACAATATCTTGTTAACATAAACGCTCCCATTGGAAACTTTTGTAAATGTTGGAATATTGCTTTATTAGGGAAAAATTGCAATTTTGGGGGAGAAGTCCCAGAGGGGAAGCTGCCAATACTCTGCCCTACTTACTTATTTTAAAAAAATACTCTTGCAAGTGTCAACTGTATTTCATCGTTTCAGGGCAAAGCTTGGTCATGGTTTGATGTCAGGAAATTATTCAGTACCACCAGTAGCAGGCGATGAAAGTGTAAATGTAAATTATTTTATATCTCATGCTTGCCCAAAATAGAGATTGTTTTACCCTTTCCCAATCAACAAAATTAATGGGAGATACAATTTTAGAGAAATTGTGTAGCAGATGGCAAAATTAATCTGACTCTCAAAATGAAAGTTATCTTCTATAGGGTGGAAAATGTTTGGGAAAAGGAAAGAAATGCTGATTATCAACATTTTCTTCATCTTCCTTTATATTTTAAGAAGCTGTAACACCCTGCCAAAAGTATGGCATTGTTTGATTACCAATTGATATCTTATGCTTGTCTAGAGTGTTTCTTGGAAGGCGTTTGGGTGTATTTCTTGCTATGATATTCAATTGAGGTAAGACCTGGGTAATGCACTTCCCGTATAATCGGTATATTTCTACTTATTCCATGGCATTGGTAAGTCTGAGCATTTTTATGCTCCCCGAAAAAATTTCGGGGGAGCATATAGTCGCCACGCTGTCCTTCCGTCCGTCCATCCGTCCTTCTGTCCGTCCACAGCCAGATCTCAGCAACCCTTCAACCAAATTCAATGAAACTTCACATGTGAACTTGTGGGGTCAATACCTAGAGACCTTTTTTTCCGTTTCTTAATTTGAGGCTGCGTCATGGAAAAAGGGGCCTTAATGTAAAAATTAGTTTTTCTCCAATTTCTCTTTATCTAATGGGCAGAATTGAATGAAATTTTCATCTTATGTGAGGAATGAGATGTTCTAGTCTATATTCTATAAATAATGCGTGTACAAAAAATCCGTCATGTGAAAAGGGGGCTTAATGTTTGATAGTTTTTTTTTTGTGACAAACACTTATTCGGGGAGCATTATCCGTCTATGACGGCTCTTGTTAAAGTACTGTTAGATGCAATATTGCCCATTTTGTAACAACGGAAATAATTGAGCCCAGATATCCGGTGAGTATGCTAAACAATTTTTGTGAAAATGTTTCTAAATTGTATGAAGAGTAGGCAAAAAAAAAAAAAAGTCAAAAATTCAAAATTTGAGAGCAATGAAAATTACTTCCCTTGAAATCGTCTATTTACACCATACAGATTTCGTTCTATAACTGCTCACATAGCCCTTTACACAGGTCTAACCTGAATTTGTAACCTAGGGATCTCTGCATATTGTTTGATGTTTATATGATATTTGAAGGGATATAAAGCTCCATTTAGTTTAATTCTTGGAAGCATTTGGTTGCGGCTGTATGGGTCAGTCAACTTCCAAAGCAATGCAAAATTAAAAATTCCACTTCAAGATATGTGACTTTACTGCTGTCAAACGCATTAAAGGCAGAATAACACTTAACATCTTGCAAATTTTCCGAGAACTTCGTACAAAAAAATGAATATATATTATTAAAATATGGTGTTTAAATTGCATATATGCCAAATCTTAGCTTTCTACCTTGTGTATTGGCTTAGATGTCGACGGATTTAAAACCCCATGATTTGTTGTCCCGGGGATAATATTTACAATAATGGAACATATGGGGTTTTAAATCCGTCGACATCTAAGCCAATACACAAGGTAGAAAGCTAAGATTTGGCATAGATGCAATTTAAAGGCCATATTTTCATAATACATATTTATTTTGTAAGAAGTTCTCTGAAAATTTGCATGATTTAAAGTGCCATTCCCCCTTTAAATAACACACACATTTTGTCAGAACGGACATTCTGGTTCGACTTTTCTGCAGCAATTGAGATATACCATTTGCAAATTATTGAAGTTTGACTCTATTTGTTTCATTATATGATTGTATTTGAGCAAGAATCTGGAAAAATAGGCTTTTATAGCAATTTTGTACTGTCATGTTTTCAAGTCGTCCTTTAATTAAGAGCTGTTTCATCGGTTTCAAATGCGCTATCTTACAGTTGCTACTGGTCTTGAAGCAGTTATTAGAGAACAGCATGGTTCTTGATCAGACTGTGCCTATGCACAGACTGATCAGGATCCTTGTTGTTCTCAAATGCATTCATAGCCCATTTTTCCATATCTTGACTTGATTGTATTTATCACTTATTTCAGCCCCCAACTGGTGTCCGTCCACAAATGTTTAAAACATTGATAGGTAAAGGCCATCCAGAATTCTCCACTAAGAGACAACAAGATGCTCAAGAATTCTTCCTGCATTTATTATCTATATTAGAGGTGAGGATTAACCCTTTCCCAAACAAGACTAGGTTTTGACATCCATTCTAGAGAAAGACTTGGAAAAAAATATTGATACTAAAGAAGAAACTGCTGATAACCAGCAGTTTCTCCTTTTGTCTCAATATTTTCCATGCTTTATTATACACAGATTCTACATTTATCGACATATTTTTGTCGTCGGCAGCACTTTAAAAATTGGGCCACCCTAAAATTTAGTTTTAGGTGGCAAAATAGTTTGAGCAGCAGTATAAAACTTGTAAGTAAAGGACTTCTAGAATTCTCCACCAAGAGACAACAAGATGCTCAAGAGTTCTAGAGGTGAGGATTTAGCAAATATTTAGACTTGTCTAAATTCGAGGATGTTGCAGTTGACACTTTCAAGTGAATGAATTTTTCTATCTATTTGGGTAGAAAACTTTGCGGGAAATGAAGAAATTGCTTTGTACAAGCAATTTCTTCATTTTCCAAGATGTTTTCCAAAGCCTTTATTTGGTGAGGAGTCAAAAGGCTTCACTGTGCAGTAATGGTTTAACAGAAATGGTATTGATAAAAGAACTGAATTATCACATTTTTGCCTTTGTATAAATTGTTAAAACTGTCACTGCATAGCATCAATAGCAGTGTTTATTTTTTCGGAAAGGGTGACAACTTCCGTTGTTTTCAAAATAAGAGTTGAAACAAACTATTTTAGAAAAGACCACAGCCATAAAGCAGCTGGAAACTGGTCAGGCTCTCAATCATCTGTGCTCAACCCCTGGCCATGCCAAATATCCTTTCTGACATTTGTCAGCATGTCATTTGGTGGATAATAAAACCCTTTCCCAAACAGGACCTGGTTTTGACGTCTTTGATAGAAATAATTTGGGTAAACATTGAGGCAAAAGAAGAAAATGCTGATAGTCAGCATTTTCTCCTTTTGTCTCAATATTTTCTTTGTATTAATTTACAACTTTCATACACAAAATAACACGTATTTTGCGGTCTGCAACTCCTTTCGGAAGGAAGCAGTTCCAAATTTGGCCGTTTGGGAAAGGTTTAATTGCTAACATTAGTAGGATGAAAATCTTAAGGCTCCAAAAGGATTTGATAATACTGGTGACAGAAGCAACAGGAATGCATCAATAGGTGCTCCATATGCTACAGTTTGACAGAAATGCATTGAAATTAAATGGTGTTGAACCTTATTTAATGGATGAATTTTACTTTGCTTTGGGGGAAAAAATGATTAACCCATTGACACATAGTGACATATTTTGACGCTCTACAACATAGAGGCTCTGGAAAATGTTGTGGAAATTGAAGAAATTGATTGTGACAAGCAATTTCTTCATTTCTTGCAATGTTTTCTACCAAAAAAGACCGAAAGATTTTTAAAGGTAATTTTCTTGTAATTGTTTGCAGCATATTTGAATTTCTACCAATCTAGAATTTAAACAAATGAATTTCAGAAAAATAACCATGGTCAAGTAAACCCGAGTGACTGTTTCAAGTTTAAAGTAGAAGAGCGGGTAGAATGTTCGTCATCCAAGAAAGTAAAATATACAGACAGAATGGACTGTTTGTTAGCATTACCGGTGCCTATGGAAGCTGTAACTAACGCAGGTAATCGGCATTTACTCCTTTTCCTTTAATATTTTCTAAGCTTTTTATGCCTCCCCGTATCGAAAGATCAGGGGCATATTATTTTGTCCATCCCTCTGTCAGTCCAAAAACTTAACATGAAAACTTAACACTAGCTTTTTCAGGGGTATTATGGTGTTATCTTGTTTATATGTCATATGGGTTTGTACAAATTTATTTTCAGATGCTGTTGAAGTTTGGGAAACCAAGAAGAAACAATTAGAAAGCTCAAAACAGGTTATGTGAGTACTGTATCTTTATAATCCTTTCCCAAACAACAAAAGGAGTTCTATGGATAAGGCGAAAAATCTCCCTGAAAGACTTAAATCGAAATGCCAATTACATGCAAATCTAAAACAATTTTAAGCTTTTTGGTTGGGCGTATACCTAAATCATATGAAAACTTATTTCTAACATGACTATTTGTAGAATAGGGGGGCTATTCTAGTCACCCTGGCATCTGCGTTGACCTAATATTTTGGTTTTTGTGTGCAAGTTTGTCAAATCTATGTTTCTACTAATACAATTGCTCTGAAACTTTACACATGCCACGTTGACCATAATATCAGCCTCTAGGCAAAGATTCCTTACTCTGACATTGAATTTACTGGATTTTTTACCCTTTCAGACTTAAAAATTCTTGGCTAAGTTTTTGCGTGAAACTTGCATATATCTGTGATTACTTTTTTCTGTAACAGCTATTACTTGTTAACTTTGCACATGCTTCTGTGACCATAATATCAGCCTCTAGGATTTGTTATTCTGAAATTTGATTTAATGGAATTCTGACCCTTTTCAGACTTAGAATTTTTCACTATCCAGCATTTGATAGTGGCGCTTTGCTGTCCTGAGACTGCTCATGTTTGATTTCCCGCTTTGGTTAAGCAGATTTAAAAATTAATTTATTTATTTTCAGTGATCCCAAAGATATAGTTCGACCTAGAGTCCCGATGTCCTCGTGTATAGAATCATTTGCTGCTACTGAGAGTATAGAAGGGTTTTATAGTACAGCAATCAATGGAACAACTATAGCAAACAAGTATGTCTACTATGTTTATTTGTAAAAGTGTTAAAATGGCAGAAAACATGGTTAGGTGCACCAACCTAGAATCTTGATGTCCTCGTGTATAGAATCATTTGCTGCTACAGAGAGTATAGAGGGGTTCTATAGTACAGCAATCAATGGAACAACTATAGCAAACAAGTATGTCTACTATGTTTATTTGTAAAAGTGTTAAAATGGCAGAAAACATGGTTAGGTGCACCAACCTAGAATCTTGATGTCCTCGTGTATAGAATCATTTGCTGCTACAGAGAGTATAGAGGGGTTCTATAGTACAGCAATCAATGGAACAACTATAGCAAACAAGTATGTCTACTATGTTTATTTGTAAAAGTGTAAGAAATGGCAGAAAACATGGTTAGGTGCTTCATCCTAGAATCTTGATGTCCTCACTTATCTTCAATTGTATTTAAGAAATGATGGCACTCTGATATTTCTGTTGTCTGATTATCTTGTTCCCTGAATAAAGTTTATTGTTGCTTTTCTTCAAAAATCTTGTAACTACAGCTCCTGAAACTCTGCATTTTCTCCATTTGCCTTACTATTTTCTATTCTAAATTATGCACAAAAAGCTTACTCTACCAACATGCCTTTCAGGTTTGCAGCATCTTTCGCCGAGCCCCGATAGCTTAGTCGGTTACGTCATAGTCTGTCAATCCAGGGGTCTCGAGTTCGAACCCCGGCTCGGCCAGTATCCATTCTGACATATGACAAAAGTCATTTGTCTCTCACCAATGGGTGTGAATTATCTATGTGAGAGAGCAGCTCGAGGCATGGTTTGGATATTGTAGTTGTACTGGTGCGAGAAATACCAGGAACCCACGGTTAGGTGCTCCAGCCGCCGCAATATGACCATAGAAGTTGAAAACGGCGTAAAACCCCAATAAATTAATTAATAAATTAATTGCAGCATCTTTCATATAGGAACAGTCTAAATTGTTTGCTATTTTGGAAAGGGTTTATGTATGTACTTTTTGTGTTGCAGAAGAACTCGCCTAACCACATTTCCAGACTATTTGATGGTGCAGTTTAAGAAATTCACAGTTGGGGAAGATTGGGTCCCAAAAAAGCTAGGTACAGAACTCCTGTCTTTGCTTTGCTCACTATTTACTGATAGGTCTTTATTAATCCCCAGCAATACAAATGAGCCAGGATCTGGAAAAACGTCCCTTATAGCATTTGAGACATCCATGTTTCAAGATCAGTATGTGACTAGATGCAGTCTAGCCAGCATCTATGTTACTGCTAAATGGTTGTAACAGACCACGAGGAAGCTATTGGAGAACAACATGGTTCCTGGTCAGACTGGGTGTATACGCAGGCTGATCTGGAACCATGTTGTTCTCAAATGCTATAAGTGATGTTTTTCCAGATCCTGGCTCAAATGCTTTGGGGGATTATATGGAATCAACCTGTTTATCAATCTGTCTTTCTATCTGTGTGAACAAAATGATGAAAATTTGGTGTCACAAACTCCTCTTTCAGTTTTCATTTAGTAGTGGTGAAACTCTTTACAAATATTGATCACAATTTCAAGTTTTGCATTTCATGTTTCGGTTCCCCTTGATTCAGGAATTGTTTCCCCTAGAACTTTGACTTTTTCTTCATTCTACAGTTATACATTCTGCAAATGTAGTAATTACTTTGTTGAATATGCCCCATTTTGATACTGACCACCTGAAAAAATTTTCATTCGTGTTTTTCAAAAGTGAAAACATGCAAACAAACACTTGCATTTTAATTCCAGATGTATCTCTTGATATCCAACAAGAACTTGACATCTCATCTCTCCGGGGGTGTGGCTTACAGCCAGGGGAGGAGGAGCTACCAGAACAAGAATCAACCAATCAGGCGCAAGGTAACATATAAATATGGTTGTCAGCCAAACAAGTGCAATGTAACAATTTGTAAGTAATCACAATGTTAAAGCGCAAAGTTACTTTTTAACGCTTTCCCAAACGAAGTTTTTTAGACTACTCATTTAAAAGATACTACAGACAATAAAGCAGATGTTGATAGAGAAAGGATTTGTGTACAATATACAAAATATTAAGGCAGAAGAAGAAATTGCTGGTTAATAGCATTTTCTTCTTTTACATCAAGCCTCTGCCATTAGGGATTTTAAAATCTGGTCTTTTTTGGGAAACGAAAAGAAAAAAGAGTTTTTAGCTGAACTGCCCAATTTGAATACAATCTAAAATATTCATTTTATATATTTTCAAAAAGTTTTCTGATAAGCAATCTAATTAAATGAGCTTAAAATGGGTATTAATATTTTTTGGCTTTTTTTGATACATTCTTTTCATTCTCAATGCATTATTTTGACCATCCAAGGTAAGATTAAAACCTTTTTTACAATCAGATGTACATGCTCCTATGAGCGGTCTGCCTCTAAAATTAAGGCCTAGTTGTGCATGTGTAATGCACATATAAAGTACTTCTTTGGTGGATGCAAATATGATGCAGAATGGACTGCAACGAATTGACCAGACCAATTTCGCTACAATCATTCTGCAACTTTTTAGAATGCCAGGAGCATGCAGGACCCTCTCTGACCACTGGTCATTTATTAATAATCTCCAAAGACACATGATTCATAAGGACACATGTCAGGTTGTAAGAGACTTTACTCTCCTTATTTTCCTTTACCAGCTCTGGTACCAGATGATGCAATAGTGATGCAGTTGGCAGATATGGGTTTCAGTATAGAGGGTTGTAAGAAGGCTGCTTATCACACACAAAATGCTGGTGTAGAAGAGGCTATGAACTGGGTTATGTTACACATGGAAGATCCAGGTTTGTGTTGTGTAGTCCTATGTGTAATGTTATATGTACAGGAATTGCTGGGAAGAAGAAGTTAAATTGTGTCACTTATAGAAATGACTGAGATTATGAGGGCTTTTTTTAAGGTTCCGGAACTGTAATGGCAGTAACTTTATAATGATAAAGCTACACTACAAATATGTCTGATAGTGTTTAAATATCTTGTATCAATTATATGTATGGCAAAACTCAAATTGAAATGTTATGATGTGAATGGTAAATAATCAGTAAAAAATCTGAATGAAAATAATGCATTATCTCCGCTTATGATATAAATATTAGTGGATTATCTGCCCTTGACTCACGAAAAAATCAGATTTCACAATATTTGTGTGGTAAACAAACTATTTTATTGTATGTTATGGAGTAAAATAATAATTGGCAACTTTCTACCATTTCAAAAATCCGAATATTTGCCTAATTTTGAAAATAGTGACAAAAAAGATATTTTCTCATTGACTGCAATGCAAACTTTAAAGCCAGTTATCTCCCCTTTGATTTACAAATTTTAAAAAAGTAAGATGGTGAAATATTTTTATTTATCAATGTCTACAACATATCCAACTTTCAAAGAGATCTATACGCTAGAAGTATGTGTACCAAATATTGCCATTACAGTTCCGGAGCCTTAATACAAATGATATAAACCAGTTGACATCTTTATTGAGAGATCGGGGGCATTTTGTTTTACTTGTGTCCGTCTGTCTGTCCGTTTGTCCATCCGTCTGTCTGTCCGAATACTTAATATTTGTCTTTTTAGCTCACCTGAGCACGAAGTGCTCAAGGGGAGCTATTGTGGTCACTCACCATCCGTCTGTCCGTCCGTCAACAATTTCTTCAAACATCTTCTTCTCCAAAACTAACAGGCCAATTTTGACCAAACTTGGCAGGAATGTTTCTTGAGTGACCCTTCTCAAAAATTGTTCGCGGATTTTTGATTCGTCAAAAAATGTGGGCGTGGCAGGGCCGGGCTTATTGCACTTAGAGAAATCCTAAGAAAATTCTTTAAAAATCAACCATTGTTCCAATTTGAACCAAACTTGGCAGAATTGTTCCTTGAGTGACCCTTCTCAAATATGTTCTCAGATTTTTGATTCGTCCAAAAAACGTGGCCGTGGCAGGGAGAAAGGGGCTTATCAGACTTAGAAAAATCATAAGAAAATTCTTTAAAAATCAACCATTGGGCCAATTTGAACCAGACTTTGCAGGGATGTGCTTTAAGCCATTCTTTTTAAAATTTGTTCACAAATATTTTCATTTGTAAAAAATTGTGGCCATGGCAGGGAGAAAGGGGCTTATCAGACTTAGAGAAATCATAAGAAAATTCTTTAAAAGTTAACCATTGGGCCTATTTGAAGCAGACTTTGCAGGAATGTTCTTTGAGTCTCTCTTTTCAAAATTGATTCACAAATCTTTACATTTGTCAAAAAATGAGGGCATTGCATGGAGGAAGGGGCTTATCAGCCTTAGAGAAATCCTAAGAAAATTCTTTAAAAATCAACCAATGGGCCAATTTGAACCAAACTTGGCAGAATTGTTCCTTGAGTGACCCTCTTCAACATTTGTTCATAAATTTATAGTTTCGTCAAAAAATGTGGGTGTGGCAGGGCGGGGCTTATCTAAACCAAGAGAAATTGTCAAAAAATACTTCAAAAATCTTCTTCTCCTTAACCATAGGGCCAATTAAAACCAAATTTGGCAGGAATGTTCCTTGGGTGATCCTTCTTAAGATTTGTTCGCTGGTTTTTTATTCATCCAAAATTGTGGGCGTGGCAGGTCAGCATTTACTGGACTTGGAGAAATCATAAGAAAATTCTTTAAAAATCAACCATTGGCCCAATTTGAACCACACTTGGCAGAAATGTTCCTTTGGTGACTCTTTTCAAAAATTTTTCTCAAATTTTTTATTCGTCAGAAATAATTGGGCGTGGCTTATCAGACTTACAGAAATCCTAAGAAAAATTCTTTAAAAATCAACCATTGGCCCAATTTGAAGCAAACTTTACAGAAATGTTCCTTGAGTGACCCTTTTCAAAATATGTAAATTTTGTATTGGTCAAAAAAAGTGGGCATGGCAGGGCGTGGCTTATCAGACTTACAGAAATAATAAGAAAATCCTTTAAAAATCAAGCATAGCAGACATGGCGAAGACCTGGAAATTTTTGTCAGACATTCGGTCTGACAATTCTAAATAATCTGTCAGACCAAATGAAATTCTGTCAGACCGAAAGATCAGAAAAATAAGACACATTTTCAATATATTTCAAAGTATTTATTAACCTAGAGTTAAAGACAAGAAAATTTGGTTTATCAAAATCAGTCATGAGCTAAATTAATGCTAACAGTTTTTAGTTTTTCTACCATTTAGTAGACTACACCAAAATGGCATATTCTAAAATATTTTGACTTTTTTGGTAACAAACTGGCAGCTGCTGATAACTTTTTTCATAATTAGCTGGATTTTTTTTTAGAAATGCAGACTAAGACAGACCCACAAGTATATTGAATAAAGAGAAGACAAGTGTAAAGGGTAAACATCTATGTTTCATCCAAAAAAGTAAAGGGTCAACTCACCAAATATTTTTGGCCCGGTGCCAACACTTCCCAACACATCTGCGGCAGTCTTTTGATGTTTGATTTTACCCACGCTTTGTAATTGACTGGCCCATTTTTGAAGGACTCGCACTAGTCTAGGGATGGAAATTCACTTGATTATCGCATGGATTATTGAAAAAAGGTCTTTATATTTTTATTTATACTCTTAGTTCTTGTTAAGTAAATTGTCGATTTTTGTATGATACAGACAAACCTCAAAATTAGTGTCGGACAGTGGGACTGACAGAAAGGAAACAAATAACGGACCTAGTGTAATTTCATCGGACAGGTCCACAGGTCTGACGGTCTTCGCCATGACTGGCATAGGGTCATTTTGAAACAAATTTGGCAACGATGTTCCTTGAGTGACCATTTTCAAAATTTGTTTGCAAATTTTTGATTCGTCAAAAAAAGTGGGCGTGTCTTAAACTTCTTTCAGGTGAGCGATATAGGGCCATTCTAGCCCATTTGTCTCAAAAAGTATTTAGCATTCAAAGCTCAAATTTGGTATGTAACTTTCTTTCTATGATATATATCTTTTCCATGCAATATGACCTTCCTCAAGGTCATTCACTAACCCTTATCAACCCTTAACATAAAAACTTAACATTGCCATTTAGGGGGCATTTGTGTTTCACAAACACATCTTGTTTAAAATTATTGATACAGATCTATTCTATTCCTATTTTCAGATTTCAGTTCACCATTTGTGCCACCAGGAGCCAAACAGTCTTCGTCGTCTTTCACACCAAATGAAGAGGCTTTAGTCATGATCATGTCCATGGGATTCACTAAAGAACAAGCTACTAAAGCATTAAAAGCAACTGTAAGTAATTATCGGATCCTCATTTGGGGTCAAACATAATAACTCCAGCTTTTTATACGCCCGAAGGGTCGTATTATGTTATCGCTTGCATCGTCTGTCTGTCCGTCCGTCTGTCTGTCCGTTAGCAAATTCGTGTCCGGTCCATAACTTTGAAACTTTAAGGCCTATGGTCTTGAAACTTCACAGGTGTATAGATCTCATAGCTAGGGTGTGCAGAGCGCAAGAATCACAATTCTACCATATGTAATTTTTGAGTTATTGCCCTTTGTTATACCCCCCACAATGAAGTTAGGGGGGGGGGGGGTATACTGGAATCAGGTTGTCCGTCTGTCCGTCCGTCCGTGGACATTATCTTGTGTCCTCTTCTCCTCCCACAGTTTTTGACCAATTTTTTCGAAATTTTACTAGGATGTTTCCTATCATATGAAGTTGTGCACCTGCAATTTTCGCCTTGATCCAGTCATTAGTTTCAGAGTTATGCCACTTTGAAATTTTTAAGGGGGGGGGGGGGGGGTAGTCAAAATTTACAATTTTGTTTACGTATTCTAACTCGAGAACCGTTTGACCTAGGAACATGAAACTTTACACAGTTGTTGCCCATGACCCATGGAGGTGCCCTATGGTTTTGGGGTCACCAAGGTCTAAGGTCAAGGTCACAGTTAGACTTTGTTTAAAGTCCATTTCCATGCTCTGAGTCAAGAACCTTTTGACCGATAGCACTTTTTCAGTGACAAGGCCCTAGTGGGGGGGGTATTCGTCCGCTTTGCGACAGTTCTAGTTTGATTCAGTTAGCAAATTTGTGTCCGGTCCATAACTTTGAAACTATAAGGCCTATGGTCTTGAAACTTCACAGGTGTATAGATCTCATAGCTAGGGTGTGCAGAGCGCAAGAACCACAACTCTACCATTTGTAATTTTTGAGTTATTGCCCTTTGTTTGATAATGTTTGATTCAGTTAGCAAATTCGTGTCCGGTCCATAACTTAGAAACTATAAGGCCTATAGTCTTTAAACTTCACAGGTGTATAGATATCATAGCTTGGGTGTGCAGAGCGCAAGAACCACAACTCTACCATTTGTAATTTTTGAGTTATTGCCCTTTGTTTGATTTTGTTTGATTCATTTAGCAAATTTGTGTCCGGTCAATAACTTTGAAACTGTAAGGCCTATAGTCTTGAAACTTCACAGGTGTATAGATCTCATAGCTAGGGTGTGCAGAGCGCAAGAACCACAACTCTACCATTTGTAATTTTTGAGTTATTGCCCTTTGTTTGATTTTGTTTGATTCAGTAAGCAAATTTGTGTCCGGTCCATAACTTTGAAACTATAAGGTCTATAGTCTTGAAACTTCACAGATGTATATCGTCGGTGCTATGACAAAATGGCGTAATAGAAATTTTGCTCGAAAACCATTTTTTTCAGGAGAGCCAAAAACGTTTTTGCCGTTTTAAAAAATGTTAAAAAATATGCCGGCAAAATTGCGTAACTCACTATTACTCTCATGTAAATTTGTCTACGTATAACGCATTTTTGTCAGCTAAATCGAGTTACGCAATTTTGTCACATAATTGAAAGGGTTCTAATAGGTGTAGAAAAACGCCGTTTTGACAGGATATGCGCTCCTACATACTTAGTAGAAAGCATTTATAAAAAAAAAATTGACAAAATGGCGTAACTAATTTGTTACGCCATTTTGTCATAGCACCGACGATATATCTCATAGCTAGGATGTGCAGAGTGCAATAACCCTAACTCTACCATTTATAATTTTTGACTTATTGCCCTTTGTTTGATTCAGTCTGCAATAACTTTCAAAATACAAGGCCTACGATGTTGAAACTTCACATGTGTGTAGAACTCATAGCTAGGGTGTTTGATTACATCATCTCAATCTGATTAAATTTGTGCAGCAATACTTTGTGAATATTTTAGTACTTGGTGAATTTTGTTATATCGGATACTTGCAAGAGACTTTTAGAAAAGAACAGGATATCAACAAATATCACACAACCATTTATTTCTGAGCTTCGGGCGTATAATGCCACGCCCAGCATTGCTCTTGTTTAACCCATTACTGCACAGTGACGCCTTCTGACTCCCTCCGAAGAAAAGGACTGGGAAACCATTGTGGAAAATGAAGAAATTGCTTGTGACAAGCAATTTCTTCATTTTTCACAATGTTTTCTAACTCAAAATAGAAAGAATTTTAAATTTTCTTCAACTTGAAATTGTGGTCTGTAACATCTTTCAAATTGGAATAGTCCAAAATTTTGCCGTCCGATAATGGGTTAAGCTGTAATTACGAGGTTTTGATCCCCCATCAATGTTATGTTTGTGTCAATATTTTTTGATGATCATATCATTGAGATTTAACAAAGAACAGGCTACTAAAGCATTAAAAGTCACTGTAAGTAATTATCAGATCTTCTTTGGGGGGTACAAACATTGTAACTAAAGCTTGCTAAAGCTGGAGTTATGAGGTTTTGATCCCCCACCAACGTTATCTTTGTGTTAAAATTGTCTAACAATCAACAGAAAAGTAATTTACCAAAGAACAAGTTGCTAAAAGCTTTAAAAGCCACTTTGAGTGATTATGTTTATGTTAAAATTGTCTTAACCCTTTCCCGAACAAGACCTGGTTTTGACGTCCCTAATAGAAAAGGCTTGGGAAAACATTGAAACTAAAGAAGAATGTTGATAACGGGTTAAACCTTACCAACAACATAATAGGGAAGTCCATTTTAACAGCTGCTGCAGATAACAAAACAACTTATTTCAAAAGTAGAAATTTAACATGAACAATATTGTAATAAAGGATATTAAAACAGTATAACATCTGTTAGATTTACAAATAACCAAGATACCCAAACATTGAAAGCATCTGTAAATTGAATATTTCAGGACAACAATGTAGAGCGAGGAGTAGAGTGGATATTTTCACACCCGGATGAATTGGACACACCGATGGAGACGGAACAAAGTGACACACCAGCAACACCACAATGTAGAGATGGTAACGGAAGTAAGTGCTTACGCTTTTATGCCAGAAATTTTTTTTACCACACAGATCATCATTATACCCACCTAAATTCTATTTCTGGGTATATAGGAGTAAGCTTGTCGGATGGTCAGTTGATTGACCATCCGTCTGTTTATGGTTCTGTCTGTGGCTTGTAGTCCGATCTATTTCTCAAGAACTACAGAACATTTTCCAGGCCTCCTAGTGAAACCTTTAAAACCTATAAAAACCTTTAATTTCAGAGCAAACCTTTAAAACCTTTACTTTTTGCCAGAAAATCTTTAAAAAGCCCAAAAAACCTGTAATTCTCTCTCAAAACCTTTATTTTTGCTCTGACTGGTTGCCGTCCAAGCTTTAAGCAAGTAATGTACTTTGTTCTGCATTTTCCCTTCTTTTATGTATTGTCGTACAATGCAGATCTCATCAGATGCTACCAAATCTTACCTAAATTTTTAAAATTTTCTTGGGGGAGACCCCCAAACCCCCCTTATTAGAGCATTGTATAAAAATGACTGGATATGATTGTTTGTTTTCCGACGAAAATGGCCTTTACTTACTCTTTATTTTGTCACATTTTACACTAATGGGCCTTTATTTTCACACATTGGATCCTTTATAAAAACCTTTATTTTTGTTTTGGTCTGCTAGGAGGCCTGCATTTTCTTTAAACTTGACATGTTGGCTCATTATTAAGAGGAGACCTGCATATTATATTTGGTTACTGTGATGGTTGGCCATTATGGGCTAGTTTCATAAAACAAGTGCTACCGTTTTCCAAATAGTGGTGCCTTTTGATGCATCTCATTGAAATAAATTGGGAAAACATGAAAGCAGAAGAAGAAAATACTTATGACAAGCATTTTTTACTTTTGCCTCAATATTTCCTGTGCTATATTTTACGCAAATCCTATTCTTGTTGGCCACTATTTTGTTGTCTGCAACATCTTTGAACTTGGTTCATTCTAATTTTTAGCTCGACTTTTTGAAGAAAATGAGAGCTTATACTGTCACCTGGGCTTCGGCGTTGGCGTCGGCGTTGCAACAAGGGTTAAAGTTTTTTCAAACATCTGTTTCTACTTATGCTATTGCTCTGAAACTTTGCACATGTTTTTGTGACCATAATATTAGCCTCTAGGCAAAGATTCATTACTCTCACATTCAATTTACTGGAATTTTAACCTTTTTTGACTTAGAAATTCTGGGTTAAGCAACTAAGAAAAGTCGAGTGTCTTATGGACAGCTCTTGCTTGTCGTTTGGAAAAGGTTTGATATTTCTTCAACATCATATTTTCAGAGTACAAGCTTGTTGCGTTCATCAGCCACATGGGTACCTCTACAATGGTCGGGCATTATGTATGTCATATACTGAAGGATAACAAATGGGTCATATTTAACGATGAAAAAGTCGCGCTCTCAGAAAATCCGCCCATGGACTTGGCCTACATGTACCTCTATCAACGGGTGTAACCCTTTAACAAACAAGGTTAAGGATGGCCCAATTTTAAAGCAGTTGAAGACAAAAAATGCATGCTAATGACTTTTCGATTTGTGCCTCTTATAGCACAGAAAATATTGAGGCAAAAGGAGAAAATGTTGATTATCAGCATTTTTTTTCTTTTGTCTCAATGTTTTCCTTGGCCATATTCTCTTGGGCCATCAAAACCCAGTCTTGTTTGAAAAGGGTTAAATTTGTGTTCACTTTTTGGTGCAGTTATTTAACATGAAGTTGTTAATTGATTATTTAAGATTTGCAAAAAGAAAAAAGAAAAAAAGGAAATGAAATAGCTTTAATTTGTGCTAATAAAAGCTTCACTAGTGGCGAAATGATAGGAGCTTTGTTGTTGCTTCAACTAAAATATTGTTTGGATTAAATTACAGGGAATAGGTTGAAAATGCTCAGTTTTGATCTGTCTAAAATTAATCAATTACATGCACTCTCACAACAGATCATTTTAAATACTTGACTGGTGGACAAAAAAAACTTTTGAATTTAGAAACTAGAATTGATCTTTCATCATTATATACTTTTACAGAGATTATTTTAGAAATTAATTTTTCTCATACAATTCAAATATGAAAAATATGAAAATAAGTTTTTTTGAACATAGTTATACACTTTACTTTTGACCGATATCCAACTTTTGAAAATACAGTTAAAATATAGATAATTTTATGTGTTTGTATTTGATGAGACAGTTCCAATGATTCCTAAAATATCTGTGTTGAGCTTTCACCCCTTTTTAGCTCACCTTAGCACAAAGTGTTGAGGGTGAGCTATTGTGATCGCTCACCGTCCGTCTGGCCGTCCGTCTGTCTGTCCACAATTTCTAAAAAGTCTTCTCCTCCCAAACTATAAAGCCTAGAGTCTTGAAATTTTGTATGTAGCATCGCCTCAAGACCCTTTACCAAAAAACTTCACATTATTTTGATACAAGGAAGATTGGCCCTATGTTGTGGGTATCAAATTTCATATAGAGACAAAGAAGGAAATCTTGTACAACCTTCTCCTCCTGAACTGTTTGGCCTAGAGCTTTGAAATTTTGTGTGTAGAATCATCTCAAGGCCCTCTACTTAAAGTGACATTTCCGAATTTTTTGTCATAAATTTTACTTTTATTTTTATCTGAAAGAGCATATTTCCTTATGAAAATTCTGAATATTTCGAGCCAAAATATAGCGCCGTTTACGAGAAATTTATATTTTTGTGTTAGAATTGAACAAATTGTTGTGGACAACAGTTCGGATTTATATGCAATTTATCCAGGGCTTCCCCTGGCAATTTCAGACTTGGCGCCAGCAAAATCGCCAATTGAAATTTTTTGGGGCCAATTGGAGCCAGTCAGTGCCAGTAGAGGAGCCAATGGGAAAAGAAGAAAAACATATAGACCCCCCCTCCCCCGCTCTCCCCCCCCCCCCCTTTAAAAAAGCACCCCAACATTATAGTCTGTAAAAATGCATAATTATCATCACAATTAGGTAATATGTCATGATGTTTATGACTTTTTATTGACATCAATATAGAAATCAAGATCATTAGCATAAATTCTATAATTTGAGTTGATTGGATGCGGTTCCCTCTGATTTACAATAATTATACGGAACGTCACTGACCCCCACCCAATTGTCAATTCGCCCCCCTCCCCCTCCCCAAACCACATGCGCACACACACACACGTACAGATTGAAATGCGTGCAGAAATTACATGAGTTATTTTAGGTAAATCGGAGAATCTTAAAGTCAACCTTTTTTCGGCATGCCTTCCGACTAATTTTATCGATTATGTCTCAACTTTAAATGCGTGTTTCTCGCTTATTGGCAACAACTTCAAAAAACCAATAGTATTTATACTCATTAGAATAACCAATCTTGGCATCAAGACATCTACTTTAAAAAATTGAAATTGGAATGAAATGTCCCTTTAAACACTCCACATTATTGTGATACAAGGAAAATTGACCATATGTTGTGGGTATTGAATTTCATAATGAAACAAAGAAGGAAATCTTGTACAATCTTCTAATCTTCTCCTGAACCGTTTGGCCTAGAGCTTTGAAGGAAAATTGACCCTATGTTGTGGGTATCGAATTTCATGTAGAGACAAAGAAGGAAATCTTGTACAATCTTTTTCTCCTGAACCGTTTGGCCTAGAGCTTTGAAATTTTGTGTGTAGAATCATCTCAAGGCCCTCTACCAAAATACTACAAATTATTGTGATACAAGGAAAATTAGCCCTATGTTGTGGGTATCAAATTTCATATAGAGACAAAGAAGGAAATCTTGTACAATCATTTTCTCCTGAAATTTTTGGCCTTGAGCTTTGAAATTTTGTGAGTAGAATCATCTCAAGGCCCTCTATCAAAATACTTCAAATCATTGTGATACAAGGAAAATTGACCCTTTGTTGTGGGTATCGAATTTCATATAGAGACAAAGAAGGAAATCTTGTACAATCTTTTTCTCCTTAACTGTTTGGTGTATAAGGCTTTTAAAATTTTGTATGTAGAATTTTTTCCATAATGATACAATCTTCTTAAATTCTGTTTATCAGAGATCCTTAAGGTAAATTTTGCACTTCCCATGGTAGTATAACTCCCTAATACCAGCATTGTTTAAATTGTTTCCTTTAATGAACGTTGTTCAGAAGTTGTGTATGTGATATGAGACAAAAATTATCATCTTGATGATCTCTAAGGTGAGCGATATAGGGCCATCTTGGCCCTCTTGCCTTGGACAAGTCACTTGGTTTTTATGCCCCGGTATCGAGAGATCGGGGGCATATTGTTTTACTCATGTCCGTCTGTCTGTCTGTCCGTCTGTCTGTCCGAAAACTTAACATGAAAACTTAACATTGGCCTTTTCTCCAAAAGTATTCAACATGCAAAGCTCAAATTTGGTATGTAACTTTCTTTCAATGATAGCTATCTGTTCCATGCAATTTGACCTTCCTCAAGGTCATCCGTTAACCCTTACAAACCCGTAACTCTATGAAAACTTAACATTTTACTCCGAAAACTTAACATTTGCCTTTTCTCCAAAAGTATTTGACATACAAAGCTCAAATTTGTAATGCAACTTCCTTTCAATGATATCTATCTGTTCCATGCAATTTGGCCTTTCTCAAGGTCATCCGTTTACCCTTATCAACCCTTTACTCTACAAAAACTTAACATTTTACAAAAATGGCCATTTCGGGGGCATTTGTGTTTCACAAACGCATCTTGTTGTTTATGCAGATTGTGGTTGCTTAAAATGCAGCTTTATTTTATTTAGCGCTTTTCATTTTGTCCACAATGCTTTGTTGATAATGTTGTATAAACTGGGGCTTTTTAGACCTTAATAAACAGGAACTTTATGTCCAGGGAGCGAATTTCAAAGCCTGAGTGCCGTTGTCAGGGTTAGTTATGTACAGATCCGCTGATAGAGTAAAGGCTTTTCAAAAGTCAGTATTTAATTGATTGCATCAGACCCTATGTTGTGGGTTCTCATTGGAATCGTCCCATCAGGATGATTCCAATGAGTACCCAGAACGTAGACTTTGGAATTGAAATAACAAAGTTAGAATGTCTTTATGCCCACTCTGTATGAACTGTGAAAACTTCAACTTGAACTATATTTTATGCACTATTAGAGATGGAGCCTTGATACTTCACACACAGTAACCTCATAGCACAACCTTTCTTTTGGTTCCTGGTGACATTGACCTTGTAGTTTGATTATTATGCTCCCCGAAGGGAGAGCATATAGTCGCCGCTTCGTCTGTCCGTCCGTCCTGTCCGTCCGTCATTCCGTCCGTCCGTCCGTCCGTCCGAAGCAATATCTCCATAACCCTTGGGCCAAATCAAATGAAACTTACCATGTGAACTCCCTGTGACAAAATGCCGATGTACTTTTCCCCGTTTTTGGATTTGAGGCCTTGTCATGGGAAAAGGGGACTTATGGTGAAATATAGTTTTTCTCTAATTTCTCCTAGTCTAATGGTCAGAATTTGATGAAATTTCATATTTGAGTAGCAAATCAGATGCCCTTGACAATAAAGTGCTCTCCATGGCATACATTTATTGTGACAATGCCTTATTCGGGGAGCATTGTCCGTCTCTGACGGCCCTTGTTTTTTCAAAAACATAACCTGCCCCATATCTTATTGACTATTAGAGAAAAGACTTGGTTTTTTCACACATGGATACCTCTTGCCAATACCTTTTATTTGCGACAATGACTTGTGACCTTGACCTTGAAGTTTGGCCTGTTTGGTGATAAGCTCCCATTACGAGAAGGATACTCTTGTATTGCAAAGGGACAATGAACGTAGTAAACAAATTTTCTATGAAAAATATAAATATTTATTATGGCATAATGATTCTGTTTATTGACTAATACTTCATGGAATGTATACTCCGTAAATTTTGACCTGAGACTGGTGAATATGCAATGAGTAATTGTAATGCAAAATTTTCGCTCTTCAGCATATAATGACACGAGAAGCATGTGCAGAATACAAAGTCATAATGCATATGGAAACTATCGACTCTGCTCGACATAGAGGATTGCTTGTGAGTATCGATTATTCCATGTCACAATTACTCATTTCATATTTACCGGCTTCAGGTCAATATTTATGGAGTATAATTATAAAGAAAATATTCAATATAATGTAATACAGTGAATATACGTATTTATAAACATGAAACAACACAATATGGAATGATTTTATGGAGTTTACCGTGTTACCGTGACTTTACTGTGTCACCGTGACGTAATTCCGGACAAAGGAAAGTCATTGGTAGGTCACCGTAGGTGTTGTTATAAAATCTCGTAACTACGGCTTGATTTAAGCGGTAGTTAGGAGATTTTATTACAACACAGACGGCTTATCAATACATGATGATGACAGTAAGCCTAGTCTATTTTTAGCACAAAATGCATTGCTATTATAAAAAGTTACCAATCTGATTAACATCCGGAGTTAACTTACAGTAACATCTGATGGCACCAGTAAGGGGTCATCTTCAATGATCTTTTCTTCTGGCCAATAAAATAAATTCATTCAATATTATGTATGTTATTAAAACGGAAAAAAAGCCACAAAGACATTATTTTTCAGTACAGAACCATCTGTTTTCACATGCTTGTGATGGAGAATAAAAAAAAACAAGAGATTCAATTGATTAGAGTAAATATAACCAATTTTGATTTTCCCAGGGTCATAGAAGATCATTCCTCCCAGGGCAATAGACGATGACTCCTCCCCCCAAACTGGTGACTATCAGATGTTACTATTAGTTAACACCAGATTTTAATCAGATTGATATGTTGCTGATCTCTGATAGAGCAGACATGCTAACAATCGTCGCTTTTCAACGAAAACCTCGTAACTGCAGCTTAAAACAAACTGCAGTTACGAGGTTTTCGTTGAAAAGCGAAGAAATGGTGATTGCTTGTGGCTCTTAATCTTTTACCAAACGGGAACTGGAGCCTTATTCACCAACAGTTTTAACCCTTTCCCAAACGGCAAAAATTTAGGATGACCCACTTCAAAAATTGACACAAATGACAAAATGGAAGGTATTAAAGCTATAATTTGTGTGAAATATGGCATAGAAAATATTGAGACAAAAGGAGAAACTGCTGGTTATCAGCAGTTTCTCCTTTTGTTTCAATGTTTTCCCAAGCCTTTTCTTGTTGGGGCGTCAAAACCAGGTCTTGTTTGGGAAAGGGTTAAATTGCTTGTCTAAAGCAAAATTATATTACAAGTCATCTGATCGGACAAAACATAATGTCTTGCCAATCGGATGGATTTTTTGTTTGATTTCAATTTTATTCTGGAATTTAGACTGGCTGGTGAACACTACCCCATTTTTGCATATCCAATTAGGTTACAGATTCTTGAAAAATCGGTCAATGAATTATGCGAATTAAACATGAGCCTTGTAAGACAAAAACCCAGTTACCCCTTTCCCAAACAAGACCTGGCTTTGTCATCCGTGATAGAAAAGGCATTTGAAAACATTGTGGCAAAAAAAGACAAGAGGGCCATTGGCCCTGAAGCGCTCACCTGACAGGCCCATAGGAAGCAATTTCATATTGGGGGGCTATAGACTCTATCCTAAATATTGGGGGGTGGGGGCTAATTGGGATTTCCCCAAAATTTCAAGTGTAAAATTAAGAAAAATTGGCATTTTTGGCCAACTTTGGAAGGGTTTAGCCCCCCTAGCCCCCCTGTTCCTACGGGCCTGCCTGACATAATAGCTTTCTGTATATGGTGTGTCTGAGCCTCCAAAATGATCACATTTTAATAAGATTTGTGGCCTGTATAAGATAATCATTCTGACAAATTTTCAGCTTGATTGGGCAAAAAAAATCCCCAAGACTGGACCCCATGACCTAGTTTAGGACCCCAGATGACCAAATTTTGAAATTGTCCGAGATTTTATCAAGATTATTATTCTGACTAGGCTGATTGGGCATAAAATGTGGCCTCTAGAGTGCAAATAAGGTTTTTCTTAAATTTGACCTAGTGACCTAGTTTTTGACCCCAGATGACCCAATTTCAAACTTTTTGTACATTTCATCAAGACAATTATTATGAGCTAATTTCAGGTTGATTGGGCAAAAAAAGGGCTTCAAGGAGTACAAACCAGGTTTGAACCTGTGACCTAGTTTATGACCCCAGATGACCCAATTTCAAACTTGTCCAAGATTTCACCAGGACAATCATTCTGAGCAAATTTCAAGTTTATTGGGCAAAGAATGTGGCCTCTAGAGTGCACACAAGGTTTTTCTAAGATTTGACCCAGTGACCTAGTTTTTGACCCTAGATGACCCAATTTCACACTTGTCCGAGATTTCATCAAGACAATCATTCTGAGCAAATTTCAGGTTGATTGGGCAAAAAATGTGGCCTCTAGAGGGCACACAAGGTTTTACTAAGATTTGACCCTGTGACCTAGTTTTTGACCCCAGATGACCCAATTTCAAACTTGTCCGAGATTTCATCAAGACAATCATTCTGAGCAAATTTCAGGTTGATTGGGCAAAAAACGTGGCCTCTAGAGTGCACACAAGGTTTCTCTAAGATTTGAACCCGTGACCTAGTTTTTTACCCTAGATGACCCAATTTCAAACTTGTTCGAGATTTCATCAAGACAATCATTCTTTAGCAAATTTCAGGTTGATTGGGCAAAAAATGTGGCCTCTAGAGTGCACACAAGGTTTTTCTAACATTTGACCCTGTGACCTAGTTTTTGACCCCAGATGACCCAATTTCAAACATGTCCGAGATTTTATCAAGACAATCATTCTGATCAATTTTCAGGTTGATTGGGCAAAAAATGTGGCCTCTAGAGTGCACACAAGGTTTTTCTAAGATTTGACCCCGTGACCTAGTTTTTGACCCCAGATGACCCAATTTCAAACCTGTCCGAGATTTTATCAAGAAAATTATTCTGATCAATTTTCAGGTTGATTGGGCAAAAAATGTGGCCTCTAGAGTGCAAACAAGGTTTTACTAAGATTTGACCCAGTGACCTAGTTTTTGACCCCAGACCACCCAATTTCAAACTTGTCCGAGATTTTATCAAGACAATCATTTTGAGCAAATTTCAGATTGATTGGGCAAAAAATGTGGCCTCTAGAGTGTACACAATGTTTCTCTAAGATTTGACCCTGTGACCTAGTTTTTGACCCTAGATGACCCAATTTCAAACTTGTCCGAGATTCCATCAAGTCAATCATTTTGAGCAAATTTCAGGTTGATTGGGCAAAAAATGTGGCCTCTAGAGTGCACACAAGGTTTTTCTAAGATTTGACCCTGTGACCTAGTTTTTGACCCCAGATGACCCAATTTCAAACTTGTCCGAGATTTCATCAAGACAATCATTCTGAGCAAATTTCAGGTTGATTGGGCAAAAAATGTGGCCTCTAGAGTGCACACAAGGTTTTTCTAACATTTGACCCTGTGACCTAGTTTTTGACCCCAGATAAATCAATTTCAAAATAGTCCGAGATTTGATCAAGACAATCATTCTGATCAATTTTCCGGTTGATTTGGCATAAAATGTGGCCTCTAGAGTGCACACAAGGTTTTTCTAAGATTTGACCCCGTGACCTAGTTTTTGACCCCAGATGACCCAATTTTGAACCTGTCCGAGATTTTATCAAGAAAATTATTCTGATCAATTTTCAGGTTGATTGGGCAAAAAATGTGGCCTCTAGAGTGCACACAAGGTTTTTCTAAGATTTGACCCCGTGACCTAGTTTTTGACCCCAGATGACCCAATTTCAAACTTGTCTGATATTTCATCAAGACAATCATTTTTGAGCAAATTTCAGGTTGATTGGGCAAAAAATGTGGCCTCTAGAGTGCACACAAGGTTTCTCTAAGATTTGACCCCGTGACCTAGTTTTTGACCCCAGATGACCCAATTTCAAACTTGTCCGAGATTCCATCAAGTCAATCATTTTGAGCAAATTTCAGGTTGATTGGGCAAAAAATGTGGCCTCTAGAGTGCACACAAGGTTTTTCTAAGATTTGACCCCGTGACCTAGTTTTTGACCCCAGATGACCCAATTTCAAACTTGTCCGAGATTTTATAAAGACAATCATTCTGAGCAAATTTCAGGTTGATTGGGCAAAAAATGTGGCCTCTAGAGTGCACACAAGGTTTGTCTAAGATTTGACCCCGTGACCTAGTTTTTGACCCCAGATGACCCAATTTCGAACTTGTCCGAGATTTTATCAAGACAATCATTCTGAGCAAATTTCAGGTTGATTGGGCAAAAAATGTGGCCTCTAGAGTGCACACAAGCCAAAGGTTGACGCACGACGCACGACGGACGACTGACGACGGACGACGGACGCCGGACGACGGACACAGCGGTATCACAATACCTCACCATGAGCACTATCGTGCTCAGGTGAGCTAAAAATGCTGATAACCAGCATTTTCTCCTTTTGCCTCAATTTTTGCAGATTATTTTGTATACAAATTCTGCCTTCAACACCATGTGTTTTCTGTAACAGCTTTTGAATTGGAACAATTCAAACAGTTGTCAGTTTGGGAAAGGGTTGAATAAGCTATTGTTTACGTGAAAGTCGATCCTGATCAGACTGTTCCGTTACTCTTGTGAAGAAACGTCTGTTTGGGCGCAATTTTCTGTAATTGCTACAAATATATAACAATTGACTTTTGTGGAAAATAAAGAATTTGGATGAATATTTAATTAGAGATCAAGTGTATGCAAAATAATTGATGTGCAAGCTACGTGATACATACTCGTATACTCGTAGTCGCTTTTCAGAGAAGACTTAGTAATTATAGATTATGTAAAGCTGCAGTTACGAGTTTTCCGAAGAAAATACAGAGATCGCAAGTTCAATACTAGCATTATAAGTAGTGAGACATAATATTGATATCTGCCTTTTAGATGGTCTTTGGGAAAAACAGATTCAAGTTTTAAAAAGATGATGAATTAAAGTAATAAATCCACATCAATTAAACGTTTGAATTTAATCATGGAATTCCATACGTCACCAGACGGATTGTGATAAGAATACTATTAGGGTCGCACTACCTTAAATTCAAAGCTAAAATAAACGATAAAACCAGTGAAAGAAAACTTGACACAATTGTGGCGGATCTGCCAGTTGGTCCACTTACAGACTGCTGTAAACTGACGTCATATTTGGCACAGGAATGAGGCGCGGTGTAATCACCGACGCACGCGGCATACGCCATCACGTGTGCGATATAACTCTGCTCGTGCACGCCGTGAAACAGGTGCGCCATAGGACCGCGTGCAAAAATGATGACGTCTTCACCGGCGTGCGTCTCCGACGGTAGATGGACGGCTGCTTGTTGTTTGTAATTTGTGGCGGCTGCAAAATAACAAATTTTTTATCGTTTCTTACCAAAAGAAGAACGTGGTATTTTGTACGTTCAAAATTAAACGAATTTCATTAACAGTTGTTTTTGTTTATCAAAACAACTGTATCGATTCTCGTTTAATTTCGAAATTATAAGTGTTTCTTGCCAAACAACAATTTTAGACTGGTCTAAAGTTTTATACTTTTTGCACAACAAAGTGTTTATGAACTCGAAAATTGACATTGTAAGTGCTATTTCAGTGAAAATATTGGCGGGGGATCGGCATTTTCTTCTTTCCCATCAATTTTCTAATGCAACGAGAATCTTACGAAGAAAATCAAAACATGAGCTTTGTTTTGAATGGAAAATGTCAAAAAATATTGATAAGAAATGCAATTTTCGTGAAATGAGAATCTAAAATCGTGTAAAGTGAAACAAGTACCGGGCCTTGCATCTTTGCATGCTAGAAATTATTTTGGGGATCATGCCAGTCTTACTCGCCTTTGTCTAATGTTAGAGTATCTGATAATGTGACGTCTGACGAGAATCGGACGCGAAACCTCTGTGTCCATAAGTGAACACTATACAACTTCGGTAAAAAAAGCTAGCTTGTACGTCCAGATAGTAGGCCTATAAGTGTCCTTATACATTACAGCGGCTACGTTAGGTCAATAATATACTTACTTGTATCTTGAAGTGACGGGTCAGGTCGCACAGTCGGGGTACTGCCAAACACATAGGCTCCGGGGCCGTTAGCGTATAACAATGTTGTAAGTGGTTTACTATGACATATTTTGTGTCAAAGAACTACTTAGTCGCTTTTTAACAAAAACCTCGAAACTGCAGCTTGTTTAAGCTGTAGTTACGAGGTTTTTGTTGAAAAGCAGCGACTTACTTGTATCTTGAAGTGACGGGTCAGGTCGCACAGTCGGGGTACTGCCAAACACATAGGCTCCGGGGCCATTAGCGTATCTATATAACAGTGTAGTGAGTGGTTTACTATGACATATTTTGTGTCAAAGAACCATTTCGTCTCTTTTCAGCAAAAACCTCGAAACTGCAGCTTGTTTAAGCTGCAGTTACGAGGTTTTTGTTGAAAAGCAGCGACTTACTTGTATCTTGAAGTGACGGGTCAGGTCGCACAGTCGGGGTAGTGCCAAACACATAGGCTCCGGGGCCATTAGCGTATAACAGTGTTGTAAGTGGTTTACCATCAGTCGCTATTTTGTGTGTCCCGGTTTGTGAATCGTCTGTTAAACCTGGAATTACATTTTGGAGTGAATGAGAGACCTTACATTCCATTAATCCTTTCCCAAAGAAGACCTTGCTGTCAAGTCCCTGTTGCAATGAGCAAGCCTTGGGAATTGTGTCCGTATATATCGAATACGTTACGAATTTTTACGACGTCGCGTGAATCTCATTAGGTAACCGTATGGAGTACCTAGACTTAACGTCATGTAGCCATTATTAGATAAGAGCGAAGTCTGAATTGTTCGAGCGGCGATGAAATGTCCAAAATTTTCCATATCATGAAAACACAATATTTAAAAGTTGCTTCGAATTGGCCACTTACCGAATATAGGATTACCACGTGTGGGATATCCGCCGATCGTAAACACGTGCGAGTGGTCTGATGACGTCACCATCAACGTGTCCTTCTCTGACGTCATCGTCATTGCCTTGGCAACCGCCTTTTCAAACGCGATTGTATCATGAAGTGATAGTTTTGCGTTAGACTGGTGATGTCCGTGGTCAATCCTTCCACCTGCAATATTACAATGGTTAACCCATTACCAGACGGCAAAAGTTTAGACCGTTCCAATTTGAAAGGTGTTGTAGACGACAATGATGACATTTTAAACATTCCTCATAATTTGGGATAGAAAACATTTCATCATTTTCGACAATGTTTTCCAAAGCACTAATTTTCTTGAAGGGCTTCAAAAGGCGTCACTCATGCACTGTTGGAATGGGGTTTATTCAATGCAGTCGAACTACGGCTTCTTACTCTTAAGGAAATTGGATTTCCCTTCAAAAAATTATTTCCCACCTTAACATAGCCTAGATCTAGCCATTGGAATATATTTATTTCAACAAAGATATTCTTATTATTTTATCGGCTTTTGAAAGATATGAGAAGGCACAAACGTTACGTACTGTGTGTTCAAAACTATTATAATTAATCTGTCTTTGTCAATGGACATTACATAATACTTGTAGAAAAGATTCTTACCCTCGACAAGCAAAAAGAACCCATTTGTATTTCTGCTCAATATTCGGATGGCCTTCTCTGTCATTTCTTCAAGGGATGGTTCTCCCGCCCTATCGTCTGGTCGATTTAGATCAAACTCCATGTGACTCGGATTGAACAGGCCTACAATAGAGAAAATGGTTTGAGATCTTCAAAGTGGCAAATGAGAACAAATAATACTCCAACTTCAGAACTTTGGTATGTAGGCTACAGAAAAGAAAATTTTCGTTGCAATTTTATATCGCTGCCTTTCAACGAAAACCTCGTAACTGCAGCTTGTTTTAAGCTGCACTTACGAGGTTTTCGTAGAAAACCGTCGATATGCAAATTACTTCTTTTAAATTTGCCTTCCAATTTGTCATTTTCAGTAGCCTAAAAGCCTTTTTGGAAAGGGTTAAAAAGGGGTCAACTTACCGAGCAGATAATCTGTAGAACTCGGATCCACAGAATCAAATTCCGTCTGATTCCACACAAACTTGAAATTTCTGTTTAATTCAGCCTGCTTCGATTGCCATTCCTGAAACAGTGTGGTAAAGGATTAATTAAACCTCTCTCAACTAAGCCCTTGTTTTTGACGTTCCTGGTAGAAAAAAGAATGGAAAACGATTCAGGCAAAAGAAGAAAATGCTGATAACCAAAATGTTTTCCCTTTGCCTCAATATTTTCTGTATTTTATTAGACACAAATACTTTATTTTCTTTATCAACATCCATTTGGTTGTCGGCAGCAGCTTTTGAATTAGACATCACTAAAATATGCAGTTTGGGAAGGGGTCAAATTTCAATATGGAAGAGAAAATAAAAAAATAAATGTTACGTTTAAAGAAAACCGACAACATTCTCGGCTGCTCTAATTTGAATGTAGCTGCAGGAGAGAAAACTGGAGAAGGTGTTGGTAGAATTCCTTATTAACATTTCCTCTTTTCATGCTCCCAGAAAAAATTTCGGGGGAGCATATAGTCGCCACGGTGGCCGTCCGTCCGTCCGTCCGTCCACGGCCAGATCTCAGCAACCCTTGGACCATATTCAATGAAACTTTACATGTGAACTCCCTGGGATAATCCTTAGGGACTTTTTCTCAGTTTCCTAATTTGAGGCTGCGTCATGGAAAAGGGGGCCTTTGTGTAAAAATAGTTATTCTCTAATTTCTCTTCATCTAATTGGCAGAATACAATGAATTCGTGTGATAAATGGGATGCTCTAGACCTAAATAATGTGTGTACAAAAAATCTGTCGTGGGAAAAAAGGGGGGGCTTAATGTATGATATAGTTTTTATTTCGTGACAAACACTTATTCGGGGAGCAGAATCCGTCTATGACGGCTATAGACGGCTCTTGTTTAATTTCCATTTTTAATTCCATGGGTGAGGACGGGACCATATCGTCACTTTATAACGAAAGCCTAGTATTAAGCTGCAGTTTCGAGGTTTTCGTTGAAAAGCAGCGATATTTTTCATTACGACTTAGGCAAAAAATCTACTTAATCGAGTGTCAACTATATCATTTTTCAGCGACCCACCTCAATCAGATTCCTGCCGTCTGTACGTTTTGGACGACTCGAAGTTTCCGGATCTGTGTAAGTATTGGGCAGAAACTCACGTCTACCCCCACCCAGCAACACCTGAAACGGGGTTGAAATAATTATATTTGTTGAGTTTGGTAAAATGAGCCCCTGTGACTTTGGAGAACAGCACAGATCCAGATGGACTTACATTTTACAAATGTTCATGTTTGAATCGGAAAATTTGGGACCCAGTGGTATTTGAGAACAACATGGATCTTGATCAGCCTGCGTATACACGCAGTCTGATCATGATCCATTTGCTCTATAAGAGCTGCATGACATATCCCTGACCGTCAGTTCGTTTAGGACGACTCGAAGTTTCTGGATCTGCGTAAGTATTAGGCAGAAATTCACGCCTACCCCCACCTAGCAACACCTGAATAGGGATGGAAATTATGTTGAGCTTGAATCTGAAAATCTAAGAAAAAATGGATCTTGACCAGCCTGCGTATACGCACATTCTAATCAAGATCCATTTGTTCTCTAGTAGTTTCTTTGTGTTATATCTCCTGCTACAAGTACGTTTTGGACGACTCGAACTTTCTTGATCAGCGAAAGAGTATTGGGTAAAACTCGCGTCTACCCCCACCTAGCAACACCTGAAGCGAGATCATGGGCGGATCTAGAGGGGGGTCGGGGGGGGGGGGGGTCCCCCCCTGGCATTGGCCGAAAATTAAATTTTGACTATAGGGCCTATAAATTTAGTGTAACGTTACATATTTACTACATTTTAAGCCGTAATTTGGGCTTGGACCCCCCCCCCCCCCCCTGGAAAAAATCTTGGGCTTGGACACCCCCCCCCCTGGAAAAAATCCTGGATCCGCCCTTGGGGATGTTAATATAATTGTTTAGTTTGATTCTTTAAAATTGAGAACAAAATGGATTTTGATCAGCCTGACCAAGATCCCTTTGTTCTCTAATGAATTCTTCGTGACAAATCTGCTGCTATAAGTATGTTTAGGACGACTCGAACTTTCTGGATCTGTGTAGGTGTTGGGCAGAAATTCACGTCTACCCCCACCCAGCAATTGTTGAGCTTGAATCTTGAAATTTAGGCCCCTGTGACATTTGGGAACATGGATCTTTATCAGCCTGAGTACCAACGCAGTCTCATCAATGTTGTTCTTAGGTTTGGATCAGTCTAAAATTCAGATGCCTGGTAATGGGCTATACTTACATTGATATTTATATTATCCTCTACCAGTTGTCTAGCGATGTCCTTACATCCGGGCCCTGCTCTACTCTCCCAGTCCCGGTCTGCCGAGTGTGCGTACGCTGCACCCGGGGTCGCGTGTGTAATCCTGGTTGTCGTCACCAGGCCCACGGATTTACCTGTAATAGACGGGATATGTCAAAATATCAGGAGAAAATGGAAGCCCCACATTTCTTCCAAAGCCTCGTTACCGAATCTTAAATCAAGCTTAAATTAGGGGGCCTTTGGAAAAATAACTTTCAATTAAATTTACATGTAAATAGTCTGATGCAGTTTTAATGAAACAAATGTTGAATATGGCATTATGCCTGTCTCGAATAGCACTTGGTTTTCACTTAGCGACAGTTTGGAAAATATTGGCCGTCGATATGAAGATGCAGATAACAAGATTTCTCCTTTCCAAAGTAATTGTTCATTCAAACTATGAAACATTGAGTTTTTCGTCAACAATGCTTTTCATTTTGATACACCAAAACCTTTTCAAGAGAACAAAAAAGCCAAACAAACATCTTACCAGCCGCCATTGACCAGTCCAGCATACTGGTCAGTTCCGTGCCATTTTCGGATGCACACTGACCCCGCCGTCCGCGGGCGTCGATCCCCAATAAGCCGATGTTCGTTTTGACCCCGCATAAAAACGCCGTCGCTGTACCGGCGGAGTCCGCAGTTTGTGAGTCCTCATTGTAAGTCTACAAGAAAAAATCCGGTTTTTTAACAACCCTTGTCGTTAACATTCGCTACGTATTCGAACCTATTCGGGCGACGTCGTTTTGAAGCATTTCGGCGGTGGTTCGGGCGACGTCGTAAACATTTTGTGGTGGAAAGTTCCACTGTTGAATGTTTACGACGTCGCCCGAATAATTCCAGCGTAGCATCTCATTAGGGATGGACTACCTTAATGAAATACAAAGTGTCGCTTTTACCCATTTATAAAACATTTGCGCCTGATAAATGGGGCCATCTGATATTATACAGAAAGTATCGACCTAGTCAGTCTGCACATGCTTATATGGACAGGGTTTGAATCTTTTCCATCTAAATTGGTTTTGAACCGTTAACTTTTTTCACTATAAGTTATATCATCCCCCCGCCCACCACCTTTCCTCTAATGTTTTCTATCTCATTGAATCAAAGTTTCTTGTTTTAGTTCAAATTTGCTTCTTCCTGTGTGTTATTTGAATGCATTAAGACCTGTCTATGATTCTATTGTTAGAATCTGTAAGTGTTAACGGGAAAATGTTTAACCCCATCAATACAAATATTTAATTTATTAAAAGGGAATAAGAGAATGGTAAATGAAGGTCAATAAATCTTAGTATGATTTGTGACAGTCAACAAAGTTTCGAGTCATGACAGAATACCGTAAATACTAAATCGGATTTTAATCAAAAGAATGTTTTTAACAATTATCATTGTTCATATCTTACCAATAGTTAGCCTATGTGTTATAGTTTCGAGTTGTTATCAAATATGAACCATTTCCTGAACAATGGGGAAAATTAAAAAGGTGTGTAAAAGGAATAGGGGACGATTTTATTCATTTAACCGTGACGTAATTTTGGACAAACAAATAATATTTCTATGGTGTTGTTATAAAATCTTGTAACTACGGCTTGAATCAAGCCGTAGTTACGAGATTTTATAACAACACTGACGGCTTATCAAAACACATTAAAACAGTCTATTTTTAGCACAAAATTCATTGCTATTGTCCATTATAATTGACTCAGGATCTGGAGACAGGACCATTACAGTATTTGAAACAACCATATTAACCCTTTTCCAAACAAGACCTGGCCCCGGATTCTCGAAAAAAAAATAAATAGGCCTACGTTCTCAGACTCAAATCTGAGCACCGTACTCAAATCACACGAAATCCACGTGAACTCAAATCGAATACTCTTCAACGTTGGAGAGTATTTCATTGAAGTTGAACATGTACTTATGTTATGAGTATGTACTGAAGTTTTTCCGAGATAGCAGGGCCTGGTTTTGGCGTCCATTAAAGGTAAGACCTTGGAAAACATTGAGGCAAAAGAAGAAAATGCTGATAACCAGTATTTTCTCCTTTTGCCTCAATATTTTATAGGCTGTGTTGTATACAAATAAGTACTTCATCGCAATAAATTTTGTCTACTGCAGCAGCTTTCAAATTGTACCACTCTACAATTCTGTTGTTTGTGAAAGGATTAACACATTCCCACAAAGTGACTCTTTTTGACTCTCACAATCTAATGACTCTGGAAAGCATCGTGGAAAATGAAAAATATGCTTGTAACAAGCAATCAAGCATTAATCTGACCATTCAACTTGGTAGCCTTGTCGATATACAGGGATGTCTAATCATATTTTCAAAATTTAAAATTCTTGAAAAATAAATAAAGTGAGTCAAATGGATGCAAATGCCTTTCTTAACCCATTCGTACATAATGACACATTTTGACGCACACAAGATAAATGCGTTGGAAAACATTGTGGAAAATAAACAAATCGCTTGTGAGAAGCATTTTCTTCATTTCCCTCAATGTTTTCTACCACGATCGAAAGTCCAAAAAATGCAAAATAACATTCAAAAGAAGTTTTCATCTGCAACCTTGTGGATCAGTATTACTTTTTGCCGAATGGGTAAATACATCCTTTACTGATATCATGATTGGGAAAATTAAAACATTTCGTGAAAACCAAAGGTAGCCTAATTATGACCATTTCAAATCAAAATAGCTGATTTTCGATAAATTCGCCAGTACTGACCTTTGATATACCAACATGAGGGAACGTCTCAAACGACAGGGAATCTTCTTCGCCATTGTGACCTTTGAGTTGACCTTTGAGTATCCTAGCAGCGGTTACCGTGGAAACACCCATCCCATCTCCAATAAACAAGATGACGTTTTTGGCCACGGCGATGTTCTTGGGTTGTCTGGCCCGCAGTAGATCATCTCTTGCATTCTGTTTCCAGTATTCTTTTGCTGAAATGTTGAAATTGGGAAATATAAAAAGTGACCCGTCAAGCTAAAAGGGACCTCATCTGGAGTGTGAAAAGTATCGACCCTAGTCAGTCTGCGCAGTCCGCGCAGCCTGACTAGGATCGAAACTTTTCACTCTAATATAATTTTCTGAAAGTACAATGCTTCCCAAATCTTTTTCCATATACGACATCTACCTTACCCCTGCTGAGTCTGACCCATTTCTCCAAATTTGGTTCCCTGGACTTCCCATAAAGTATTACATTTTCTTATTTTCTCCCATCATTTCACCAGTGTGCCTCAATTTAGGCCCACATCGAACCAGGGATTGGTTTGACAATCATAAGTGTTTCCCCCCCCCTCTTCTTTTTCCCAAATGTCTGCTTTTATTTACGAAATAAACTTTTTAAAGACATACAATGGCATGTAGGAAGGTCAAAACGCATTTTGACATGGAGTGTTGGCAGACGCTACTGCCTTATCACATATAGGTCATAATACATGTTTATCGATGCTTTTCAACAATAACCTCGTAACTGCAGCTTGTTTAAAGCTGCAGTTACGAGGTTTTCGTTGAAACGCGAAGATATATATAAGTTCAAAATCCTTCTACAAACATGGCTTGGTTCTGATGTTCCAATACATTTAAAAAAGATTGATAAAAATAATACATTTAAGTTAGATGTACATCAAAAACATATTTACAAAAATTCAGGGATGAATAGAAATGAGCCGTTCATTGCAATGCCTTGCATTTCAGACTACCATGTTTGAAGCCTGTGCCAAAGTGCAACCTGGTTCGAACCCATGTCGATGTTGTTCTTATGCAGTTTCTGCAAGTCAATAAAAAAAATTTACAGAAGAACATGGATCTTGATCAGACTGCATGTGATTTGGTTTATTGCATCGATCAAATGGGGGTTAATGGTTGAACGGTAAATACATGCGTTAGTTCGAATATTGCAGGTGAGAGACATCTGTAAGTTTCGAACAATCACATGCAACATTACAATAGTTTTGTGCTCGATATAAAAATTTCTAGTGAGCATTGTTTATATAGAATAGGTCTAAATGAATTGTAAACATGTGCCATAATATCGTGACAGGACTATAGGTGTTTCAGAGAATCTTGTCAAAATTAGAGTCAACGCGATGAATTCCCGGAACGTCGACTCGATTTCCATACCTTTATTTAATGGTCTGTTGCTTGACCCTTCCTTAAACAATGCCTGATTTTAACTTGTCTAATAACAAAGGCTTTCGAAGCACTGTGACAAAAGGAGAGGATGCTGATTACAAGAAGTATGTCCGTACGCCTCAATATGTTCTGTGATATTATTCAAAAGCCCTATCTTCTAACGTCTCTTCTGTCGTCTGGTGCAGCTTTCAAATTTGAACCGTCAAAATTAGTGTTTTTGTTTATTATTGTTGTCGCCAATAATTTTCACTGGCTAAATTTAGTTAAGTTCTTTGGAGTTTTGAAAAGGGAAAATCAACCGAGTTTGAATTCTAGATAAGATAATTGATTAAAAACTGATGGATTTATGTTCGGGCTGGCCTTTTAAACCCTTTCACTAACGACAAAATATCGGAACAGTCCACTTTGAAAACTGCCGTGGAAGACAAAAATGGATGTTGGAAAAATACAATTTGTGCACAATAAAACACAGAATATATTTAGGCAAAAATGCAGCATTTTCTTCTTTTGTCTCAATCGTTTCCAACTTTTTTTCCATGTGAGACTTCAAAACAATGTCTTGTTTGAGAAAACATTGAATCGCCATAAACCTGACAAATAAAAGTCTATAAATTCAGATATCTTTCCTTTATTGTCGAAAAATTTGAAAATTTGACGACATATATAACAAATTTCAGCAACGAATAAGGAATAAACAAATGAGTAAATCAAAGAATGAGTGGCGAAAAGCAAATCACGACAGCACGGTGTATAATCACGTGACTCAGAATTTCCGATAATCTTCAATATCTTTTTTAATACTTGACCAATTTGAATTCGGTTTGAAGGAGAGAAGGTGGGAAAATGCCAGGAATAAGCTAGACGTGCTGGATTTTTGAAAAAATCAACTGATAAATAAGTTATTGAAGATAAACCAAAATTTTGGTTTATCTTCAATAACTTTTTTATCAGTTGATTTTTCAAAAAATCAACCACGTCCATCTAATGCGTGACGTCTGTCCACATTCTCTGCTTCAAACCGAATTCAAATCGGTCCAGTATTTACAAAAAATATTTTCAGAAAATATTGCATCACGTGATTATCCACCGTGGACAGGGAATCAGGTGACAAAGTTTCAGTGAGGAATTATCTGGTTATTTCTATATCTTTTAAAAAAAAACTCTGATGTTTAAAAAGATATTGACAACCAACCAAAACGTTGGTTGACCACCAATAACTTTGTCAGCTTCTTAACAGATAGTTTGCGTTCAGCGAGTCCCTGGCGTATCCTTGCTGTATCTGCTTCAAACCTTTTTTTTTCCAAATCGGTCATTCTATTACAGGGTTATTGAAACAAGAGGGCCAGAATGGCCCTTTATCGCTCACCTGAAAGAAGTTTAAGAAACACCCACGTTTTTTGACGAATCAAAAATTTGCAAACAAGTTTTGAAAAGGGTCACTCAAGGAACATCGTTGCCAAATTTGTTTCAAATTGACCCTATGCTTGATTTTTAAAGAATTTTCTTATGATTTCTCTAAGTCTGATAAGCCACGCCCTGCCATGCCCACTTTTTTTTGACCAATACAAAATTTGCCAACATATTTTGAAAAAGATCACTCAAGGAACATTTCTGTAAAGTTTGCTTCAAATTTGGCCAATGGTTGATTTTTAAAGAATTTTCTTAGGATTTCTGTAAGTCCGATAAGCAACGCCCAATTTTTTCTGAAAAATAAAAAAATTGAGAAAAATTTTTGAAAAGAGTCACCCAAGGAACATTTCTGCCAAGTGTGGTTCAAATTGGGCCAATGGTTGATTTTTAAAGAATTTTCTTATGATTTCTCCAAGTCCGGTAAATGCTGACCTGCCACGTCCACAATTTTGGATGAATAAAAAAAACCGCGAACAAATCTTAAGAAGGGTCACCCAAGGAACATTCCTGCCAAATTTGGTTTTAATTGGCCCTATGGTTAAGGAGAAGAAGATTTTTGAAGAATTTTTGAAGAATTTCTCTTGGTTAGATAAGCCCCGCCCTGCCACACCCACATTTTTTGACGAAACTATAAATTTATGAACAAATGTTGAAGAGGGTCACTCAAGGAACAATTCTGCCACGTTTGGTTCAAATTGGCCCATTGGTTGATTTTTAAAGAATTTTCTTAGGATTTCTCTAAGGCTGATAAGCCCCTTCCTCCCTGCCACGCCCTCATTTTTTGACAAATGTAAAAATTTGTGAATCAATTTTGAAAAGAGAGACTCAAAGAACATTCCTGCAAAGTCTGCTTCAAATAGGCCCAATGGTTAATTTTTAAAGAATTTTCTTATGATTTCTCTAAGTCTGATAAGCCCCTTTCTCCCTGCCACGGCCACGTTTTTTGACGAATCAAAAATCTGAGAACAAGTTTTGAGAAGGGTCACTCAAGGAACAATTCTGCCAAGTTCGGTTCAAATTGGAACAATGGTTGACTTTTAAAGAATTTTCTTAGGATTTCTCTAAGTGCGATAAGCCCCGCCCTGCCACGCCCACATTTTTTGACGAATCAAAAATCCGTGAACAAGTTTTGAGAAGGGTCACTCAAGGAACATTCCTGCCAAGTTTGGTCAAAATTGGCCTGTTAGTTTTGGAGAAGAAGATGTTTGAAGAAATTGTTGACGGACGGACAGACGGACAGACGGACGGACGGACAGACGGACAGACGGACGACGGACGGTGAGTGACCACAATAGCTCCTCTCGAGCACTTCGTGCTCAGGTGAGCTAAAAATAGGGAACATGTTGTATCATTTGATTTTCCGCTGAAAATGAGAATGGTTCAAATGCACGACTGGTCCTTTTCTTTCTGAAATCGGCTGACGTCGTTTACCATCTTTCGTACATACGCATACGAGTACGAAAGATGGTGAACGACGTCAGTCGATTTCTGAAAGAAAGGGACCAGTCGTGCATTTGAATCATTCCCAGCGTAAGTTTACGTCTTCTTTCAGAAGCGGAAAAGGAAATGTCCATGACAACGTTATACTAAATGAACGTGTGAGAATTATGACAGCTTAGCCCTTTCCCAAAAAAAAGATCTGGTTTTGACATTCCCTACACAAAGGGATTGGAGACAAAAGAAGAAATCGCTGTTTCCCAGTATTTTCTTCTTTTGCTTAACATTTTTAAAGTTTCCTGTGCTATATTTTACATAAATTGTATTATCATCAACATCCATTTTGTCATCTGAAGCAGCTTTCAAATTAAAGCTGTCTCTTTTTTGTCGTTTGGGAAAGGGTTAAAAAGCGTGTTATGAAAAAACGACGTTGGGCGGCATAAACGTCATTAATTAACGTTATTCAAGTTGCGGTTACGAGTTCGGTCCCAACGTCATGTTACGTTACGTGTGTTTTCTTCAATGTACACACGCCGGATTTGGTAAAAATGACCTTTGTTGCATTTGAGGCAAACACGGATCCAGATCGGGTCGTGTCTATTTGTCGACTAGTCACGATCCATGCTGCTGTCTTTGAGTTGTTCCAGATATTTGAGAAAAGCTTTTCTAAAAAGAAAAGCAAGGATCTCGATCAGACTGCGTTCATACGAAGACAGATATGAATAGATCCATGTTAGTTGACAAAATGGGATGGTTACAATAGGCCTAGAGTACAGAAAATATTGAGGCAAAATGAGAAAATGCTGATCATCAGAATTTTCTCCTTTTGCCTCCATGTTTTTTCCAAGCACATTCTATCACGGACATCAAAACCAGGTCTTGTTTGTGGAATTTGTTTGTAATGGAACTTTGTCCAGACCCAAGTTCATATCCTGTCGAAATACAACGTCGAGCGACGTCTTACAACGTCTTACTATATATTCTTACAGGCTGTAGTTATACCATTTTGGTTTTTAACGCCATATTACGTTATGTTCGTAAATTAACATTTACACGGCTTAAGAATTTAAATATGTTAATGCCATGAAATGGTTTGGTTGTCATTGTTTTTGACTTTCCTTTTAATTAAACAGTGCGCGACGGTATGTTAGTGGCTGGCATCCAGTCCTTCCTTCTCCAAATGTTACCTGTCCATCATAACGTACATACATGAATGAGTGGGCATCTGGTATAATGTCCCTTATTGCATATGAAATATACATGGACCCAGATCTGCTTGTGCCTTAGAACATATTAGTAGGGATCCGTAATTATGTCTTAAAGGGACCCATGCTAGATATTTTAGAGATCAGATCATCCATGTGACAGTCATGGTTTACATCACTGTGTGATGCATCGTATTAACTAGGACCAAAATGTACATGTATCAAGTTATTCACTTTCTAGCAAGGACAAGTTTCCCATAAACGTTACCAGTTCAAATGAAAAGTGGGTGTACGTAAAGTTAGATAATAACGTTAGTATGCCTAATTGGTCCAGAAATATTTTAAATGGGTTTGATTCGAATTTCCTTGTATAGAATTTATCTATCCAAACATATCCATACGATATTTCTTGAACATATTTGTTGCTCGATTGTGTAGGCTATGTTCAACAACATAGCATGTGTCTCTTTAAAGGTACCGCGGTTTGTGAAGAAGGATAAAAACATTGAATTTGATTTGATTGACCGGGCGCTGATCTTGTGAATGTTGTTCTCTAAATTGTCGCAAGACTCTAAATTGTCGCAAGAACTCTTCAACCCGTTCCCAAACGACAGAATTTTCAGGAAGTCCCATTCAAAAACTACTTCAGACGACAAAATGCATGTTAAACAAGGTTAGATTTGTGTAGAGTATAGCTCAGAAAATATTGAGGCAAAAGGTGAAAGTGCTGATTATCAGCACTTTCTCCTTTTGCCTCAATGTTTTCCCTAGCCTCATCTATTAGGGACGTCAAAACCAGGTCTTGTTTGGGAAAGGGTTAAAAGATCCTAGCTATAAAGGTTTTCCCCCATAACACGTTTTTCTGTTTTCTGCAACAACTTACATGCCCATTGTGACGACTAGGTAAGCCCCTTTCTCAAACGACAAAATATTTCTAAAATGCTTCAAACTGTAGATGACTAAATTTAACGCATTAAACGGAAAATATGCGTGTATCTATGTTGTGGCATAGAAGTCATTCAGAGAAAGGGAAAGAATGATGTTCAACAGTATTCTTCTTCTTTTCTTATAATGTTTTCTAACCATTTCTAAATTAGGAACGTCAAGATCCGTGAGTGCTTGTTTCAGAACAGGAGTACCCCATTCCCACACCTTTTTGTCACCCCATAAGATAATGTCTTTGGAAAACACTGTGGGAAATGAATAAATTGCTTGTGACAAGTATTTTATTTCATTTCCGACAATGTTTTCTATCTAAAAAGACACCAAAAATGTAAAATTTCGTACACTTGAAAAAGCCATCTGTTACATGTGTGAATTTCAATCAGTCCGAACGTTTGTCGTTCGGTAATGGGTTAACTGTCTATTTTTTCTACTTACTTTCACCGGGGACCGAATACGTGAACTGAGCTTCAGAAAAACGACAAAAACTACAAAAACAACAAAATATCCCAAATAAAACGTGAACAGATTGACGTTGTCTCACATTTAATAGTCCCATGTTAATCGTTATTTGTCAACTGTACGTGAAAACAATACGTGTGACACCTACAATACACTGAAGACCTTTGATAGTATTTAATGTCAATTCAATACATCAGAATTTCGTTACTTTTCAACGAAAATCTCGTAACTGCAGCTTTAAACAAGCTGCAGTTACGAGATTTTTGTTGAAAAGCAGTGACATCTGAGTTTATAGCCCCGAGCGTCGCCGAGATATCCCGAAGGTTTAAGATAATTTTACGTGACGTAAACGTGCCGTACAATAAATTAACGGCAGTTTAATCTGCAGCTTAATTACGTTGTACAGCCATTCCACGAAAATTGACTCATTTACAAAAACGAAAATGTTGAAAAATGAACTTTTCTGCATGAGCACAATTTTTATGTTAAAGTAAAGTGTCACATGTCTACAATGTATGGTTAAAATTTTACCCATAACATTTTAAGTCCTGCTGAGTTATCGCATTTTCAAATATACCACTATAACCTAGTTGTTACGGAGCATATAAAGCAACTCGAGATACATATAGCGTGAGCTGTGGCCAATGTTATAACCCAATATCAAAAAGATTGTTTGTTTGCCCATCATCAACCATTTGCACAACTTACAAGGACAAAAAATGATAACAATTCAGCTGTAACCCTATGTGGTGATATCAAAATGAGTATTTCACTGTTAAACGCAATATTCGAGCATTTTAAAAGTGTTTGTGATCGTTTGTATTCTTTTTGAAGCCATCTTGCAAAGTAAAGTTAAAAGTAAATATTCCGATAGAAATGCCTCTTCAGATTATGTTTTCCAGTGCATCTGGCTCTCGAGCTTTTATTTCTTAGTATGCATGATCGTGGAAAAAATGGCCCTTGTGTTACGGAAAATAGATAATTTCCATAACCTTATTACCATTAGTGTCATTTCTTTAAAAAAACTTTAAACGCTAAACGTAAAGGTTCTTACACAAAAGAAACAACACATTGGTATAAAACAAACACTAAATTCAATAATACGAATGAATCAACATACCTTTCTTTTAGTACCCTTTAACTATTAATCTCATTGGCAAAAATGCAGAACTGGTACCTTTGCTATTTTTTAATATCACACTCAGAGTAACAATTACATTGTAAACATCGGGCAAAACAGTCTGCATAGATATGTCTGTATATGCACCACAAAGTCGTCAACCGGGTACCACCATGGACAATTTCTAGGATTTAGTTCCGATTGATCTACAACAACTAACCAACCAATAACAACTACTGCCAATTCGTCTATTTTGAAAACCAGTGCCACCTTGTCTACTCAGGTTTTGTATACCGTTTCCATTTCGTCTAAATTTGCCTGCTTTATATTTCAGTATGATATCTTATTTTTTGTTAGAAACAATGCGTTGTTTTTCTTAATTGGTGAACATGTTATAAAATATGAATTTCGGGGGGGATGGGGGGGGGGGGGGGGGCGGGTGTCTAGAAATATATAATTCGATGGTGTGCTAGACATGTGTGCATTGGTCGTGTAAATTTGTAAGGATGTTTCAATTTGAAGGGGTGCTCAATTGAACAATTTTGGGTAAGTGTGCAATTACTCGTCCCCTTCTCTTCTGAATTTCTTTTATTTCTAATTAAATCATTTATATATCATTTATATAAATTAAATACACATATTATTTTAAAGTAAATTGGTTATTCATGCGAATCATATATCCCTAAATAAAAATATGGCTCTCAAAAATCGTTAACAAATAACTCCATGAAATACAATTAAAATATGAATTACAAAGTGAAAAAATAAAAGTGAATCATTTGATACAATTTGATGTCAAGCATAATTATTCCATTTATTGACAGGAAATAAAAGAAAAATGCATATGTATTAAAATATTGAAATAAAAATTAAAATGAATCGTGTAGGTCTAGTAATGAAAAATGTATGATATACTGTATACCAAGTCGAAGTAGACGAATTCTGAAAGTATATGAAAGTTGATTCTGACAATGAAAATGTAGCAAACGAACTGGGAGTAGAATAAATGTTGGGATGTTACAGTCACTTTGACTAGATCCAAAGCTTGATATCCAAAATCACAGCGTCCTAGACTGTCATACCCTCGTGTGATTGATTGGATTGGCCATGGTTGACACAAGGTTTAGGCTTTTAGCGTGTGAACTTGTGTCAAAGGATCAGTATTTGTAATTCCAATGGTGAGAGAGCGGTGTAATTTGTCTTAGCCAATTACCTAGTAGAAGGGAACACCTGCTTTCGGAAAAGAAATATAGAGAAGCCCTTTTTCACAAACTATTCAAGACCCGACAATACAAATATCTACGTTTAGTTTCGGGGAAAAAAGATGTCAGGATTAATGCAAACTAAAGATAATGTACAACAACACAGCCTTGGGGTGTGTTACTTCAATATCAGCATTACAAAAAATAAGGGAAAATGCACCCTGCATACCTACTCCTGAAACTTGGGGACTAAACTGTGAGAAGTGAGTTGCAAGCCACGTTTGCAGAAAATTATTCTTGTTAACATTATCGTCTGGCCCAGTTGAAAAGGAAAATGTTTGTGTCTTCTTTGATTTGCCACAAAAGCGATGTATGCAGGTTTTCTAAAAACAACCAGTACAAAGCTGAAAAATGTCTAATGGTGGAATTAGAAAATGGAAATGGCGTTAGGACCAAAAGGGGCATATTTTATGGCCTAGACAATTATGTGTTTCGCTCGCAATAATTAATAGGCTGCTGTTACCATGTCTGTCTACTTGAGAAGCCACAAACTGTTTCAGACATGTTGTGTAACATGCTTAGATAGAACCTGAAGGGGTATGTTTGCTAATCTATCGCCCACAGATGGCAGTGTATGCTTTATATTCCATAAAATATAGTATATGCTTCCGTAACGAAGAGTCTATATTTCGTAACGGAATATTACTATGTGAATTCACAGATAAAGACAATTAAGCGGCTTTGTTAGTATTCCTACTTCATATACTTTCTGAGTTAATTATAATCAATTGACATCAAAATGTTTTTGTATCGTAATTTACGCACAAATTGTATACCAAAATATATGCTTCCGTAACATTTTCTTATAGCATATGTGGCAAAGCATGATATAATAATCTCTATTTAGACAAATTTTAACTATACGGAAATGTAAAATTCCATTTGATTCATGCAAACTCAATTAATCAGCAAAATAAATCTCATTAATATCCAGGACATGCTACCACCAAATAATATATGCTCCGTAACAGTTATTTTGACCGTAAAACAAAAAGGGTAGATTCGTAAATCCCGCATTACTTTGTTTTTTATTTGAGATTCCAGCTTTTGCACGTTAAATTAAAAAAGAATCGAGCATAAATAAAGAAGTTTTGTATTGCTAATTTTGAAATGAATTTGCATAATACTATATTTACATACTTCCACGTCGAATTTCACATTCAACATTCCATTTTTCTACTTGCAGTAGCCGATATAATGAATCTTTGATAACTACAGTGTATTATATTGTTCACTGTATTGAAATATTCCTGTTAGTTTAACTCAGGACGTCCTTTGAAGTACGTTACGGAAAATATGCGTAACGGAAGCATAGCGACCAAAGGACTTTCGGGTCTCTCAATATGTTATACTCTTGATTATACTTGAAACTCGCCTCTATTTCAACAGTTTGGCAACCACTCTGTCAAAATTTAATAGATTTAGGAATGTCCGTTCATTATTGTGGGCTACACGGACGTAACGGAAGCATAGTAAACGAAATGCGACAAATTCTATTTGTCCATGTTCTTCGCTTTAGTGAAGAAATACTAAGATATTCATAAACTTTAGGGTTTTGATAGTTAAACTAAGCCATTCTCGAACCAAAATAATTTGAAAATCGGCAAATTGAGAGAAAAGTTGACTTTCTTTCATGCCTTTGAAAGTGCGTTACGGTCACATAGGCAAATCTGGCGACATACAAACAGACATGTTTAAATTCTATTTCATGTATGATGATGGAATCATACTTAATTTAGTCGTTGTAGTAGGGTTTGGTGAAAATAATGTCCAAGAGAACAAAGTCTAAGTACAAAAACGGCTGATTTGGACGGTAGTGTAAAACAAAAAAAAGTGCGGCGACATCAACATTTTGACGTTTTTGCAATATTCAACACAACCAAGCACATTCATAAGATCGTTTGAATAACTTAAAAATCATACTACTTTATTGCAAATTATGTCCCGTGATAAAAGATATCTTGCTTTTTGTTGTACCTAATTGATAAAGGTGTTAAATAATGCAATGAAGGTCGGCGACATGCATTTTCAGTAAATGGGTCAATTTTCGTGGAATGGCTGTGTACATAGTTTAAATGATAATTTGAGTTTTTATCAACAATTACATGCATCCCTTCACAGCTGCATATTTTCATTGTTCGAATTAGGTAGATAGAAGTAGGGGCGTCAAAAATCGGATAAAGTTTTCGGAAAGATTAAACTGCGAGTCGCGTTACCTTCTATGGTAAACGTAAATGATTTGACAGGAAACATTGAGCCAAAGTAGATCATGCTGGCTATCAACATATTCTTCTTTTGTCCCAATGCTTTCCTAAATCTGTTCTACAAGGGACGTCAAAAAATAAAAAAAAAAAACATCCGAGACTTGCATCTTGTATAATCGTAAGCTTATACCCGGAACCGCAAAATTCTCAAAAGTTATAAAGGTCCCTTTTTCAAAATCCTGACTCATTTATAATTTTTGTGCATAAAATATAGGCCTATGTAATTATAATATTGAAAGGAAAAGTATCAAATGCTTGCAATCAGCATATCGCTGCTTTTCTGCAAAAACCACGTATCTGCAGCTTAAAACAAGCTGCATATACGTGGTTTTCGTAGAAAAGCGACGACATCCTTCTTCAAGAGGTGACCAAATGCTTTTTTAATACCACAAAAACATGTTACTGGTTAGGAAAGTCTAAAAGTTGAACAGTCCAGTTCAATATAATGACGTTTTGTGACGCCCTACTAGATACATGCTTTGAAAAACACTGTTGAAATGGAAAACATGCTTTTAAGAAGCAATTTTTTTCCATTTCCTTCAATGTAATAGAAAGACCAAAAAAGTAACAAAAATCAAGTTTGGCTACTTGAAATTGTCGTCTGCAACATCTTTGAATTTGGACTAATCTTTTTTCTGTCTGGTATTAGGTCAAACAAAAATTGCTGAATCGAAAAATATGTCATGTCACAAAATGAAATGGGGTCAAAATGTCAACTGACTCCACTAAGCTGCAGCAACCATCTACTTGTTGACATGTGTCCGTCATTGATGTTATTATTTGAGATGAGATCTGGAAAAGGGGACATTATAGGATTTTAAACCCTTACCTAACGGCAAAAATTATGGTGGTCAGATCTGATAGATGTTTCAGTTAATAACATGTTTCATGGGCGGATTTAGAGGGGTGGGGCCCTGGCATTGGCCGAAAATTGAATTTTTACTATATAAATTTAGTGTAACGTTACATATTTACTACATTTTAAGCCATAATTTGGGCTTGGACCCCCCCCCCCCCCCCCCCCTGGAAAAAATCTTTGTCTTGGACCCCCCCCCCCCCCCCCCCCGTGGAAAAATAATAATAATAATAAAGACTTTATCTAACGAGGCTACGCAGTTGGGATAATACCCAGTCTTCCCTGTGGGCCTCTACAAATATTTACAAATACGAAGCATAAAACAAATGTAAATATGTACAACAATAAAGAAAAAAGAATCTATGCAATTCTGAAATGCAATTTTGTGGAAGTTACCCATATTAAGCTCTTCTCAAACAATACCAGTTTTGAAGCACAAGAATAAAATTAATGGTAAAAGAAAAGGTTGTTATCAGCATGTTCTCCTTTAAAATGGATACAAAATGGATACAAAAGAGACATATTCATATTTTTATAATAGACAGAAAGTATTAGCAAGGGGCAATTGGACATTTAATACAATTTATTCCTCAGCCATTACCTCTGTACATCATTCATATTGTATTGTAATGTATATAGGATAACAATTTGAATGTAGAAAATAGGAAAATACAAAGTTCAGATTCTTAAAAGAAGATTACTGAACAAATCACATATTGTCGGCTGTATTGGAAAACATTGTAACACAGCTAATCAAAGCTGTAGTTACAACATATGCCTACACTTCCGACGATGTGATAAATTTCAATTGTTATTCATGTATGTTCCACTGGAATAGATTCTGGATCCGCCCTTGTGTTTATCTTTTCACACAGAAATTATATCGTACCTATCAGAAAAGGTTTGGAAATAAGCCTACAATACTCGACAAAAGAACAAAATGCCAATAATCAGTATTTTTTCCATTTGTCTCGATATTTTTGTGCTATATTATTGCCGAATCCTATCTTCATCACCAAAACACTATTTTTTCGTCTATTGCAGCCTTAAAGTTGGATAAGTCTAGAATTGCGACACCCCCACAGTCACCGATCCATCAACACTAAAATGTCATAATAATGTCATTGTTTATATCAATGTCAAGTTGACTGATTTTTTACTACATCTGACCCTGAATGTCACTCGTTATCTCGACATCGGATATGTCGAAGTGAAAATGTGATCTCATCTTCGACAATAGATACAGGTCCGTAGGAAGCAACTCGACGGCTCAGCGCGAAACAGGTGCAACTGCCTAGGCCTATATCTGGCTATATGTTTATAGGCAGTTACAACCGTTTCGCACTATTCCATTTCTGTCCAGGCCAGTGTCTGAATATTGGAGGAACAAAATTGGATTTTCTCAAATTTTCATTTTGAAATAAGGAACATTCAGTTTTGCCTCCCCCTCCTTTTCCCACGAGCCTGAGATATCGAAAAAGCCAATGAGAAACAAAGAAGCAACAAGAGGGTATAGCTCGTTCGATCAATTTCTTTTCTTTTTCTGCTATTTTTTTCCCCAATTATGATCGTACTTGAATATCAAAAAACAGATTGTATGTCCTATCGATAAAATCAGCTGATAAAAAAGTTATTGACAACCCAATATGCCTTAATGAGTTTACTTGGTCGTCAATAACTTTTTATCAATTGATTTTTATACGAAATAGATCTACAACATCTAGCAAATCTCTGACGTTTTTCCACCTTCTCTGCTTCAAAGAGAATTCAAATCTGTCGGATAATTATTAACATAATAATTGAATATTTTGTGCATTTCTTGCATCACGCGAATAGATCTACAAGCCGCGCAACTAGATCTATAAGAACGTAAAAAATACATATTTCTAACGAAAAAAAAATTACTTGATACAAGCAATTTGCTTATTTTCTATAATGTTTCCCATTCGTTTTTCTCCGCGGGCGTCAAAAAGCGTCACTGTGAGGGAATACTAAGCACTGCGACTTAAAAATGCAGAAGTATTTACACAGTTGCTTCCCTTATATCAAATGTAAATTTTACACAAAAATCCCCTTCCCCTCCATTTTGAAATTAGTAATGGCAATGAATTTTGTGCTAGAAATAGATTTGGTTAACTGTTATGTTTTGATAAGCCGTCGGTGTTGTTATAAAATCTCGTTATCAAGCCGTAGTTACGAGATTTTGTAACAACACCCACAAACTACTATTTGTTTGTCCGAACTTACGTCACGGTTAGCTGGATAAAATCGTTCCCTATTAACGATCACATCTCCATTGTTTGTCTTAAATTCTATGTTGGGTGGAGCGATCTGTCGATTGGCGTTTGGTCAACTAATTTGGATCCCAGAGCCTGCGCCAGATCCAGGATTTCTGTAAGAGGGCTCGAACATACAAATAGGGGGTTCGATTTCCTAGTATCACACATTTTTTATTGAAAGTCTGCATTAAAATGATGTAAACATGCCGGGGGTTCGTTTGAACCATAGAGCCATGTACGAGTAACGTTCATCAAAACCCATCTTGTGGGTACTCATTGAGACGATTCAAATTAGTTGCAATAATGTAACCGAAACCTTTTTGAATTTTGATCTGGGCACAAACCAATACCCACCATCAAGTTTGTGGCTACGATATCGCAGCTAGATCCAAATGAGCACCAACTACAGTACAGGGTTAGAAATTCAAAATTATAAACGAGTTGTCCAGAATGCCTTTACCTATCCCTTGCATCGTTGTTTGGTGTTTCCACCAAGTCAACAAGTATTTATGTAGGTCTATCGTCGGATGGACATTATCATTATCTAATATCGTCCCACAAAATAGCCTCAAAAATGGGTGCTTTAGAGACTCATTGATAATTCCTCAATGACTATATGCCTATGCCTACTCTATAAAGTGGCGCCTCGAAATGGTCAAAAGTTGTAGTTGCCGTCGCACGATAGGCCTACATATATAATATTCGCCCGGCGATAAATCATATTTGTCCGACGATAATTTCGATAAATAGGGGGCCTAACAGGCGCGTATCTCTATAGGCGATGGCCAGGAAGCCTGGGTTTCAACATAATTATTTCTTTCAAGTGTGTCCAGTGGTCTTTCCAACAACAACAAGGGTTGTCCGAAGACAGCGCGCTCGACTTTCTAAGTTGCTTAGTATAAAGGGGGCATAACTCCAAATAGAGTGGTCCCAGGGTCATGGGCCCTGATAGTAAGGTAGAGGGTGTGATGGTGAATAAGTATTTCAAGTTTGGGTTGAATCCCTTTGATAGTATGGAAGTTATTGATGTTTGAAAAAACTTTAACCTTTGTTGCACAGCTAAAACGAGTTAAGTTGCACAATTACGAGAAATACCTGTCCCATGGACCTAAGAAGCTATGTTTGTACAATTATATTGATGAATCGTATATAACATAATGTCATAGGGGTGGTCAAATAGAAATAATAACAAAACCGCATATATCTAATGAAATATGAGAGAGTAATGTCTCGAAAAGTCGGAAAATGGGTAAAAAAAAACCAGCTGTCCCACCTCGGGGGTGGTCCAGTTCATCACTTTTGTACGGAGAGTACATATATAATACATACACAGTATACCTAGTATCCCAACCAGTAGCTTTTCCAAATTGTTTTAGTGGTGAAATGAAGAAATTTAAGATAATTGCATTTTTCTTCGAACAATTATGCATATGTCCCATGGTCTGGTGTGAATTACGTTATTTAGTTTTACACACATCCTAAAACGAAACCATGCTTTGAATACATGATATTAAATATCATTTATAAATAGTCAACAGCATATGCAAACACATTGTATTACTCTTGAAGGTTGCAGTAGATTGTAGTAAGTCACACTTTGCAATGAAGGAAGCTACCCCGCTCAAGGACCAGTAAATGTGAATTACGTTAATGCTCTTAAAATTTCACACAATCAACGCTTAAGTTAAATACATAGTTGGGCATGTACCTACACATGTGAAGATTACATAAACCAAGAAGAAAATTTATCTTCAGAATTTTAAATTAATTTATCTGTGGAATTTTATTGCATGTTCAAAATTGTGAATTACGTGTCTGTGAATTACGTTACGTCATTTTACGTTCCATAAAATATTTTATTCATTAAATGGCGCAAAATTAGAAACACTCCGGTCATGTTTTAAAATCTTTATTAAATTCAAGTAGTTAATTGATAGTAAAACCGAAATATGTCAATGAGAAAAATCTAAGACCGAAACTATAGTGGGACATTTTTTGTTCGTAATTGTGCAACTTAACTCGTTTTAGCTGTGCAACGCCGACGCCGACGCCAACGCCGACGCCGACGCCCGGGTGACAGTATAAGCTCTCATTTTCTTCGAAAAGTCGAGCTAAAAATGTGAAAAACGTACCCCTAGATGCCCCGGAACCCACACAACCAATAACCATATTACAAAAATTTTGACTCTTCCAAATTCAAAGCAGTGTTCTCCCTCAGAATAATTTGAAGCCGTAGTGGCAAATATAAGTACATGTATTTGTAAACCTTGAAATGCATTGTGTTCATGCAAATAATTGTGAATAAAAACATAATGGGAAAAGAAGAAATTGCCCAATTTGAGCAATTTCTTCTTTTCCCATAATGTTTTTATACATAATTATTACATTAAATTTTATAAGAATACATTATTCATCACTTTGTGACATGAAATATGTCTACAAATCCCCCTATGGGGTAACCTTTTTTTTAAGAAATTAAGCTGTGGGACACTTATGAAGCTGTAGTGGCCTTACACTGATTTACATTAAGCTGTAGTGGGGCCGATACAGCTTATTGGGCTGGGGAGAACACTGATGTAGGGGCATTACACTGATTTCCATGACGCTGTAGTGGGGCCGATACAGCTTATTGGGCTGGGGAGAACACCGATGTAGGGGCATTACACTGATTTCCATGAAGCTGTAGTGGGGCCGATACAGCTTATTGGGCTGGGGAGAACACTGATGTAGGGGCATCACACTGATTTCCATGAAGCTGTAGTGGGGCCGATACAGCTTATTGGGCTGGGGAGAACACTGATGTAGGGGCATCACACTGATTTCCATGAAGCTGTAGTGGGGCCGATACAGCTTATTGGGCTGGGGAGAACACTGTCAAAGATGTTACACGCGACTATTTCAAGTGAATGTAATTTTACTACTTTTCTGTTCTCTCTGGGCAGAAAACGTTGTGGAAATAAAGAAATTGCTTCTCACAATTTCTTCATTTTCCACAATATTGTATGGGGCTTTCCTGTTTTTAAACTCGACAATACGCGCTGGGCTTCAACATTAAAAAAATCTCTGGCTACGTCCCTGAATAATATCTGTCCGTCGATAATATTATTGTCCACCCAAATTAACCAGGGAAAACTTAATTTTCGTGCTTAAGGAATACGACCCATCATTAGCTCTAAATGATTCGTGTAATGTCGGCTGTTTCCGCAACAACGGAAATAATCGAGCATGTTCGGATTTACGGAGATTTTTTAAAACATTTTTGTAAAGAGACTTCTACATTAGATTTGAATTTATACGAGCAGTTTCTACAACGAATCCCAGCCGATGAATTTATAAAAACGTCAAATTAAACAACAAAAGACGAAAAAATCAAAATATTTTGGCATTTAGAATGACCTCCCTTTGCAAAATCAACAACTACAGCGCACCCAGTGATCTCCCCTGAATCAGAATTACGTACATCTGACGTAATATGACACTACTTGGAGGTTGATTCGCACCATAAATATTTCGTTCCATAACTTGTCACTTTGTTTACCGTAATTTGGGCTTTTTCTTTGGGAAAGGGTAAGCTTGACCTTTGCCATTTCTTTCTGTTTCACCCTTTCCCAAACAACTAGAAACAAGATAAGACCAACTGATGCTTTCTCTATGCTAGCTTTGCGTGAAAAAAGAAACCAATGAGAGAAAAGAAGCATTATACTGATACAAGCAGTTGTAATTATTTTCTCTGTAGAATTTCTTTTTGATTATATATTTTTTGTGTTTCTGTCTCGTCTTTTCCATCTCTTTAGCTACTAATAAGGCAGCAAACATGATTCAAACATAACATCAGAAAACTGATATTCAAAAGTTGCTTGTTCACCTAACCCTTTCCCAAACAAGACCTAGTTTTGGCAGAGACCTATCTTTCTACAACATTTCTGGCTTTATTTATTTTATTTTTTTTTTCAAAATTTTTCTTGTGATGATATCACCGTCCTCAACTCACACCCAGACACACAAATTTCTGTGGCATTTTAACAATTTTCGACATATGTATGTTTTGCTAACGATTTGCATGCAGATATTATGTACTTGTAACATTTTTATTTCTACCATTGTTAAAGTATTGAAACTTTGTACACATGCTTATGGTCAGACATGTATATATTCCTTATTAAGGATAAAGACTGGGTAAAGATTCATTACCCTTTCAAATTTCTATTTGGGTAGATTTTTTATTCTTTTCATCCTATGAAATTTCACAATCCAACACTTTTTCGTTGAGCTATCCTGTCCACTGACAACTCTTGTTTTATATACATTTTTGTTTATATATATGGTTTTTTAATAGTAACATTTACTATTATATAGATATTCCAATACAAACAAATAAAAAACCTGTAAAATTCGTATGAAACAATTTATTTAAGTATAATGAACAAAGAGTGCCATTTTCCTTAAGAAATTGGGCGGTGGTAAAAAAGGGGGTGTATTAGTCAAAGTGATTTTTTAAAACTTGTGTACGGCGAAACTGTTTAACTTTTCCTTTATTTGAAAGAATATACGCATAGGAAAATTATGATCTTCCTTTTGTGCCATGCATTTTGATATATCATTGGAATTAATGTTATTGAAAATTGACTATTGTTTCAGATTCGTCCGAAAAGCCTGTCGAAAGTATGGTAGCCATGTATGACAAAAGCAAAAAAAATATTTTGTTGCTGGTTATTATTTATTTACTTGTTAGTCCATTGTTGGGGATAATATAAGCTATTGATTAGATGCAAACACTTGTGTTTATTGCTTTTAATCATGCAGTTTTTGTGTTTAAAAGCTCACTTAGGGTGTTTGGCATTTCATGATTTTGTATGACCCTGATGCAAGATATAAAATTATCAAAATTTCACTAATGAAACGATCAAAGTTGCTAAAAATTGGCAATTAGATGCGAGATACCATGCTGATTTTAAATATATATAGTTACTTATGTATCTTTATGATTCTATTGATGGGTCGTATACCTTAAAGTCCGTTAGTTGAGCGTCTTAACAAAACATTGCCGAAGTGGGGTCATTACATATGCAGATGTCCCGGGTTAATCTTGCTGGACAAGTTCTAATCGTCCGACGATAAATAATATTCGTTCGACGACAAATCTAAAATATTCGTCCTACGATAAATGACCCAAAAATACAACATATAGCGTTGGTGGGCGGGGGGGGGGGGCAAAACCTCGTAACTACAACTTGAATAAGCTGGAGTTACGAGGTTTTGACTACCCACCGACGATAGGCTACTTGAAATTTTTACTTATTCTGCTAGATCTCTCTATTTGTATCTATTTTTTTCATTATTCTTATTAATTAATTTATTTATTCGTGAACATTTACCGGTAGGCCTACATAACAATGAACTTATATCAGGTAATACAAAAAGATTCCTATAGAAACCCCCGACACACATTTATCGTTGGTGGGGAGTCAAAACCTCGTAACTACAGCTTGAATAAAATTCGCTCTTTGATATGATGATGTCGCTCATTTACGTAAATGAGCGACATCAACATATCAAAGAGCGAATTTTATCAGAGAAAATTCGGATTATATCTTCCCCTGCGAAAAAGTTCATTTTAGTTCTAGAACAATTCTAGAAGTGACATTTAACGTTCTAGAACAGTACTTTTGAACTTTTCGCAAGGGGGGGGGGGCTGTACTGACTAACCCATTAGGCCTACCAGACAGCAAATATTTAGAATGATCCAATTTGATTGGTGTTGCGGACAACAATTTCAAGTTGATGAAATTTTCAAATTCCTTTCCAATTCAGGTAGAAAACATTGTGGAAAATGAAGAAAATGTGTGTTCTTCTTCTTCTTCTTCTTCTTCTTCTTCTTCTTCTTCTTCTTCTTCTTCTTCTTCTTCTTCTTCTTCTTCTTCTTCTTCTTCTTCTTCTTCTTCTTCTTCTTCTTCATCTTCTTCTTCTTCTTCTTTATCATCATCTTCTTCTTTTTTTTCTTCTTCTTCTTTTTCTCCTTCTTCTTCTTCTTCTTCTTTCACTGGAAGAAAGGTCGCAGATGATAACTTTTAACCCTTTCCCAAAGGGTAATAATTAAAGGTGGTCCAATTCGAAAGCTCTTGCAGATGACAAACAAGATTTTGACAAAGATTGAATTTGTGTAGGTACTGTATAGCACAGAAAATACTGAGGCAAAGGGAGGAAATGCTACAACTTCATCAGCATTTTCTTCTTTTGTCCTGATGTTGTCACATGCCCTTTCCAATGGGAAGTTCAAAACCAGTTGTGGTTTGGAAAGAGTGTATCAACATTTTCAATATGTAGATCTACATGTATCTATAGATCTAGATCTATCGAAATAACATTAGGGCCTACATGTATATTCCCATTTCATCTTAAGTAGGCCTACAGTGTAGCTTTATATTTGGGTGCCAAGATGGGTTGTTCTAATGCGTTCAGTCCATGCCACAATGTGACGCCTTTTGACTTCCAATTAGTTAAAGGCTTTTGAAAACATCGCCGAACAAGGGCCGTCAGAGACGGACAATGCTCCCCGAATAAGGCATGGTCACAATAAATGTATGCCATGGAGAGCACTTTATTGTCAAGGGCATCTGATTTGCTACTCAAATATGAAATTTCATCAAATTCTGACCATTAGACTAGGAGAAATTAGAGAAAAACTATATTTCACCATAAGTCCCCTTTTCCCATGACAAGGCCTCAAATCCAAAAACGGGGAAAAGTACATCGGCATTTTGTCACAGGGAGTTCACATGGCAAGTTTCATTTGATTTGGCCCAAGGGTTATGGAGATATTGCTTCGGACGGACGGACGGACGGACGGACGGAATGACGGACGGACAGGACGGACGGACGGACAGACGAAGCGGCGACTATATGCTCTCCCTTCGGGGAGCATAAAAAGAAGAAATTGCTTGTGACAAGCAATTTTTATTGCTTGTGACAAGCAATTTTTATTGCTTGTGACAAGCAATTTCTTCATTTCCCACAATGTTTTCTACACAGAACGACAAATCATGTTAAATTTCAGTCACCTGGGATAGATCTCTACTCGCCTGCATCAACTTTGAATTTGGACCAATTCAAAATTTTGAATGCAACCAACTTTTTTTTTTCTTTTTTAGGTCGGGAAATCTCTTTGAGATTTTCACGTCCTATAGCCACCCAACGCTTCTAACGCTTTTCTACGAAAATCTCGTATCTGCCGCTTGTTTTAATCTGCAGATACGAGGTTTTCGATATAATTTGGTCACCGCATAGTCGTTCAAAATGTCTGAGTCCGCCGAAAAAGTAGACCTACCTTTGAACAATTCAAAATTACTCAAATAACATAATCATCGTAAAGACTTGAAATCATTTCTTAATTGTTTTATCAAAACAATGCAGCAGTTTGCTCATAAGTGCGAAAACTATCAACTTCTCTTTTTGGCGGAAAGGTTGATTCGAACTATTCTAACTGGTGTGGCAGACTAGAGCAGACGAGAATTTCAACACCAAATTACTGCGCCACACAGTTCGTGTAATCGGACATTTCCGTGAAGCACTCGTAGATTCACGGAAAATCTATTTATATCCTGACTCTAGTCGAGTCCTTCTCCTTGTGTGCTATTGGGTCTTTTCGTAATTCCGGTAATACAGAGTTGTCGTTCCTGCGGGACGGTATGTTTACTTCCATTTGCCTGTAGGACAAGCGGCACCTTTAATATTTTCCTCAAATCAATGAGTAATTAAATGAAAATGATACTTAATAATGGAATTTTATTATGCCTCTGCACCTTCCATCATTTTTAAACCATTCGGAGATCTATAACAAAAGAAATCTCCCATAATCCGATGATATATTATCATTGAAAACATTTTCCCCGTGGTGGGCCTCAAATCAGGCCAGTGTCGATTTGTGACGTCATGACTTTGCATTACTTACTCTAGTCATATGACGTCATAGAAATAAAAAGAGGGGCAACTTAGGGGAAAAAGATACATGTACATACATGTACGCTGTGAGCGAGCTTTTCCAAACGAATATTTTGTAAGCGTTGGTAAGAACATTCCGCTCTACACGGTTTTCACTGTCGGAAAACGATTAATATCGAAAATAGAATAAGGGAATGGTAAAGCACAGTAAATATTGAGGAAAGAGACCATATTTCTGACTATCATTAAATTGCTTCCTTTTTCTCAATGTTTTTCCAAACAATCTACTGAGGTCAAATACGGGACTTTAATATTAAGAAAAAGGTTTAAAAAATGAAGAATTAGTTTTTAAATGTGCCGAAAAAATATAGTCATTTCCAAATTTAGTCATGCTAATTGTCAGAATGATTCTGATTTTGCTATTTTTGTGCATCAAAACAAAGAATTGGTCAGGAAATGGTTAACATAATAAACCACCATTTCAAATTTAATTCAAATTTGAAGCAGACTGAAGACTGTGATACGTCGATTTACTAAGAAGAACAGTTTGGTGTAGATTGTAGAATAGGAAATATTGAGGGAAAATCAGTCAGCATGTTTTTCTAAAAAAAATCTCTCAAAACTTGGCTATTTCGTTCAAGTAGATCTATGTAATTTATTGTTTGTTTGTTATTTAAAGCGTTCCCAAACAAGGCCTAGTTTTGATGTATATTACTTAAGAGAAATTACTTTGGGAAACATTTTGGCAAAATTTAAGAGCATCCTGAAAACCAGCATTTTCCCCTTCTGTCTCAATAGAATAGATCTACTTAGTTTAGTGTGTTGTGGAGCCCTATGTTGCGATGGGATTTATCTTTCTTCTCTCCGCTGAGGTTCCTCAGTTGGAATCTCCCAACGATCTACGCGTTTCGGCTAATTAATAGGCCAACTGTCTCTCAGACTCGGGTAGGCCTAGGCCAGATACGATGTTTGGTTCTAATTCTTGCGACTTATTACACGAATCCAAGCTCGTCTTGTATTTTCCTCTTTCGATAAAGTTTGTGCAGTTCAAAATTTCCAATTTTATCCGCAAAATTATGGCATTCATAAATGCAGAAGCGGTTCTTTCACACTGATAGCGCCTGTTTACATTGACACCGGAAGACGGTATACCGTCCCGCATGAACGACAACTCTGTCACGACGGAATTACGAAAATCCGGAATGCGCACAATCGCATTTTACAACACATGCATTTTATCGGCTCGCGTGTTAACTCTTCGCTATGGCGCGCGAATAGGGTCTAAAGTCAATATAGCGCTAGACCGATAATTAAAATAGGGGTAGACCGGTAAAAATAGCGGTCTACCCTTATATTTTTACCGGTCTACCGATAAAAATATCGGTCTACCCTTAAAATAAGGGTAGACCCCTATTTCAAATAACGGTCTAGCGATAAATTACCGGTAGACCGATAGTTATTTTTGACCCTTCTGCTCGAAATCTCATTAGCCAATCAAATGGCTCGTTAATCCTCAACCCACCGGGAAAATCAACGACCGTATAATACAAGCTCTGTGATTGGCTATCGAAAAAATAGGGGTCTACCGATAAAAATAGCGGTCTACCGGTAATTTTATCGCTAGACCGTTATTTTGAATAGCGGTTTACCCTTATTTTATGGGTAGACCGATATTTTTATCGGTAGACCGGTAAAAATATAAGGGTAGACCGCTATTTTTAAGGGTCTACCCCTATTTTAATTATCGGTCTAGCGCTATATTGACTTTAGACCTTATTTGCGCGCCATACTTCGCGGTGTAAAGCTAGTCTCCTATGCTTTGACCAACTAAAGTGTTACCGTAACGGCGTTGACGGACTTTGAGCCGTCTTGAGTACATACAACGTAATTTTCGTAATTTATTCATCCTTATTAATCAAGGCTTAGGTTTAACAGGAATTTAATCATCTTTCTTCGACCTGGGCTTGAGATATAGGCTATTTATGAGTTAATTGTAGGCCTCTGTCTCTGCAGATGATAGGGGTGATAGAGTTATCTCTTTCACAAACGACAGAAAGAACAATCCAAAGTGAAAGCTAATGCGAAAAGCAAAGAGGACAGCAAAAATAAAAAGAAAGCAAGATCTAGATTTGTATGCAGAAAATACGAGCTCACTTTTTTCAAATTCTGAGTTTAACACACATATTATTAGAATTGTTGATCAATGTTTGTGGTCTAACCTTTACCATTATTTACAATGTGCTATATTGTAAAAAGGTTTACAAACCCTGAAAAAATCTACACTTTCTAGCCGTACGAAATTCATCAAATTTCACACACTTGTAAATACACTTCACATAAGTTGATCCACCGTGTCGGATTTCAAGATTATGATTCAAGAAGAAAATAATTTACAAAATATTTTTATTCATTTTATTCTACATTTATATGCAAGGGAGGTAATTTTTAACATTTTTATCAAATATTTCCATAAGTATGTTTTAATTCAAAATTCTAAACCGTGCAAAATGCTTATGTTTGTATTTGGAATGGAAATGTAACACAGTTTAGGAATTATTTGGACTTTTAAAATTTTGACTCTGGCTCTTTGGTACTTTTGAGGGTTTGAATTTCGCTCAGAAATTTTCCCGTCATAATATTAATATTTTTCATCGTGCAAAGTTTAACCTTTCCTAAGCAGTAGAATGTAAAACTGCTCTCAGGCCCGTAGGAAGCAATTTGATAAGGGGAAGGGCTCAAAACTCTGTCCGGGTTAGTGTCTGAACATCTTAAGGGCTAATTGGCCTTTTCTTCAATTTTCTATATATATGTAAAATGAGGAAAATTCGATATTTTTGGCCAACATTTGGGGCTTATCCCATCCCATAGCCCCACCTGTGCCTACGGGCCTGCATAAAAAACGGAATACTGTTGCTACATGTAATGTCAAGTTTGTGTTGATAATTTAGATAAATATTAATGTAAAGTTTAGCTGAAGAATTGTTGAAAGACAGATTGAGACAAAGAAAAAATGTTGAATATCAAAATGTTTTCGTTTTGCCACAATGTATCCTCAAACCTTTTTATAATGGATATCAAAATGATATAATGTTTTACAAAATGTTAACCCAGACAATTCATTAAGGCAGTCCATCCGTAATGAGATTCATGTGACGTCGGGTCTTTTCTGACGACGCCGTAAATATTTTTAACATACGGTTACCCGTTCAACACGGACACGTTACGGGTTAAAAGAAATCGACACTTTCCATCACCGAATGTTTACGACATCACCCGAAAAAATACGACATCGTGTAATGGATTTGGTTTATTGGGGTTTTACGCAGTTTTCAACTACTAGGGTCATATCGCGGCGGACCGTGTAATGGAGTAGATCTATATTGTTGGCAATTACCCCTTCGTCTCCTATGATTTCTTTTCTAGAAATATCAAATTTTTGCTTATGTTAACTCTGGAATAAGAGTATAAGGATTAATTTTAATGTGCAATCAGATAACAACATTGAGAATTATTTTACGAATTCAATGTAAATTTAAGAAAATTGACCATTTACTGTATTTCGAATCCTCTTTTTCCCGACCTTCAGTACTATCAGTACTTTGATTTTTTAAGTTGTTCCTTACTTATTACAAGTATCTGGTGTTGTATGCAACACATAAAGTCCCCTACCGGCTTCACATTGACTCAATATGATAATCAATAATAGATTAAGATGAACAAGTCATCAAAATAATTGTCAAACATATGAAATGTTATGCCCAAAATTTCGGAAATATAATTCAAATGACTTGAATAAAGTTACTAAAAGATCAATGATTTGTAATTGCTACCATAGCAAGTGTAATTTTATAAAATAAGAACAACGGTAATCTAAATGTTTAGTGATATTTTTTGCAAGCAAGTTTTCAGCGATCTTAATAAGTTATAAAGACCTTAAAGCTACTATTTCCCAGATTTGGACCCAAAAATTGTCAAATACAAACGAAATGTACACTTTTTAAGCTTTGTATGACCTGATTAAATGATTACGACAAACTATTGAAGCAACGACTCATTTTTTCGCAATTTGATACCAAATTCATGAAGCGATATCGAAAGTAGGTCAAAACAGTAGGACATGCGACTTTCTTAAATGACGTCACAACATACATGATGACGTCATATTGAAATTCAAGTATGAATCTCGTTTGAATCATGGTCCGCGCTGTATGCGCATGTGCAACAATTTCAAAATAATTCTAACCCCATCAGTGATGGGGTTGAATTTAGGTTTGGATTCTCCCTAAATTCAGCTATCTGTCTTGTAATTTCGGCTCATTCTCTGTCTGAATCGCATATTATTAACCATCCCGAGGTTGTCAACACAAAAGGTTTGCATATTTTTTCAAAAAAATTCATTTTTTGCAATTAGACCATCTGTTACCGCCGCCCTTTAACCCTTTCCCAAACGGCAAAAAATTAGGGTTGTCTAATTCAAAAGCTGCTGTAGACCCCATAATGGATGTTAATGAGAGCAGGAATTGTGTACAATACAGTAGATAAAATATTGAGACAAAAGAAGAAAACGCTGATTATTATTAGTCTAAAAACAAAAATAAAATGATGTGCATAATCTACACATTGCCATATAGTCATATACCAAGTCTCATCAAACTAGCTTGCTTAGTTATTATCTTATCGCAGGATCCCATTTTTGGCCATATTTTCACTATTTCTGTAACCATAGCAACCTCAATTTAAGTCGAAAAACAAAAATAAAATGATGTGCATAATCTACACATTGCCATCTAGTCATATAGGGGCCTACCAACTTTCATCAAAAACGCTTGCTTAGTTATTAAGTTATCGCGGGATCCAGATTTGAGCGGACAGACGGACGGACGGACGGACAGACGGAGGGCAAACCTATAGTCCCCTCCGGTGTGAACACCGGTAGGGGACTAATAAGCAAAATTGGTTTTAAAATTGAGGCAAAAATGACAAAATCCATTTCACGTTCACCGCACACAATTACCTGTACATGGCCTAATTCAACTTTAAAAAAAATAGATCTAGATTTTATTCCTGATAAACGGCGCAATACATTGGCTAGAAATTTTCAAAATAATTAAAACATGCTCTTTTAGATAGATTAGATCTTTCTTTTTTAAAAAAATAAAAGTAAAATTTATGAAAAATACCTATGGAATCCGAATGTCTCAGACTCAATTTACAAAGTATCATAAATGTTCAAATGTATGAATACGATTTTTATTCGGAATACAGTGCGTACATTAATAAACAAGTAAAGGATAAATACGAACGTCCTAAAAATGTAATGGGTTATTATCTGCAAAGCAATGCCGTCCCTCTGTGACGTCATTTGTGTATCATGACGTCATTTATGTACGAGTATTGTGTATTGTGACCCGAAATTGCACTTTCCATATGGCGTATCATACCTGCCATGATAGAAGATAAAGGATCAATAATACAATTCCTGTTGCTGAGATCATTGACTTTCGCAGAACTTCAGGGGCCTAGAGAAAAAAGTTTTAAGTCCAATTTTGCAAACCTCTGCGAATGTTAACCAAACGGTAAGTGCATTGGCACTTGCTATACATGTAATGTAATTTAAATCGCGCGAAAAGAATCGATGGCAGACGAACGGGTCACTGCAATACACCCCTAGATCTATGACACATTGGATTAGCTAAATGTGAGATGGATCTACAGATATAAAAACCGTTAAAAAGAAAATGGGACATAACTTGTGTAGCCCTATTTGTAACTTAAAATTGTTTGTGTAAGAGTGGCCTTCCGTGTCGAATTATCTGTATCCCGGCTTGTGGGAACCCCTCCAAAGAATTATATACTCAAGCCGGTAACCATATTCGATCATGAGTGACGCGCGTGATCATATCAATCCCACAATTCATAGCTCAATGTTATTTTACGTCAGATCATGTTAGGGATTAGTTAACAATGGCGGTGCGTTGATAGCTAAAAAGTTTTCACTCAGTTCTGTAGGGATGTAATGCTCTGTTTTCTCAATACAGTTTTGTCCATGAAAACAGGAGTTTATTGCTCGTATATCCAGCCGTGTATAATACGGCATTTTGGGGCGTTTACAGGCTCCACAGCGATACATATTGAGAACGGATTTTATTCGCCCTTTGTTCTCATCAATTTACGCTAGAAAAAAGTTTATGAAATCGAATGATTCGCTGGAATAAACACAAAGTCTACATCTGGATTTACAGAACTCCGCCATTGGAATAAACGTCTATCAATTTCTGGAATACTTGCTGATTTCAAACTGAAAATCGGGAGATGTAGATCTAAAAAAAATCGACGGATTTAACCTATTTACAGACGACAGATCTGTCCAGACAGCTTTGAAGTTTATTGTCTGTCAGAAATTTAGAATTGAAATTTGTGATCAAATATTTTGTTAAAGAATATTATTGAATAAAAGAAAATTTCGTGTAATATGCACGTAAAAAAATATAATTGTTTTCTTTCAAACTCACTTTTTGGTCACAAGGGCTAGATCTACATTGTTGTAATTTTCATCTTAAAGAAAAGTCGTTGGATATGTTCAAATAAAAAATACTATTCGAAGACTGGTTTTGCTTTGCTTATAGATCAGGGCGTTTACAGTAGAAAAAAATATTTCGATCGGAGGAATTTTAGCTTGAGGAAACGAGAAACTAGTCGGCCGCCATATTGAATACGTAATTAGGCAAACTGGTTGGAGCCGGTTTTGCGAACTAGAATGTTTATCGACCGACGTGTACAATCTCGTTAAGTTGTTATCGATTCGGTTTTGGCGCTCGGCCAAGTAATTTCAGATATAATAGATTCGCTATTAAACGAGAAAAAATTCAGTTGTTTTGATAAAGCGATTCAACTGTAATTTTTCTCGTTTAATTGTGAATCTATTATAAACGCAGTGTATTCTATTTACACATAATGGTTTTAGGTCGCCCGCTAAATTAGAGTGGGTTGAATACACATGCCGCGTACATTACAGGCGATAGGGCCTGCGGCGCTGTAAAGCGATCGTTAAAATCTTTGAACGCGTCAGTGCTCCCATAGAAAGAAAGTTTTAACCGGCTTTAAGGGGTCGTATCAAAACTTTCAGAAAATATATTATGAATTTAGTACGACCTCGTGGCTGGACTGGTTGTCTTTCACTATTAAAAAGAGCTCTGTCTCTGTCCGTATACTTATGAAGACGTGTTCTTGTCGAAGTATAAATTCTTGTTAAAGTTTGTTAATCCATGATCTGGGAATAAAAAACTTAGAAAATTAACCTTTAATTAGTTTTGACACAACACAATGTCCTTCAATAGGTAATCGCTAATAATATAGCGAATCTAATTATTATGAAAATAGTACCAATATGAAATAATATTCTACGCAATATATTCTACATCTGCATTTTTCAAAGTCCATTGCTATAAAAGAGGAAATATTTTCTCATACCGGTATACATGTATTAGGAAATATTTTCTCATACTGGTATATACATGTATTAGAAAAATCTGGGATCAGAAAAAATCTTTCGGAAAATTTGCATCATACTGATCCAGATAAAAAGTGAAATCTGGACTTGCATTTTGAACGAGGCATTTACTATTTATTTGGGAACGTAATACATCTATCAATCATCCCGGAGACGAACGGCGACATTTTCTCAATGTAATCTAGATCTAGATAGATACAAAAAATAACGTCTTCCTTGAACTTTAACACAAATATGTCGGGAATTACTGGCAGGTAAACTCGGTAGATCTATGCAATTTTAAATACGACGACTTATGCACAATAGAAGTTGTCTCATGTCAATCTATTTCGACCTTTTTTTCCCGAAAGGTATACATAGGCTCGGTGACCGAATTTTTAGCGGTAATGATTTCCATAAATCATAAATATTTCTAAATAGAAATAGATGTACGTTTATATTTTAAAATGGTCTTCATAATGCTGAGCCAAAACTAGGTCCAAAACTAGGTTTACAATTACTAGTTAGATTGTTCGTCACATTTCCTTAATTTCCTGGGTTTCCCTAATTTTGGAGGCCGACAAAAGCATGGTGGGATCTCTTTCACCTCTGATCAGTTTTCAATCACATGAACAGTCATCAGAAAACATGAATCAATGTACCAAGTCTGGTAGACATTTCAGGTTACACATGTGATGGTCGGTCCGACCATAGGGTCCATAATTTGAGCCTTGGAACCATCTAGACTATTCTTTACAGAATAGTCTAGATGGTGCCAAGGCTCAAATTACGGACCCTATGGGTCTGACAAATAAGATACATGTGATAAAGTCTTTCAGAATTTGTATTTTAAATTCAAGCCCTGTCTTGTATATATGTATATTTTGTACATGTGTACTCTTAAATTGTCTACATGAGATCATTCCAAGTCAGTAATTAAAAAAATGAGCTAGAAAGATATTTCGCATTTAAAAAAAGATAACCCGTTATGTAGGCTACTCTGTCATCCTTTCCACTCCGTCTTGGTACAATTTCGACCAATTCTGTTCTGTTATCAACAGCGATTGGCTTTCAGATGTCGATGTGTTTGACAAAGATGAACAGTACGAAATAAACAGAACTAGACTAGGCAAAGTAATTTCTTCACTTGACCAACATGATGCATATATTGAGATCATTGGCCATTCGCAAAATTATCGCATGAGACTAGAATTATCAAAATCCCTTTGGTTTTAAATTGTCCATTCTTTATGAGGACTGGATAACAGAGATCAGCATGAAGGTCTTAGTCTGACCAGTCTAATATGTGCAAGCTGATTCTGGTTGCATCGTCACAAGCTCTGGTTTTCACTACCACAACCAAAGAGACTCGACAAAACACTGAGACCGTAGATTAAAGGAAATGCTGATAATTTTTTGACCCAAAAGTTTCTGTGTAGTTTGCTATGTACATATTGTACACAAATGTTTCGTACGATCCAATTTAACAACATTTTCAACATCATTATTTTCTGCTGCAATCAAAGCTTTCATATTGGAACAGTCAAAGTTTTTGTTGCCTTTAAAACGTTAATACATGATGGGTATAATATATAATGAGCACATTTTGTCATCTAAACAGGTCTGACCAACGGTCTTTTTCCCGTCATTATTACCAGTAAAAGAGTTAGATGGTGATAATGGAAATAGATAAAGGGGTACCGATATCAACGGTTATTTATCCTTTAAACTATTTTATCGCACGACAGGCCACGACAGACTGCAAACTCACAATGAAGATGGCGGAAATATCAACTAGAAGGCCTCTACAGAGTTTTACCCACAGAAAAAAATGCAGATCTGTATATCTTATTCTGGTTCAGTCATTGTGTTCAATATTCAAGCCGGTAGGCCTATCGAATTTTGTTGTCTGTAAGCCGCTTCAGAAAATATTCAGTAGTCGCGTTTCTTCAAAACCGTTCTAACTGCACCTTGTTTAAAGGTGTAGTTACGAGGTTTATGAAGATAAATAACGCACTGCCTACAAGTTTCGTTGAATATTGGTAATCAATATTATGGAACTAGACAACTAACTATGTCCCAACATCTAGATCTACAGGAAACAAGAGACCGGCTAGCAAAATGGCCGACTTTTGCAATTTATAGATCTACATCTTCCTGGGAGTATCGGAGTCATGGTTAAAGGGACATTTCATTCCAATTTCAATTTTTCAAAGTATGTCTTGATGCCAAGATTGGTTATTCTAATGAGTATAAATACTATTAGTTTTTTTAAGTTGTTGCCAATAAGCGAGAAACAGGCATTTAAAGTTGAGACATAATCGATAAATTGCATATAAATCCGAACTGATGTCCACAACAATTTGTTCAAATTTAACACAAAAATATAAATTTCTCGTAAACGGCGCAATAGTTTGGCTTGAAATTTTCAGAATTTTCATAAGGAAATATGGTCTTTCAGATAAAAATAAAAGTAAAATTTATGACAAAAAATTCTGAAATGTCTCTTTAAGAGAAGAATATTCTACTTTCGGATTCCTGTTCACGTCAGATATTTTACACAAATAACGTTTATTTTGGAGACTCAAATATCATGTGCTTGAAAAATAGCATTATTGGGATCACGTAACCATGAATTCCTGTCATTTATCATACCAGTATTACAACAATATCAATTCCGAGCCTCCAGCTGTTCGACCTCATAAGTTGATCTTGGTAGAACAAGAAAATAACTATTGTAGTCCATCGGAAGGAGTAGGCCCTATACCTATATTTCCAAGTATCAGAACCCTCTTAATTTTCATGTAGACGCCTTCTATCGATGAATTTGACGACTTTGTCACTTACGACGCCCATGCCTTTTGAATCCACACAGTCAGCCTGAAGGTTCAGAGGTCTATGAAATATGTATAAATTCTGCTGAATAATAAAATGGTGTCTGCATTAAAAAAAAAAAAAAAAAAAAAAAAAAAAAAAAAAAAAAAAAAAAACGTCCTAGTTTATTTCACAGGTATTTTCAAGCCGGGCTGCATGCTGCACTGTGGACAAAAAAGCTGCTGTGTAGATCTACGAGAAGCGGTTTGTATTCAAACAAAAGAATAGATCCTGCACCCGCAAAACACTCATACACCGCATTCATTTACTTCAAGCCCAACAAATAATACTTAAACTATAATCAATATTATAATTTACATAAATTCGGAGTATGATATTCATATTATTAGTATTTAATTGCAGTGCTCAAAGTGATCAGTCTAAGATCAAACTCGAACGAAAAAGCACGGTCTATGCAAGCGAAAAACAGGACTTTACACGTTTAATGCATATGAGATGTTTTGAGATGGCCCCTCGCATAATGTATTGCTGTGTACGGTCACATGACATATGCTATTAAACATGTCACGTGACAATGACGTCACGCGGTTAGCATGAAATTTTTTATCGGAATAGAGAGAGCTTTAATGTGTAATGTGCTATTTTGATAGAAAAATGTTGGTATGCTGCGAGTGAATTTAAGGGATGTAGTAGAAAAAGGAAATGGTACGCGAAACGAGGTACCTTCTCGTAGGGAATTTACCCGAAAATACGACAGAAAATGAAATAACGGAATACTTCAAACGGTGAGTGGGACGTCTCGTTCTTGTTGCTAAACTAGGTCATCGACCAATTAGGCTGATATTTTAGCGCTAATTATTAGAAACCAAACTACTAAATTCTATTGCATAGTGCTTATTCGTGACATTTCGCATGCTCTTTTGATCCTTTATGTTTTAAATTTGCATCTTTTTCTTCAATTTGTCAAAAAATGCGAAAATGTTTGTACGGGCGTGCGACCTCGTGTCATCTCGAGATCGGACAAAATTCTTGATGTCAAATGCGGAAATGCATCCTTATGAATTTGATGCTATCACAAATATGAGTTAGATTTGCTTGAAATATGGCATTGCATGAATGTAAGTTTTGTGAAACACGTCTGTTTATCTAACGCGTCACCAGACGACAAAATTTTTGACTGGTCCAAATTCAAAGATGTTGCAGACCACAACTTCAAGTGAACAAAATTAAAAGTTTTTGCTAATTTTTGGTAGAAAATATTGTGGAAATTGAAGAAAATTGCTTGTCACAAGCAATCGCTTCATTTTCCATGTTGTTTTCCACTGTCTTTCTTCTTTTGCCACATGGTTTTCCAAAACATTTTCTATTATGGACGTCAAATCCAGGTCTTGTTTTGGAAAGGGTTAACTGTCAATGTCATCTAGATCCATAGATCTTGTTCCATGTGGAATCTAATGCTGGTGTGACAAAGTATTATATCTACCAGTTGAACATGGATAGTTGGTCTAGTTGCAATAATGTAACAGAAACCTTTTTGAATTTTGATCTTGGTTTCACACGAACCAAAAAAAAACATAATCAGGTTTGTCTACAATATCACAGCTAATGCAGGGGTTTTCCTAGGCATTTTGGGAAACGGAGTCTGACCAAATTGGGAAATTTTTGAAGTGCAAAATGGCTCATTTTGAGCACAAAAGTAAGCGAAAAACTCATTTTTCAGTAGTGAAATTAACAATTTAAAATAGATTGGGAAAATTTGAAAAAAATTTGCTTTGGGAACACAGCCGTTTGCATTGGGAACACCTCCGTTTTCAGGAGTCACAGAAAGCATAGGAAAACCCCTGTAATGGTTAAGTGAATCAGTGTTGAATCTAGCTTTGCCCGAGAGGGGGCCCGTTGGGCCCACAGCCATCAAAACAGGGGGACATTTGGGGAAAATGGGGGACAAACATAGAAAAAGAAGTAAAATTATGATACTTACCTTTAATTGGTTTGTACACATGAATGTACATTGTTTTCTTGCATTAGTAAGCCAAAAAACATTGTTTTGACTTTGTAATATTCAAATTTAAAAATGTGTAACGATATGTCAACTTAATTGCAGTTTCGCAATATTTTACCTTACGATAGCGATAGGTCGATAGAAGTTTTAAAAGTCGATAAATATCACGATAGTTCTTTCGAATATCAACTGTTTACGATAGTTTTCTTAAAAACGAAAGTAGAACCAAAATTAACAACAATCGAGTCCAGTAAACGCTTGATTCTAAGTAAACATAAACTCAAAAAAGCGTTTCAAAGATCATGAGTAAATTACCTTACTCCTAGAGGGGTGCTCTCAATGAAGTTAATTGACCAATTACTCGGGCAGGTGCGCGGAAGCGTCTATTTTGAAGCAAGTCAAATAGGGTCAGAAAAATGACAAATGAAGGCATTTCACACGAAGGAATGTATTCCGTTTTTGTAGAAAATTGGTTTAACTTTCAGAAAATAACTGATTTTGAAGCGTATTCGATCGTTTTCAGTACAATCGTAGGTTTCGGAGTTTTCCTCTCTGATTAAATCGCCCGGTAACCTACTCAAGCCGTCAGGTGATACTAAGTTCCGCCCATTTATGCAAATTTCTCATCGATCTCTTCCTTACCCATGCGCGTTAGCGGATATTGGAAAAATGTAAACAAACCAAACAGGGAACCTCTAAATAATCGGAAAAGTTAAATTAGAAATCTCATATGAATTATTTTCAAGGCGAAAGCGAATTTTAGATTTGAAGTTAGGACGACCATACAGGCTTTATAATACCGGAATGGACTTTTTTACGATCGAGAAGCGAGTGCGCCCGTCGGGCCCGAGCTTGTGTTTCCATTGCGTCATTTGCGGATTTTGCCGGTCCATGGCGCAATGGCGCACTCTAGATTCAACACTGGTGAATGTTCCTTAGGCTCATCAAATTGTAAATCATTGCTTTTCATCATAAACCATGGAACTACAGATTTAAACAGTGACAAAAAAAGTGACAAAAATCATCTTTATCACATATGGCATCCGCAGCAAATGAAATCATTGCTGATAAAACTCTTTGCAATCCCCTTTTGACTCAATATTTCTTTGTTTAACCCTTTCCCAAACAACAAAATTTTAGGGTTGTCCCATTGCAAAGCTGCTGCCAACGACAAAATGGATGTTGATAAAGATTGGAATTGAGTGTGATATAGCCAGGAAAATATTGAGGCAAAAGGAGAAACTGCTGGTTATCAGCAGTTTCTTCTTTTGTTTCAACGTTTTCACAAGCCTATTCTGTTAGGGACGTCAAAACCAGGTCTTGTTTGGGAAAGTGTTAACAAAAAGTCTAATTTCATAGACAATCATTTGACCGTCTTCGAAAGGTTTAAATGCTCAGTTGGGCACTTGACGTGCTTAGCAGATTGTCACAGACTTCCCGAAATTTGTCAGACCGAAGGACATGTTCGACAAATTTCGAACAGGACTGAAGTTTTTGGCAGAAGATCGGTCCAACCATCTGATGGTTTTCGTTTTAGCCCTAACCGCCGAAAAAATTCAGACTGGGGGGTATGAAAGCGTTTTAGCCAAACCCGAATCAAACCCAAATCAAAGAGACCAGAAAGAAAATTCAACGAAAGGTGGCTTACAAATCGTAAATGGTTAGAGTCTTCGACAAGGAGGAAGGCAAAATGTGTTGTAGAGAATGCTTGAGTTTTTTATGGAGAAAAGGTGTGACAAGTATGAAATTCTACGATATACTAGACTACTACGAAATAATTATTATGATTATTGACAGTTCAAGCTTCAGGGTATCTACCCTTGATGATCACGAAAGCTCAAAAGTTCATCTAAAGGCTCATGAATATTCTGTAGGAAAGCAGATAACCTCCGCGGAAAATATATAGTTTCTGAGGCAGAAGCTGGTAGAGCCCTCAAGTCGTCGAAATCAGCTGAGAGTGCCAGGCTGAAATCTTATTCAGAATTTGAATTTTAGTTTTGACAGTCAGAGTCTGACATATTTTGTTTGGATCTGACAGATTTTTCGACCTTGTCAGACCGGATGACTGACACTTTTTCAACTTTCAGGAAGTGTGTTGTCGACAAAAATAATGAACACTTCTTGAAATAGGTCTGACCATGGGTTGAAAAACACTGTTTAACCCATGCTTTTGTTGGCAAACTGTTGGTCTGAAAAGTCAATTGCCTGTCACGCTTATATGCAATTCGTCTACAAATTATGATGCAGTGTTCTCCCCAGCCCAAAAAGCAGTATCGGTCCCACTACAGCTTCATGCAAATTACTATAATGCCCCTACAGCTTGAAAATTACCCCTACAGCTTAATTTCTTCAAAATGGTCACCAAAAAGAGACATTTAGAGATATTTCATGTCAAAAACTGATAAATAATGCATTCTTATGAATTAAAATGTAATAATTTGGTATAAAAACATTATCGAAAAAGAAGAAATTGCTCAAATTGAGCAATTTCTTCTTTTCCCATTATGTTTTTATTCTGAATTATTTGCGTGACGACTTTGCGTTTCAAGATTTATGAATACTTGTAATAATGCCACTACAGCTTCAAATTATTCTGTGGAGAACCCTGAATTGATGTGTGACATACAGTTGGTGGTGTACATTATTTTGGATGTTGTATCAGTACTGACATTTGAAATGCTAGTCACACTGACACATGGTAAGATGCAACAGCTGCCCAAATAAATTTGAAAAACTGATGAATATGGCGTTGATCCCCATTCCCCACATAATCATTTATCAAGAGTTTAGATACATTTGAATGCCTATTTTGGGATCTGGATGCAGAATTGTCAAAGCATGATGTTTTAGCCAGCATCTGATTAACATACATTTAACCCTTTCCCAAACGGCAATTTTTTAGGGTGATCCACTAGAAAAACTGCCAAAAATGACACAATGGAAGTTATCAAAGATAGAATTTTGTAAAATTTGACATAGAAAATATTGAGACAAAAGGAGAAACTGCTGGTTATCAGCAGTTTCTTCTTTTGTTTCAATGTTTTCCCAAGCCTTTTCTACTTAAAGGGACGTCAAAACCAGGTCTTGTTTGGGAAAGGGCTATGAGTGGAATTGGTTGTTCCAATTGCAAATTATTCAATGTTCATCAAACCCAATGTAGTGGGTAACACATTGGAATCGTCTTTTCGACACAATTCCTATCTGTTGCTTTGTTGGTAGGTTCATGCTCAAGGTCAGATTTACAGATGATTCAGTACTGAAATCAAAAGAAAAGTGAAGGAAATTTGAAAATTAATAGGCAATGCTGATTTCCAGCTGTCAATGTAAACCAGTCAAAAATATTGTCGTAAATGTAAGTGTTAAGGTTGTGAAAGCAAAATGAAAAACATAATTTCATAATCTAGATTATCTTCCCAAAAGCTTAAATCTGGATTAAAAGTTCTTAAAAGTGTATTCATTTGAAGTTATAATACTGTGAAATGAAAAGTACCAAGTTTGATTTTGAAATAAATTTAATGCCCCTTAGCAAAAACACAAACTGCATAGGATTTAAACCCATTCCCAGTTTTTCAATAACGCCTTGCGAGATAAAGGCTCATGAACTCATAGAAGAAACTGAAAGACCAAATAATTTTGAATTTTATGTGCTTGAAATTGTCGTCTGAAACATGTCTCTTTGAATTTGGACCCGTCAAAAATGTTGTTGTTTTGATAACAAAGAATGCTGGAATTGCAGCCGATTCAAGTTCTTATAGATCTAGTTAACCCTTTCCCAAACAAGACCTGGTTTTGATGTCCCTAATAGAAAAGGCTTGGGAAAACATTGAAACAAAAGAAGAAACTGCTGATAACCAGCAGTTTCTCCTTTTGTATCAATATTTTCTATCCCATATTTTACACAATAGCTATCTTTAATTCATAACTTCCATTTTGTCATTTGTGGCAGTTTTTGAAGTGGATCACCCTAAAGTTTTGCCGTTTGGGAAAGGGTTAAAAATGACTTTTTATAACATGAACAACAATATTTAGTACTGTAATTATTCTAATAAAGTCCCATTTTCTGAAAAATGACCATTCTCTACTTACTTTTCAGAATAGCATTGGGAATTAAGCAAAAATACAACCATGAATTTGATATATTAACCATAGCTAGAGCAACGTCGGGCATTATCGACAGTCGGCAGTTATCGTCAGTTCTTTGATATAACCTTTATTTCGTAGAAAGATGAGCAAAATGTATTCCTGTGACGTAATATATGACATAATTTGTTTATTTTTTCAAGTTCTATCGATTGAAGTAAGATCACAAACAAACAATCGGTAAGTAAAATCTTACATCTCACGAATTTAACTCCGATAAACTGTGCCGTAAGGAGGGTGTGTTTTTCACTTACATGTAGCGCGCATACTGCAGTGTGGTTTTGTGTGGTTTTAAACTCGGATAGATGTTTTACTTGAAGAATAATGTTCTAGTAACCAAATCGAGTGTGTATTGTTCAACATAATGCATTTCATAGGGTTGTCGATATATACCGACATCTATTCTTGTGATCGGCAATTATCGACAGATTAAAAAATAAATCAAATAAAAGATAGACCTTTGCACTTTTCTCCAAGGAAATCAAAGTAATTGTCCCGAAAAGTTTGCCGACGATATTGAAATATTGTGAGAAGGAGAGAAAATACAGATAAAAATATTTTCTCCGAGTTTCAACATTACTATTACTAAGTGGTGTCGATAACTGCCGATCTCGACGGAAATGGATTCCTGGTTCTGCACATTTTCTGTGTGAAATTGAAATTATTACTGGTCCGAAAAATAGATAAATATCTCAAAATGTCAGGATAATGCTACTTAACACTCAGGTGATAATAATACACAGGTAAGAATATTTTCTCTGAGTTTTAACCTAACCATTAATAAGTGTTGTCGATAACTGCCGAAGAATGTCGGTAACTACCGATCAGACTTGTATGTAGGGAAATGAAAATTTTACGCTTGTGTTATTTTTACAACACCGTAGGTGCGTATAAATTGTCCAATCAGATGTCAATACATGGGATTTTCCAACAACACGTCACTGAAAGGTAATTAATACTTTTGATACTGATCGCTTTGAAACATTGAAGTGTCGATAATACCCGACGTTGCTCTATTATTGTAACCATTTTTGATAGACCTTCACAAATAGAATAAAGAAAAAGTCCAAAGGAGGATAAGGTCTGAGCAAGATGTGTTTTTGATGTTCTTTATCTTTCTGAATGTCAATGTAAGGGTTGTAGAGGAGATGCAGGGTTCTTTCATTGAACATGAAAATCTTCAAAATTGGGAATTGGGGAAATCTTCAAGAGCTTCACAGAAATTGACACACCCTTTAAAGCTACTATTTCCCAGATTTGGACCCAAAAATTGTCAAATACAAACGAAATGTACACTTTTTAAGCTTTATATGACCTGATTAAATGATAACGACAAACTATTGAAGCAACGAATCATTTTTTCGCAATTTGATACCAAATTCATGAAGCGATGTCGAAAGTAGGTCAAAACAGTAGGACATGAGACTTTCTTAAATGACGTCACAACATACATGATGACGTCATATTGAAATTCAAGTATGAATCTCGTTTGAATCATGGTCCGCGCTGTATGCGCATGCGCAACAATTTATAAAAATAATTCTAACCCCATCTGAGACGGGGTTGAATTTAGGTTTGGATTCTCCCTAAATTCAGCTATCTGTCTTGTAATTTCGGCTCATTCTCTGTCTGAATCGCATATTATTAACCATCCGGAGGTGGTCAACACAAAAGTTTTGCATATTTTTTCAAAAAAATTCATTTTTTGCAATTAGACCATCTGTTACCGTCGCCCTTTAAGCTTTAAATAGTATTTCAAAATTTTATTGAAGTTCAGTATGTTAGATTACTGGTAGTTGTCAGGGGTTTTCCTAGCTATTTTGGGAAACGGAGTCTGGCCTAATTGGGAAATTTTAACAGTGCAAACTAGCTAATTTTGGGTTAAAAATGTAAGGGAAACATTCATTTTTCAATCGTAAGTTTAACATTTTGAATGAATTGGGAAAAATGGAAGAAAGTTTGCTTTGGGAACACAGCCGTTTGCTTTGGGAATGCCTCCGTTTTCAGGAGTCACAGAAAGGGTAGGAAAACCCCTGGTTGTATATATATCAAAGAAAGAATCAAATTTAGAACTACGGATTGCATGCTGTATTTGATTTGTACATAGTATGATGTATCGCTAGAAAATACCAGAAAAAATATGGTCAGTTGTAACAGCCATTACCACACATTTGATGCCCCAAAAGATGTAAGCTTTCGAAATATTGTGGGACATGATGAAGAAATTACTTGTGACTAGCAATTTCATTTCCCACAATGTTTTCTACCAAGAAAGAGCTAAAGTTATGTAAAACTCCATTCACTTTCAAGAAAGTTCTTCATGTCTGCAATGTCTAACAGTAAATGTCTTTGAATTTGGACTATTCCATCTGGTGATGGGTTAACTTTTCAGTCTTAAGGGATTTATAATTCTGTTACAGTAACAAGATAAGGGATAATCCTTTGAAAGCTTTTATTTGTTCTCTGCTCACATTCTAGCAGTAGATATTGATCTGGACAGCGGTCACATGACCCACTGATTGGAATAGGAACATGAAAGGTGGTCGTGATTCTTCAGAAATGTCAATACCTCGTGTTCCCTGGACTTGTCACATCGATAATTGAGCCAATGTCGTGGCAGAAGGGCCCTTTTTGGCATTGGAGGGGTGTCTAACAAAGATCCAGGGGCCGTATTATCAATGATCATACGATTATCTTTTGCGTAGTAGGCCTAATTTGTTACGACAAACCTGATTGATCCAATCAGGGGGCGGATGTGGTGCAGTGGTAACACGCTGGACTTGAAACACAGGGGTCGCTGGTTCGATCCCCGCTTCTCCAGTCCTTCGGATGAGACTTTAAACCGAGGTCCCATCTCCATATGACCTTAGCTGTTGAGTGGGACGTAAAACTCCATACAATCCAATTGGTCCAATCAGATTTCTCGTGCAATTAGAAGTTATGTTACACACTTTATACAAAAACGTGGTCGTAAGATTGTTGATAATACGGGCCCCTGGTCCTTGGCATTGAAATAGGAACACGAAAGCCTTCAAAGGTGGTCATGATTCTATAGAAATGTCAATACCTCATATTCCTGGACATGTCACATGGATAATTGAGCTGGTGTTGTGGCAAAAGGGCCCTTTTTTGGCATTTGAGACATGCCTAACAGTCATTTTTTTACCTGCGCATCCTGCAACTTTTACTCATAATTTGGTCTTTGGGATGCAAAGTTTTAATTCAAGCGAACCCCAGGATGCAACAATTTTTACAGATTTCCTATTAAAAATAGTGTATTGGACTCACTAAGCTAGTAGCTGGACTCACTGATATGGAATCCAACGAGTCCCAAGGACTCGCAGTCTTGAAATTGTAAAAATATCTCTGGCCTAACATTGATCCATATGGAAATAGCCATTGCTATAGCGCATAGGCCAGCACCTCAGACTCTGGCTCTTGGGGTCCAAGGTTCAATACCTGGCCGTGGCAAACATTCTTTCCGACAAAATTGTGTCACACCGATGGTTTAACTCTTTCCCAAACAAGACCTTCTTCTTCTTCTTCAGACGTTCCTTTGAACGTATTTATTTTACATCGATTGGGAAGCAAGTTTTTTCAACTTATTCTAATCCCTCTCGACCTGGTTTTGATGTCCCTTATATAAAAGGCTTGGGAAAACATTGAAACAAAAGAAGAAACTGCTGATAACCAGCAGTTTCTCCTTTTGTCTCAATATTTTCTGTACCATATTTTACACAAATATTATCCTTAATAACATCCATTTTGTCATTTTTGAAGTGGATCACCCTAAAATTTTGTCGTTTGGGAAAGGGTTAATAATCATTTACCTATGAGGGTTAGCAGCTGAAGGTTTCCTTGAAGGATGCTGTGCGCTAGCTGCCATGATATATGACCATAGCAGGGAGCTGAAAAAGGCTTCAAACCCCAATCAATCAATTTGGGTGGAAACGCTGAGAATCAAAGAACCAAATGGATCTTCATTAGAATGAGTGTAATGCAATGTTGGTTTTGAATACCAGAACTGCCTTCCTTTTCCAAATCCAATTTCGGATCTTTTGATCTTTAGTTTGACACCTTAATGCTAGGATTTGCACTTCTAAGACATGATTAGGATTTGTAAAAATTGTTGACGCCTATAACCAAAAGTTAAAGAAAAATCTGTGAATTTTAAGTGTAGCTTATACTGAACACACTAGAAAGGTTACTATCTTGGGTCAAGGCACATTTACAGCCAAGATCTTAGGGCTTGGTTGCAACAACAACAACAAACAAACAAACTTTAGGATTCAATGTATTATCCAATATACAAAATGATACAAGCACTCTGACAGGGCACCAATTTACAAAACTTAACAGCAATCAAAATAGTTGTGCATTTGTTTTGAACTTTTGAGTAGTTGGCTTGAAAAGTCTGAAAAACTTGAGTTGGAAATGGAGAAAGCACTGAATAAAAAGTTTAACCCTTTCACTGCCATAGGCGACTTTTGTCGACGAGGGGTTCCCTGCCATAGGCGACTTTTGTCGACAAATTTATGGGGACGAAATATATGAGTACCAACAACATAAAAAAAAAAAATTATTTCATAAATTACCTTTAAATTTTGGTCACATATAGGTGCTTCATTTGTCTGTATGTGCTGAAAATTTGAAAGGAATCCATCAAATGAGTCAAAAGTTATGCATGTTTTTGTGAACAGGGTATCGAAATTTCTTCGAATTAATTCAGCAGTGAGAAACACGTCCGAAAAAATATTTGGCAGTGAAAGGGTTAAAGATAATATGCATTACAGTTTACTGGAAACAAACTTGGCTATTTTGTGTAGAAATCTATACATTGTACATGATTCATTCAAAGACAAAGTTGTGGACTTTCAAAACCAGACTGTTATTGTACAAAGTTCTCTTCATTGAATAAATATGAAAAAAAAAAAGTCTTCACTAAAGTTGTTATCTACACGCTAGACCACAAAGTTTCGCATATATATCTCTAGGCCAGATCTAGATTGTACAAATAGTTGCTTTTCAACAAAAACCTCGTATCTACAGCTTTAAACAAGCTGTAGATACAAGGTTTTTGATTAAAAAGCAGAGAAACACACATTGTTCAAAATCAATGTACAACACACTGCGGTCGTATGAGGGTGAGTCATAGCCGGGTCGCTCCGATACACCACAAAATGTTACTAGTGACGAGGACAAAGTGAAAATAAGTTCAATATTTCTTGTCAAGATCAATTTAGCAGCACAACACACTTCAAACATTGTTCGTTGAGTGTAATTGCTAACTGTTACAATACAAAAGGTTACCAGCATCAGTTTTAGATTGGATGGAATTGAAATAAGTCATTAATGTAGATCTATTTCAAACTCTATACATGTATATCCAATTCAATATTTTTTTATCTTCCAAACCTGACTTTGCTGATACAAAATTTTAATGTACTCATGAGATGATTCTAATAAGTATCGACAAAACTCAGTTTGATGAAATATGTTTTATTACTTTGAAATGTCTTTTCTTCCTCTAATTGAACTCTGTTGAATGTAACCTCAAAATGCATGATGGGATAAACACTGTCAGACTACATAAATGTAATTACACACAGCATTATCAATAATTGCGCAATGACATTACACACCATGTGTTTTAAAAATGTAGAAAGTGTAAAGCTCAGGAATAATTCATTAACAGTAAATGTCATTAAAGCAATAACAGTAGCTGTGTGAGATTTATGGCCGTGTATATTTACACATGACTGTCGAGTTTGTAGGATGGAAAGCCAACACTAGTTAATGTATGCCCTTGGGTTGTTTTTATCAGAAGTTTGAAAGGTTATTACATTGGCGGCCTGCCAACTTTAATAAATACTCCAGCTATACAAAGATTATTTATACACAGTATAATATGGCTGAACCCTTCACAGTATAAAGTCGTTTTTCTTTGAAAACCCCGTAACTGCAGCTTGTTTTAAGCTGCAGTTACAAAGTTTTTGATGAAAAGCAGCGATAATATGGCTGAACGCTTCTTTCCATGTGGACTTCAGTCTTTCTCGATTTACCCACTTTGGTTCTTATCGGAGATTATTCGGATAAGCTTGGCATAAATTAGGATGAATTTCATTGATTTGTCTCTCAGTCTGCTCTCCTTTTGTTGCGTTTAATAGATGCATTTGATATTCATAAATGATGGATGAAAATGTTTAGATCTTTACTTTGATTTTTGTTGTTCTTCACCTTTTCCTGGTGATGATCTTATTTGCTCCAAATTCAGTATTCTTTGGTAATCTTCCCAATTTTGATATATCTTGGTTAAACAGATCAATGACCTACAAAACAATCTAAATAAGTGATATATCTTTTGAGAATGTTGTTTAGATGTGTTGATAGGAATAATTTCAACACAAGTATTACTGAATCTTTAGACTAGATCAATGTGTAAATGAAATTGACAAAAAGTAGAATGGTATTTTAATAAACTAAGAACTACAAGATATAACAAGAATAAGAAAATGTAAACCCAAGAATACAGCCCTCCAATACACAAAACTGAAGTTGACTGTAATGTGTTATTGCCAGGTGAGAAGGGTTTGGCAGCCCGCCAACAAACTAGACTAGGGAAATAACCAGTGTGTTGAAATACCTGTACAAAACAGCTAACCCTTATCCCACAGCCAAAAATTAGAATGATCCTATCTGTTTGCTGCAGATGACATTATAGTAGTGTTGATTCAGATGGAAATTATGTACAATATAGCACAGAATTCTGTCTCAATATTTTCCTATGGTTTTGGTTTTGGGAATATGAAAAGGACAATGCTTTGGAGAGGGTTAAGGTTTTTCCTATTGTTCAGGGTTTAGGCTCAAAGTTGAATACAAAAGAATTTCGGGGCCCTTGCCAAGTTTTATAATGCTAAGCTTTAATGCTTGCTGTTAAAATATATCAGAGATAGCTTTCTTGGCCTTCAGTGTTTAGGGTAGATATGGATATTTTGCATAGAAATCAAGAAACCAGCATCTCTAAGTCTTAGCCAAAACCTTAAAAAGAGAATGATTTTTGAGCAACCATTATCTGGAATTTTAAGGTTACAAAGACCTCTACTGCTGAATGTTAACAACTATGAAAAGTCTATACAAGGGAAAATCAATTGAAGTTTTTTACTAGATCTGAGATAGAATTATACTTCATATCAGGTGTAAAGCTGAGTATTAAATATAGAACGCAAAAAAGGTAAAAAAATTTAAGACGGAGGTAAAGGTGGGGTTTGGGCGCAAATTTGAACACTGCCACGTCAACAAAAATAGATAGAGCTCTACATAGTTGCTGGGTAGGTTAAATCAATATTTGGCAGTGTTCTCAAACAGAATATAAAGGCGGCCATTATTGGACTTGTCGGGGAGCTAATACAGTAATTCTGCAATCAGAATATTTTCAGATCTCTTCCAAAACCATGCAACCATAGTTTGAAACAAGTTGTATTTACAAAGCTTTTGAAAAAATGTGACGGTTCGGTACAACATTTCAAGATTTTTCAATTATTGACTTGAATCTTTCAAACTTTTTTTGAGCCCTTTCCCGAAAAAAAAAAAACAACTGAAAGATCCAATATCAAGGCTGCTGGGGCCCGCAAACTAATGGTAATGAAAATGATGTTTGAATACATTTTTGAGTCCATAGATAACACTTTCACTTCTAAACATGTTTTCGTATTATGGAAAATGGTTGTAAGTCTGGTTACAAAACCAAATGCTGTGTATGGATTGTCTATCCAATATCCAAGTACAATTACACCAATTATTTTCACAGTTGTTTCTATGAAAAGCAGAAGTATTGATTCTGGGGGCCTTTTATATATTCAAACAGCTGTTGCCAAGATATTTGGTGTAGAAGCATACAATCAAGCATTTCATAGAGAATCTGCAACAGCTGTCGACAGCTGTGAGTAAAAAACTGCATGTGTGAATTGATACAAACTTGTAGTTAAAATTGTTTAAAAATGACAACATTTTAGGTCATGTTCTACAGACAAAGTTTATGACTGAAGCATCAAAATAAAAGCATTGGCAGAAGCTTTGGAAGCAGTCAAACTTGGCTAAATTCAAAACAAAACATGCAGGGGTTTTTCTCAGGAATTGGGGAAGACACAGGACGCTGGTTGCAAGGGGAAAAATCACGCGCGACACCAAAGTTTGGGGAAAAAATATATTATTGTTATCAATTGGGAAAATATATATATCTACATGTATTTAGCAAAGTCATTGTATTTACTGTTTCTTAACTTTGTAGTTGTTATAATCTAGATAAAAATCACATGACTAGGTAAAAACTGCTGAAGGTAACTTGTGAAAATATACAATCTAATGTTGTTGCAAGTACGGTAAGTTTAACCCATCCACTGGGGAAGGCCTGTGCCATGCACCATAGTCACATTGAAATCCCAAATGTCACATTGATCTATCCAATGTCTGGGCCCTTGTCCCAATGAATTTTGCTGAAGACAGAAGTTAATAGCCCATTTGAGCAGTTTTCCCTATGATTATCACATTGCAAAGATTTCAAAATGTCACAATTATTTTCTAAGAGGAAGGGACATTGTCCCATTGAAAAATATTCCTTTTCAAGCACTGATAGCCCAGATCTAAGCTTTTAGTACTAGTAGGTGACACAATCATAAGCCCATCAAATGTGTTGACAAGTGAAACTCAGCAATTTTGAATCATAAAAACCCTAGATCCAGGAATTCTTGCTGTAAAGACCATTCCTTGCAGCCAAATAGCCAGTAGAAAATCATGCCAGCAAACAATCATTCAGGGAGAGCAGCACTTAATTCTGTCTTGGTATGTGATTTTTCAGTTGAGGAGATATTGCATTTCGAATATCGCTTGCCAATATTTCTGTGGCCATTTTTTCTACTTTCGTTTTGAATACCACTCACCAAGTACTAAAATTCTTCATCTGTAGTTGACATTTCATACTTACGACAGCATCACAACATAATTAGCCTATATTAGCACCTGGTTATATCAGTTTTCTGCTCAAGTTTCGATAAATATGTGATTTGTCTCTCAAATAGTTTGGGGTTGTTGAAATAAATCTGGGTAAATCATAAACTGTTTTGCACCAATTTGGAATGACAGTCAAATTTGGAAATCCGAATTTGTACATATCATTTTTATACCCCCCACAACGAAGTTATGGGGGGGTATACTGGAATCAGGTTGTCCGTCCGTCCGTCCGTCCGTCTGTCCGTCCGTCCGTCTGTCCGTCCGTCCGTCCGTCCGTGGACATAATCTTGTGTCCTCTTCTCCTCCCACAGTTTTCGACCAATTTTTCTGAAATTTTATCAGGATGTTTCCTATCATATGAAGTTGTGCACCTGCAATTTTCATGTTGATCCAGTCATTAGTTTCAGAGTTATGCCACTTTGAAGTTTTTAAGGGTGGGGGGGGGCATAATCTTGTGTCCTCTTCTCCTCCCTCAGTTTTTGACCAAATTTGCTGAAATTTTATCAGGATGTTTCCTATCATATGAAGTTGTGCACCTGCCATTTTCATCTTGATCCAGTCATTAGTGTTAGAGTTATGCCACTTTGAAGTTTTTAATGGGGGGGGGGGGGGGAGTAGTCAAAATTTATAATTTCGTTTCTGTGTTCTAACTCAAGAACCGTTTGACCTAGGATCATGAAACTTTACACAGTTGTTGCCCATGACCCAAGGAGGTGCCTTGTTGTTTTGGGGTCACCAAGGTCAAAGGTCAAGGTCACAGTTTGACTTTGTTGAAAATCCGTTTCCATGCTCTAAGTCAAGAACCTTTTGACCGATAGCACTTTTTCAGTGACAAGGCCCTAGTGGGGGGTATTCGTCCGCTTTGCGACAGTTCTAGTTTTTATTAGCTCCACTGGCCGAAGGCCAGCGGGCTATTGTCATGGCGTTGTGTCTGTCGTGCGTCCGTGCGTCCGTCCGTCCGTGTGTCCGTTAACTTTTTCTTTAAACATCTTCTCCTCTTATACCAGTGGGCCAATTTTGACCAAACTTGGCAGGAATGTTCCTTGAGTGACCCTTTTCAAAACTTGTTCGCGAATTTTTGATTCGTCAAAAAATGTGGGCATGGCAGGGCGGGGCTTATCAGACTTAGAGAAATCATAAGAAAATTCTTTAAAAATCAACCATTGGGCCAATTTTAACCAAACCTGGCAGGAATGTGCCTTGAGTCATTCTGTTCAAAATTTGTTCACAAATTTTTACATTTGTCAAAAAATGTGGCCGTGGCATGGAGAAAGGGGCTTATCAGACTTGGAAAAATCATAAGAAAATTCTTTAAAAATCAACCATTGGGCCAATTTTAACCAAACCTGGCAGGAATGTGCCTTGAGTCATTCTGTTCAAAATTTGTTCACAAATTTTTACATTTGTCAAAAAATGTGGCCGTGGCATGGAGAAAGGGGCTTATCAGACTTAGAGAAATCATAAGAAAATTCTTTAAAAATCAACCATTGGGCCAATTTTAACCAAACCTGGCAGGAATGTGCCTTGAGTCATTCTGTTCAAAATTTGTTCACAAATTTTTACATTTGTCAAAAAATGTGGCCGTGGCATGGAGAAAGGGGCTTATCAGACTTGGAAAAATCATAAGAAAATTCTTTAAAAATCAACCATTGGGCCAATTTTAACCAAACCTGGCAGGAATGTGCCTTGAGTCATTCTGTTCAAAATTTGTTCACAAATTTTTACATTTGTCAAAAAATGTGGCCGTGGCATGGAGAAAGGGGCTTATCAGACTTAGAGAAATCATAAGAAAATTCTTTAAAAATCAACCATTGGGCCAATTTGAACCAAACCTGTCAGGAATGTGCCTTGAGTCATTCTTTTCAAAATTTGTTCACAAATTTTTACATTTGTCAAAAAATGTTGCTGTGGCAGGGAGAAAGGGGCTTATCAGACTTAAAGAAATCATAAGAAAATTCTTTAAAAATCAACCATATGGTCAATTTGAACCAGGCTTTGCAGGAATGTTCTTTGAGTCTTTCTTTTCAAAAATTTATTCACAAATTTTTACATTTGTCAAAAAAAGTGGGCGTGGCAGGGAGGAAGGGGTTATCGGACTTAAAGAAATCATAAGAAAATTCTTTAAAAATCAACCAGTGTGCCCAATTGAACCAAACTTTGCAGGAATGTGCCTTGAGTCATTCTTTTTAAAATTTGTTCACAATTTTTTCCATTGGTCAAAAAATGTGGTCGTGGCAGGGAGAAAGGGGCTTATCAGACTTAGAGAAATCATAAGAAAATTCTTTAAAAAATCAACCAGTAGGCCAATTTGAACCAGACTTTGCAAGAATGTTCTTTGAGTCTCTCTTTAAAATTTATTCACAAATTTCAAGATTTGGCTGTGTAAGGCTTACAAGAAATCTTTGGATAATTCTTCCACTTTAGCCAGTGGAGCGATTCAGGCCCTCTTGGGCCTCTTGTTATTTTTTCCTTCATTTTTTTTATTGCAAAATATTTCAAGCACAACTTTTTTTTAAATAAAATAAGTCTATAATTTTGTTACAGATGTTATTTATTACCGATTTTTGTACCAATAAAATAGCAATGGTCAAACTCGGAATTTCAATCTCAAGATTGATCATATTCTAAATTGGTTTGCATCACCGAATACAATGGGTGGCCAAACCTGGTAACTACAGTGTTAAAAGGCTGAATTTACGTGTTTTTAAACTCCCAAAGGTCAATGAATCATTTGTCATTTCTGGATTCTCTGGCTTTTTCCTTAGCAGGTCACATTTAGAATTCCATTTTAGCGAGTCATCTGTTGGATTTTCCAGTAATATGGGTTTCGTTTTTGCCTTTCAAATAATTTTATGTCTTGGGGAAATTATTTTCTGGAGGGGAAAATTATTCTCGAGGGGAAAAAAGTTGGATATTTCGGGAGGGGAAGACGCCGATCGTCGGCGTCACTTTCTTAGTAAAAGAAACCCCTGACATGTAACCTTATGCATGTAAACATACAAAAACAAAAGGAAACCAAGAGAGAGCAAAAATGTTGAAACAATGCCTTCTCAATTGTAATGCCATAAAGCCTAGTAAATAACATACTGTTAGCCTCTGAGCTTTATTACCAACAGCACATCATATGTTTTGATGAACAACTCGAGATATTTTGCATTTTTCACTGGCACTCTTTCAGAACTGATATAAAAAAGTACGGGAAAGTTTGTGAGAACATTAATTGATGAGAACAACAGCTGTTTCACATTCTATTTCGTTCTTCCTGGGTGGAACTTGGCAGCGTCTCATGTTGATGGAAGATACATATGTGTTGAGATTTTCTTGGAACAAGACAGTCTTTGTTAATACCCCATGATAGAGACTGCTGAGCAATAGAAATTAGAATTGACTTGTATAATTAGCCTTTCCAAAACAGTACCTGGTTTTGACACTCAAGAGACAATTTGAAGAGAAAACAGAATTCTGATCATCTGCATTTATGTCTCCCCTCTTTATTGTTTACCATGCAACCACAAAGTCATTATTACATATTGTTCTATATCAAAAAATTTAGACATAGCTGATACTTGGGTACATGAATTTTAAGTTAAAGATAGAGTTTAGGTTTAACCACACATGATTCAGCCATGTGTTTCCCTCCAATTTCATATCAGATAAAAGCGAGTCCACAAATAAGAACACTAACCAATGAAAAATTGGGACAATGATTTGAGAGATTACAGGTAGCCTCCTTAATTCACTGTGGGTGGATTTTGTGCAGCGATGACGTGCTGGACTAGTAACACAGGGGTTGCTGGTTTTCATCTCAATTTCAACCATTCCAATCTTTCAAGTGAGATTTTCAAGCATGTTCTCCTTTATGACCTAAGTTGTTGAATTGGACACAAAGCTCCTCAACAAAAACAAGAACAAAATTTTAAGTGTTTGGTTTATTTTATATTTCTGCAAGTTCAATAGCAATAGTAAAATGTTCCTAGGCACAGTTCTGTTGCAATTTTTCCCTCAGTGGTTTACCAATTATTATGGCTGTTGAGAATAGCTTAGTAAACATACTTTGGACATTAGCCTTCTAGATCTATGCAACACAAATTTTAACCTAGGGTTGACAAATGAGAATGTTTTCAGACTAAATGATTGTGTTGCCACTTGAATATGCTTTTGTAATTTTCAGAGAGGTAACTAATATTACCAAGTATGTTAAAATCAGTTAACCCTTTCCCAAACAAGACCTGGTTTCGACGTCCTGTGAAGAAATGGCTTGGGAAAACATTGAGACAAAAGAAGAAACTGCTGATAACCAGCAGTTTCTCCTTTTGTCTCAATATTTTCTGTGCTATATTTTACACAAATCCTATCATTAATAACATCTATTTTGTCATTTGTGGCAGTTTTTGAAGTGGATCACCCTGAAATTTTGTCGTTCGGGAAAGGGTTAACCAGTAGTATGTGGAAAGCGAAACATTTCTATCTAACAGACAAGTATAAATTTCTATGAAGACCAATGTTTCTTGTCAGTTCCGTCGCAAATTTGGGTTAGTTTCGTATTTCAAGGAAACACTCGACTTGTAATTGCATCAGAAAAGATCATGGTTGAGGAAGTTTTTTACTTGACACATTCATATTAATACACACTTCATACTCTGGAGTATTTATCTTAATGACTTGGCTGTCATCCAAAACACACATAATGGTCCTGTAGCCTTGTACTAAAATAGCTTAAACCCTTGTCATGCGGATCCTGAACTATCCCTGGGTTGATAGAGGGTTGATAGAGAATAGAGTTTGTATCACTTAATGGTTTACAGTGCTTGCAGCTCTTTGATTTCTAAACTGCAGAGTAAATGATGAACTTTTTGGAATCGGTACAATGTGTATGCTCTTTTCTTTCCTGTTAAAAAGAATCTAAATTGTAAAACATTTTATTTTTGTACCAGAATACTAATTAAGTTATTAATTGCAGCTTGGTTTATAAACATCTAACCATTTTTCCATAAAAATCCAGAAATTTTATTTTCTGAATATACCTTGGTTCTTTCAATTTTAGCTTGCTAGGCTAGCTTGGGTGAATGGAAACTTTGAATGTACTGTTAATTAATGATTGTGTCAAAAATTTTGTCTGTCGGCCAAAATCAGATAACAAAGTCTCTGATCATGGTTTGCTTTGTAAATATTGTACAAAAGACGGGTGTAATTACTGATTACTTTAAAACTCAAGTCATGCTTAGTTATCAAGGACAAAACGGTATTATAAATGTGAATGCAGGCCTTTTGAAACTAAATTGAAAAAAAATGGGTATGGGCAATGACAATCAAGTTATAATTACTGAATTGAAATAAAGTACTTAAACTTGGCGAGTTAACTGTTTAGAAGAGGGCAATTTTAATGTTGCTAATGATTATAAATGTTTCAAACAATCTCTGTCAATGCTTAGTCTGCTCCTTTGCGCTTCAATCATTTACCAATTCATCCGATTTTCCCAAAGTTGAAACTGACATAATAATAAGCATAAGACAATAATGCAAAACACTGTTTTTCCCTCATACTTTATAGTCGGACAAATGTTTGAAGCTTAGGTTTATTTCATCATAGACATTATGCTTGAGCCTTTCTCAATCAAACAAAAATTAATCAGAGATGTAGATCATGCAAATGTAATAAACATGTCAGAGTAAACATTCTTATTGTTTCTAACCAATAACAAAAGAATGTAAAATTCCATGCACTTGATATTGTAGTCTGCAACATCTTTGAATGTTGAATGGTCCAAAATATTAGTAAACATTCTTATTGTTTCTAAACAATAACAAAAGAATGTAAAATTCCATGCACTTGATATTGTAGTCTGCAACATCTTTGAATGTTGAATGGTCCAAAATATTAGTAAACATTCTTATTGTTTCTAAACAATAACAAAAGAATGTAAAATTCCATGCACTTGATATTGTAGTCTGCAACATCTTTGAATGTTGAATGGTTCAAAATATTAGTAAACATTCTTATTGTTTCTAACCAATAACAAAAGAATGTAAAATTCCATGCACTTGATATTGTAGTCTGCAACATCTTTGAATGTTGAATGGTCCAAAATATTAGTAAACATTCTTATTGTTTCTAAACAATAACAAAAGAATGTAAAATTCCATGCACTTGATATTGTAGTCTGCAACATCTTTGAATGTTGAATGGTCCAAAATATTAGTAAACATTCTTATTGTTTCTAAACAATAACAAAAGAATGTAAAATTCCATGCACTTGATATTGTAGTCTGCAACATCTTTGAATGTTGAATGGTCCAAAATATTAGTAAACATTCTTATTGTTTCTAAACAATAACAAAACAACAAAAGAATGTAAAATTCCATGCACTTGATATTGTAGTCTGCAACATCTTTGAATGTTGAATGGTCCAAAATATTGCCGTCTTGTAATGGGTAATATGTTTTATGACTGTCTTGTTTCTTCATCAGATTTGGAAGAATACAGAAAGTGAAGATAGAAAGAAAGCCAGAAGATATAGAGAACAAAGAAGAGGGGACATCAAGTTCAACTCTTACAGCAACTGTAGCATTCACAGATATCAAATCTGCATCTACTGCACATAAAGCTGATAAAAAACTATCAAACAATACATTAACTAGTGAATATAGTGAAGGATTTGGTGCAACTGGTAGTGTTGTTACACGAACTCATGAACCTGAACATTTTCAAAGATCTGCCGGATTCTCTGGAAATCGAAAAGGGTAAGTACATAACATAACTCGGTAAGATAATAAGTGACAACAACTAAATTTCCAGTCCCTTGAAAATCTGAATTGCAAAGTAATTGGTTTGATGAAAACGCTTTTGATAAAGTAATTTGTCTGAAAAAAACACAACAAAAAAAAACAACAACCAAAGTAGTTAGTTTGATCGAGAAGGTTCAGTGACAAAATAAGATACAGAAAACTTTTTGGCATAGTAATTGGTTTGACAAAAGGCACAATGTTTAATAAACCAAATGCGTTTTCTTTTCTATTTTGATATTTTTTTGGCAAAGAAATTGGTTTGATAGAGAAAATTTTGACAAAATAAGATACAGAAAACTTTCTGGCATACTTATTTGTTAAACAGAAAGCCTTTTGACATTCAGTAATTTTTTTGAAAAAAGAGCTTTTTGGCTTAGCAATTGGTTGAGTACAGAAGGCTTTTTGCTAAAGAACATTGACAAATTTATTACGTTACTTCAAATTTAATTTTATCCCACTTGTATTGTAAAACTAACAGATTCAAATCACTGGTGCTTATAGTTTTCAGAATTCCATAAAGAATTTATCAGAATATGAATAATAATTGAGTCAGGATCTGGAAAAACGTCCCTTATAGCATTCGAGAACAACATGGTTCCAGATCAGCCTGCGTATACACGCAGTCTGACCAGGAACCATGTTGCTCTCAAATAGCTTCCTCATGGTCTGTCTGTAGCAACCATTTGAGAGTAAAATGGATGCTGACTAGACTGCATCTAGGCACAGTCTGATCTTGAAACATGGCTGTCTCAAATGCTATAAGGGGCGTTTATCCAGATCCTGGCTCATATATTTATTAACCAACTATGCATGTTTTAGCCTTCTATACTTGTTTCTGTTAGATTATGTTATTGTTGTATATGTGCTGATATTGTCTTTCTGTAATGCAATTTGAGTTTCAGCAGGGCTTTGTAAGTTTTCAAATAGTTTGTTATATTGTGGATTTATTGCGCTTCAAAAGGTAAAATATTAGTTGGTTGTGCTTCAACTACAACCTAAGAAAAGGAAAGTGGTGGAATTACATGCAGTGCTGAAAGTGGAGTTAATAACATGGAGTATAACCATATTTGGATTACTGTTGCCATGGAATAAAAGACACCAAGTTGGATTTTATAACAACCAGAGTGAAGTCGTGGATGTATGTATAAGGGAATTAATATGTGGGTAAGATATCACTGAAATCTGGAATTATGATTAAGGATTTTTATGTTATATTGTTTTACTAGTTTCAGTGTTGAACATCGTTCTTTTCCAAAACTTTTTTAGTTTTATTAAGTGTCTGTAGTTTGTGTGTGACAGAGATATCCTTTCTTGTTGGAAATTTATTTCTGCGTCTAACACCGGTGTTGTGCTTTGATGGAAGCCTAAGCAGGATATATTTGTAATGTGTTGATACTGTAGTTTTGGATTTATAGAAATACAATTGTAGAAAACTCCATTGACCATGTTGTTAAATAACCCTGGAGTAGCCTTAGAAAAAATAAAAACCGGGTAAGTTGTCTCTTGTTGATGCATGTTTACCACATCAGAGTCACAGATAAGAGGGAGTGATGGCTTTTCAAAATGAAATATTTCACTGAATATTCATCAAACCCTATATTGTGTGTAATCATTAGAACTGTCTCGTTGAGATGATTCAAATGAGTACACACGACATAGGGTTTGGATTTGAAATTAAGAATTTTTTTCACTCCCTCTAATCTGTTGCTCTGCTATACAACTCAAAATTTGAAGGGATCACAGGTTCTGTTTCGTTTTAAAGTTTCAAGCATAGTTTTAAATCATTTTTGAGCAAGATGACATTGCATAGAATCTAGATTGATGGACTGATTTTCCGAGGATGTTGCTAGATCTGTGATATTCTGCCTGTGTTATTTCCATATCAGATTTTGAGTTGTACCCATGTATTGATCATTTCCCTATGGTTCTGTATGAAACATTTACAAACTGATAAAACATGGTAGAGAAAATCTGTCTACATATATATAGCTAAAATCAAATGATAAGATGATTTGTGATTTTGTAATTGACAGTGTAGAATATTAATTGATAAAAACAGACATGATACGAAGGAAATGATCAATATAAAACTTGGTTTTGCAAGTTAGTTGAAGTTACACCTTTTCATACTGATGAGAACCCAGATTATTCAGCTCATTGGTTCTTGATTATTTTGCACTAAACACAATTATTAGATTTGGCTTGTAAAAATTCTTTTCAAACGAGAAATGTTGATGTGATAATTGATAAGGACAGAAACTTTGCGCTGTCTATTTACAGTGCCTTCAGGACTTTGATTTGAAGATTGTTTTGAATAAATGGGAGATATTCAGTATGACTATGGTAAAAGTAGTGATAATATGCTACAACGAAGAGCCTTAAATAATCTAAAGCTTCATGCATGTTGGAACTTGGTATGATTTGATCATTTTGATGATGAACGAAGATTTAGGAGGAAAAAAAAAAAATCAACAACGTTATAGTGTAAAACCTTTAGATCTCTCAAGATAATTGCTTTTGCTACCAGACTGCATATTGCTGCTGTATGTCACTAAATTTCTTCAAAAACCATGTAACCACAGCTTAATACAAGCTGTAGTTAAAATGTTTTTGAATAAAAGTAACAATATAATGCTGCATGTTGTTATAGCTCACAATAAATGACCAGGCAGAGCATCTCTAGCTTATCTATAGAGATGCTATCCCAGGTCATTTATCGTGAGCAATATGAAGGTCAAAATATGGGCGTGTAAGATGGATTGGTGGCTATAAAACTGTGTAAACATAGCAGGCAGGTCAGATTTATGACATGTGATGCACATAAAACTATTTGTGGGCAACAAACATCCTGCAGGCTTGACTGTTACTGTGCTTCAGATAGAATATGGGATAAATCACTTTTCAAAACTAAAAGAAAAAAAATATATTTGAGACAATTCAAATTAGCACACACAACATAGGGTTTAGAACTGAGATAAGAAATTTGAATGTCATATAGTTAGTGGGGAGTCAAAACCTTGTAACTACAGCTGGACGAAGCTGGAGTTAAAAGGTTTTGATCCCCCACCGGCAATTTGACCCTCTTATTTGTTGTGAGTGACAGGGCATTTTTTGTCCTTCATGACTGCAGCCTCATAAATTTGTTTTTGTTTTGTCATTCTTCATTCCTGAAGTTGTAATTAATCTTAGTGAGACTTGTAAAATATTTGATAATTTTTTTTACTAAGCCCTTTCGAACTTCAGCTCTTTTATTATGATAGCGCAAGGCAAAATTTTGATCTTTTTTTTTTTAAGAAAAATGCATTTGAGAAATTGAATTTTGAATTACGACTTAAAAAAGTCATTAAATGTGCCTTGTCAATAATGAAACAAACCATGTATCTCTTTGATTTCGTAAAAGGGATGGGTTTGGTGCAATAGTAACACACTGGACTTGTAACATAGGGGACTCATGTTTGATCCCTGTCAATACAGTCTTTTGAATGAGGTCCTGTTTCCATTATCACGGTGTATAATCACGTACATGATTCAGAATTTCCGATAATCTTCAATATCTTTTTCAATACTTGACCAATTTGAATTCGGTTTGAAGCAGAGAAGGTGGAAAAATGCCAGGAAAAAGCTGGACGTGTTGGATTTTTGAAAATTCAACTGATAAAAAAGTTATTGAAGATAAACCAAAATTTTGGTTTATCTTCAATAACTTTTTTATCAGTTGAATTTTCAAAAATCAACCACATCCATCTAATGTTTGACGTCTGTCCACAGTATCTGCTTCAAACCGAATTCAAATCAGTCCAGTATTTACAAAATTATTGAAGATTTTCTGAAAATATTGTATCACATGTATTATTATCCACCGTGATTATGAACTAAGCTGTAGAGTGCCAGTGGAACATAAAACTCTTGAATCCATTTGATTTCATAAAAATATCTTTCATGAGAATGTTTAATGAACTTTACTGATATTTATCCCTCTGAGTAATGGGTATGTCCTAATGGGATTGTGACAAAGATGTTATCTCTGTAATGTTTATTGGATGAAGGGGTTCAATTCAGTAGAGTACATTAACACTTTTCCCAAGCAGTGCCATTTTAACCCTTTCCCAAACGACAAAATTTTAGGGTGATCCACTTCAAAAACTGTACAAAATGACAAAATGGATGTTATGAAAGATAGGATTTGTGTAAAATATGGCATAGAAAATATTGAGACAAAAGGAGAAACTGCTGGTTATCAGCAGTTTCTTCTTTTGTTTCAATGTTTTCCCAAGTCTTTTCAAATAGGGACGTCAAAACCCGGTCTGTTTGGGAAAGGGTTAAGAGGAGTCCAATAAGAAGGCTACTCCAGTCCTACTCTGTTTCCACAGCCATTGTTTACTATGTTTTATAACAAAACAATCAAGCTCTGTCATTACTATAGCGAATCTTGTCTAATCTCAGTGCCTTGTTCGGATTTTGTTGTCCAATAGTTGGCACTAAATGGCACAATCTGAAAATCTGATTCAAATTTTCATTTGTCAAAACCTGGGAAAGGGTAAAAGTGAAACTCAATGTTGTTTACCCCCATAGGTATGAAACTATCCTTTATTGCATTGGGTTGAGTATTATCATAATTATTAATAATATTCTTGTTGCTTAGATACATTGTGGTTTAGAAGTTACCAACTAACCATGAAAACAAAGAATGGGGGATCATAAGAGTACAATAATGTACTAGAGTCTTTTTCACATTTTCTGACTAGATTGAATATCGTAAATGAATTTCATAAATTTTGTAAAACAAATTTGTGTGTATCTAAATTTCAGTCTCTCCCAAGATTAGATAATGCATGTTGTTCAGAAGATTGAAGCAGACAAAGTTCCAAAAATACACACCTTGATATCTATAAGTGTTTGATTGCCAAAATAACACATTCTTTCGAGGCAGGAGTTCTGAATATCAGAAAAACCTCATCTAAAGCTGTATTTAAGTTAGCTGAAATACCTGTTCTTCAAAGTGAATTGAAACATATGTTTTTACCTTTTCTAAAACAACAATATTTTAGACTGATCCCAATGAATTAGAGGGAGTTTCTGTCAAAAAACATGATCTTCAAATGTTTGGCCTAATAATTAGTAACAATCTTGAAGTTGAGAGAAGTTATGTTTCTTGGTTTGAATTACTCTTGCGCTATTAATCATCTATGGGTAATGGCACTGTTATTTGATTGGTCAGAAGAAAGGTCTGTCATAGAAGATGACCCCTACCTGGTCTCTGTCAGATGTTTCTGTAAGTTAACATCAGATGTTAATCAGATTGCAATCATTGAAAGCGACATAAAGCCTAATACAAACAAATTTTCTCTCTCAAGTATTTTGTCAGCTTTTGTTCTCTTTGTTTTAAGGTTTTCAAAATAAGGCATTGTTTGGTTATGTGTAAATGTATAGGGGTTCCATAACAGTTCTTTTACAAGTCAAAACCTGTTGACACACAGGTGAATGAAGTATTTTTACCCTTTCCCAATTAAGTTCTGTTCTGAATAGAAGAAGTATTGTAAAATATCGAGGCTAAAGAAGAAAATGCTGATAAACAGAATTTTCTTCTTTTACCTCAATGTTTTCTGAGCGATGTTGTTTACAAATCCCTTCGTTATCTATAACCGTTTTGATGTTTGTATGAGCTTTCAAGTTGGAACAGTCTGAATTTTTACCTTTAGAGAAAGGTATAAACACTTGTTTGACTTGCTAAGTGATAAACAAGGCCAATGCCCCCTGGGTAATTATTCAATGTTACGTCGTAATGACATAAAATTGTGTAATCTACTGAAACACCTGGACATAATGTTGTGTAACATTACATATGTGTGTATAGTTGTAACTGTACAATGATAGCTAATAAAGATAACATATGGCATACAAGTTTACACAAGCTTGAAGGCGTGTAGAAGATAAGAGCTTGACCTTTGTCCCTTCTTGGCCAAATATTTACAAACAGGTTTCTTTTGAAGTTACTTGAAAACAATCTGAAATGTCAAGACTTTCATTTGTCCAATCAAAAGGCTTGTTACATATTTTGAAATTTCAAAAAGAAAAATTGGTGATAGACATTAATTATAGAAGACAGGTCTTGGTCCTTTTGTACATCTTTCTGCAAATCCAAGCAATAGTTAATACAGTGGTTAAGTGGAATTCAGTGGTTGGTTGTTGGTCTAATCCACTAATTCCACTTTCATGTGTCATAGGCAAATTATTTTATTGAATCGAGGCCCCATGTATAGTCTATCGGCTATTAGTGTAGACTTGTATACAAACACTAAAAAACAAATACACAGTTTTAACATTTATCAAACCATTTATCGTTAGCTGTACGGGCAAATTAATGTCCTAACTCATTTATTCTCGAAAAAGAAAGTGTTTTTGTTGGGTCATTTTCAACAACAAGCGGTATAATGTTTGTATACAAATCTACAGTTATAAATGACGAGTTATATGTTGAGATTTGATCATTTTGATCACCTTCACTGCAAGTTTGATGCAAAAAATCAAATCAATCATTCAGTGGATTAATCTTGCAAATTCGCCTTGTTTAAAGTCTTCCTTCCATTCGAAGAAACACACTACTAAAGTAAATTCCAAACTAGACCTACATTCCCAACTTCTAAATTCATCAATATTTTTTTCTAATTTAAGTTTCCCATGTTTATTTGAAGGCTTGGATCACAAGTTCTTCATACTGATATGATTAACGAGGAATCAATAATGATATTGTCACATTTCATCAAAAACATCGCAACTACAGCTTGTTAGAAGCTGTAGTTGCGATGTTCTTGAAGAAAATCAGCGATATTTTATGGAGATGAGTAAGCATGAACTTAGCTCTCGGAGTTCTGAATGAGTAACATTGACTCAGTGAGTCACTGCGATGTTGTCGTGTTGTTTCTATGTGATGGAATGATGTAGCAATATCAGAATTGTCTTTGCCTAAACCCATTCCTAAATAGCAAAATTTACTGTTCCGCATTTGAAAGGTGATGGGGATCACAAAATAATTGTCAATAGTAGAAAATTTTATTTCTTGTAAAATTAATACTAAATAGCATATTGAAGATATATTTAGAGAAATAAGGAAAATCCTGTTTTGTTCTTTTCTATCAATGTTTTCCCAAACCTTTTCTGTTAGGGACATCAAATAAAAAATCTACTGTTTCATCATAAAGAAAAACATATTGAATTAAAGCTTGTTTTTGAAAAAAAAAATACCATACTTCTAAAGAAGAGCAGATGGAGTATCGATGTTTCAACAGTAGAGCTATACATTACAAACTGATTAATTACTTGTGACAGGCAAAGTCTAGGAAGATATATCATCAAATTTTAACAAGCCGCTTTCTATATATGGAAATAACCCATCGATCCTGTCGTTCGGTAATCCTCATTAGATTACTTTTACCAATTAATGGCAAAATTTTAGAGTGGTCCAAATGATGGATGCTGCAAATGACAATTTCGAGTGAAAAAAAATTGACAATTTTTTGTACTTTTGGGCAGACAACAATGTTGTAAATGAAGAAATTGCTTGTCACAAGCAATTTTTTCATTTCCCACTATGTTTTCCACAACCTTCATCTTGTAGGTTCTCAAGGAATGTGATTATGTGGAAATGGGATATACAAGGCACTGTAGAAACTCATCTTTGTCGATGTACGAGCGGAGCCGCGTAACAACAGCTTGAATAAACTATAGTTACGCGACTTTTCTCGTACATCGACCATAAAACAATCGCATTGGAAAGCTATCAGAACATTATAGATAAACCAAATTTAAGCTATAGTTACACTATTTTGGTCTCTGCATGATACAGCGGTCTATTCTTTGGTCGATATTTCCAATTTCCCTGAAGAATTTTGCCTGCTATATTGATTTTGCCGCAAGGACACTTGGAATCCTGCCATCTTCCGTAATGATTTCTCTGTTATGGAACTGGAGAAATAGCGTCGTTAGCAGACGGATCGTTCGAAAAAATATTTACCCTTTCCCAAATAAAACCTGGTTTTGACGTTCATGGTTGATAGAAGACGCTTGGGAAAACATTGAAGCGAAAAAAGATTTGCTTTTTTTGCCCCAATATTTTCTTTGCTATACTATACTGTAGTACTGAAATCATATCTACCAAGACCAAGTTTTTCATCTGTGGCAGTTTTCAAATTGGACGACTGTTTTTCTGGAGGCTTGGTTAGGATGTTGTGAATAGGCACTGGTATGAGAAATAACAGGAATCCATTGTTAGGTGCTTCAGCTGTTTTGATATGACCATAACAGTTGAAAATGGCGTTAAACCTCAATAAAATTAACCAAATCTTTCTGTTTGGTAATGGGTTAAATATGAGATCACAGTTTTTCTTGATTCGATTTTGTAGTCTAGTGCCTGCCCTCCTATTTTCTGGTTTTCTGGTATTTAATGATTTCGCTTTTTCATCTCGGAGACAAAATTACTGGGATAACCATGGCAACCGATTCTGTTAGTATTGATTTGGATTCTGAGGTTCTCTTGTAAATCCTTTCACTAACCAATGTCTGGTGACGACACCCTATCCCTGCGAAGTTCAAGAATGCATTTCTAGTTCTAGAACTGTTCTAGAACATTCTAGAATGTTAAATAACACTTCTGGAACTGTTCTAGAACAGTTCTAGGAGTGCCATTTAATGTTCTAGAACGTTCTAAAACAGTTCTTGAGCTTTTCGCAGGGGTATAATGAAAGAGAATTCATGGATTATTTTGAAATGCCTTTAGAAATTGCTAATTTGCCAGATTTAACAATCCTTTTGTCTTCTACAACTTTTTGGACCACTCCAAACAAAATTTTGCTGTTAAAAAAAAAGCCTGTTTTGAAAAAGTGTTAACCCAGTCCCACAAAATGATGCTTTTTTATGCCCTCGACGATAATGGCTTTGGAAAACATTGTGGGAAATAGATAAATTGTGTGTCACAAGCAATTTCTTTATTTCCCTCAATGTTTAGTACCAAGAAAGAACAAAAAAAAGTAAAATTCAATTCACTTGAAATTGTTGTCTACAACATCTTTGAAGTTGGACAAGTCTAAAATTTTGCCGTGTTGTAGGGTTACAAAGTCATAAAGATAAATGATGGCTATATATGAACTCAATGAGACTTGAATAATTCAGCAGCATGCTATGTAATCTGACTTTATGTAAATAGGCTGTGAACAGTCCTAAATTAATATCGTCACTAATTATTAATGAAATTCTATTCATGTAGAGCAAACCCTTACTGTGAATTGCTGCAGTATAAATAAGTCCCTGGTTTCGAGAGATTTAGCCCATTCCCACACATTGTCTCCAAAAGAAAATGGCTTTGGAAAGCATTGTGGAAAGTGAAAAAACGCTTGTGATAAGCAATATCTTCATTTCCCACAACGCTTTTTCTGTAAAATCTGAACACTTCTAGAATTCAATTTACTTAAAATTGTCATCTGCATCATCTTCGAATATGGAAAAGTAAATTTCTGCTGTTTGGGAATGGGATTTAAAGAAGAAAACCAGCAATCCCCCTTTCTTACAATTTTTGGATGGATTATAAAAGCAAAATTCTTGTATCACAAACAATTATATTTGATCACATTCCCAAAGAACAACATATCTTTCGAGAGGATAATCATACAGCTCTGAAAGATTTAGTTTATATTCAGTCATCCTGAAAAACTGCTGTAAAGTTTCATAAAACACAGACATAATAACAGCATACCATACCAATTTTGTCATAAATCATTTTAGATTATGCTATGGTTACGCACTGGAAATTTTTTGAGATATAAATAGAACAGTTTTTGCAAGTATGTATATGTGACACGTTGCTTGTGAATGTTTTTTTGTGTGGCGAAATTGACGGCTTGGCGACCTGCCAAATGGGTTTTGGCGGACATGTAAAGAAAGAAAAAATCCTTGTGTAGAGATAATAGCGACCCTTTATCCATTATTTGTCGTACAAACACAGCCTATTTCTTTTAACTGGATGGTCTTAAGTCTCTGGCTCAGATTTTTGCGACTACTGACTTTAAACATTAAGTAAAAAATTGCTGAACCCTTTCCTGAATGACAAACGTTATAACAGTTTCCTCTATTTACTATCATTCAGGATATTTTGTCTTTCCTTATAACTTCAATATTTGTTAAGCTATATATTTTAGCCCAAACCTTTTCTGTTAGGGACATCAAAACCAGATCTTGTTGTAGGAAGGGGGTCATTAGCTTGAATCAGTCTTTTGTTTGAGATCTTTTAGGAATATTCTTAATGCTGCTAAAGATGATTTACCGGTATACTCAGGAGCCTTTTCTATCTTTAAGATCTTGGATTTCTAACTAATCTTTTCGAGCACATAAATGAGCTATTATTATCAGACAAGGGAAGCATTTAGCTGATAAGCGGTATCCATGTTTTGAGTGCAGTGAAGATAAATTCATTTTTGAAATACCAGAATGTTTCTCAATTTTATGGGAACAGAAGATAAGTGCTATTTTGGACTGAATGCTGCACTTAACGCATAAGCACATACTGGTGCTTTTTGAAGCTCCACAAGATATGCTTTGGAAAGCATTGTGGGAAATGAAGACTTTGTTGCAATTTCCTCATTTCCCACAATGTTTTCTACTTAGAAATTTAAAATAACATAGAATTTCATTCAATTGAAATTGTGGTCTGTTCCTTCTTTGAACAAGTGTAAATTTTTTGACGTCTTGGAGAAGATATAATCAGCATTTACTGCTTATGTCTCTACATTTTCTAAGCTATTTGGTATTCGACTCCGATCATTATCAACAAACATTTTGTCATCTGCCGCAGCTCTGAAATTGGAAGCCTTTAATTCCTCAGTTTTTTCCTGCCACCTGGGATAGGTTCTAAACAGAAGCCAATTTCATCTGTCTATTTCTAGATGTAGATTCCCATTAATTGTGTTTATCTGTAGATGCATTTGCTTTGTTTATAGTTGAACTATAAGCAAATGTAGATGAGCAGCTAGATCGACAGCTAACAGATGCCTTCTGGCTCTCTTAATATAACCTAGGCCGATTGAAATGGTACACTAAAACAGGGCTATTGATAATGAGGATGCTGATAGTAGTTCAAAATAAAAAAAAATCTAAATGTTCATCTAGTCATTGATCAAGCTTGATCAAATATAGATCAAGCAGAGCATTATGGGTTATTGGTCCATGGAAGTGATCGGGTGATTGAGCTAGATTTGAATCACTGGTGCTTCTTATCCGAAAAAGATATAAAGTATTCATTTGGTCGGGTTTGATTGGGAAATTTAAGCAATCGATTTGATCATGTTGATGTGATCGGCAGTTTGAACATTAAAGCATTATAGGAAGCATTTCCTATTCATGAAAGTTCTTTTTCCTTCAGTTCTTCATGGCTACATTCAGTTAGGGCATTAACATATATTACCACACAGTGACACCTTTTGACACCCCACAATAGAAAGGCTATGGAAAACATTGTGGAAAATGAAGAAATTGCTTGTGACAAGCAATTTCTTCATTTCCCATAAAGTTTTCTACACAGAAAGACCAAAATATGTTTAATTTACTAGAACTTGTCGTCCTGCAACATCTTTGAGTTTGGAACAGCCAAAGATTTTGTCGTTAGGGAGAGGGTTAACCCTTTCCCGAACAAGACCTGGTTTTCACGTCCCTAATAGAAAAGGCTTGGGAAAACATTTAGACAAAAGAAGAAACTGCTGATAACCAGCAGTTTCTCCTTTTGTCTCAATATTTTCTGTGCCTTATTTTACAGGAATCATACCTTTAATAACATCCATTTTGTCATTTGTGGCAGTTTTTTTAGTGGAGCACCCTAAAATGTTGTGGTTAGGGAGAGGGTTAATATTCAATGTTTACCATTGGATGTATACCTGTCTGATATGAGGTTGGCACAAAATTAATATCTATGGTGTACCAAATTCCCCATTAGCCCCAAGATCAAAGAGATGTTTTCCTGATATATGAGAATCTTTATTCCTTACACTTGAAGATGAATTACACTTTCTTCGTGCATGTCACTTGTACTTTTCATCTTGCCAAGCTCAAGGATATTGTTTGGGTACCACAGTGTCTTAACCCTTTCCCAAACTACAAAATTTTAGAGTGATCCACTTCAAAACTGTAAAAAATGACAAACTGGGTGTTATTAAAGATAGGATTTGTGTAAAATATAGCACAGAAAATATTGAGACAAAAGGAGAAACTGCTGGTTATCAGCAGTTTCTCCTTTTGCCTCAATGTTTTCCCAAGCCTATTCAATTAGGGACGTCAAAACCAGGCCTTGTTTGGGAAAGGGTTAATTCAAACAGCATCAGAAGGGTTAACCCTTTCCCAAACAAGTTCTGGTTTTGACGTCCCTGGTAGAAAAGGCTTGGGAAAACATTGAGACAAAAGAAGAAACTGCTGATAACCAGCAGTTTCTCCTTTTGTCTCAATATTTTCCATGTTGTATTATACACTTATTCTATCTTTAACCCTTTCCCAAACAAGACCTGGTTTTGACGTCCCTAGAAGAAATGGCTTGGGGAAATGTTGAAACAAAAGAAGAAACTGCTGATAACCAGCAGTTTCTCCTTTTGTCTCAATATTTTCCGTGTTGTATTATACACTAATTCTATCTTTAACAACATCTCTTTTGTCGTCAGCAGCAGTTTTCAAATTGGACAAGCCTAAAACTTTGTCATTTGTTGTTTGGGAAAGGGTTAAGCACAGATTGATGTTGATTCATTAGTAAGCAGATATGGAGATGCCCACCGCGTTTTGTATATCACAATATTCTGCTTGGAATCTTACTTGATATTCATGTTTGTAACTGCATCTTTAAATCAAATGGAATGAACCATATCACAATGTTTTTGAAAAGCGACTCCACATCACATAGCTTGAAACTGCATTTGTACTGTCAAATATTTCCACCTTTTTTCCGTACAAATTGTCATTGAAGGCATTGTATCATTTTGTAGCATCTCGGCAGCTGTGTGTGTATGTTTTTGCTAGATTGGCTTCACGTCAAAAGTCACCGTATTCCCACAGCTTGTGTTTAGATCAACCTTCTATATAGACTTGAACCCCTGCCAAACTTTCAACAGCCGAACAGAAATAGAGAACAAACCCTTGATGCACAGTTTTTAGGGAAGTCTTGCTGCAGGCATAACAATAATTCTAGAGATTTTCGTCTGCTAATAATCATCGAAAAGCAACCACTTTTTGGACAAAGCATGTTTGTCAGGGTCAAGCATTTATATAAAAAATCTTGTCTCCATAATATTATGCTGTTGTGTCTGATGCAAAAGTCCTATCAGTCAATCGACTGATTGATTGATTTACCTATCAATCGGTCAATCAATTTATGATCGATCAACCAATTATCGATCAATTGATATATATAAGTCAATCAATATATGATTGACCAATCAATTAATATAAATCAATCAAGTATTGCTCAGATACTGTTTTAGAGATTTTATGTCACTGTGTAGGATATTGCAAAATGTATCTCGATCAAGATATAAACAAGAACTTACATAAGGTAAATACAAAATGTAGGATGTCATATCGCTGCTTTTCAACAAAAACCTCGTAACTGTAGCTTAAAACAAGCTGCAGTTAGGAGGTTTTTGTTGAAAGCAATGATATACGTCAATTGCACTTTATTTACCCTCCGATAAACAAATTTATATCAAATTTGAAGATCAAATCCTTTAATCAATATTGAATATCAATATTTGTATGGCCCCCTGGACGGACATTTTGATTAAAAAAAAACTTTACACATAACTATGTATGATCAACTTGGCTGAATGTATGAAAATGATTATTTCAATGCTGAGCCAAACCTTTTCTTAAGAATTCTCTACTGACATGAACATTATCGTCACTTTTCAACAAAAACCTCGTAACTGCAGCTTAAATCAAGCTGCAATTATGAGGTTTTTGTTGAAAAGCATTGATACTATTATAAGTTAAATTTGTTGACTGAATTCTTACAATAAAAATTGGATTGATCTAAGCTTTGCTCTCCACCATATCTAAAAGAACCACAATTTCCAGAAGAACGCTGCTAGACATTACAAGATAATTTTCAAATAATTCTCAATAACAATTTTGTATGTCAACAGTATTTCTTTGCAAAGGAGTACACTGTGTACAAAGTGGCTACATGTATGTTACCAAATATGGCGGGTTCAACAGGATATTGTTACTTTACGTCAAAAACATCGTAACTACTGCTTGTTTTAAAGCTGTAGTTACGAGGTTTTTGACGAAAAGCATGGATATGTTGAAGTGCAGCCGGAAAAAGAGACTCACATTGTTGAAATTTGACCTCTCATGACAGATGGTAGCTTACGATTAACCCTATCCCAAACAAGACCTGGTTTTAACGTCCCTATTAGATACGGCTTGGGAAAACATTGAAACAAAAGAAGAAACTGCTGATAACCAGCAGTTTCTCCTTTTGTCTCAATATTTTCTATGCCATATTTTATACTAATTCTATCTTTAATAACTTCCATTTTGTCATTTGTGGCAGTTTTTGAAAAGGATCACCCTAAAATTTTGTCGTTTGGGAAAGGGTTAAGCCTTTACCAGACAATGAAATTTCAGTCATGAAACTACAGCAGAGAGTGAAATAGATGAATAAACATGGAATAGCATCTCAAGAGAAAATTTTGATGGAAAACGATAAACTGCATGCTAGTTGTGACAATTTTCTCTTGACGTCAACGTTTACAGAGGGTTTCTTAAGTTGGGGATCTCAAAACAATTTTATTCTTTGGGCAAATGTCTAACTGTGCCCATCCATGCATTGGTCTTTACCCAGACGACACAAATGATCATGTGCTTAACCCATTCCCAAACGACAAAATTTTAGGGTGATCCACTTCAAAAACTGCCACAAATGACAAAATAGATGTTATTTAAGACAAAATTTGTGTAAGATATGACAAAGAAAATATTGAGACAAAAGGAGAAACTGCTGGTCATCAGCAGTTTCTTCTTTTGTCGCAATGTTTTCCCAAGCCTATTTCACCAGGGTCGTCAAAACCAGATCTTGTTTGGGAAAGGGTTAACCCATAAGGGCCATAACCAAATCTTGCAAATTTAGTCTGGACAGATTGAAGTCATCTCAAATTGAAATCAGATTGTCAGAAGAAATTTATTCCAATGAATACCCACAATATATAGGTTTTATAAACAATAATTCATAATTTCCACGCTCTGGTATACTTACGCAGCAGCCTCTTATTTTGTGACTCTACAAAATTGTCTACACAATACTGTGATTTCGCTGACTAGATAACATTTTAGGAGTGCCTGGTTTCTCCATAAAAGGAAGTTATATAATTGCTTTTTCCATGAAAAACCTTTATGGCCACTAAATTGGAAACCATACCATACTCTATAGTGTGTCTACTATCATGATATTAGACCATTTTTCCTTTCGTCATAGATTAACAAAATGAATTCTTGTATTTTCTCCTTTCCTCTGAATATACATGGTATTCTCAAATCATACACTTGTAATCAGTTGTAAACACTAATTTCTCTCTCTGGAACTTGTTTCAATTTGGAATTGTTTATGTTAGTGAAAGGTCAAAGTAGAAGTGACGTTGTCCTCAACACTTCCTTCTATTTTCAATTGTGTAAGTCAAGTGTCTGCATTGTGGTTTGTAAATCATAATGTTACTCTTCTGACTTGTATAGTAGTGTTTGATCTTCAATTGGTAATTATGTACTATGGACATGCTTAGCATAAATGAGGTAAAATTTTCTTCATGATTCTTTAACCCTTTCGCTGCCATAGGCGAGTGAACTCGACTCTGGGGGTTGCTGCCATAGGCGAGTTTTCTCGACAAATTTAGGGGGGTGAAAGATATGTATATTTTTTCCAGCTAAGTTAGGGTTTTCACACAGTCTTTTTCTTATAGCACCGTTTTGGTAATCAAAGTACTAGCGTTTGACAGATAAAACAGTGGAATTTGTGGTAAAATCGGTAAACTATAAGTGTTTTTAGCTCACCTGAGCACGAAGTGCTCAAGGTGAGCTATTGTGGTCACTTTTTGTCCGTCTGTCCGTCTGTCCGTCTGTCCGTCCGTCCGTCCACAATTTCGTGTTAACACTCTAGCATCTACAAATATAAGCCAATCTTGACCAAACCTGGTCAAAACATGTATGACCATAAGATCTCGGATGAGTTCGATTATGGGTCAGATCTAACCAGAAAGTCCGGAGTTATCTGCCCTTGAATGCGAAAAATAGCTAGTTTTGACATTGTTTACACTCTAGTATCTACAATTATTGATCAATCAAGACAAAACTTTGACACAATGTTGGTGACCATAAGATCTCAGATGAATTCGATTTTCAGTTTGATCGTACTAGAAGGTCTTGAGTTATGTGCCCTTGAAATTGACAAAATTGCCATTTTCGACTGTTTTCGACTTTGTTTACACTCTAACATCTACAAATATTGACCAATCAAAACAAAACTTTAAGACAATGTTAGGGATCATAAGATCTTGTATGAGTTTGATTTTCAGATTGATCGGATCAATAAGTCATGAGTTATACGCCCTTGAATTTAACAAAATTGCTGTTTTCGACTGTTTTTGACTTTATTTACACTCTAGCATTTACAATTATTGACCAATCTAGACAAAACTTTGACACAATGTTAAGGCCTATACAATCTCAAATGAGTCCGACTTTCAGATTGATTGGATAAAAAATTCCTGAGTTATATGCCATTGAATTCGACAAAATTGACGTTTTCTACTGTCTTCGACTTTGTTTACACTCTAGCATCTACAATTATTGACCAATCAAGACAAAACTTGGTCACAATGTTAGGGACTATAAGATCATGTATGAGTTTGATTATCAGATTGATCAGATCAAAAGGTCATGAGTTATACGCCCTTGAATTTGACAAAATTCCCATTTTTGAATGTTTACGACTTTGTTTACACTCTAGAATCTACAATTATTGACCTATTTAGACAAAACTTTGACACAATGTTGGTGACCATAATTTCTTGGATGAGCTTGAATTTCAGTCTCGTCAGACTAGAAAGTCATGAGTTATATGCCCTTGAATTTGACAAAATTGATGTTTTCGATTGTTTTGGACTTCGTTTACACTTTAGCATCTACAATTATTGACCAATCAAGATGAAATTTGGACACAATTTTGCTGAACATAAGATCTTGCACCAGTTTGAATTAGCTTAATTAGAGTAGAATTTGCTGAGTTTGCTGAGCCCTTCAAATTGACAAATTTGCCTTTTTCGACTGTTTTTACTCTAACAACTACAAATAGCGTGTTGTTGACCATAAGTTTGTTTTCAGTCTTAAAGTCACAAGTAATTGATTTGAACAAATCTGTGGCTCATATCATCTTGGTTCAGGTGAGCGATATAGGACCATCATGGTCCTCTTGTTATGAGGAGTTTTCCAAACAAAAGACAACAATATGGCTGCCATTAAAACATGCACTTACTATTTATGCCAAGAAGCTGTAAATATCACCAAGAATGACACCGACAGTGCTCGAAAAGGCTTTGGGATAGCTTGAAATTATGTTTAGTTGACAATTTCAACAATCTGTTCCATCAAAACACTATACTTTCAACGGAAACATCTAGTTGAGGTTTGTTCATCCACTTTTTAGCTCACCTGAGCACGAAGTGCTCAAGGTGAGCTATTGTGGTCACTTTTTGTCCGTCTTCCGTCTGTCTGTCTGTCCGTCTGTCTGTCCGTCCACAATTTCGTGTTTACACTCTAGCATCTACAAATATAAGCCAATCTTGACCAAACTTGGTCAAAACATGTATGGCCATAAGATCTCGGATGAGTTCGATTATGGGTCAGATCGAACTAGAAAGTCAGGAGTTATCTGCCCTTGAATGCGAAAAATACTTAGTTTTGACATTGTTTACACTCTAGCATCTACAATTATTGATCAATCAAGACAAATCTTGGACATAACATTGCAGACCATAAGATCTCGGATGAGTTCGATTTTCAGTCTGATCTGACCAGAAAGACAAGAGTTATGTGCCCTTGAATTTGACAAAATTGCCATTTTCGGCTGTTTTTGACCTTGTTTACACTCTAGAATCTACAATTATTCATCAATCAAGACAAAACTTTGACACAATGTTTGGGACCATGAGATCTAGGATGAGTATGATTTTCAGTCTGATCTGATCAGAAAGTCGAGAGTTACTTGCCCTTGAATTTGACAAAATTGTCATTTTTGGCTGTTTTCGACAAGGTTTACACTCTAGAATCTACAATTATTGATCAATCAATCCAAAACTTGGACACAATATTGGGGATCATAAGATCTGGGATGAGTTTGATTTTCAGTCTTATCTGATCAGAAAGATGAGAGTTATGAGCCCTTGAATTTGACAAAATTGCCGTTTTTGACTGTTTTTGACCTTATTTACACTCTAGAATCTACAATTTTTGACCAATCAAGACAAATTTTGGACAAAAGGTTGGAGACCATAAGATCTCATACGAGTTTGATTTTCAGTCTGATCTGACCAGAAAGGTGAGAGTTATGTGCCCTTGAATTTGATAAAATTGCCGATTTCGGCTGTTTTTGACATTGTTTACACTCTATAATCTACTATTATTTATCAATTAAGACAAAACTTGAACACAATGTTTGAGACCATAAGATCTTGGATAAGTTTGATTTTCAGTTCAATCTGATCAAAAAATGGAGAGTTATGTGCCCTTGAATTTGATAAAATTGCCGATTTCGGCTGTTTTTGACATTGTTTACACTCTATAATCTACTATTATTTATCAATTAAGACAAATCTTGGACACAATGTTGGATATCATAAGATCTCGGATGAGTTTGATTTACAGCCTGATCTGACTAGAAAGTCGAGAGTTATGTGCCCTTGAATTTGACAAAATTGCTGTTTTCGGCTGTTTTCGGCTGTTTTCGACCTTGTTTATACTCCAGAATCTACAATTATTTATCAAAGAAGACAAATCTTGGACACAATGTTGGGCACGATGAAATCTTGGATGAGTTCGATTTTCACAATGTTATTGACCATAAGTTCGTTTTCAGTCTTAAAGTCATAAATATTTTTTGAAATGAAGAAAAGTGTTGCTTATATCATTTTGGTTCAGGTGAGCGATATAGGACCATCATGGTCCTCTTGTTACCGTTGTTCCAAGATTCCAAGAGTTTGTGATTTAAATCAAAATGAATAGATATTGTCAGATCATAAATAACTTTGAAATTTCGGTAACATAATAGATTACTAATCTCTCTTTATGTGCTGAAAATTTTAAAGAAATGTATCGAATGAGTCAAAAGTTGTGCCTGTTTTTGTCTTCAGGGTATCAATTCTTGGAAATTTCTTCGAATTAATTTGGCATCCAGAGGACAGTCCAATATTTGATATTTGGCAGCGAAAGGGTTAATGTCTACTGTAAAGAATCTTTTTGCTTCGATTGTTATAGTTGCTCAGTCGGTAACATCAGAGTCTCTCAATCCAGCTAGGGGTCGTGAGTTAAACAAACTCCAGCTCGGCCAGTATCCATTCTGACATTTGCCGAAAGTTATTTGTGTCTCACCAATGGCTTTAATGTTTCCCATTACATACGAGGGGCGTTCATTAAAGATTTCCCCTGACCTACTTTCAGTTGAGGTAGGAAGTTGAAATTGTACACATACATTACCGTATACCTCTATAGGTCACATGAAAAATTGCAGCTCTGAAATGTAATTTGTTTCTCATTTCGGTGTGCTGAAGTTAAGTAAGGTAGCATGATGGAACAAGCAGTCATCAGATTCCTGTATTTGAAACGTCGCACTCTAAAGGAGGAATTTGATGACATGAAAGAAGTTTGTGGGGCTGATGTCCCAACATATGACTTTGGCAAACACTGGTATACTCTGTTCAAGTGTGGACGTAAGTCTGTGGAAACAGCCCGAATCCTGGGAGCCCACAGTCTGTTATTGATGATGCCACCATAAGGTCAATGCAAGGTTTTGGGACCAATCTACGGTGTTCTACAGAACAGGTCTCCAAAACTGAATTAAACGATGGCAGAAGTGTGTCTCTCTGGCTAGAGGCCATGTAGAGAAAGATTAATATTTGTGCCAAGTTTCAATTCTCTATACTTATTGGAAGTAGGTTAGGGGAAATCTTTAATGAACGCCCCTCGTAGGCTTAAGAAAAGCATTTTCTCCTTTTGCTTCAAAATTTTATATGCAATTTTATACAAAAAACCTGCCTTTATAAACATTATTTTTGCAGTATCTTTGAAATAGCAATGAATTTTGTGCTAAAAATAGACTATGTTTACTGGTATGTTTTGATAAACTGTCGGTGGTGTTATAAAATCTCGTAACTATATACGGCTTGAATCAAGACGTAGTTACGAGATTTTATAACAACATCCTTGATATATAATTATTATGATTATTATTGGTCGAAATTATGTCACGGTTAGCTAGATAAAATCGTTCCCTATTGGGGCAGCCTAAAGTTGTTGTTTTGCAAGGAAAATTAAGGCTGTAGAGTTCAAATGCCCCATGGCAGACCGACAAAATAAGCTCGGAAAATGGGGATTAAGCAGCGCAATCCATGAATACCAAAACTCTCTGAAATCCAATTAATGATTGTCCAACGGGAAATTCTTCCCTGTAAGAAGCTTTGAGAAATGAGAAAATATAACCTTGTGGATAACGCTGGCGTTTTTCTTCCCTCTTAGCCTTATTTTGAGCTTATTGTAGCTTTTCATCAAAAACCTCGTAACTGCACCTTGTTTAAGCTGCAGTTACAAGGTTTTCAATGAAAAGGAACGTTATATATTTGACCAATTAAGCAGAAAGGGACCATCTGAGAATTTGTTGTCATCAATCACCTGTCTTATTCTATGGAATGTTGACTTTCTAGTTTGAAGCATTGCTTTATCTAGATGTATTGGATTACTAAGAATAACTATGCATTTCAATTAGATGCTGACTTTGAAAGAAATTCTATCGTTGGTGTTGTTGCTAAACCTAGTAACTACAGCTTTAATCAAGCTGTAGTTACGAGGTTTTGCAATAACACAGACAATGTGCAGAACAGACTTCCTAGAGGTCAACAAAATGTTACAAATGAATACCCACGATATATTGCTTTTTGGAACAATCTGGCAGTATCTCCGTTGTACGTTATCGCATGACGGGTCAAATATATTTTATAGAATTAAAATCGTGATTCATTTCAGGGGGAATGACGATTTTTCTCCTGGTCGTCTTAGTTACCAAATTGTATTGTTTCCGATATTGATTTTTGGTTTCTAACTTGGCTGCAGACTGAACTTTCACAATCTCCAGCCTCATGTATGAAACCCTTTTACCCATTACAAGACGGGCAAAATTCTAGACTGGTTCAATTTTAAAGATTACAGACGAAAACTTTCAGCGAATTAACTTTAAAATCCTTTTGGTCTTTATATGAGTTGGTCTTTATATGAATAGAAAACATTGTGAGAAATGAAGTAATTGCTTGTTTTTCAAAGCCTTTATCTCGTAAGGCATCAAAAGTTTCGTTATGTGGCAATGGGCTTACTAAGAGAATAGAATTGAGCTTGGATCTGGAGAGCTGGCTATCGACAATTTGGCATTTGAGGTAGAACATAACTGGTGCGATCATGATCCAGTTTTCTTCTATCTTCTTCGTTCCTTTACGACTTGAATTTGTCACGACTTGAATTGTGTCCTTCAATGTCTTTTGCTTGTCTATTGTCTTGCTCCACAAGTTGAATTATGTAAAAGGCCACTGCCATGGCACAGTTGGTTGCGCATTGGACAATCACTCTTGAGGTCCTGGTTTAAATCCCCTGTCATGACAAAGTTTGGCAAAAATTGTCCCTTACCCAAAGGTTTGATAACCATTAACCTATGTAGGCGAACAGCTGGAGGCTTGGTAAGGATGTTGTGGTGGTACTGGTACGAGAAATGACTGGAACCCATGGTTAGGTGCTCCAGTCACACAATTTGCATTTGAAAGGGGAGTTAAACCCCAATCAATCAATCAATCAATCAAAGTGTGCCAGCAATATTTCCCTGTAAAATAGAATTCAAGGCAAGTTGAAACAACAGGATATTAACCCTTTCCCAAACAAGAATGGGTTTTGAAGTCTCTAATAGAAAAGGCCTGGGAAATCATTGAGACAAAAGAAGAAACTGCTGATAACCAGCCGTTTCTTCTTTTGCATCAATATTTTCTGAGCCATGCTATACACATTTTCCATATGAATTTATACCAACTTTGTCTTCTGAAGCAGCTTTTTAAGTGGAAAAATTTAAATTTTCGCCATTTGGGAAAGCTTATTTGACAGCCTCTATAAATTCTAGAGGAATGTACTTTGTAATGTCTAAAAATGGCAATTCATTATATATATACCATCAATTTTGCAATCAGCGATATTCTTTCAGGATTAATGTTTTTACGCTCTGAAAGCTTTCTACGTCGTATGTGACCTAGTTGGATTATTATCGTGAGCGATCAGTAATTTTCAATACACATGCGGCAGCTTGTTAAGTCAAGTATTGGAATTTTAAATTCTATATTCAATCCCTACCATTGTTCGTGAAAAAATCGAAATCTATTTGAAGTCTGTTTGTTTTGCTGTTGAAGGACAACATATTGATTTTGGCGAATGAACAATACCGAGTCAATATTTACACCAATTAACATGATTTTGAAATATGCTACAAATTGCACAGATCCTTGCTGTTATGGTCGTTGCTGTTCGTCTGCATTTGAGCAGGGAACTGAGTGAGTTTGTAAATTTAGTCAGTACATGAATCAGAAACAAAGACTGTCAAAGCTGCACATTATTATTGTAGAACAAAAGGGCAATATTGTCCGACTCGCTTTTTGTGTGGGCCCCATTGTAGTTTAACCCTTAAGCTTAAATCTTAGACAACAAAATGTATAGCTCACAATAAATGACCTGGCAGAGCATCTATATTGATAAGCTACGGATGCTTTGCTAGGTCATTTATGAGCTATAGCATTAATGACTTTGTTGTCAGCCCCCCAGCCCCTGAATGTTGAAAGAGTCTGAAAATCGCTCATTTAGGAAAACTGTTACATAAAGGATCATGTTTAGGGGGGAAAAGATGCTGACATCAAGAAACAAAGAAAGTTTGTGTAACAAAGACTTGTTCTACTTGAGGCTGAGTCAACATTCATTCATGTGAACCCATTAACCTGTCCCAAATGGCAAAATCTTAGACTGGTTCTCTTTGAAAGGTGTTGGAGGGGACACAATATTTATTATTTATCAAATGCAGAACATGTATGTTTATGTTATCGCATAGAAAATTTTGAGGGAAAAGATGAAATTGCTGATTTTCCCATGCTTTGTCTTTTATGGATTACTCAAAACCAGGCTTTGTTTGGGAACTTATAGTTACTCTAAATATCAAACACAGAGTAACAAGAAAATTGAGTGTTTTATATGCCTGAAGGGTCATCTTAGTGGCCTGTCTGTCTGCCTGTCCGTTAGTACTTTTCACTTTGAAGTTTTATTGCAAAACTATTTACACTATATGAAATTGATAGTGTGTCATACAAGTTCATGTACTATCCAATCTAGGAGTTAACGCTAGAAAAAAAATGGCGCTTTCCAGTGCAGAATGTATGCGATGCTGCCGGCGTCACATCTATTTTATCAGCCGCAGGTTTAAATTTTGAACAGAGTAATTTTTGCCTTTCATGAAAGGGTTGAAGCACTAACTGAACCAATATCCATATGAACAAGAGTTCAGGTATGATGGAAATGTCTTGTTTCTTAACCCTTTCCCAAACGACAAAATTCCATGGTGGTCCAATTTAAAAATTGCTGCAAACTACAAAATGGATGTTGATTCAGATACAAATTGTTTATGATATAGGCCAGAAAATATTGAGGCAAAAGGAGAAAATGCTGGTTATCAGCATTTTCTTCTTTTGCCTCAATGTTTTTCCCAAGCCTATTCTATTAGAAATGTCAAAACAAGGCCTTGTTTGGGAAAGGGTAAACCCCCTTTCCTGAATAAGACCTTTATGAAATGCTTTGGAAGGTATAGAAGCAATGACCAACATTTTCTATATCTATTTCAACAACATTTGCCTCAATATTTTCAGTGCTGTATTATTGTACACAAATCCAATTCTTGTCAACATCAGTTTCTATTGAGCCATCTGCAGTATAACTCATCGGCTATAACTGTAGACTTGTATACAAACACTTTACTTGTTGTTGTTGATAAATGGCCCAACATAAACACTTCCTCTTTTGGGAATAAAAGAATTGGGACATTAATTCGCTTGTATAGCTCACGATAAATGGTTTGGTAAATGTCAAAACTATGCATTTTGTTTTTTAGTGTTTGTATACAAGTCTACAGTTATAACCGATAGACTATAGCTTTCAATATCAGAAACATCAGAATTGTTGCTGGTTTGAGAAGGGTTAACACTTCCTTCCTGCATGGACCTGCTCATGTGCCGGCATTTCTTATTGGGCGCACTTGATTCGCCGTTCTGTGTACACTTTCTAGTGTTCTCTGGAATCAAGGCTCTCCATTCCACTGCTCCCAACTTGTTTCAAAGCAGTGCGGTGTGACGTTCCAGAACGCTATGGAATGTGCGAATCAAGTGCGCCCTGAGTTTTGTAGATGGATAGACATGACCACTTCACCATGTCCTGCATTCTTGTACTAATCTGATATTCTACTGCTTCATCTCTTCCAAAACATGCGCTCTAAAATTGATTGGATTGAAATTGAAAGGATTGATTTCAAATTGACAAGAAAAAATTCTAAACCAGCTAGAACACAATTAGAATGGTATATTTTATGGCATCTGGTTTTTCTCACTGCCTGTATCTTACTCTGGTATAATGTGTTCTGTCTGCATTCCATTTCATGGCTGCCAGGAAAAATTCAATATGGCTGTGGCACTGGTCCAGGGGATGTCTCAAAATGAACGAATTACTTGTAGCGTGTCTTCCTGTATGCTCTTGATGATGCCTCACAAGATAAAAGCTTTGTAATAAGCAGTATCTTTATTTCCCACCATGGTTTTTGATTAGTAAAGACTAAAAATTGTAAGATTTCATTCTCTGTAATATCTTTACATACAATTTGGTCCAGTCTAAAATTTTCATGTCTGATAATTTGTTTATAGATTCGACATTTTGGTGTTGCTCTGCAGTTTTACAATTCCTTTGTAAATGACTATCTATGAAATATGATTGAAATCAATTTGGAACTGTATGTAAAATCATTAGAATTATTGAAGAAACAGTAGAAAAGAGTAGATCTATATATCTGAATAGACCTAATTTAGGGTATGGAATGTTTTTCGTTGTACCATTGTTTCCCTCCAGCGTTTATTTGAATTTGTATGAAGCACAATTATCATTGTGAATGTTATAGGGTAAAGTTTCAGGATATACATTTACTTAGATTTTGTACATTGACCCCACTCGGATGTAAACACTTTCATATATTTATGACGAAACTTGAAACTGTTTCAATATGGAATCTGTTGCAGATATCAATATGAATGTTAATAACTACTGAATTTTTGTTGCAGGAATATAAAAATATTGAGACAGAAGGAGAAGAGAAAATGATGTTTGTCAGCATTTTCTTCTTTTGTCTCAATCTTTTCCCTTTAGAATAGTTAGGGACATCAAAAGCAAGGCTTGTTTGGAAAACAGTGAAATATTGTTCTAGGTTATACACTAAGACTATTGTATGATTGGTTAGATGTGCTTGTTATGTATGTTAGTTTTGCGCTAATGAATGCATGAGATGTACTAACACAGGATATGCCGGTAACTAGTTATTTGTGTGTATCGTCAGTTAACCCTTTGCCAATTGGCAAAATTTTAGGGTGATCCACTTCAAAAACAGCCAAAAATGACAAAATGGAAGTTATTTTAGATAGAATTTGTGTAAAATATGACATAGAAAATATTGAGACAAAAGGAGAAACTGCTGGTTATCAGCAGTTTCTTCTTTTGTCTCAATGTTTTCTCAAGTCTTTTCTATTAGGGACGTCAAAACCAGGTCTTGTTTGGGAAAGGGTTACGTTCGAAAGTGTCGTAACAACAGCTTGAAGAAGGTATAGTTGGGATATTCTCTACCATATAGCTGATGTTATGTATATTTGTTATCTTTCCTCTTGGCAAGGTTCAAAATGCAGTTATGTCCCAATTAACCCTTTCCCAAACAAGACCTGGTTTTGACGTCACTGATAGAATAGACTTGGGAAAACATTGAGACAAAAGAAGAAATTGCTGATAACCAGCAGTTTCTTCTTTTGTCTCAATATTTTCTATGCCATATTTTGTGCAAATTTTTATCTTTTACGACTTCCATTTTGTCATTTTTGGCAGTTTTAGAAGTGGATCAACCTAACAATTTGACGTTTGGGAAAGAGTCAATCCTTTTACTGGAGCTTTGACTATATCTTGTTTTCCTTGTAGAATATACAAGATTCCTTGTCCATATCATGTCTGGTGGATGTAAAAAAAAAAACCTTGTTACAGCTTATTTTTAGACGCAATGAGGATGTGATGTTGATGCTTAGGATTATTGTTATCAACATAAATATTGTTGTCTGCAGCAGTTTTACATATGGAACAGTCTTAAATTTTGCTGTTTGGGAAAGGGCTTAACCTTTTTCCAAACAAGACCTGGTTTTGACGTCCCTAATAGAAAAGGCTTGGGAAAACATTGAAACAATAGAAGAAACTGCTGATAACCAGCAGTTTCTCCTTTTGTCTCAATATTTTCTGTGCCTCATTTTACACAAATCTTATCTTTAAATAATAGCATCCATTTTGTCATTTGTGGCAGTTTTTGAAATGGATCGCCCTAAAATTTTGCCATTTGGGAAAGGGTTAAGAAAATCCAAATTCTCTGAAATGACAATTTGTGAATCATGTGACATTGGAATATGTTTGTGTATTTACAGGATAGAAGAAGAAGCCGACGGTTTTGACGTGTATTACGGGACGACATCATCGCCATTCAACGAGTCTCCATATTCGGGATCATCGCCATATTCAGACAGAGGTCGACCACGGGAACGCTGGCCTGCGGGAACTGCTTTTCCTGGGTAAGTGGATTTGAATCATTGGGGCTTAAGCCATTACCACACAGTGACGCCTTTTGACTCCCCACAAGATAATGGCTTTGGAAAACATTGTGGAAAATAAAGAAATTGCTTATGACAAGCAATTTCTTCATTTCCCACAATGTTTTCCATCAAAAATGACCCAAAAATAAAATTTTCATTCACTTGAAATTGTCGTCTGCAAGATCTTTGAATTTGGACCAGCCTAAAATTGCTGTTTGGTAATGGGTTAAGGCCGTTTTCATTTGCTATAGTCATATCACGGTGACTGGAGCGCATAACCATGGTTCCCTGTCATTTCTCTTATCAGTACTACCAGGTGAGAGGCAGATGCGCTACCAACTGTGCTATGGCCACGGTCCAAATTCAAACTTGCTGCAGACGACAAAGTGGATGTTGATAAAGAACAGACTGATGTATATACAATATAGCATAGAAAATATTGAGGCAAAAGGAGATTATGATTTTTCAGCCTTTTCTCCTTTTGAATCGATATTTTTCCAGGCCCTTTGCAGGAGGGATGTCAAAACAAGGTCTTGTTTTTGAAAGGGTTAAGCTAAAAGTATTTGTTTAATGAAATTTCAGTCAAGGGCTGGGAGAAAAAGCTTTCATTGGTGATAACGATTCTTAAAATCAGACAAAAATCGATATAAAGCATAAACAAGAAAGAACAGAGATTCAACTATTGAATATTTTATAAACGCCTTTTCTTCTGTATATTGTTGATCGATAAGATCTGCTTTAACCCTTTATCAAACAAGACCAAATTTTGATGTCTCTTTTAGAAAACGCCTCGGAAAACAATGAGGCAAAAGAAGAAAATTTTAATTAGCATTTCTTCTTTGCATCAATATTTTGTTTATCTATTGTGTACATATACTATCTTCCTCACAAACCATTTTGTTGTCTGAAGCAGCTATCAAATTGCATCAGTCTAAGATTTTGTTGTGACTTGAAAATCATCTTTTTCAGTTATTATTTAGTTGTCCAATTTGAACTATTCAAAACCTGAGGTCATTTAGGAACGAGTTAATGATAAAGAGTAAAAGAGTGCTTGCATGAAGCCTTTGATGTGCTGTGAATTGTTATCCCATACTAAATTGTCAAAATCTGCTAAAATAATTTTGCTCCTTTTCCCAAAATGCATTGCCTTTTCTGATCCGTTTCAGTCGTGGAGCCAAGTGGACGGGTACAACTCGATCGTTTCCTGCGGACGGGTCGAGTAAGGATGGCTTCGAAAAACCCAAAACATCTTCCTCCATTCCTGCATCTTCTCCCACCCACTCTGCTTCCCAGTCCAGTGAAAAACATGGCAAGAAAAAGAAAAAGTCAAAATCGGCAGATAGATCTCGATCCTCGTCTGTGAGCAGTCGGAGTAGCTCTTCATCCAGTGAGAGTGCTTCAGCAAGGTTCGTAAATACTTTAACCCTTTCCCAAACGGCAAAATTTTAGGTTGATCCACTTCAAAAACTGCCAAAAATGACAAAATGAATGTTATTAAAGACATAATTTTTGTAAAATTTGCCATAGAAAATATTGAGACAAAAGGAGAAACTGCTGGTTATCAGCAGTTTCTTCTTTTGTTTCAATGTTTTCCCAAGCCTTTTCTATTAGGGACGTCAAAACCAGGTCTTGTTTGGGAAAGGGTTAATATGAGTACTGCAATCAATTAACCCTTTCCAAAATGGCAAAATTTTAGGGTGGTGGCATTTAAAAGCTGCTGCAGACAACAAAATGGATGTTATTAAAGGCAAAAATATGTCAATGATATAGTGTAGAAAACATGGAGGCAAAAGAAGAAAATGCTGATTATCAGCATTTTCTTCTTTTGCCTCAATGTTTTCCCGTCAAAAGCAGGTCTTGTTTGGGAAACGGTTTACTGAAGAATCGACCAGTCACATAATCAAGATGTACGACATTATAGGGACAAGCAACAAGCAATTTCTTCATTATCCACAATATTTTCTAACCCTAGCTACAAAAAGCTTTAAAAGTTCATGAACTTGGATTTGTCATCTGCATCATCTTTGAATTTGGACAAGTTCAGAATTTCACCATCTGGTAAATGGATCAACTAGATCGAATAATAAACTGACAAGATGAAAATTATCGAGCAAATGTATTTTGTCTGATTGCAGTAGCAGTAAGGAGCGCCCCAAGTCAGCGGTCACAAGCGCGATACCACAGAGATCGGACTCGCAAGATTCAGCGCCGGTCAAGGAGGGCGGGGACCTTGAGCCCGGGGAACGGGAAAAACTGGGCATCTACATCAAAAAACTACCTCTACGTTCTAGTGGTAAGTACAAAGACTTTTATAAATTAAAAATATCAGATATGGTTCATCAAACTCTTATATTGTGGGTACTCATTGGAATCGTCTAGTCGAGACGATTCCAATGAGTACCAACAAGGTAGGATTTGGAATTGAAATAAGCAAGTGTGATCCATGGCCATCGCAAACACCCATTCTGACATATGATCTACATCACAAAACTATTCTATGTTCTAGTGGTATGTAGAATAGTCTATCAACCAATCAAACTCTATCAAAATATGCATTGACCAATCAAACGCTATCAAAATTTGATTTGTCCAATCAAACTAAATCAGAATATGAATTCAAACTGTTTAATCTAAGTGGAAATTGGAAAAAAAGTCAATGGTCCAGAATTTCGACTCATGTTTGACAGCTTTCAATTTGAACAGAATTTGATGCAGATAACCCAAACCCACTCACTCACACACACACATATAAAAATTACACAACAGGTCAGTCATACTAAAATGTAATATCAATATTAGAATCTGTATGCAATTTTGGACACATGCATCATGAAGACTTGAAAACTAGGAATACTAAATTAATAAGAAACTATGATTGTTTAGATTAAAATTATCGTTAACTTTGTCAGTTAAAGATTTAGAAAAAATCCTGTCTGAAGCTATAACCTATTTTACTTCTGAAGAGAAAATGCTGACTAAAAAATTGAAAAAAATTCAATGAAATTGAGGGAGATGAGTTTTAATGTTATGGGAAAAAACCAAGACACATACAAAATTATAGCAATTTTGTCATTGAGTTTCAAATAAAACTGCGTAATTTATGGATGTAAATAGGATGTAATGCTATTTTTTGCCAGTGGGAATGTGAAAATGAGACTAATAGGGTTTTTATTCATGGATGAAGGCTTAACCCTTGCCCACACACTGACACATTTTGATGCATTATGATGTACAAGATGTTTAAGAGCTTTGAAAAATATTAAAGAAGAAAAAAAAAGAAAAGAAAAATGCTGATTATCAACATCTTTTTCAATTTCGTCAACACTTTAAAAGAATACTGCAAATTTGATGTCTACATCCCCATTGAATTTGATTCATTCTAAAAAAAAATGTTTTGGAAAGGGATAATTTATGCAGGATATAAAGTAGTCACAAAAGATTGCTTTGCTCCACTTCTTAAAAGAATGGAGTGAGGGAAATTAGTCTGGTATTTGGCTGAAATATGTCTTTAATTCTTTCCCCAACTGGAAAAAATTGTATTGCTCCAAAGCTGCTGCAGAGGACAAAACATATAAAGTCTGCAAATATAGGATCTGTGTACAGTTTGTAGCTTTTTGGCCTCTAAAAAATATTTTTGAGTTCTAACCCTGACCATTTTGGCATGCGTAAAGTTATTTTAGGATGATATTGACAAAAGCAGACAGAAAAAGGAAAAGAATCTACCTTGAATGTTAAGTGCCAAAGTATTGCAAGTGCTTATTATATTTATATGCACTTATACCAGTTTCGCAATGTACCTTGGACCAGCACAGTTATGCCCATTATAACTCATTACCATATTGACTCCTTTTGACGCCCCATAAGATAAAGTCTTCGGAAATCATTGTTGAAAATGAAGAAATTGCTTGTGACAAGCAATTTCTTCATTTCCCACAATGTTTTCTACAGAAAAAGACCAAAGAAATGTAAAATTTCATTCACTTGAAATTGTCGTCTGCAACACCTTTCGAATTAGAACAGTCCAAATTTTGCCATTTTGTAACGGGGTAGTTGTCAGGAGTATTGACATGTGACTGAGTGGTCATGAACTAGGTATAAAAAGGAAAATAGATACTTAGAAACTCGCAAGCGGAACTAAAGGTGTCTGCATCATCGATCATGCATGTAATGGCTTTTGAGATCAGAAATTTTACTAAAGTGTAGGTTTCATAGGCTTGGCTTAAACCCTGAATCCCAAAATGTTCTACTTCCTTTTTGCAGAGGGTTAGCTTGTATAGATATACCCCTTTCCAGACAAAAAAGGCCAAATTGAAAGCCGATACAGACTATCATGAAAAGAAAATGAAAGCAAAAATGTTCTACTTCCTTTTTGTATGGGGTTAGGTTATAAAATGTAAGCATAAAGTATAAAAATATACTCCTTTACAAACATTGAAGTCCAATTTGGAAGCTGATACAGGCTATAATGAAAAGAAAATGGAATAAGATACAGCGGTATTAGTACTAGATTTCAAATCCATGAAACTTGAAGAATTTTTCGGATTAAAAAATGCTGATAACCTGTATTACAATGATGATTACATTGCAATCTTTTTCTCATTATGTTTTATTCCCTGTGGCCATAAGAGTTTCTCAATCGTAACATCGTCAGCCTTTGCTTTAAAATTCCACCAGAAATAATGTCATCTGGTTAAAATGGTGATCTTGGAACTTCCTGCTGCGAACAATATTGATTTTTGTCCTGTGGTCATTTTCTAGAAAATCCACAATTCTCTTGCGACATCTCCCATCTCCAGTATCGTAGAATTATGGAATTACGATTCCCGATTTCCGCGGAAAAAATTCTCTATCGAACCAGCTAGGTCAACTGGATGCTTCCGCTACGCCCCCAGTTGGCTCATTATTTTTCCATTTGCAGAGATTTTTTTAGGGTTGTCTGGAAAGTGGGGTTTTTCATCTGAATTCCATTAATCCTTTCTCTGAATAAGATATGTTTTTGATGTATTTTCGATGCCCCTTGTAGATAAAAGTTTGGATACATTGAAGCAAAAGAAGAAAATGCTGATAACCAGCATTTTCTCCATTTGCTTCAATATTTTCTGTGCTATATTTTGTACTAATTCTCACTTTATCAACTTCTACTTTTTCGTCGAACAGCTTTCAATTTTAAACAATCCTAATCTTTTCTGTTTAGAACAAGGTTAACCCTTTCCCAAACAAGACCTGGTTTTGACGTCCCTTGTAGAAATGGCTGGAAAACATTGAGACAAAAGAAGAAACTGCTGATAACCAGCAGTTTCTCCTTTTGTCTCAATATTTTACTTGCTATATTGTACACAAATTCTATCTTTCACAAGGTCCATTTGTTGCCTGCAGAAGCTTTTGAAATTGAAATTGTGAAAATTTGCCATTTGGGAAAGGGTTAAGTTGTTAAGTTCCCTGTGTTTTGAACAATGCTTCCTGTACTTTGAAATATCTGAATACTCGAATCCATTAACCCATTACCAAATGTCAAAATTTTGAACTGTTCCAAATGTTTGGTCAGTAGTAAACATAAATAATGTGCGAAATGAAGAAGTTTATAATGATAGGCAATTTATCTACAACAGATGACAAAATTACTAGGAGCAGCCCACAATTTTGCACTTTAAGAAAAGGATTAAGGATTTATGCATGGTGCATGACAGATTAAGCTTTTGTTGAAATATTTTCTCAATAGGATAGCTTCCTACTGTTCATTGTCAAAATGCACTGAATTGCACTGTAAACCCCCAGTAATATCGATAAAGGTCATTATAGATGTTTTTTCATGGGGATGAGTTCCAAGGTTAAAAGTTCAAGGTCTTGTTCATTTTCCCTGAACTGATATTGACATACACACTGTTTAAGTTCTCGGAAAACATAGAGGCAAAAGAAGAAAATGCTGATAATCAGCATTTTCTACTTATGCATCAAAATTTTCTTGGCTATACTGTACAAAAATTCTATATATAAGAACTTCTGTTCTGTCGCTCCAGCATATTCCTTAAATTGGACAGTACTCCAAATTCTTTCCATTTGGGAAAGTGTTTTTAGTTCAAGGTCTTTTTTCCTGCTGAACCAGATTCTCTGTTAAAATATCTTCCGAAACATTACCAAATTATTACATCCATTAACTAATCCTTTACCAAGAGCAATGTAATTCCCTGATTCCCTGAGTTAAAGATAAATCATGCTTATTATACCCCCCAAATTCAATTTGGGGGGTATATAGGAGTCAGGTTGTCGGTCTGTCTGTCTGTTGGTCTGTTGGTCTGTTGGTCCGTCTGTTGGTTTTTTCTTTAAAAATCTTCTTCTCCTCAACCACTCAGCCGATTCTTACCAAACTTGGCAGGAATGTTCCTTGGGTCACCCTTTTCAAAACTTGTTCGTGAATTTTTGATTCGTCAAAAATTGTGGGCGTGGCAGGGCGGGGCTTATCGGACTTAGAGAAATAATTATAAAAATCTTTAAAAATCAATTATCAGGCCAATTTGAACCATACTTGGCAGGATTGACCCTTGAGTTATTGTATTCAATGTATGTTCATGAATTTTTCATTCGTCAAAAAATGTGGGCGTGGCAGGGCGGGGCTTATCAGACTTCGCGAAATCATTCAATAATTCTTCAAAAATCTTCTCCTCCTCAACCACTCAGCCGATTCTTACCAAACTTGGCAGGAATGTTCCTTGGGTGACCCTTTTCAAAACTTGTTCGTGAATTTTTGATTCATCAAAAATTGTGGGCGTGGCAGGGCGGGGCTTATCGGACTTAGAGAAATCATATGAAAAATCTTTAAAAATCAATTATCTGGCCAATTTAAAGCAAACTTGGCAGGAATGTCCCTTGAGTGACTGTATTCAACACGTGTTCATGAATTTTTGATTGGGTGAAAAATGTGGGCGTGGCAGGGCGGGGCTTATCAGACTTTGCGAAATCATTCAATAATTCTTCAAAAATCTTCTCCTCCTCAACCACGCAGCCGATTCTTACCAAACTTGGCAGGAGTGTTCCTTGGGTGACCCTTTTCAAAACTTGTTCGTGAATTTTTGATTCATCAAAAATTGTGGGCGTGGCAGGGCGGGGCTTATCGGACTTAGAGAAATAATTATAAAAATCTTTAAAAATCAATTATCAGGCCAATTTGAACCATACTTTGCAGGATTGACCCTTGAGTGATTGTATTCAATATATGTTCATGATTTTTTCATTCGTCAAAAAATGTGGGCGTGGCAGGGCGGGGCTTATCAGACTTCGCGAAATCATTCAGTAATTCTTCAAAAATCTTCTCCTCCTCAACCACTCAGCCGATTCTTACCAAACTTGGCAGGAATGTTCCTTGGGTAACCCTTTTCAAAACTTGTTTGTGAATTTTTGATTTGTCAAAAATTGTGGGCGTGGCAGGGCGGGGCTTATCGGACTTAGAGAAATAATTATAAAAATCTTTAAAAATCAATTATCAGGCCAATTTGAACCATACTTGGCAGGATTGACGCTTGAGTGATTGTATTCAATGTATGTTCATGAATTTTTCATTCGTCAAAAAATGAGGGTGTGGCAGGGCGGGGCTTATCCGACTTCAAGAAATTGTTAAATAATTCTTCAAAAATCTTCTCCTCCTGAACCACGGAGCCAATTCTTACTAAACTTGGCAGGAATGTTCCTTGGGTGACTCTTGTCAAAACTTGTTCGTGAATTTTTGATTCGTCAAAAATTGTGGGCGTGGCAGGGCGGGGCTTATCAGACTTAGAGAAATCATGTGAATTTTTTTTAAAAATCAATTATTCGTCCTTTGTGAACTTAAGTTGGCACAAATGTCCCTTTAGTGATTGTATTCAATGCATGTTCATGAATTTTTGATTCGTCAAAAAATGAGGGCGTGGCAGGGTGGGGCTTATCCGATTTCGGGAAATCGTCAGATAATTCTTCAAAAATCTTCTCCTCCTTAACCACTGAGCCAATTCTTACCAAACTTGGCAGTAATGTTCCTTGGGTCACCCTTTTCAAAACTTGTTCGTGAATTTTTGATTCGTCAAAAATTGTGGGCGTGGCAGGGCTGGGCTTATCGGACTTAGAGAAATCATGTGAAAAATCTTAAAAAATCAATTATCAGGCCAATTTGAACCATACATGGCAGGATTGACCCTTGAGTGATTGTATTCAATGTATGTTCATGATTTTTTCATTTGTCAAAAAATGTGGGCGTGGCAGGGCAAGCTTATCAGACTTCTTCAAAAATCTTCTCCTCCTTAACCATTGTGCCAATTCTTACTAAACTTTGCAGGATTGTTCCTTTGGTGACTCTTTTCAAAATTTGTTCGTGAATTTTCGATTCGTCTAAAATTGTGGGCGTGGCAGGGCGGGGCTTATCGGACTTGGAGAAATCATGTGAAAAATCATTCAAAATCAATGCTTTGACCATTTTGAACTTAAGTTGGCACCAATGTCCCTTGAGTGATTGTATTCAATGCATGTTCATGAATATTTGATTCGTCAAAAATTGTGGGCGCGGCAGGGCGGGGCTTATCCGATTTTGAGAAATCGTCAGATAATTCTTCAAAAATTTTCTCCTCCTTAACCACTGAGCCAATTCTTACCAAACTTGGCAGGAAAGTTCCTTGGGTGACTCTTTTCGAAACTTGTTCGTGAATTTTTTATTCGGGGATTTTTTTATCAAAATTGGCAGGAATGTTCATTGTTGGACTTATTTCAAAATTTTTTCGTGAATTTTTGATTTGCAAAAAATGTGGTAATGGCAAGGCAGGGCTTATCAGACTTAACGAAATCATGAGAAAAAAGCAATTAAACAGTAAATTTGAACCAAATCCTACAGGAATGTTCCTTGATTGACTGTCTTCAATGCATGGTTGTGAGTTTTAGGTTTATTGAAAAATATGGGCATGGCAGGGTGGGGCTTGGGGATTGTTAAATGTGTTGTTTGGTCTGTTGATTTTTTGTTCGCTCTATTTCCCAGTTGATCAGCTCACAGTTCAAATGAAATCAATTTCTCAAAATGCACAAAAACTGCGCTTTTGGGGGGTATGATCACTTTCAGTGATATTCTAGTTCCCTCAATGCTGCCCATATTACAGTACAATATAAACTGACACGATTTAAAAACGCAAATAAGTACTTTTACAAATGGTATCTTCTACATCTTACAAAACCGATGTATAGCCATGTAAAATTGTAAATGTTACAATTGTTAACATAACAGGACAGAAAATGACATTTAAAGACACAGATAATGCCTGAATGGACGTCAGATTATGCCAAAATGCACGTTCAGTCAAGAGCTTGGCATCGAACATCGACGGCAGCGAACCCCGTGTTTTCACAGGCAATTGATCACCATGTCACGATGTATAGGCCGCCCGCGATTACCGACCATAGACTTTGCAGTAGACTGAGCCGTCACAAATTTGTTTCGTTAGTGACGTTGACGTATACAATTATGTTGACGTACATTTGTTACACGCGGCTGACCAGGACGTGGGTGGTCTGTTAATCTTCCCGTGTCGTTTACACGTCTCATATACCTTGGAACCGTCGATTCGGCTACATTAAAGCGTCTAGTTACCTTCATTTGCGAAACACCACAAACCAAAAGCCAAAAAACTCGGTTCCTTTTTCGCAAAGTAAGCCTCAGCATTTTGTACACAATTTACTTTCGTTGTTCTCGTATGTATTCAATAAGTAAATCAAAGTGGCAATTTGTTTACAAAAAATCTTAGTGATTTAACACGTGGTCTGAATGCACGAGACACTCGAGCATTTAGTGATGGGCGGTTCAGATGTCCGGATAGTTTACAGAAAACACGACAAAATTGATGGGGCGTGAAGCGTATATATTGCCTCATGCATGTCCCCAAATATGGTGACGATCGAGGCAAAAGGGAAGGAATGGTTAAAGAAAACGTGTTTTGCGTTTTTAAATCGTGTCAGTTTACAAAATGTCCGCCTATAGTAATGATACATTTTATTGTCTTGGAATGGATCAACGCTTTTGCTGTTCAAATTTGAATTTGATTGTGAGATAATCGTTTTGAAATTGGGAAGACCTTACTGATATATAACCTACTCTCACAAAGTGAAGCTATTTGATATCCCCAAAAATGAAGGCTAGGGAAAACATTGTGGAAAATGAAGAAATTGCTTGTCACAAGCAATTTCCTCATTTCCCACATTGTTTCTTGTTTCTACCCAAAAAGACAAAAATAAATAAATTTCTCTTGAATTTATGTTCTGCAACACCTTTGAATTTGGACAAGTTTAAAGTTTTGGCATCGGGTAATGGATTAAATAAATCTCCTGTGGTTACAATGTTTTCTCCTGTTCATACAGTGTTTCTGTGTCTATTTCAGATACAAGTTTACGAGACGGTCTGTTTCACGAGTACAAGAAATATGGGAAGATAACTGCTGTTCAAGTCTCCGGAGTCGCCGACACGAGATTCGCCATCGTCAGTTTTAAACAGTAAGTAGTATGATGCCTCAATTTGACTAAAATCCGATGTTAACCGTAACATCTGAGAGGAATTTATTAGGGTTCATATTCTGCGAAGTTTCTTTGCACCAATCAAATTTTAGGTTTGGAAAATGTGACAACTTTTGAGGCATGTGCACTACAATTTGGTTTCTAACAACAGCAAAAGAAACGATCCAATTTAAAAAAAAAAAAAAAAAAGAAAACACAACTCCCTTGTGTATAGAGCTGTGTATATATTTAACATTTGTATACATGTAATTTCAGAGCTGAGGATGCAGCGAAGGCCCTGGAAGCATCCAAAGACAAACGGTTCTTTGGTACAAACATTGTAGTTTCAGCCCATGAGGGTTTAGGTAAGTTGACGACAATATTTGGATTACCCCACCCACTTGGTCAAGTTTGAAACACCAAGTGGCACAGTGATTGGTTTACAAATATTGAAATGGTCAAATTTTTTTGTCCTTGTATTGAAATATCAGAAGTACGTTATTTTACTTGTGTCTGTCTGGCCGAGGCCAGATAGCTCAGTCTGTAACACCAGAGTCTGTCAATTCAGTAGTCACGAATTCGAACCCAAACCCTGGATCGGCCAGTATAGACATTCGTGTTTCACAAACACATCTTGTTCATTTATCATCAATGGATTTGTTGACTTAACATTTCATGACAACAGAATTAACACCTTAATGTTGTGACCATGTGTTTGTGGGAACAGATGATCTTTGTGTTCATTGGCTGTAGATATCCATCCCTTCCACAGACAGGAAAATTAAAGAATCTCAAAATTTCCTCAACTTGGTTTTGTCGTCTGCAACACTTTTCAAAATGGAACAGTCCAATATTTTGTTGTCTGGTAATGGGTTAATACCTTGTTGTTTCCTCATGTATAAAATGTTGGTGTTCGTGCTCATTGGCTGTAGATATCCATCCCTCTGAGTCTATCAACAGAAAATTGATTTGTCATCTGACTGCATACTTTCTCAAACAAAAACCTTGGTTTTGACATCCTAGAAATTTTTTGGAAAAGATTTAGGCAAAAGAAGACAATGCTGATCAGCTATATCGCCCACAGATCTTTTTTCTAATAGTAGCCTTCTTGTAATGTTCAGAAGCTTTTAAACTGGAACTTTGGGAAAAGGTAAAAATATTACTGTTTGAATTTTCCTTTGGAAAATTGCAGTCAGCATTTTCTAAATGTATAGAAGCGTAAGCAAAATGGTGTGATATCTATTGATTATGATATTCATGTGTTATCAGACTGTTTTCCAACAATGAAACTTGTCTCCAATAGTCACAAATAATGGTCACATTGCAGGAAAAAATCTATTCGACACCAAATCTTGCCTATTTACAGCTATTTCTGAAATCCTAGCAGTACCTGTTAAATTGTCATGGTTACTGGCTAAATTTTGTATTGATTTTCATGACACATAGCTATGGATAAATGAATGATAAATGCATTTTAGAATTCATAATATCATTATTTCTCTACCAAACCCTATGTTGTGGGTGCTCTTTTGAATCGTCTCCACGAGACGATTCAAATGAGCACCCACAACATAGGATTTGGAATTGAAATAAGATTTAGAAAGTCATGGCTTGAAATTATCTGAAGCTTTTCTGGAAACCTATATGTCTTTGACAGTCCTCTATTTTGAGTTCCAATATATATTGTAGTGGTCATTTCTCTTATTCCCATTAGATAATTTCTGTTGCTAGGTATATACATGGATTTTCTAGGCAGTTTTAGGCAAAATGTTTTTCTGGCATTTTTGTGGCAACCATAAAATATCTGTGACAGTTGTTCATAATTAAGAATTCTAAGTTTGAGTTTCCGTGACATTGCGGTCACTTCTACCTTATTCTAGTTCAATAATTTGTGTTGATAGGTGTAAACATGGATTTTCTTGGCAGTTTTTGGCAAAATGTTTTTCTGGCATTTTTGTGGCAACCATAAAATATCTGTGACAGTTGTTTATTATTAAGAATTCTAAGTTTGAGTTTCCGTAACATTGTGGTCACCACTACCTTATTCTAGTGCAGTGATTTGTGTTGATAGGTGTACACATGGATTTTCTCGGCAGTTTTTGGCAAAATGTTTCTCTTGCGTTTTTGTGGCAGCCTTAACATGTCTTTGACAGTTGTTTATGAGTAGAATTTTAAGTTTGTGCTTCCATGCTTATGATATTGCAGTCACTACTTCTTTATTGTAATTCAATAATCTGTGTTGATAGGTGTAAACATGGATTTTCTAATCAATTTTAGGCAAAAAAGTTGTTTTACTTGTGCATTTGTGGCAGAGATGTTGTGTCTGTGACAGTTCTATTCCTAGTTAAATCTCCAATTTATATGATTTTGTGTTCAGTATTTCGTTACTTGTGTTCAATAATTTGTTTGGCTAGGAATGTACACAAACTTTGTAAGCATTGTTCAGTAAAAAATTATTTTACTTGCACATTTGTGGCAACTTAAGTATTTTGTGACATTTCTATTGAAAGTTAAAGTTCAGACAACATACATGATGTCAAAGTCACTGAAATACTGCTTCATTATTTTAGTTCACTAAATTGAATAGCAAGGTATATACATAGGTTTCTATATTTTCGAGGAAATATTGAGTGTAAGATACTGCATAGGAAATAATATTTTTGTGCTGCAATGAAAGAATCACTTGTCTGCTTCAGAAAACAAAAATAATTGGACCGTCTTAACCCATAACCAAACGACAAAATTTTGTGGTAGTCCAATTTGAAAGAACTAGCAGACGACATTTCAATGTGATGAAATTTCAAAACTTTATGGCTTTTGGGGTAGAAAACATTGTGGGAAATGAAGAAATTGCTTGTCACAAGTAATTTCTTCATTTCCCACAATGTTTACCAAAGCCCCTATTATATTGTGGGGAGTCAAAATGAGTCACTGTGTGGTAATGGGTTTACAATGAAAAGTCTCTTTAATTGTGTATAACATTGCTGTAACACTTAGTTGTCAATTTTGCTTCATCATTTGGGAAAGGGTTTATAAAGTGACAAACAAGCAAGATTTAAAAAGTAAATGTCATAAGGCGTATCTGTCACTGTATACTTGTGAGAAAGTTGCATTTAAACAGGGATTTTTTGCTCTTACAAATGAATAGGCTATTTAAATGCAAATTGGTTGAACAAACACTCATATAGGCTACCTGTATATTTAATGAGTCTGAACCTTTTCCCCAAATGACAATTTTTTAGACCAGTTGAAAGGATATGCAGATGACAAAGATGGCAGGAAATGTGTTTGTCATGGCATAGAAAATGTTAAAAGAATAGGGTAAAATGAAATGTGTGTTGTCCGGTTAAATGTCGGCATTTTCTTCCTCTCTTTCCATTTTTTTCAAAGCTTTATGTATATAGGCTGTCAAATCCTGTCATTGTTTTGGGAAAGGGTTATATGTTTGTCAATCCTTTACATGGAAGAAGGCTAGGTTGGTCTCAAGTTTTAAACAGTGGAAATTGACAAGAAATGCTAACAACGTTCTGAATGTCTTCAAATTCTCTAAAATCATGTTTCATAAAGGATAAAATAAAATGTTGATAAATAACCAGCAATTTGTCACTTTTCAACAAAAACCTTGTATCTGCAGCTTTAAACAAGCTGTAGATACAAGGTTTTATTTAAAAAAAAACAAAACAAATGTTTTGTTCCTTGTCATTGATGTTTGCCAAAGATATTTCATCAATGGACATCGGAATCAGAGGGGAAATTGTTTTGTGCTAGGCAAAATATCCGAAAAAAGATAAATTTATTATTTTCACACAATGTTTTGTTTTTCCTTTTCCAGAAGTGGATGATCCGGAGTATGGCACACCTGAACAACAGCTAGACGAACATTCTCCTAAAGCCACACGGACTTTGTTTCTCGGAAACTTAGAAAAAGACATCACGATCGATGAACTGAAAGAGAAACTAGAAAAATATGGGGAAATCCTGGTTTGTACTTTCTGTATCATTAACCCATTACCAAATGGCAAACATTTTGAATAATGTCAAAATTAAAAAAAGAAACACAGGCGATATATTTCGAGCAAATGAAATTTTATAAGTTTTCGGGTGTTCTGGACAGAAAAAATATTTAACCCTTTCCCAAACAAGACCTGGTTTTGACGTCCCTTATAGAAAAGGCTTGGGAAAACATTGAGGCAAAAGAAGAAACTGCTGATAACCAGCAGTTTCTCCTTTTGCCTCAATATTTTCTTTGCTATATCACACACAATTTCAATCTTTACTAACATCCATTTTGTCATCTGCAGCAGCTTTTGAATTGGACCTAAAAATTTGTCGTTCGGGAAAGGGTTAACTTGTGCAAATTTTGGACCCTAACACTATTGGTAGCACGTTGGACTACAAATTATGAGTCCAGGGTTTGATCTCTGATCGCAAAGATCCCACCTATGGGTTCAATTTGGTAAACCTATGTGGTAAAACAGCTGGAGGTTCGGTAAGGATGTTGTGGTAGTGTTACAAGAGGTGTTAAACACCATTCAATCAATTTTGTGCAAATTGCATGTATTTCATGATAAGTCCATTATTGTCAACCCTTTCAACTGCCAGTCCAATCAATCAATTAATCATTTAATCAATCTATTAACCCTTTCCCAAACAAGACCTGGTTTTGATGTCCCTGATAGAAAATACTTGGGAAAACATTGAGGCAAAAGGAGAAACTGCTGATAACCAGCAGTTTCTCTTTTTGTCTCAATATTTTCTATGCCCTATTTTACACAAATTCTATCTTTAATAACTTCCATTTTGTCATTTGTGACAGTTTTTGGAGCGGGTCACCCTTGAATTTTGTTGTCTGGGAAAGGGTTAATTAAAACATTCTAAATATTGTTGTTTTCTGCCCACACAGGATGTTGATGTCAAACGACAAGGCGCCATTTCTGCGTACGCTTTTATCCAGTTCTCTGACATCAGTAGCGTCGTGCGAGGTTTGCGAGATTTAGACGGCACAACGTGGGGACCGTCAAAGTTAAAGGTGAGTTATACAGCCAAGGGCAAAATTTTTACAGGGTGATCATGTCCCTAATGGAAAAGGCTTGTGAAATCATTTATGCAAATGAAACCAGCATTTTCTCCGTTTGTCTCAATAGTTTTCCTATTTCCATATTTATTACTATTTGCCCAAATATTTTCCCAAGCTTTTTCTATTTAGGGACAAAAATACCTGGTATTGTTTAAGAAAGAGTTAAGCTCAGTTGTAAACATACAAAATAATATTGTAGGCTATGAATCCAAAAGTTTCACTCCAATTTGATACAGAGTCTGGCTCAGCCCACATGTTTTTCTGACTTTTGATAAATGCCATTGGTCTCTCACCTATGTACAGAAATAACCAATTTTGAATTTTGTTAATTCCTTAACATTTAGTTTCAACAAGTTGCCATGGTTTCATATTTGCAAGTTTGTTCCAATACTAATAAGGATCGCATTTCATTGGTTAAAAAGTAAGTGCAGATAGTGAAATGTACAAAGAACTTTGAGCTGAAGGAAATATTCCAGGAATATTATCAGTGCAAAATGGTTAAAAGTTATTTTAAAATCTAACCCTTTGTGGGGGTATTTGTTTGAATGGTACGCTTGAGGCAATTACAATGGATACCCCAAAACAGAGTTTGAATTTTGAAACAATTTATGTTTTGCATTTTAAAAGCCATAAGGCCATCTTATCTGTAGATTTGATAATAGTTCGATATCTAATGGACATCCATGCTGAAGTTTTGATATTAGAAAAATGGTTGGTAGCGATATATAACCAGATACAAAAACAATTTATTATCCCTTTCCCAAACAAGAACTGGTTTTTATGTCTTAAATAGAAAAAGCTTGGGAAAACATCGAGACAAAAGAAAAAACTGCTGATAACCAGCAGTTTCTCCTTTCGTCTCAATATTTTCTGTGCTATATTTCACACAAATCCTGCCTTTATCAACATCCATTTTGACATCTACGGTGGCTTTCTAAGTGGAAAAGTCAAAATTTTCTTGGCTTTGGAAAGGGTGAAAATTAACAGGATTTCTAAATGAGGATTGAGTGTTGAAAGTTTTCTGAAACTTGTGATTTATTAATTATCAAATTTTGTGTTAAGGATCGTGTCTCACAAAAACCTGGCAATAACCATAGAAACACATGGCTGATAAATGTGGGAAGATTTCATCAATAACCCTTTCACAAACACTACCTTTCTTACATGTGTAACTTGGAAGGAGTTTCAAATTATTTATTGCTTATTAACCCATTACCAAACGACACACTTTTAGACTCTTCCAAATTCAAAGATGTTGCAGACAACAATTAAAACGGAATGATATTTTACATTTTAATGTTTTTTGTGGTGAAAAGTATTGTGGGAAATGAAGAAATTGCTTGTCACAAGCAATTTCTTCATTTTTCACAATGTTTTCAAAAGCTGTTATCTTGTGGGGAGTCAAAAAGAGTCACTGTGTGGTAATGGGTTAAAGCTGAAATGTGTGTCAAAGTACAGAAAATGTTGATGGAAATGGACAAATCTACTTATAATCAGCAATTTCTTCTTGTCTCTCTATGCTTTTCCAATATCTTTGTACTATTGTACATTATGTATTCCATCTAGGTGATGTTTTGGAAAATGGAAAAGGATTGGATTCTTATGCTTAGTTACAGACATTTAGAGGAAAGATGAAAATGCTAATTACCAGGATTTTTCCTTTCCTCTCAGTACTTTCCTTACTGTTACTCACATTGTCAAGCACTTTTTATCGTCTGTGAATTATGATTGCTAGAATTTTGATGTTAAATGAATTGTTACAGATTTCAAATGTCTAGCTCTACTCACGTAAGTAACTTTCTCGATTACAGGTTGGTTTTGGTAAGAGTATGGCCACTTCTGTCATTTGGCTGGACAACTTAGCAGAGACAGTCACAGAAGGGTTCTTGTATCGTCAATTTGGTAGATTTGGCTCCATCAGTCATACGGTGGTGGATCGCGTCAAGAGAAAGGGTCTTGTGTTTTTCTTGAACATCGAGAACGCGCAGTACGCCTTGCCCGAGATGAGGAACAGAATCTGGAATGGGAAGAAAATACATGTAAGTGATTAACTCGTTGACACCTTTTGATGCTTCACCAGAAAAAGGTTTTGGAAAATATTGTGGAAAATGAAGAAATTGCTTGTGACAAGCAATTTCTGCATTTCCCACAATGATTTCTACAATAAAAGACTAAATCTGTAAATTCATTTGAATTTTCGTCTGCAGCATCTTTGAATTTGGATCCCTCTATATTTTTGCTGTTTGGTAAAGAGTTAAACTATTCAGGGTTCTCTGCAGAATAATTTGAAGCAGTAGTGGCCTAGTGTCATCAAACCCTTATACATGAACCTCAAACAACTTGTTAATGCAAAATTTGAATTATCTTGTTTGCTTCTTCTTTCACCTAAAATGTTGTCTCATCAATTTAAAACATGAAGTGCCTCATAATCAATAATTTTGGTGACCAATTTGAAGATGTAAACCTGCGGGGGAACTTTTGAAGCTGTAGAGGCATTGCACTGATTTAGTGGGGGCTCTACAGCTTATCGTCTGTGTCATTGCCAAACCTTGTAACTACAGCTTTGTCAGAGCTGTAGTTACAAGGTTTTGCAATAACACTGACATTATTTGACTGGGGAGAACACTAAGATTTACTTTATATTCTATAATTGCTGAAGTCTCATATCATTAGCTTTGCTTGCAATCATTACTCTGTACTTGTTTTCAGATTGACTTTGCCAGTCGAGACTGCCAGGAAAACTTCTACCAGAAAATGGAACAGACAAACCAGTTGCGGCCCGGTGAGCGACCGGATCAGCGCTGGATGCAGAAACAAATGCAGAATGAACCGTTCTGGGATGAAAGGTGGGTATTGTTATCTTCGGTTTTAAACAACTTAAAACCGCAATAACCCAAACCAAACCAAAATCAAAGATTTGAAGACGACAATTTGAAGTGAATTAAATTTTACATTGAACAGTCTTTTTGGTTAGAAAACTTGTAGGAAATGGAAGAAATTACTTGTTACAATTCAATAGCCCCACTGGCGTAATTTTGTTGGTATATGTGTAGAAAACTTTGAGGGAAGAGTGGATAAGACTGACTTTCAAAATGGTATGAATTAAGAAAAAAATGTCATTGTTTCATGCTTTTGCCATAATGTTTTCATACCCAAAAAGTTTCTCTATTCGCCTGTGTTTGTTTAAAGGAAAATAATCAGTGCATTTTTTGGCAGTCATGCATCTATGCATGGTAGTTATTTCAAACTCTCCTATATAATCTGATAACTAGATTTTAATTGGTTATTTGTGCAGTCACCCGAGAATTTATGTATTTTTTACCAGATTTTAATTTTAGTTTCTCAAAACCCTTGGATTTAAAACTTGTTTTGATTTTATGCTGTAATTTCAAGATTTCTAATCGTAGTATCAGTATGTCTAAACGAAGAATTATTTGTGAAGAATGGTTTTCGGAAATCTATAATATGAAATGATGTGAACAATATACAAGGAAACATGGAAACAACTTGTCAATGTTATTGCAAAACCTAGTAACTACAGCTTTAATCAAACTGTAGTTATGATGTTTTGCAATAACACCGACAAATGGCTTGTAACCAGCGTTCTCTTTTTATCCCTTGCCATTTCCAAAGCCGTTTTTTGTCTGGGTCGTCAAAACCGTGGCGCACTAATTGGTCATTGTACCAGGTCATGTAGTCTAATTAATTACCATATTGATCTGGTGAGGGCTTCATGTCTAATTGATTGAATTACAGAAACTCCCCCATGGAATGCTTCTTGATTCATGCTATACATGATTCATAAGGAAATTCCATAAAATTGGAGATCTAAGTTAAAAAGAATTTCATAGACATTTTAAAGGGCGACGGTAACAGATGGTCTAATTGCAAAAAATGAAATTTTTTGAAAAAATATGCAAAACTGTTGTGTTGACCACCTCAGGATGGTTAATAATATGCGATTCAGACAGAGAATGAGCCGACACACCGACTGACCGACCGCCATACCGACCGACATACCATGATTCAAACGAGATTCATACTTGAATTTCAATATGACGTCATCATGTATGTTGTGACGTCATTTAAGAAAGTCGCATGTCCTACTGTTTTGACCTACTTTCGACTTCGCTTCATGAATTTGGTATCAAATTGCGAAAAAATGAGTCGTTGCTTCAATAGTTTGTCATAATCATTTAATCAGGTCATATATAGCTTAAAAAGTGTACATTTCGTTTATATTTGACAAATTTTGGGTCAAAATCTGGGAAATAGTAGCTTTAAGGTATTGACATTATTCTGATGTTTGATTAATATCTTGTGGAATATGTTTTGGAAATTTCACTATCATAGCATTCAAATTGGGAGATGAAATAGTTTTGTATTTTCTAATATATCTGATGTATCTAATGCTTGTGACAAGCAATTTCTTCATTTCCCACAATATTTTCTACAGAAAAAGACCAAAAAATTGTAAAATTTCATTCACTAGAAAAACGACATCTTCAACATCTGAATTTGGACCAGTCTAAAATTTTGCTGTCTGGTAAACTGGTAAAAAGTTTGAAGGAAATAGTTATAGATTAAAGAGATAATAGTTGTGTTATTAAGTTTTTATGACGTTACTTAAAATATAGTAAATTATTGGTAATGCTCGACATGCTGTACATACTTCTTGAACAAGCTGTAGTTACGCTATTTTAGAATAAACTGACAAAACGCTCTGTCTTCCTGTTTTAGTGTCGACGCGATAAACACATCACGACGTGGAAGTTTTACACAAACTGCACGAGGGAGAGGTCGCTTTCAGCGTGGAAGAGGGGCCTTTAGAGGGCGAGGAGGTGCGTTTGAAGTTGGCTTTACTGGCGGGGATGACTTTGCAAGACGAAGGTAGGTTCTTGTATTAAATTGTCTCTTGAACAGAGCTACAGATAAGAGGGGGTGATTGCTTTTCAAATTGCAATATTACATTTATTATTCATCAAACTTTTTGTTGTGGGTACCCATGGTAATCGTCTTATCGAGACAATTCTAATGAGTACCCTCAACATAGGTTTGGAATTGAAATAACAAAATTAGAAAGTTCAGTTGTGTTAATCTGTAGCTCTGCCTTGCACATTTTGAGGAAATCATTTTACAGGCATCTTTGTTAACCTTTAAGTTTAGAACAGATATATGATTGAATTTTAAAAGTTCAGGGGGAATACTTTCTCAAACATTGTGATAAATTAAAGAAATTAATGAATTAAAGAAATGATAACTTAACTAAAAGAATTGGAAAAATTAGGATTACCAGCATTATCTCCTTTTCCCTCATTGTTTTTGAGACCTTCATAGATCCAGATGAGAGGACACACTTAGTCTAATCAGGATTTATGCGGTTTCGTCATTACCTGTAGAAGCTCTCAGATAGCTGAATGGATCCTGATCAGTGTCTACTTTTCTAAACAAATATTTGTTCATTTTCAGACAACTTGACGAGTACAGTCAGAGTAGCGGTACTTTTGTTGAAGACGACTACGAGGCAGAGTTACGCGATTACGGACACAGTCAGCGGGAACGACGTGAACGATCAAGTCAGAGTCCGCCAAATTACGAGGATATTTACTACGAAGGCGGATCACAAAGTGGGCGGGATTTCGAACTCTATGAGAAACATCGGTACACAACATATAGGAGTTTGAGTCCAAACAGTGATCGAGATTTAGATACGCTTGACGATGAATATAAATATAAAACACGGACACCCAGTGACGATCGTTATTATTATAAAGATAAGTTTTATGAAGAAAGTAAATCCAGAGACAGATCGCATAGTAGTGACAGTGAAACGCGTTTCAGACTTTCATCGGAAATAGTGCGTCGAACAAGTAGGAGCAGGTCTCCTACACTCAAACACAAAAGAACCAAAGAATTACCAATTTCCTATAGATCTCAGTCCCCGCCCACCCCGACAGACGACGAGCCGGCATACTACCAGGAATCCGGAAGCCCGTCAGACTTTGATAGTGCTTACAGAAAATATGATTACAAAAAACGATTAAGTTCTAGTGCAGAAGGTGATAAAAAGTCAGAATTGTTTTCTCGAACTGGATTACGTAAGGAAATAGAAGCGAAATCAGAAGAAAGGACTTCACGGAAGCGATCGTATGATCAGTTATCGCCGTCTCGGTCGGATTCAGTGATGCGTTTAGAAAGGCAGCATAGTCGGGGAAGTAAATCTGGGTCTGTGTTTGATTATAATGATAAACAATCAGCTAGGGATCTTATATCTAAAGTGAATAGGTTAAAATCAGAAGTGCATGAACGGACGTTTGGTAAAGAAAGCCCAAGTTCAGGAAGTTCATATGGTGACGTTGACACGTCAAATATGTCAGAAGCTGAATTAGCAAAACTTCACCGCGAAAAACAAAAGCTTTTGGATAAATTAACTTTATTGGACGACACGGGGAATAATAGTGATAATGAAATGGATTCTCGGAGAGGCATCGGCAAAAAGGCGCGGTTAGATGCTTCTCAAAATAAATACTTACACAAAAGTGATTCATTGACAAAACAGGAAATTAAAGAAAAGTTAAAAATGTTGGACTCAGTGCAAAGTTCTCGTAAACAATTAGAGGCGTTGCGGAAGAAAGAACTTCTCAGGGAATTTAAGAAAAGTAAATCAAGTGACGCTAAACGAGATATGTTGGATTATAGTGACGAGGAACACTTGTCAGTGAATTCACCGCATGATCTTGTGCCCAGAAAGCGGAGAAAAGTGGACGGTGAAAGTGATAGGAAAAATCGGTCATATCGTACGCGACGAGAGGACGATCAGTGTTATAGTAGTGACGACGATAAAGATCGCCGTGATCTTTTACAAAAACAGATGAGTTCACATTCGGACATATTCAGTAAATCTCGGTCAGAAAGTATGGATTTACATATAGACAATGATTATTCACATAAAGACGATTCTAGACGGACTTCGTCAGGAAGTGATAATAACAATAAGGAAAGTAGTAGTGGTCATAGTCGACGACACCGGCGGAAGAAAGAGGACCATATTACTCCGTTAATTCCGCTGGGTGACGACGAGTTGCCTGACCCTGAAACATCAGATCCCAGAATAGTACACGACAAACTTACAAGTCCCATGGTTTTACCATTACCCGAATTTGCTCAATTTATTCAGTTTTCACCTCTACCCTCACCTGCCCACGCTCCAGAATATAGTGATCTCCCAACAAAGAGTGGACATGAGAAGGAATCAGGGACAGGCGAAGGTGGACATGGGGATTCTCCGTGTTTCTCTCCACAGAGTAGCTCCAGCAAGACTCACTCTCCATCACAGTCTCCCAGTGGATCCGGATCAGACTCGAAGGCGAACACAAACTCTGACAGTGGAGAGTTACCTCCGGGGTTCCCTAAAGAGCAAGAACAGACAGATCCTGGTGAGGAGAATAAGCCTGATAGTCTAGACTCACTACCGGACCCGACTAAACTTCCTACAGAAAACAAGGATGACAATGACAGCTTCTCTGATAACAACAGTGATACTGAAAATATGTCATCAGAAAACTTATCAATAGAGGAGAGAATTCGTAGGCTGGATGAGAAGTGGAGTAAAGCACAAGCGGTTGTTGCTGCCAGTTCTCACAAAATTATCCCAGATGTTGATAGTGTAGTGAATCCAACCACGTCCAGTGTTCTGGGTTCATTTTCAGTAACGCCAACAACTACTGTTCCCCTCTCGGTCTCTAGTCCTAATGTTTCATCCATATACACCAAATATCGGATACGTAAAAAGAATGATTCGGCCACACCAGGCAGTGACAAAGCGGAACCATCAGAAATTGTCCAAACTGTGTTATCTAAGTCAAGTATATTTGACCAGGATAGTCGAAGGCTAGGTCAATACGGGGATGATTTTGACTCTAAGGAAAGTGCACCGGTTGAAGAGCCTGTTCAGACACCTAGTTCATGGAATAAAGTGGATAATACTTTTGACACTCCGATGGTGACTGTACCAGGATCATTAATGGACAGATTAGGGCAATCACAGAACATGTCATTTCCAACCTTAACTGTCAACACATCGTTAACCAACTCATTAATGTCATCACAGAATTTACCCTCAAACAAAAACTCAGACTCTCTTAATTCTTCTGTATTAAATGTGACGGAGGATTTACCATCCAAAACAAGTCCAAGTGTGATAAATAATAGTGCTAACTTTGACTCTAAATATGACTTGAACAAATCACAAGGTGATCAAAATGATGTGTCAGTAAATAGTGGTGCATTATCATCAACAATATCAGACTCTAATGACTTACTTTCAATATCAACAGACTCTGTTAAAAACTCTCCAAAAGTGACACAGAAAGACAGTAAAGTGGAAACTAACAACTTGGATACATCTCTCTCAGAAAGTGATCCTGTGAAGCATAATGAAATATCTTCAGATAAAAATTGTGATAAGGTCTCAAGTAATCCATCAACAGATGAGCAATTAAAGCCTGATACTTCAAAAGTTAATGGAGAATTACCTGAAGATGATAAAATGGATACCTCAGATTCTTACACAGAAATGAAACCTGAAGTGAAACCTGAAATAGGAAACACAGACATTAAAACAAACAATACAGAAACTAGTTCTAGTGATGACAAAAGTGTGAATGAGCCGACTAACAATATACAAAGTAACATCACTGATAAAGTTGAGAATGACAAAACTGAAATAAACAATACAGACACTAAAGTAAAAGTGGAAATAGAAACATACAAAGAAACACCCAAGAAAGAGACGAAGAAAGAGGAAAATGCTGAAAGTGTGAGTGTTAAAGAATCTAAGACAGCCTATGATGTAGACCTGTTCAGTGTTGGTGGTTCAATGGCCTCTGGAAAGAGAAAACTAGAGGAGGCGAAACAAGAAAAGGCTTCAAAGGATGTTAAACATAGCACCAAGAAAGACTCAGAAGCAACCACTTCTAAGGACTCAAACAAATCTGACCAGAAATCATCAATATCAGACAAGACTAAAACTGACAAAGACAAACATTCCACTAAAGAGTCAAGCAGTAAATCAGACAAGTCTGATTCAAGTAAAGAACCAAGCAGTAAGAAACCCAAACTGTCTAAAGATAAGAAAAGCGATTCAGAAAAGAAAGGGGAATCTAGCCATAAAGATGATAAGAAGAAATCAGAAAAGAAAGAGTCAACTCATAAAACTAGTTCCTCAGACAAGAAAGATGAGAAAAAGGACAAGGAAAAGGACAAACATAAAACAAAGACTGACAAAGATAAGAAAGAAAGTGACAAAAAGTCATCATCAACAAAAGACAAAGATGACAAAAAGAAGAAATCATCAGAGAAGAGAGAAAAAGAAACAAAGAAAGATGAAAAGGACAAAAAGGAAGATAAAAAGGAGAAACATGAAAGTAAGAAAGAAAAGAGTGATGATAAGAAAGAAAAAGTTGAAGAAAAGAAAGAAAAATCAGATGTAAAAGAATCACATGCGGAGAAAAAGGAGATATTAGAGAAGGAGAAAGTAGAAGAAAAGAAGGTTGAAGAGAAAACAACAGAGAAAAAGGACAAAGATAAGGAAAAATCTGACAAAGAGAAAGAGAAATCGGAGAAAAGGGACAAAGAGAAGCATGAGAAGAAAGACTCTCACAAACATGACAAACATAAAACCCCGGAGAAGAGATCAAAGTCGGCCAACAAGGACGATGACAATAAGGACAGCTCTAAAGAGGCTCCGTCAACATCCACCTCAAAAGACAAAGACACCAAAACAGAGAAAAAGGAGAAGAAAGATCACAAAAGCTCCTCCAGTTCACATAAATCCAAGAAATCCAACAAAGATGAATCTTCAAGTAAGAAATCTAAAGATGATCACGGAGAACACAAGAAGAAGGACGACTCCAGTAACAGAAACAACAAAGACTCTCCTGACAAATCAAAAGATGCAAATAGGAAAGAGCCTAGTGCTGATAAGAAGGAGAGCAGCTTGGAGAAAGTTAAAGATAAAGGCTCTAGTGAGAAATGTAACGACCAAAAGGGTAAAGACAAAGAGAGGGAAAGTAAAGATAAAGATCCGGACATTTCCAAATCTAAAGGTAAAAGTAGCTTACATGAGAGTTCTAGTTCGATTGATAGTCATCAGGAGAAGAACAAGACTGATGATCGATCATGCGAAGACAAGAAAGGGGAAGATAGAAAGGAAGAGAAGAAAAATAAAGAATCCAGCAGCAACAAAAGTTCTTCCAAATCAAGCTCAAAAGACAAGAGCAAGGATTCTCAGAAGAAGTCATCAAAGTCTGAGAAATCTTCTGAAAAATCCAAATCAAGTGACTCGAAGCATGAAAGTAAGGATAAATCTGCTGAAAAAGAAGCAAAGCAAGAGAAAAAGGAGACGCCAAAGAAACAGCAGTGCACAGAAAATGGTTTGACGGAAGAGGACTTGGCAATATTTGCACAATTTTCAGACGAGCCTGTTTATCTATCAATGTATGACAAAGTCAAAAGGCGTTCTACTGACAAGAAAATGAGGACGATAAAGGAAAATGAAGAGCAGAAGAAATTGTTATCGGAGTACAAGAGAAGCTCTAAGAAGAAGGACAAGAAGGGCCTGAGTGACATCACAGAAAGTAGTGATATGAGCACAGATGATGGGGAGAAATTCAAGAAAATCAGTCCCAAGGTGAAGAAGAAGTTTGCTTTCTCATCGGATGATAGTGATAGTGCTTCTGACTCCGATATACTGAAGAAGAAGCAGAAGAACAAATCAACAACAAAGAAGCCAAAAAGAATTCTGGACATTTATTCTTCAGATTCCGAGGAAGATGAAGAAATGCCCAAACCAGCATCCAAGACATCTTCATCTGGTAATAAGCTGAAGAAAAACGAAATCGGCAAGGAGAATGATCAACACAACAACTTTAACTTTGACAGTTTGAGTGATTCAGATCACAAAACATCCTCAACCAGGCCTGCCAAACCCAAAACTGTATCCAAATCCAACAAGAAATCCACTAAACCAAAGACAACTGCCAAGATGAACGGGCCTGAATCAAGGAAGAACGCTGTAAATAAAGTGAAGTCCACCAAGAGGAAAGATTTAAGTTTCAAGGATCTATTTTCTGATGATTCTGACAGCATGATGTCGGATTCTGACAGTGATAGTGACATCAGTGGTATCATGCTGTCTCCGAAAGTCAAGAAGAAGATGGATCAGAAAAATGACAAGGATAAGAAAAAGCTCCCTAAAGGTAGCTCTATATATACTACATCTGAGGATAGTTACTCTGATGATGACACAAGACCTCCGACACCGATCACATCTGGTAATGGGGGTAAGAGTGATGGCTTCACCTCCGATCCTGATCTGTATCACAAGGATCCTCCCGTCAAGAGTAAAGACAGTGCCAAGAAGAACAAGAAACATAATGATTCAAGCTTCAGTGCTGGTCTAGATAGTATAAAGAGCAAGTTTAATCATGACATCAATGAGGAGAAATTGATCGAGAAAATCGAAAAGGACATCTTGGATAAGAAACTAAAAAAGCAGAAGTCTAAAGAAAAAACATTAAAGGATGATAAGAAGAGAAAGTCCCTGGATTCGTTTAGTGATGATCTTCATATCAAAGCTAATTCACGGATAGATATACATGATGTGTACAGTGAGACAGTGTTTGAAAAGGACAATAAGTTGTTTTCTAACCTTACCAACAAAGACAATGTACCTCAGATATTGTCTAATCATGAAATTGAACAAGTGCTGAAGTTCCAGGGTGATAGAGGAAAGACTGAAATAATACCCTTCCCACTTACAAATGATAAAGCTTTGAAAAATAAAAATAAGAAGCATAAAAAGGAGAACAAAAAGAAAAAGAAGTGTAAGGAGAAGGATGAGAAGGATTTATCAAAGGACAAACTTGACATCTCAGATAGTTTGTCATCGAGTCTGAAACTTGATTCTGATAAGCCAGTCAACAAGGAGGAAAAGGTGGAAAAATCGGAGAATGTGAAGCCTGGAGACGATTCTGACACAAACACTGCTCTAAATGCCGTGACTCGTAACTTGTTTGAGGAGATCAAGGAAATTAAGGCCACAAACGCTGACGAGAAGAAGAAAAAGAAAAAGAAGAAGGATAATAAAGTTGATAATCAGACTGAAGACCAACAGAAGAAATTTGAGCCAAAGGTAGAAAGATTGTCAGATTCAGATTTCTTGTCCGACTCCGACAGGAGAAAGGAAGAAAAACAAAGTCAGAAGGAACATAAAGATGGGAAATCTGAGAAGAATTCTGGCAAGAAGAACAAGAAGTTTGATCCTAATGCTGACATCTTTGCCTTCAATGAAGAGGAAGACAACAACTTCAGAAAGATAAAGGAATCTCATATGAAGATAATTAAACCTGATGCTTATGATATTAAAGTATCAAATGATGACGACGATGATGCTGACACCAACATTCCTGTAGAAATACAAGGTGTTGAAATAGAATACCAATCCGAGGACCATGAACTGAAGGAAGATGATAATATTTGTCCTGTTGTTGTCGAAACCAGTGAGGTTGTTATCGAACAAAGCATTGAGGAGAAGCCAGAAAAATCAAAACCCAAACCCAGGAAGAGAAAGGGAAGAAAAAATAGTGGTAAAGATCATGATGACACTTCTAACTTGCCAGATTTGACGATTGAGGCTGTATCCAGCCTAGAGAAGGAGCACAGACAGACCGAGGAGATACAGACGGAAGTTGTACAGTTTGATAATCCTGTATCTAATGAACAAGAGCTGGTTATAGATGAAGGTGTCTCATTACATGTGGAGGATGAGGCTTCAAAGGCTGTAGAATCTATAGTTGGTGATGAAAACGTGATCGATGAAACCGCTAAAGCTGTAGAGTCAATCCTGTTTGGAGATGAAATGTCGTTTACTATATCTGAGCCTGTTGAACCCACTCCCCAGCTTGACCAGGATTACCTTCAGCCTGACTTTGCTCCTGGATTACCTAGCGGGATTCCACAAATTGGTAATGAAGTTGAAACAACAACAGCTTCACCCATTCCTAAAGGCAAGAAAGGACGAAGAGGCAGAAGATCTAAGTCTGGGCAGGGTGAATTATTGCTTAGTGAAAGCTCTAACGCTGACAACTCTGATACTACACCATCAAAACAAGATTCTGTCACCAAATTTGACTGCTTTGAAGATACATCATACACATCGGATATCTCAAACCTTCATGACCAAAACGATGATGATGACGATGGTCGTCTACAGATAGACTTTGATCCACCCAAACCTGAACCTAAACAGAAGAAACCCAGAAAACCAAGAACACCAAAGGGAAAACTGGCAGATGCTGCTGCCCTTGCTGCAGAGAACAAGATGCCGAATTTGTTTGGGAATTTCCACCCAGAGCAAGAACAAGCTAAAGACAAGGTAGATCCTAACAGAGACTCTCTCAGTAGTGAAAACTCTGAGTTGGAGAACGCCAAGCATGATGATTTGTTGTACATGAACAGAGAGGATCAGAGGCACGACTCAGACATGATGTCACCGGACGAACGGTCTGCGTCTGATGATACTGCTGACAACACCAAGGTCAAACGTCGTGGTAGGAAGCCGAAGAACAAAGATGTCAACTCCATGCCAATACCGAGAACGAACTCACCAAGGACAACTCGTACAACCTCGCCTAGATCTCCCAGGAGTGTTGACCCTCGATCACCTAAATTTGAAAATTTTGATACTAAAATAAATGGTGCCAAATTAGTTGAAGAAACACTGGAGAGCAAAACTAGTAAGCTTTCATCGAATGTATTTGATTTTGATGAAAATGATGAAACAAGTGCTACACCTCAACCAGTTACAACCAAACAGAGAAAGCCGAGACGTAAAAAGGGAGAGACCATGCAGAGCCCAGATAGGGCAGTATTCTCAAGTCCGGAGAGAAAAGTTGGTGACAAGTTATCTATAGCAAGTCCTGAAGGCAAGATGCCATTTGGCAGCCCTGATCATAACACTCAGTTTAGTCTTAATGAGAAGAAGTTTGGAATGTTCTCACCTCCCATCCAACCAGAAGAGCAAAAACTTGAAGTTCAGCCAGCATTAATAGAGGAGAAGGGTCCACCAGAACCTTTGTTCAAAGCTTTCTTTGAGGGAAAACCAAAAGAGAGTCAAAAGGTTAACCCACTGCTGGCAAAGAAAGGTGTTGGTAAAGATAAAGAGAACGAGAGTAAGCTGACGTCTCCCCCACTAACCCACTCCCAGATGATGAGTAATGTAGATAAGACGATCGATGATGTGTCTAAAGGCAAGTTTGAGAGCACCGACGATGAGTCCAAGGAAGATAGTCCTGTACTCGGGCAGAAGAAACTGGGCAAGAAGGGTAAGGAGGAGGATAAGGCTGGTCTTATGAAGTCTCCAATCAAATCTCCACTTCCCAACTGTCTCAACAGTCCTCCTGCTTCTGTGACTCAGCCACTTGTGCTGCCTGGTATGGGTCAACATGGTCCACAGCTAGCTGGTGATCAGACAGTGGGTCTAGCCGGTCAGATGTCACCACCAGGACTGATGGGTAAACAAGGACAGACACCACTATCTCCTGGCGTGACCAACAAACTGACCTCACCAATACAAACACCACTCTCACCTGGACATCCAAACTCAAAACTTGACCCCTTCCAAAAAATGGGTATTCAGTCACCCAAACCTGGACTCCAATCACCAAAAGCCAATCAACAGTCACCGAAGGCTCCTCAACAATCACCCAAAGGCTCTATGGTACCTCATTCTCCATTCAGAAACCAGTCTTTACAGTCACCCACAAAATCTACAGCCATTGCTTCATCGGGTATAACAACAATAGTCTCATCCGGACCTGTAGTCACTACCTCACCGTCCAGCGCTCTCAAATCAGACAGTCTTGATGCTGTGTCTAAACAAACAATTCCTGGCTTCTTCGTGCCAGGCATGACATCACCAACTGGCATGAGCATGGCTAAAACATCAACAATGTCTGCAGTGTCACCCAGTACTGCAGGTATACCATCAACCATCACTGATGCACAGAAGAAACAGGGAGTTGTAGATCCTAAACTACAGCTAGAACAACAAGCGTTGGAACAGCAGAGGCTAGCAGAGACAGAGCTGAAGCGACAACAGGAGCACCACATCAGGTTGAAGGAGGAGGAGCTGAAACAGCAGGAGATGAAGCAGAAGATAGAGATACAGAAGCAGCAGATGCTGGCAGAACAGCATGCCAAACTGCAGGAACAGATACAGAACAAGGAGAGGGAGGAGCAGAAGAAGAAGATGTTACAGGAACATCACAAGATGCTACAGCAGCAGTTTGAGGAGTTACAGAGAAAACAGGCCATGCAGGTGGCAGCTGCTGTGTCTAGTGGCAGCCATGTTCCACCTGGGTTACTGTCACCGGGGGCCATGCCTGGTCCTCGTCCAAGCCTACCATCACCTAACGAAGGTCAAGGTCAGCGACCTCCATTGTCAGGTCATCACCAGATCCCGCCGGGTCCACCGTTTGGTCTGCCAGGACAACATCCAGGTGCACTACCAGTCAGACCGGGGACGTTACCACCACATATAGCACAACAGATAGCGATGAGGCAGCTTGTACCCCCGCTAGACAAACCTCCGACCAGCGCCGAGTTAGAGCTGACACATCAACAGCTACAGCAGCACATCGCAGCACAGCAAGCGCAGCAGAAGGCACAAGCGCAGGCCGCACAGAAAGCCCAGGCTCAAGCTATCGCAGAACAGCAGGCCCAGATGGCAAAACACGAGGCCCAACAAGCCCAGGCGCAGGCCAAGCAGATTGCCCAGGGGAAAGGTGGTCCAAATGTCATACAACCCAGCCCAGGCAAACAGACAGCTGCACAACAGAAAAAGCAAGCAGAGGTAATTATACAGTCATTTTACGCCCCTGTATCGAAAGATCGGCGAATTTTGTTTTACTCATGTCTGTCTGTGCATCGTTCCATTCATCTGTCATTCCGAAAACTTAACATGAAAATTTAATATTAGCATTTTCGGGGACATTAATGTTTCACAAACACAGTAACTTGAAAATATGGATATTCTAATTGCTAAGAATAAACAATTTAAAAGTCTACATTACTTTAAAAAAAATTGAAATAGATTTAACTGATTTTCACATAATTGACACTTTCACAAGATATTATTATTATCCAGAAAGACCAAAATATGAAAAATTACATTCACTTGAAATGACTGGGAAAACAATGTGTAAAATGAAGAACTTGCTTGTAACAAGCAATTTCTTCATTTAGATTCTCCTCAGTGTTTTATAGCTCAAATCATCTTGAAATTGTGCAACACATTTCGAATTGGAACATTGTGGAAAGAGTTAATGTGCAACGTTAAATTTCAGGTTGGTAAGAACGGGAACCAGGGTCCAAGTAACAACCGTAAGGATGCGTTACTACAGCGCCCCCATGCTGGTATGGGAATTCCGCCCCCAGGGAAGGATGCCCCGCCACCTGGCAGTCAGGAGGCAGCCAATCAGCTGACACAACAGATCAAACAGCAGCTCGCCATGTCACAAGCCAACCAACAGACAGGTCACGCACCACATGGGCCACAACACCCACTACATGGCTGGCCCATGCATGGACTACGCCCAGACGGACCCAGACAGCCAGGACCTATGCCTGTCACGTCAGAGGCAAGAATCTCGATGCCGGGACCAGTGCCTGTGTTGGGAGGTAATCCCCAGCAGGTACAGAGAGTATCTCCCCACCCTCCGACCAAATCACCGACCGTCGCACAAACAGCGCCCAACATGGTACATGGTTTCTCACAGAACCAGGCAGCCACACCACGGGCTCCCAGTCCTGCTGTAGCTAAGGTAATTACAATGATAATGATAAAGACTTGATTTTAACCTATTACCACACATTGACACTTTTTGACGCCCCAAAAGATAAAGGCTTAGAAAAACATTGAGGAAAAAGAAGAAATTGTTCGTCACAAGCTAATTCTACATTTCCAACACTCATCAAAATATTAGATACAGATCACTTTGGGTATAGTTTTCCTATGATAAAAATCCATGTAAATCCATGTATTTCTTATAACTGTCTCCCTATTGACAAAAGTTAATCAGACAGTGAATTTGATTTATTTTGGAAAAAGGTGAAAATGCTGGTTATAATGAGCATTTTCTTACTGGTGTGGAAAAGGATAATTAATCAGAGAGGAAAGAAAGTAGATGAATTATTTAAAAAAAACTCTCTGACATATATTTCAGACTGCAGAGAGACAGCCAGGAGGTAAATGGAACAGCCCACCTGGAAACCAGAGACCAGGACAACCAGATGGCAGATCACAACAACCAGGCTCGGAAACAGTCGCGGTCAGGCCAGAAATGTGGGGTAAGTTGTTTAGCAACCCATTCCTACTTATTGACACTTTCAGACGCCCTACAAAGGCTTTGGAAAACATTGTGGAAATGAATAAATTTATCCTGTAATGTTTTCTAACCCCAAAAAAGCAAAAATTCATTCACTTAAAATTTGTCTGGCCATCTTTGAATCTTTTAAGTCAAAAAGTTTTGCCTTCTGGTTATGAGTTAAATGTGTGTATGGAAATATTTTAATTGGAAAATTGTCAAATTATAGAAAGCACCAAAAGGAATGATAACTTTGTTCATTATCAACCCATTGATAGGACACAAGCATCAATGGTCTGTTGGTAGGTAATTATATTTATATACTTACTAATCCTATTTGTTACCCCATTATAGGTGGTATGAATGGCCCTGCTGCTCCCCCTACCCACAACATAGGTGGTATACCGAGACCGGCGCACCAACAACCCGCTCACAGACAACCTCCGGATCTACACATCAGCCAGAGTCATGGAGAAATGAGCACCAAGGACAAGTTTGTTCTACAGCAGGTCAGTGTCAACAATTTTCTATACTCACCAAAGGTTATTATACATTCAAAGTTAAACGAGAATCGATATAAATATTTTTGTTTACTTCGAGTTGGACAGGTATCAGTGTGTATAAGTTGTTATTATAAATAGTCAAATATACATCCTGCCTCCCCTCTTTTCCGTTATCGGTCTGGTCCCTCATTAGTAAACGATTTTGAATCGTTTATAACATATTGTTGACAACATTAAGAAATGTCATAAATACAGCTTACTAGGTACAACATTTTGGAATATAGTCGATGATGATATTGATATCTCTGTCCATCCCTATGTATGTGCATTTGTTTATAATCATTTTGTGAATGCTACATTTCCTTTTTATCAGACAAGTAATTAACCGATTATGGCATAATGATGCATTTTTTACGCCTCGTAAGATAGAGGATAGGGGAAACATTGTGGGAAATGTAACAAGCAATTTCTTCATTTAACATGTTTTTTACCAGCCATGACTGAAAAGTGTAACTGAATTCACTTGAAAATGTTGTCTGCAACATATTTAGAATTCTGCCGTTTGGTAATATGTAAAAATTCTTCATCCTATATTACAGCGTGAAAAACAGCTGGCAGAGTTCAAGAGACAGCAGGAGCTGATTGAGATGCAGCGAGCCCATCTTCAGGAGCAGGCCCTACAACAGAAGGCTCAGAAAGAGGTTCAGATGCACAAAGAGCGTGAACGTGCCGAGAGTCTGGAGCGTGAGAAGAGAGACCGGGATTCACGTGCAGGACAGCCGGGTCTCGGCGGCCTGGAGTCACACTCGGCTATGGCCAAGATGGGTTATCCGTTCGCTGAACCAAGACCTCCAAGCAGGGATGGAAAGTTACCACCGCAGAGTCCAGCTTTGGTTGATCCTCGAGATCCAAGATTCACACCTCAGTTCCCTGGTCATCAACCAACGGATTTGAGGATTGGATCTGCGAGCAGCAGTGCGTTTAGTCCAGCTGCTGGTACAGGTGACCCACATCTTCTGAGTAATGCCGAGCTACATCGTATCCAGCAGAATGGTATGATACCCGCGGGTTACGGACTGCGTATGTTGGAGCCACATCTGATTGGTGGACCACCTGGACACGCCCCCTACATGATCCCCGGCCTGCCCCTGTCATACATGGCCGCACAACAGATGGACCAGGCTGCTCACATGATTGATGGTCGACCGCCGTCACGTGGAGGGTCAGGACGACCACCGTCCACTCAGTCAATACACACACTCTCACCCACACAACCTCCTGGACAGGACGGGCGTAACCAGACCAGGGCTAATCAGCCGGGACCGCCGGGTCAGACGCGCGATCCTCACCCAGGTGACGGCAGCCTGCTGAACCTACTTCAGCGTTACCCGGTGATGTGGCAGGGTGTGCTGGGACTGAAGAATGATCAGTGTGTGGTTCAGATGCACTTCATCTCTGGTTACCAGCCACTAGTCAAACTGTCTCTACCACAACAAGGCCCTGACGGCACCGTGCAGCCACTCAGGATCGCACAGAGAATGAGGCTAGAACAAACACAGCTAGAGGGTGTTGCTAAACGAATGCAGGTATGTCAATTATTCATTAAACCATTGGCACATAATGAAGCCCTGTGACTATCAGATTAAGCCTTGAGAAGTAAGTCATTGTTGAAAATTAAGAAATTGTTTGTGAAAATTGAACCAAATTGTTTTATCTACCTCTGAATAAAATCTCTACAGGTATAAAATACCATCACTGATAGTGCTTGTACTCTTCAAGAAATGTATTCAACCCTTTCCCAAACAATACCTGGCTTAGACATCCCTGGTACTAATGGAAAACAATGGAGCAAAACGAAGAATCTTTTTTGCAATTTCTCCTTTTCCCTCAATATTTGATTTGTTTGAAAAACACATTATCTACTTTTGAAATATTTTGTCATCTATATCTGGACCATTCTAAACCTTTGAGGTTTGTGAAACAATTAAAGCTTTCAACAGTTAAGACTTTGTAACCGACTTTCTCACAATCATTTCTCCTATATTTGTAGATGGAGAAGGACTACTGTATGATGCTGGCGTTACCATGTGGTCGAGATACGACGGACATCTACCAACAGACGAAGGCCATGTCTAGTGGGTTTATACAGTACTTACAACAAAAACAGGCTGCGGGCATCGTAAATGTGGCAGACCCAGGCTCACAGCAGGTAAACATTGTGGGGAAAATATTGTTAAGGAATAAAGACACATATTGTTGCTTTTCAACAACAACCTCGTTACGAGGTTTTTCTTGAAAAGCAGCAATGTACAAAATTTTGTCAGCATAGGGCATGTTAGTCTCATCATGTGACTAAGCATATTTTTGCATGTTAAATACAAACAGATTGAGCATGTGAGATGGAGTATTTTTAAGCATTGAACTGAGGCAATGCTCACTTACCTTGTGTATCAATTTTAATCACAATAGGGTATTAGTTCTTGTAATGTGACCTAAGAGTGTCATTTTTGAAACTTTATAAGACTTATATAAAGTATATAAAGTTGGTTTTAGAAAAATACAAACAGTAGAAACACATTATTCTACAGATTTTAATTGTTTGTCTGAAGCAATCTTCTTAACCAATTTCCAAAAAGTTAGATTTTATACTGCTCCAATAAGAAAGTTTTTGGCAAATATCAAATAATTGATGTCAAAAGTATATAAACTGTAAACTCTAAAATAATTCTTTATTTACAAAAAAAAAATATCAAAATAAATCTTTTACCTATTCCACCTCAATGGCTTTTGAATCCCTATTTTGGAAAACATTGTGGAAAATGAAAAAAATCGCTTGTGACAAGCAATTTCTTCATTTCCCACTATGGTTCTACCCAAATGACCTAAAGTCTTGTAAAATTTCACTCACTAAAAAATGTCATCTGCAGCATCATTGAATTTGGACATGTGTAATATTTTGCTGTCTGGTAATGAGTTAGACTTTGTGTACTTTCAGCCTGCCTATGTGGTCCACATATTCCCGCCGTGCGATTTCTCACAGACGACGTTATCAAGACTCGGATTTGACCTACTTTACCAAGTGAAGGACTTAGCCCATCTAATTGTCATCATAGCAACTGTTGCGTAGGAGATGGAGGGTAATTGCGACGTTGCCATGGCAATCGTTACAACAGTTACCTAGACGACACAGAGATATTCTGAAGAGTTTGTAGCAGGAGATGTGATACTACAATAAAGCTCTGAAGAATCAACCCGATTTAGACAAAATAAACCAGATTTGCAAGATTGAAGTTGGAACAAGAATTCCAAAAAAAAAAGTGCTGAAATGAGGAATTTATTCACTGGATATTCATTAGTTTTATATGGGATCAAATTGTATTCTTCCAAAACCTAGTAACTACAGCTTTTAACAAGGGTTTTGAAAAAAAGCAACTAAAGACTGAATTACTATTTAAAGTACAAAATGTGCTAGTTTAAGTTCACTGTTTGTGGAGTATCATTACAGTGTATTTTACAAGTAAAGGGAAATAACTGGAATACAATTTCAAGCTGTACAAAGGGAGATTATTGGAATTATTTGGCGTACCGAGTTATATGCCATCCAGTAGATAGTGATTACTATTGTGGATTTTATTCAATGTCGTGACTACATTTTGTTGTGTAATTGTTATAGAGTTATTACATCATTTCTCTAGGACGTTAATTCAGATAGAAATCGTTCACCATTCAGCTTTCTTATGCTGTATTTTCACGACTTACAAAAAGTGAATTATTGTGTCACTATGGATGCTGATATTGTTGACTTAGTGATTTCATGTTACTATGGATATGTTTAAGTGTATTTTCATAAAATAAGAAAAAAATATGTCACAAAAATGAGGTGAAAAAGAGATTTGTTTTGTTTTCCCTCTAGATGTAAAACTAAACTGGATATTTGTGAAAACGCTTTTCTGTGGAGTATAGTTAGTAACATATACTTGGGATATATTCAGAGAATGGAACATTGTGTGGTATTCATATACATGTATTGTAGACTTTTATGATTACCCACAACATAGGGTATGGCCAGAGATAGTTATGTATGTTGATTGCTAACGTTACGTCTTGATATAGCTATCTGGACTAAATGCCCATGTTTTGTAGTTTAAAGTGTTTTCACTGATTAACAAAATGCTGACTTGTTGTTATTATGAAGTGTTTTGTTGTGCGACTATAGAATGGATACAGAATTCACTGCCACTTTGAAATTGCTTTGTTTAAGTAAGGCTTTCTTTATTATTGAAGGAAGTTTATTATCATTCTTACATGAAAATGTAGACATCAAGTTAATGGGGGCATTTCTAAAGGAGAAATTTTACAAAAAGCAAAGAAAATATTGAAAGAAAAAGTTGAAAATGCTATTCAGCATTTTCTTCCTTTCTTTCTATGTTTTATATCCCATTAATTAATCAGGGTTGTCAAAATTTTGGATTGTTTAGTAAACAATTAAATTGAATTGAAATTAATAAATTGACCTCACTTAACTGGTGGGAAATTGTTACTGAATATTAGGGCATTTTTCATTCATTTGTTGTTATTTCATCTCATATTTCTCTTTTCAATCAATTTTGTTATCTTTTTCGATCAAATGTTCTAAACAAGACTGATTTGTATGAAATATGCTTGTTGGTTGAAGAAACTTTGCAGTGAATAGATTGTTTTCTGCTTTTTCTATGGAATTTTTGTTTTTTAATATTTATGAAATTTGATAAGTGTGAAGTTATTAAGCTGATAACTATTTTTCTTTTATAATAAAAACTTTAGTAGGTGTGTTTTTCATTTCCCCCGTTTTTATATGGTTATGGAAAATAACAAATTATGAAGTGCAGGTCACACAGGACTTTTTGAAATTTTGTTTATGTCAAATTAAGGCTTTTTGAATGAAATGAAATACATTTTGTTACACTTGTTACTAGTTTTGAACCAATTCATTAACATGCCACAAAATAATGTGACATGTTTCAATTTTAATTTGCTGTGGTGTTTTTGCGGATAAAAATTGTGTTTCTCTTTGCTTCGATGGGTAATTGTAAAAATAGTTCAAGTTCAAATTATAAATACATTTGTAAGTGATCCATCAAGCAAAACAGGACTGTTTGTGGAGTCAAGAAGACTAAATTTTAAGCAAGTTCTCATCAACCAGATGTCACATTTTGAAAGTGAACATATAGGTCTGCCCAGTCTGCGCAGACAGACTAGGGTCGATCCTTTGTACACTTCCCAGAAAGTCTTTTTAGCTCACCTGAGCACGAAGTGCTCGAGGGGAGCTATTGTGGTCACTCACCGTCCGTCGTCCGTCTGTCCGTCCGTCCGTCTGTCCGTCCGTCAACAATTTCTTTAAACATCTTCTTCTCAAAAACTAAAAGGCCAATTTTGACCAAACTGGGCAGGAATGTTCCTTGAGTGACCCTTCTCAAAACTTGTTCGCGGATTTTTGATTCGTCAAAAAATGTGGGCGTGGCAGGGCGGGGCTTATCACACTTAGAGAAATATCCTAAGAAAATTCTTTAAAAATCAACCATTGTTCCAATTTGAACCAAACTTGGCAGAATTGTTCCTTGAGTGACCCTTCTCAAAACTTGTTTTCAGATTTTTGATTCATCAAAAAACGTGGCCGTGGCAGGGAGAAAGGGGCTTATCAGACTTAGAGAAATCATAAGAAAATTCTTTGAAAATTAACCATTGGGCCTATTTGAAGCAGACTTTGCAGGAATGTTCTTTGAGTCTCTCTTCTCAAAATTGATTCACAAATTTTTACTTTTGTGAATAAATGAGGGCGTGGCAGGGAGGAAGGGGCTTATCAGCCTCAGAGAAATCCTATGAAAATTCTTTAAAAATCAACCAATGGGCCAATTTGAACCAAACTTGGCAGAATTGTTTCTTGAGTGACCCTTTTTAACATTTGTTCATAAATTTATAGTTTCGTCAAAAAATGTGGGTGTGGCAGGGCGGGGCTTATCTAACCAAGAGAAATTGTTAAAAAATTCTTCAAAAATCTTCTTCTCCTTAACCATAGGGCTAATTAAAACCAAATTTGGCAGGAATGTTCCTTGGGTGACCCTCCTTAAGATTTGTTCGCGGATTTTTTATTCATGCTAAATTGTGGGCGTGGCAGGTCAGCATTTACCGGACTTGGAGAAATCATAAGAAAATTCTTTAATAATCAATCATTGGCCCAATTTGAACAACACTTGGCAGAAATGTTCCATGGGTGACTCTTTTCAAAAATTTTTCTCAAATTTTTTATTCGTCAGAAAAAATTGGGCGTGGCTTATCAGACTTACAGAAATGCTAAGAAAATTCTTTAAAAATCAACCATTGGGCCAATTTGATGCAAACTTTACAGAAATGTTGCTTGAGTGACCCTTTTCAAAATATGTTGGCAAATTGTGTATTGGTAAAAAAAAGTGGGCGTGGCAGGGCGTGGCTTATCAGAAATCATAAGAAAATTCTTTAAAAATCAAGCATAGTGTCAATTTGAAACAAATTTGGCAACGATTGTTCCTTGAGTGACCCTTTTCAAAATTTGTTTGCAAATTTTTGATTCGTCAAAAAAAGTGGGCGTGTCTTAAACTTCTTTCAGGTGAGCGATATAGGGCCATTCTGGCCCTCTTGTTTAACACAATGGGTCGCATCATGTACTTAACAAGATGGGTCATATCATGTACTTAAATTATTTTTGTACTTACCCAACAATTTATCCACTTGAAATTGGGAAGTGGATATTAGACATTGAAGATGGATGTCATCTCATTTTCAGACGTTTTTTTTTTTCTTTTCATTTCTTTCACAAATATTGTTATTGGCAGCTAGCTATTTTCTTTTTTCATGTCTATATTGTTGAAAAATAATGTAACAGTATTACATTGACTGTGTATGTCATGTTTAATTAACCCATTACCAGAAAGTAACACTTTAGATCGGTCAAAATTTAAATAATTTTGCAAAACACTGATTAATTATCAATTCTGTCCAAGCATTTGAAGTCAAATATTTTAGGAAATGTATAGGAAAGAGAGTAAAATGTTGTTGAACAACATTTTTGTTTTTTTCCCAATCATTATCAAAGTCATTCTGCTCTTAAAAGGGGCGTTAGAACTTACAATTGAGACGTAATGGGTTAAATCATTTTGTCTTGTTTGTGGTGTGGTCCTGTAAAAATGATAGATTTTCTTTTTTATCGTAATTATCTAAAACTTTAAACATCTTTTGAAATTAAGATTTTATAACATGGATTTTTCAATCAACCTCAAATCATTCATTTTATCTGATATGCTTGCTTTACTAGTAAATTACTACAAAATTTAAATCCATTCCCTCACGCTGACTCTTCTGGACTCCCCACAAGATGATGGATTTGGAAACTTCATGGAAAATGAAGCAATTACTTCATTTCCCACAATGTTTTCTTGCAAGAAAGACCATAAAATTTCTTCGACTTGAAGTTGTTGTCTGCAGCATTTTTGTATTTGGATCAGGGTAAAATTATGCCATTTGGGAATGCATTAAGAGCCATATTATGTAGGGTCATCAAACTCGGACTTTTGTTTTTGTAATTATTAAAAATGAAACTACTAAGAAAGAGGAGAAAACATTTTCTTGATAACATTTTTCTGTACCATGTCTAGTGTAATGTTGGTGTTCCGAGCAACAGAAAAGAGGGGGATGTCATTCTGAATTTGTTATTTCTAATACAAATCTAAATTGTTTTGAATACTCATTGGAATTGTCTCAACAAGATGATTCCAATGAGTTCCCACAGCATTGGATTTGGTTAACATTGAAAGATATTTCTCATTAAGAAAAGCCAATATCCCTTCTCATCCGTTGCTCTTGTGTTTTGTTTCATCTTCGTCATAAATATGTGTATCACCATAGTTTGTTGGCAGTACATGTATATACATTGTATTTTTGTAGGAAAATAGTTTAAAAAAAAAATCAGGAAAAAAATTATCGCGACCTGGTATTGTGCAATGTAGAAATTCGATAAAAAATGAAAAAAAATGGCAGGGCCCTGGATAAAGAAGTTTATATTTACACAGTCTTGCAAAACTTTTGGAAATTAATCTATCTTTCGATTGGTTTATTTGGGGAATGGAATGACCTTGGGTGAAGCTATGATATACTAAAGGAAAAAAGAAACACAACAAAAAATTAATTTTGTCATGCGTTCTGTTTTTGTTTCTCTCAAAATCACCATAATTCGCATATTTTTTAGCTCACCTGAGCAACATGCTCAAGGTGAGCTTTTGTGATCACCCTGTGTCCGGCGTGCGTCGTGCGTCGGTCGTCGGAAGTCGTCAACAATTGCTTTAAACATCTTCTTCTCCTTAACCACTGGGCCAATTCTGACCAAACTTGGCAGAAATGTTCCTTGGGTGGCCCCTTTCAAAACTTGTTCGTTAATTTTTGATTCGTCAAAAAATGTAGGCGTGGCAGGGCGGGGCTTATCAGACTTAAAGAGATTATTAGGTAATTCTTCAAAAATCTTCTTCTCCTCAACCATTGGGCCAATTCTTTCCAAACTTGGCAGAAATGTTCCTTGAGTGACCCTTTTCAAAACTTGTTTGTGAATTTTTGATTCGTCAAAATTTGTGGGCGTGGCAGGGCGGGGCTTATCAGACTTAAAGAAATCTTTAGGTAATTCTTCAAAAATCTTCTCCTCCTCAACCACTGGGCCAATTCTTTCCAAACTTGGTAGAAATGTTCCTAGGGTGACCCTTTTTAGCTCACCTGAGCAACATGCTCAAGGTGAGCTTTTGTGATCACCCTGTGTCCGGCGTGCGTCGTGCGTCGTGCGTCGGTCGTCGGTCGTCGGAAGTTGTCAACAATTGCTTTAAACATCTTCTTCTCCTTAACCACTGGGCCAATCCTGACCAAACTTGGCAGAAATGTTCCTTGGGTGGCCCCTTTCAAAACTTGTTCGTGAATTTTTGATTCGTCAAAAAATGTGGGCGTGGCAGGGCGGGGTTTATCAGACTTAAAGAAATTATTAGATAATTCTTCAAAAATCATCTCCTCCTCAACCATTGGGCCAATTCTTTCCAAACTTGGCAGAAATGTTTCTTGTGTAACCCTTTTCAAAACTTGTTCGTGAATTTTTGATTTGTCAAAATTTGTGGGCGTGGCAGGGCGGGGCTTATCAGACTTAAAGAAATCTTTAGGTAATTCTTCAAAAATCTTCTCCTCCTCAACCACTGGGCCAATTCTTTCCAAACTTGGCAGAAATGTTCCTAGGGTGACCCTTTTCAAAATTTGTTCGTGAATTTTTGATTCGTCAAAAATTGTGGGCGTGGCAGGGCGGGGCTTTTCGGACTTAGAGAAATCATGTGAAAAATCTTTAAAAATCAATTATCAGGCCAATTTGAATCAAGCTTGGCAGAAATGTCCCTTGGGTGAATGTTTTCAACACATGCTCATGAATTTTTGATTGGGTGAAAATTGTGGGCGGGCCAGGGTGGGGCTTATCAGACTTTGAGAAACCGTAAGATAATTATTCAAAAATCTTCTTCTCCCTAACCATTAGGCTAATTCTTACCAAACTTGAAAGGAATGTTCCTTGGGTGACCCTTTTCAGAACTTGTTCGTGAATTTTTGATTTGTCAAAAATTGTGGGCGTGACAGGGTGGGGCTTATCAGACTAAAGAAATCTTTAGGTAATTCTTCAAAAATCTTCTCCTCCTCAACCACTGGGCCAATTCTTTCCAAACTTGGCCGAAATTTTCCTAGGGTGACCCTTTTCAAAATTTGTTTGTGAATTTTTGATTCGTCAAAAATTGTGGGCGTGGCAGGGCGGGGCTTTTCGGACTTAGAGAAATCATGTGAAAAATCTTTAAAAATCAATTATCAGGCCAATTTGAACAAGCTTGGCAGAAATGTCCCTTGAGTGACTGTTTTCAACACAAGCTCATGAATTTTTGATTCGTCAAAAATTGTGGGCGTGGCCAGGGCAGGGCTTATCAGACTTGGAGAAATCATAAGATAATTATTCAAAAATCTTTTCCTCCTTAATCACTGGGCTAATTATTACCAAACTTGAAAGGAATGTTCCTTGGGTGATCCTTTTCAAAACTTGTTCGTGAATTTTTGATTTGTCAAAAATTGTTGGCGTGGCAGGCGGGGCTTATCAGACTAGGAGAAATCATTTGAAAAATCTTTAAAAATCAATTATGCGGCCAATTTGAACCAGAGAATTTTTGATTTATTGAAAAAATGTGGGCATGGCAGGGTGGGGCTTGTTGATTTTTAAATTAGTTATGTCCTTTTGTTGAAATTGGTATTTTTCGCAACATTTACATGTGTTGTTTGGTCTGTTTTTTTTTTCGCTCTTTTTCCCAATTGATCAGATCAAATGAAGTGTACGTCTCAAAATGTACGAAAACAGTGCTATTGGGGGGGTATGATCACTTTCAGTGATATTCTAGTTTACAATAATTTAATATGACATAATACTGACATATATATTTGTTTACAACAAAATTTATACCGGTATTGAACACAATCAAATACACAAAGAACTCAGGTGAGCGATATCAGTGCCTTTCAGGCACTCTTGTTAAAACTTGTTCGTGAATTTTTGATTTGTCAAAAATTGTGGGCGTGGCAGGGCGGGGCTTATCGGACTTAGAGAAATCATATGAAAAATCTTTAAAAATCAATTATCAGGCCAATTTGAACCAAGATTGGCAGAAATGTCCCCTGAGTTACTGTTTTCAACACATGCTCATGAATTTTTGATTCGTCAAAAATTGTGGGCGTGGCAGGGCGGGGCTTATCAGACTTCGAGAAATCGTAAGATAATTATTCAAAAATCTTCTCCTCCTTAACCACTCGGCTTATTATTACCAAACTTGAAAGGAATGTTCCTTGGGTGACCCTTTTCAAAACTTGTTTGTGAATTTTTGATTTGTCAAAAATTGTGGGCGTGGCAGGGCGGGGCTTATCGAACTTAGAGAAATCATGTGAAAAATCTTTAAAAATCAATTATCAGGCCAATTTGATCCAAGCTTGGCAGAAATGAGTTATATCCTTTTGTTGAAAATTGGTATTTCTCGCAACATTTACATGTGTTGTTTGGTCGGTTGATTTTTTTGATTGCTCTTTTTCCCAATTGATCAGATCACAGTTCAAATGAAATATACTTCTCAATATGCACAAAAACAGTGCTGTTGGGGGGTATGATCACTTTCAGATATATTCTAGTTTACAATAATTTAATGTGACATAATACTGACATATATATTTGTTTACAACAAAATTTATATTGTACACAATCAAATACCCGAAGAACTCAGGTGAGCGATATCAGTGCCTTTCAGGCACTCTTGTTTCAATGCATAGTAAAACTTAATCATTTGACTTTCTTGTGTCAAAATTTCATCAATGTCACAGGTTGTACGTGCCATCAATATGCGTTTAAACGAGAGTGGTTTGGCGTCAACGTTAAATGCGTTCTTGCACGCAATCCAAACGGACTATAACGATACCTGGCTGAAATTTTGTTGCTGTACTGTTCATGAATAGCATCAAAAGTTTTTCTCGATACCAGAATTTGTTTCCGTATGTAAAATAAACGCACGTTATGGTCCTGACGTCATGACGTTAGACGTTGACGACCGCTTTTCGGGCGACCACCAGTTGTTTCGTTAGTTCTGAGACATTATCTCAAGCAATATTCTGTAAACCGATGTACACCAAAGTCAGCAGCAAGTGCGGGTTGAGATGTTCCATTCGTAAACATCACAATTGCTACCGGACGACGTCTTTGAATAGTTTGCAAAAGGACATAAAGGATTTAATCAAAACAAAAATCATTGCATTTTGTCGAGTCGACGTGCATCTACACAAATTAAAAGAGTTCTATGTAAGGTTTGGATATCTAAAAGTTTGCACGTGAGAAACGTGTAAACGTCTATTTTGACGTTATCTCACAGGTAAGACAGGTTCTAACGTAAACTTAAAGATTAATATCAAGATACAGTACCCTGTAATAATCAGTTACATTTTTGACTCCATAACATAGAAGAATGAAGAGAAATAACAAAAAATAGTTGTTGCGTTTCTTCTTTCCTCTAGTAGATACATTGTTATTCCTTGGTTGGTTAATCTTATAGTTCATTGAATATGGTCAAAGTTATGTACAACACTTTCGTTGCAAATTTAACATTTTGTAGTAGAAAAAGTTCTTTGGTAATTTGAGGGTGAGGATATTTTAAACAAATTTTCCAATGAAAATAAATGAATATCCTTCAATAAACGAATCTTCAACATCTAGGGCTCTGCCAAGAAAAAAATTAATAAGGAACACATTGTGAAAAATAGAAGAACAGATTTACCATGCTTCAGAAATAAAACCAATCTTGGGGCTGTTTGAATAAGATGAATTAAAGTATATCCCGGGGTTAAACAATGAAATTGTTATTGCTTAAACTCTGAATTTACTTTACACACCGGTTGTATGCAAACAGTCCCACATATAAATTACATCAATGATATTTTAAATATTTTAAATTTGTAAAGTAGTTGAAAGATCAAAATTTAAAATAAACATCATGCAACATCAACTGGACAGAACTTATGACGTTATGTTACATGTATAGTAAAGGGTTAAAAGTAAGACCTAGATTAACCCTTTCCCAAACGACAAAATTTTAGGGTGATCCACTTCAAAAACTGCCTCAAATGTCAAAATGGATGTTATAAAAGATAGGATTTGTGTAAAATATGGCACAGAAAATATTGAGACAAAAGGAGAAACTGCTGGTTATCAGCAGTTTCTTCTTTTGTTTCAATGTTTTCCCAAGCCTTTTCTATTAGGGACGTCAAAACCAGGTCTTGTTTGGGAAAGGGTTAAGCAATGACTGTATCATGGCTTAAGCAAGGTTTAGCTTTCATAGTAAACTCTTGCTATACAGTACCAAGTCGTAGAGAACTTCCATTACTTTGCTGCTTTTCAACAAAAACCTTGTAACTGCAGCTTGTGTTAAGCTGCAGTTACAAAGTTTTTGTTGAAAAGCAACAATTTGTAAGTTTTGGTCTTTGTTATTTCACAATGTGTTCCTGTTTAGTACATTGATCTCAAGATATGCTTGGATAGAATGGATGTAGTGTTGTTGAGTTACTGCTTTAATGATAAGAAATCGCTGCTTTTCAACAACAACCTTGTAACTGCAGTTTAAAACAAGCTGCAGTTACGAGGATTTTGTTGAAAAGCGACAAAATTTTACTTAACTATTACCATTATTAAACTGGAAAATATATTGCTGAAAAAAGTGTTTCTGAAAACAAAAAGATGCATCAATTCTTGAAATGTTACCGGCATAGAAATAGGTAAAGGAAGCAGGAGAAAATGTTGGTATTTTTGAATTTCTCCTTTCCTTCAATGTTTTGATTGTTACAAATCTTTGATAAAGGATTGATAAGAAAAGATCTAAAATTTTGATTGGAAAATGAATGCTGTGTGAAAGTTAGTTTCTCTTGATCAAACTTTTTTTTTTTTTAGATTTCTTCTTTCATTAGTTTACAAAAAGAAACTATGGATAACTTTTTTAGTCAGAATTTCTTTTAAATTTCCTTTTCTCTCTGTTTGCTTTGCTTAACCTTTTCCCCAAACATGACCTGGTTTTGACAAGGTTTATCAGAAATTATTTTTACTATCTGCAGAATTGACTTAATTTATATTTATGATTATTGTTGTTAAGGATTCAATGAAATGATTGATAATTCTAACAATATATGAAATTATATCTTGTATGCTATATGTTCACAAGCTTTTAGATTTTAGTACAATTTTAATATTCAATCTATAACTTGATGAATAATGCAAAACAAAATGTAGATTATGAAGGTTTTGCAGAAAAATTTTAAACTTACTATTAATTTTGTTTATTCAACTAAGCAAAGCTTTTTGATTGGTCAATTTGTATGAATTAGCTTATCATAAGCTTTGTTAATCAGGATGAAGCCATTTCTGAACTCTTAAATCATTCCCAAATAACAAAGTTTTTAGCTGTTTATAGCTCAAATATGATGCAGACAACTTTATTTCAAGTGAATTAAATTTACATTCTTTGGCCTTTTTCATTGGAAAACATTGTAGGAAATGAAGAAATTGCTTGTCACAAGCAATTTCTTCATTTACCATGATGTTTTCCAAACTTTTATTTTGTTGGGTGTGAAAACATGTTACTGTGTGGTAATGGGTTGGTTTATTCAAGAATTTGAAGGTGTTTTGAAAACCTTTATTACTAAGGTAATCTTACAGTATAGGCTTTGTTATATGATTATTAAGCATAGAAAAGTGCTCTCAGTCTGCAGATAGTAAATAAAATTTCGTTTTCCTGTCATCGGAGGCTGATAGAAAAATAAGATTCTGTATGCGCATGTTATAGCACAGAAAATATTGAGGTAAAGGAGAATTTGCTGATTATCAGAAATTTCTTCTCTTTTCAATGTTTTCCAAAAGCATTCTAAAGTGATAAATGATTTTTCTCCTCCAATTCTTCTCTCTAACTTTGATCTTCTTCTATACTAAATATTTTCCTTACTTCTCTGTTAAACTTTTCACGTTGATAATTATGTTGCGTATGAAAATATCATGTTATGTGATACGGTGTATATTATGTTAGCTGTAAATTTTGTACATAAGAGTCGAGTATAAGATTGTATATATTGTATATAGTCAACACATTTTCATTGTCCTGTAAATACAGACAGCTTCATGTGATCTTCCCAGTTGGTGGGATAATTTCTATAGAGATGTGCGGTTACTGTGGTAACAGATTTTATCTCCAATTAACACTTTTAATGAAATTACAATGCTGTTAATATTACATTACTATATACATTTTTGGCTTTGTGCAAAGCATTTGAAAGTGCATATGAGATGTATATGCACTTTCAAAACATTTCCACTTAGTCAAATTAATTGTTTAGCTTTCAAGAAGTGGAATTAAGCAAAATCAAGTTGTTCTTTTACAGTGAAAGGATTGATTGAAATCAATGTAAAATTGTTGATAAATCTGTTGCCATGGAAACCATATTTCATGTAGGAGGTTGTTAAAACTTCCTTGGTCTTGTCTCACTAAATCTAATTAAAATGTTAACAATACAAACTCATTCTTGTCTTGTGATTTTAATTTCCTTTGAAATGAATTGTCTCTTGTGCACTGACGTTGAGCCCATATTGAGGGGTCATGGGTTCGAATTCAGCTCAGCCAATATATGACAAAAGCCATTTGTCTCTCGGAAAAGATGTGACTATGACAACAGGAATGCTACAAAATTAGAATACAATGACAGAAAAGGAGAAAATGCATGTGCCTGTTACCTGGTTATTTCGCAAATTATTGTCAACTAAGCTCCTACCGTTTATAACAACACCGACGGTTTATCAAAACATAACAGTAAACCCAGTCTATTATTTTAAGCACAAAATTCATTGCCATTGGATTTAATGTCTCACAAATGGCAGAAATTTAGACCGTTCCAATTTGAATGCATGCAGCAGATAACAGCTGATGTTGATAAAGATGTGATTTGTGTACAAAAAGGGGAACTTTTTGTTCCAGTTAACCGGGTTGTAATTTCAGACAAACAATGGTATTTCTTTAGGTGCTGTTATAAACTCTCATAACCACGGCTTAATTCAAGCCGTAGTTAAGAGATTTTATAACAACGCCGACTGTTTATCAAAACATAACGGTAAATCCAGTATATATTTGGCACAAAAATTCATTGCTATTCTAGACTACTGGTAGTTCAATTTGATAGGAGTTGATGATCTCAGATTATTTGATGTGTGTCACAACTAAGAAAACATTGAGGGAAAGGAGGAGGTTGCAAATTATATTTTTTGCTTTTAATGTTTTCCAAAATTTACAACTATGGACATCAAATTCAGGTCTTGTTCCGGAAATAGTTAATTAACCCTTTCCCAAACATGACCTGGTTTTCATGTCCCTAATACTTTGAGACAAAAGAAGCAGCAGTTTCTCCTTTTGTCTCAATATTTTCTGTGCCATATTTTACACAAATCCTATCTTTTCTAACATCCATTTTGTCATATGTGGCAGATTTTGATGTGGATCACCCTAAAATTTTGTCATTTGGGAAAGGGTGAAAGCCTCTTACAACCCATCATACATCCAAATAAATCATGCATCTTCGGTGATTTTGAAAATTAATGCACAACAGGTTGTAACAGAGGCTCTTTGCATTCTAAAAAGACGCAGGATGGACGAAGCAAGGAAATGTCTGGTCAATTCTTTGCCATGTCCATTCTGTGTCGTGCTTGCAATGCACAAACTAGGCCTAAATTTTAGACATAGACCGCTCGCAGGAGCATGTACGACAGGTTGTAGGAAATCAGCTTTGTCAAATGTGACCCGTCACGCTAAAAGGGACCTTATCCGAACTCCAAGAATACAAATTTTGACAACTTGTCAAACTCACCAAAGGTCAACCAGATCCCATATGCTAGAAATGAACATAAAGTAAGACAGGGAAGACATTCCAGATTTAGTAAATTACATAAAAGTGAAAAATGTCGGCCCTAGTCTGGCTGCGCGGACTGCGCAGACTGACTAGGGTCGATATTTTTCACACACCCGATAAGGTCCCTTTTAGCGCGACGGGTCACAAACGAAGATATCAAGAAAGACAAGCTTCTTCAAGAAAATATTTTTATTCATTTTATAATCCTCATTACAATGAGTATTTTCAATCATTAATTTCAAGCTTGGATCTCGTAAAACGTCCCTTATATTTCATATTTGAGGTCAACCTGGATCCAGATCAGCCTGTACTTATGTGCTGTCTAATCATGATCTGCACTGCTATCTTACAAATGTTACAAATCATATCCCTTACCAGACAACAAATTTTAGACTGGTCCAAATTGAAAGCAGATGCAGGCGACAATTTCAATTTAATGAAATTTTGCAATTTTGGCTATTTCCTTAGAGAGAACATAGTGGGAAATGAAGAAATTGCTTGTCACAAGCAATTTCTTCATTTTCCACAATGTTTTCAAAAACTTCTATCTTGTGAGGTGTCAAAAAGCATCAATGAATTGTAACTGATTAACCCTTTCCGAAACAAGACCTGGTTTTGACGTCCCTAATAGAAAAGACTTGGGAAAACATTGAAACAAAAGAAGAAACTGCTGATAACCAGCAGTCACCTTTTGTCTCAATATTTTCTATGTCATTTTTTACACAAATTCTATCTTAAATTATTTCAATATGTCATTTGTGGGAGTTTTTGAAGTGGATCACCCTAAAATTCTGTCGTTTGGGAAAGGGTTAAAGAGGCTATAATATTAGAGGACAAGATGGATTCAGATCAGATTGTACTGCACAAAGAGTCTAATCTGGATCTAAGTTGGGCTCAAATACCATAAGGGACCTTTTTCCAGATCCTGGCTCATTAATATTTTCAACCAAATTAAGTATAATGCAATGACACACAGATTACATAAATATGAAGTTTTTTCACAAAATGCAACAGGGAGTAATGATAAGTACATTCTCTTAACCCTTTTCCAGACAACAAAATTTTAGGGTGATCATATTTGAAAGCTGCTGCTGACGACAAAAGATATGTTGTTAAAGATAGATTTTGTGTATAATACAAGATAGAAATTATTGAGACAAAAGGAGAAACTGCTGGTAATCAGCAGTTTCTTCTTTTGTCTTAATGTTTTTCTAAGCCATATCTATTAGGGATGTCAAAACCAGGTTTTGTTCGGGAAAGGGTTAAACTTTTCCCAAAAAAGACCTGATCTTGATGTCCCCAAAGTAAAATGCGTGGAAAAACATGGAGGCAAAAGAAGAGAATACTGATAAGAAGCATTTTCTCCCTTTGCCTCTGAATATTTTTCTTTTGCTATTTCTTTCTTTATCAACTTCCATTTTGTCATCTGTGGCGGCTTTCAAATTGGAGCAATCCAAATTTTAGTGGTTTGGAAAAGCGATAACCCTTTTCCAAACAAACCCTGGATTTAACACCCCAAACAGCAGAAATTTAGATACATGTAGCTCCAAACTAAAAGTTGCTGTAGACGACAAATCTAATGTGATTCTCAGAATGAAAATTCTCTTCATCAGGGTTGAAAATATTGAAAATATTATGCTCATAATCCAAAGCATTATTACTGAATTAAGCAAATTAAAAGGTAACATTGTTTGGAAAAGGGTTAAAATATGAACACTGACAGACATTATGTTGAAAAGACTGGTATTGCACAATATATCTATCATAGTGGGGAAAAGAGAACAATTTCAAGAATGAGAGAAGCCAGAGGCTCGTTCTTTAGAGCAAATTTTTTAAAGATTTTTTAAGATGTTTTAGATAAAGAGTTTTTAAGAACTAGATTCTGACTAACTTGTTCCATATGCTCCAAACAAATGATGGCGTCATTTGTATGATGTATGGAACATTACCATGGTACCATGGAGCATTCTGAACAACTCTGACAATTGTCTCTTATATTGTTGAGGGGTTCCACACGACTTGAGTTTATTGGGTTTTTACGCCGTTTTCAACTACCAGGGTCATATCGCGGCGGCTGGAGCACCTACTCATGGATTCCTGTTGTTTCTTAAACCAGTACTACCACAATACCCTTACGGAGCCTCCAGCTGCTCGCCAACTTAGGTTAACGATTTCAAACCCAATGGTGGGTGACAATTTTGTCAGAAAGGGTATTAGCCGCGGCTGGGTATCGAACCCGGGACATCTCGAATGAGGGTCAGATGCGCTACCAACTGTGCTAATCCACATGAAGTATGGGTAATGGCGCCTCCCATTGAGCGTCTTAAAAATTTTGCTTTAAAGAATGCTTTATCCTAAAACATCTTAAGAAATCTCAAGATATCTCAAGAAATCTCGCTTTTAAGAATGTGCCTTAGATCTATTAGGTTGAGCACAATTGAGTCTTAACCTTTTCCCACACAATGCAATGGCTTGAGAAAACTGTTTGGAAAAGGAAGTAATTGTTTCAAATTCTTCATTTTCCACACTGTTTTCTTCCCTTAACGACCAGAACATGCAAAATGAACACACAGTTAGGCCTTAATTTTAGACGCACACCGCTTTTACCCCTGCGAAAAGAGTTTAAGAACACATTTCTAGTTCTAGAACTCTTCTAGAACATTCTAAATTAAATGGCACTTCTAGAACTGTTCTAGAACGATTCTAGAAAAGCTATTTAACGTTAAAGAACATTCTAAAACAGTTCTTGAACTTAAATGAACTTTTCCCAGGGGTAGGAGCATGAATGACTGGTTGTAAGAGAGGCTTAACATGATTCCATAGTCCATACCTTGTACATATACACAGAAAACACTGTCCTGTCCACCACAAATACATCAAACAAAACAAAACAAGCAAATATCACAAACAAAACTCACTGGATACACATTATAATGAATACAAGAGCTGTCCATAAGCGCTCGACTTTTCTAAGTTGCTTAACCCAGAATTTCAAAGTAAAAAAAATTCCAGTAAATTAAATGTGAGAGTAATGAATCTCTGCCTAGAGGCTAACATTATGGTCGCAAAAGCATGTGCAAAGTTTCAGAGCAATAGCATAAGTAGAAACAGATGTTTGAAAAAACTTTAACCTTTGTTGCAACGCCGACGCCAACCCCAACGCCCGGGTGACAGTATAAATTAAGCTCTCATTTTCTTCGAAAAGTCGAGCTAATAACTGGTGGTCCTTACAAAGGGAGGTAATCATGAAATCATTTTTACAATTAAAGTTGAAAATTTATGGATTTCAACTCATCATTAGATATCACACATTTCATTTGTGCATCTTTATGACAACATAAATTAACCAGAGATACTCTTGTCAATTTTTAGGCATCATCTGTGGCCACGGAAACTGATGAGGGATACCCTCGTCTGTTTCCGTGCTATGGATGATGCCCAAATATGCGCAATGTTTTGTAGTTAATGATGAATTGTAATCCTTACATACAAAGTAGGTAAATTATTTCAGTTTCACATATTTAACTTAACAAATTCCCCCACAGTGACACTTGTTGGCGCCTTTTGAGAAAAAAAAAACATGGCAAAAACATGGTGGAAAATGAAGAAATTGTTTGTCACAAGCATTTTCTTCTTTTTTAACAATGTTTTCTACAACCAAAATAGTAACATTTTCAATTCAAAATACATGTACATTGAAAATGTCTGCAACTTTTTTTCAAGTTGGACAAGCTTGAAATTTTGTCATAAAATATAAAGATCATTTGCTATTAAAACTAGATCAAGATTAGTAAATTCTCAAAAGCCATAAGCTAAAATTCTTTGGACAGGGTTAAATGCTCTTTTAAAATCAGAGCATTTACTTCTAAAGATTCAAAAATGACAAAATAAGAATTTGACTGCTCTGCAGCCTTTATAAAAATATCAAAAGAAAAAAGATAACTGCATACTAAAATTCAGTAATTAAAGGGAGATAACTAAATAAAGAAATATATCATATGTGTTCAGTTACCTCCCTTGGTACATGATTAAATCCCAGTTAAATGAATCGGTCAATGATTTACTTATGTGGCAAATAAAGCTAATACTTTCCCAAACAAGACCTTATTTTTGAAAAGGCTTGGGAAAATATTGAGGCAATATGAGACAAGAGCCGTCATAGACGGATTATGCTCCCCGAATAAGTGCTTGTCACAAAATAAAAACTATCATACATTAAGCCCCCTTTTTCCATCACAGATTTTTTGTACACACATAATTTATAAAATATGGTCTAGAACATCTCATTTGTCACATAAGTACAAAATTTCATTAAATTCTGCCCATTAGATAAAGAGAAATCAGAGAAAAAATAAATTTTTATTTTAAGGCCCATTTTTCCATGACGCAGCCTCAAATCAAGAAACGGAGAAAAAGGTCCCTAGGGATTATCCAAGGGAGTTCACATGTGAAGTTTCATTGAATTTGGTCCAAGGGTTGCTGAGATCTGGCTGTGGACGGACGGACACACGGACGGACGGACGGACGGGACGGACGGACGGACGGACGGACGGACAGCATGGCGACTATATGCTCCCCCGAAATTTTTCGGGGAGCATAAAAATACTGATGGTCAGCATTTTCTCCTTTAGTCTCAATATTTTCTGTGCTATATATTGCACAAAAATCCAATCTTTCCAAGCATCAATTTTGTCATGGGCAGCACCTTTCATATTGGACAACTCTAAATGATTGCTGGTTAGGAAAGGGTAAACTTCAAATAAAGTCAAGCATGATCATAAATACCCTATCCCAAATATTGTAAGCCCTGGTCATGTCTTACTAGAGAATGCTTCCGAAACTAAGAGAGAAAAGAAGCAATATTGATTTTCAGCATTTTCTCCATAACTTTCTTGCTTCTTATCTGCGTCAGTTCCAGGTATTATTGTTAAAGAAAAGGATAACCCTTTTCCAAACAGGTAAATGTTGTATTATTGCACCGAAAACATTGAAACAAGAGAAGAAAATGCTGGTATTCAGCATTTTCTTTTCTTTCAATGCCATAATCAAAGACTTGTCAACGCTATAATTTAGATACATGAAAAAGATAGAGGATAAATCATTTTTATCACGCAATAATAATCAGAGTTACAAATAAAAGGGGGGTTTAAGACATCATTTTGTACAATGTTTTCTACCTAGAAACACCAAACTAGACAGTCCTGGTGGCCTGGAAGCGCTCCACAGGCCTGATTGTTTGTCTTGTTGAATGCAATTTCAAAGATTCAGGCTGCACAAACAAGCAAATGCATGACCAAGCTGAAAATTGCAAGCAAGTAAGATCGTATGGTCAGTAAGATTTCTGTGAAAGTTCTGTATTGATTAGTTAATACTAATAGTTGTAAAAGAGCAAATAAAGCCGAAAATGGCAATTTTGTCCATAACAAGGGCACAAAACTCATATAAAATTCAGATCAAGCTGAAAATTACACCAAGGCAAGATCTTATAGTCACCAACATTCTGTCCTAATTTTGTCTTGATTGGTCAATATTTTTGTAGTTGCTAGAGTGAAAGCAATGTCAAAATAGAGCCTGAAATGCCAATTTTGTCAATTTCAAGGGCACATAACTCATGACGTAAAATTCAGATCAGACTGAAAATTATACCAAGGCAAGATCTTATAATCTCCAACATTCTGTACAAGTTTTGTCTTGATTGATCAATATTTGTAGTTGCTAGAGTGAAAACAAAGTCAAAATAGAGCCGAAAATGGCAATTTTGTCAATTTCAAGGGCACATAACTCATGATGTGAAATTAAGATCAAGCTGAAAATTAAACCAAAGCAAGATCTAAGAGTCACCTACATTCTGTCTCAGTTTTGTCTTGATTGGTCAATATTTGTAGTTGCTAGAGTGAAACCAATGTCAAAATAGAGCCGCAAATGGCAATTTTGTCAATTTCAAGGGCACATAACTCATGATGTTAAGTTCAGATCAAGCTGAAAATTATACCAAAGCAAGATCTTAGAGTCACCAACATTCTGTACAAGTATTGTCTAGATTGGTCAATATTTGTATTTGCTAGAATGAAAACAAAGTCAAAAAGAGCCGAAAATGCCAATTTTGTCAATTTCAAGGGCACATAACTCATGATGTAAAATTCAGATCAAGCTGAAAATTATACAAAGGCAAGATCTTATAGTCACCAACATTCTATAATAGTTTTGTCTTGAATGGTACATATTTGTTGATTTAAGAGTAAAATTTAAGTCAAAACCAGCTATTTCTGACATTCAAGGGCAGATAACTAAGGTTATTCTGATTCAATCCAAATTCTTTGAAGGAATCTGAGAGAGGGCCACCCAAGGATCATTCTTGTGAAGTTTGATTGAAATCCATCTGGTAGTTTCTGAGAAGAAGATTTTTAAAGAAAAAGTTTACGGACGGACGGACGCACGGACGCACGGACGGACGGACGGACGCACGACGGACACACCACCATGACAATAGCCCGCTGGCCTGTCGGCCAGTGGAGCTAAAACATTCAAATTCTATCAGGGGTCTAGTTTGCCAAAATTTGGTGCCTTTATTGGGCCCCATTCCCAATGGCAAAAAGTATTTTTTTTCCCCAATTCTCAGGTGAAAATTCCCAAAGAGGACCCAGAATGCCCCATGTTAAGACCTCATCTTCATTTACAAAGATTTTGAAGACAGTCGTAGAGTAGATTCTTAAACAAGAGTATGTACAAATGCATTTAACATTACTAGTCTAATTTGCAGCTGAAACTGAGTGACAGTATGAATACAAATTTGTTTTAGTTTTCCCCAATTTGGGTAAAAACGCCGCTATTTTTCCCAATTTCACTGGCCCCTGGCCCCAAACAAAAATTGGTAGCAAGACCCCTGTCTATCTACTTTGAATTTGGACGTCTCATGTTTTGTGGTCTGGTAATGGATTTTAAGTCCACACCTGTATTTGTGGGTATTCATTTGAATCCTCTTGGAGAGACAATTCTAATGAATACCCACTACATAGGGATTGATGGATAATGAATGATATTAAGCCATCTTATAGGTAGCTCTGTAAAATAATCAATTGCACTAAAATATTCTGAACACTATTATTGTTGTCTAAAAATACAAAACCATATCACAAATAAAACTTAAGGTAATCAACCCCTTATGAGATTCATGAGATGTCAGAATTTTTCATAAGACATGGTTAACATTTGTTACATACCAGAACCTATTTTGGCAATGTCATATTCATTTGGCAGAGGAACGTTCCACTGTCGAATCTTTACGGCATCACCGGAATAATTCCGACGTCTCGTGAATCTCATTAGGGGTTGACTACCTTAAGGCATACAGATTAATTTGGAATTTGATAACATAAAGTGTATGATTTTAAGAACCTCAAAACTAAAATTGAAATACAAATTAAAATGCTTAGTATAAAACTTGAAAATGTTTGCTAAAATGCAGTTTGAATTGATAAAACAAAATTTACCGAGTAACATAGAAAATTTGTCCCCGACAATAAGTTGTTTAAAGTAAGGCATGCTATATGAGCATTTGAAATGAAAATCTATGATCAAATAAAGCTAAAAGTGATTGGCTTGAGCTATCCCCAGAATTCTATAGGATTTAAAAAGCAAGTATTGAAGCCAATTTTCCTCCTTTTTTTTCAATAAATGTTTTGGAAGAAAGAAAAATTACTTGTCTAATCTAGCAATTTTTCTCTGTTAAATAATGATTAAAGTCCAGGGCCCCGTTCTACTAACGAACGTACGATTATTTTTTGCGTAATTACTTGTAACAACAAACCTGATTGGCCTAATCCGATTTTTCGTGCAATCAGATGCCTTGTTACACAGTTTACACAAAAACATGATCGTAAGTTCGTTAGTAAAACGGGCCCCAGCTTCTTAAAATAAGTATTTTAACCCTTTCCCAAACAAGACCTGGTTTTAACGTCCCTAATAGAAAATGCTTGCAAAAACAATGAAACAAAAGAAGAAACTGCTGATAACCGGCAGTTTCTCCTTTTGTCTCAATATTTTCAGTGCCATAATTTACACAAATCATATCTTATATATATAGTATTATCCATTTCGTCTTTTGTGGCAGTTTCTGAAGTGGATCACCCTAAAATTTTGTCATTTGGGAAAGGGTTGAATGAGGTTTGTAAAAGTTGGTTAACCTTTTCCCAAACAACTTAAGGTTTTGATAAATTAACAAATTATTTAGAACACCAATGAAGGAAAAAGCAGGAAATGACAATGTAGCATGTTCTCATCTTCCCAAATTAAAGCATTTCTATGCTATAAATTCTTACTTTCTACAATAGCTTTCAATTTCAAGCAATCAAACATTTTGTTCATTTGGGAAAAAGTTTGTTTGTTTATCAGATTGCATGAAAATATATCCAAAATTTTATATCTCTTGGTCACAACTCGGTATAAAGCAGAGCAACATGTAAGAAGGGGTAAAGCAATTCCAAATTTGTTATTTCAAATCCAAACCCTATGTTGTGGGTACTCATTTGAATCGTCTCGAAGAGACGATTCAAATGAGTACCCACAACATGGGGTTGATGGAAGAATAAATGAAATATTATGTGTTTGGAAAGCCATTACCCCCTCTTATCTGTGTCTCTCATTAGTAAAGGCAAGTTAGCTTAATTCCTGATATGCGAGAGGAAAGTCACCAACATCGATGACGGTGCGTAAATGAATGGCACAACATTCCATCTTGTCCACTACATCTTGCGGACTGACACATCGTACGAGATCCTCGTGAATTACACCCATCTCATAATCTTCGCGTAATTTTTTCACTTCTTTCGTAGTCATACATATTGTACACACAGACATAAAATCCTGTAGTTCCACATTTAATACTAGAGTGCTTCTTTCTTGCTCAAAATATCGAACTATTCTGCTCTGAATCTTTGAATCAAAAAACGAGAAGAACTGTTTTCTAGCAGTTTGATAGGCCTTTCCCTCACTCTTCCATCGTTCGACAAGTTCATATGTTTCGGAACGTTTCATTGATTTTGGACTTCTACTGGTGTTTAATGTGGTGGGTGGGGTACGTTTTGTATTTCCTTTGGTCTTAGATTTCTGTTTGTCTACACCATTCTCTTTCACTTCATATATTGAGGGATCAGCGTTTTCTTTATTGTCACTTGTCACATGACCGTTTTCGTCCGTAGTGACTTGCTCATTTTTGCTGTTTTTGATATCAACAAAGTCGTCTGCAGATTTTGAGTTTTTCTTGGAATGACTTTTCTTTTTGCTCTTATCTGATTTATCCTTTTTCTTATCAACAACACATATTTCTTCTGTATTCACATCATATTTTACTTCTGTTTCTATTTTTAGCACCTCAGACAAGTTGGACACGTCCTTGGGTAACATATCACTTATATGATGGTTTGAGTTTCGGTCCAATGATTCCGATTTCAACGATGGACTCTTTGGTTCTGGCACATCAATTGTTGGCGAAAGTTTTCTGGTCTTAAAAAATGTGGACCCACTTTTGATCGGAGACGAAGGTTGAGAGGGTAAAGACACCATGACATCAAACAAACTTAGAGACGAGGAATTAGAATTCTTCCGCTCCGTTTCAGCACCATTTTGTTTAAAAGCGTTTATGTCTGCACCATGTTTAGATTCCCTGACTGTCACTTTACTTTTTTTCCGTTTAGACCGGGAACCGCAGCAGAAGATCGGCAGGCAGAACCAGCAACATTTCTTTTCTTCCGGTTCCTCTTCATACGAATATTCCAAAATCTTTCGAGCCTTAGTCCCATTTTCGTTTTCTCCGATAAGTGTCATATTTTCGTAGGAATGTTTTACTTTGAAAGGCGTCAACATGGCATTAATGTCGTCCACTTTTGGTGAACTATCTTCGTCTGAATCTTTGCGAACAAGCACCTTGGCAGCGACTAATTGGAAGGAAATGGTCACCTGACCTTTATAACGTTGTTTCTCCCAGTACCCTACAACAAATAATGTAGAAAAAAAATTAACCCTTTCCCAAGCGACAAAATTTTAGGGTGTTCCTTATTTGGAAGCTGCTGCAGACCATGAAATGGATGATATTAAAGGTGGAATTTGTGAATAATAATTATAGCACAGTAAACATTGCGGCAAAAGAAGAAAATGCTGATTATCAGCATTTTCTTCTTTTGCAACAATGTTCCCAAGTCAATTCTATTAGGGGGCGTCAAAATCCAGTCTTGTGTGAGAAAAAGGTTAACCGTTTCTCAAGCGCAATCAATCAATTTTACTATGCTGTGCAAAGAATCAAGAGCATTGCCAACATTACATTGTCAAAAGTCAGAAAGAATATTAATGAAGCCCAGATTAGCAAACATCAACCAACAAGTCAATGTCATGGTCTTGAAGTCCCTAAAGCATCTCTCCAGACTTATGTAGAACTAGAAAGACCTGAAGGTCTTGAGTCATTCCACAGGCCTGAATTTCTTTTAATATCAAATCCAAGTTTTGACTAGATTTTTGAATACTAAGGTTCTTACAGCAAAAACAAAGTCAAAAGCAGCAATCATGTGGTCAATGCAAAAAGAAAGTAAATAATTGACTAATATTTTAGGGATGTTAGAGCAATAATAAAATTGAAAACTGTGATTTTGCCAAATTCAAAGACAAATAATTCAGTATGTGTATTTAAAATCAAATCGAAAATTAAACACATGCAAGATGTTATGGTCACTATCATTCTGTTCAAATTTTGTCTATATTAGTCAATATTTGTGGCTTCAAGAGTGGAAAAAGTGTCGAAAAACTGAAATTTTGTCAATTTCAAGGGCATATAACTCAGATTGTAACAGTGAGATAATGTTGAAAATTACACATAAGCAAGACCTTGTTGTCAACAAGATTCTTTCCAAGTATCATCTTGATTGGTTAACATTTGTGGTTGTTAGAGTGAAAACAAAGTCGAAAATGGCAATTTTGTCAAATTCAAGGGCACATAACTCATGATGTAAGATTCCGATCAAGCTGAAAATTACACCCAGGCAGCGTATAATGCTTATATATATTCTGTCCAAGTTTTGTCTTGAATGGTTATTATTTGTAGATTTTAGAGTAAAAATAAAGTCAAAACCAGCAAAATAGAGCTGAAAATGGCAATTTTTGGCAATTTCAAGGGCACATAACTCATGCTATAAAATTCAGATCAAGCTGAAAATTTTACCAAGGCAAGATCCTATAATCAGTATTATTCTGTCAAAGTTTTGTCTTGTTTAGTCAATATTTGTAGTTGCTACAGTGAAAACAAAGTCAAAATACAGCTGAAAATAGCAATTTTGTCAATTTCAAGGGCACATAACTCATGATGTAAAATTCAGATCAAACTGAAAATTTTACCAAGGCAAGATCTTGTAGTCAGCATGATTCTGTCAAAGTTTTGTCTTGATTGTTCAATATTTGTCGATTTTAGAAGAAAACTAGTCAAAACTTGTTATTTTTGACATTCAAGGGCAGATAACTCAGGTTATACTAATTCAATCCATATTCTTTGAAGGAATCTGAGAGAGGGTCACCCAAGGATCATTCCTGTGAAGTTTGGTTGAAATCCATCCAGTAGTTTCTGAGAAGAAGATTTTTAAAGAAAAAGTTTACGGACGCACGGATGGACGTACGCACACACACACGCACGACGGACACGCCGCCATGACAATAGCCCGCTGGCCTGAAAGGCCAGTGGAGCTAAAAACAATTTGAAGCTCTATACTGTTATGTCTAATGCTTTTGAGCGACTTCTCAGCTCACATGTACAAACAACTGAAACAAGGCATCTTGTCCGAGCAAAAAGCTGCTGAAGCCACATAAACAAATGAGCCAGAATTCCTTATAGCAATATAAGCACCATATTTCCAGACCAAATCAACCTGAGCCTAAATGCAGTTTGATAAGGATCCATGCTGTACGCAAGGATTCCAACCCACACGAACCTACAAGAAGCTTTATACCTGTTCCGTATACTGGTTTAATCCTGTGCTCCACATCGAGGGAACTCGCCAGGTGCATCTGTCCTGACTGACATAAACCATTGATGAACAATTCCCAGCCTTATTCTATACTTCCTGTTTCTTTAAATTCAGCATGACATTGGTTAAGAAAGCTTTCATGTGACAAGTTTTATACCTGTTCCGTATACTGGTTTAATCCTGTGTTCCACATCAAGGGAACTCGCCAGGTGCATCTGTCCTGACTGACGTAAACCATTAATGAACAATTCCACTGCAGGGACAGGGTTACCCATCAGTTAAACCATACCCAAACAAGTCCTTGTTTTTAACGTCCATATCAGAAAAGGCTTGGGAAAAGAATGAGGCAAAAGAAGAAAATGCTGATGATCAGCATTTTCTACTTTTGCCTCAATCTTTTCTTGACTGTTTTTTACACAAATCCAATATTCATTAACATTTATTTATCTGCTGCAATTTATTGATTTGGAAGATTCTAAAACTTTGCCGTTTGGGAAAGCGTTAACATGACATGTTTCATACCTGTTCCGTATACTGGTTTAATCCTATGTTCCACATCGAGGGAACTAGCCAAGTGCATCTGTCCTGACTGACGTAAACCATTGATGAACAATTTGTTGCTGTTATTGCAAAACCTCATAACTCCAGCTTTAATTAAGCTGGAGTTACGAGGTTTTGTGATAACATCAACGATATGCTATTTAAGACAAGTTTTATACCTGTTCCGTATACTGGTTTAATCCTATGCTCCACATCGAGGGAACTCGCCAGGTGCATCTGTCCTGACTGACGTAAACCATTGATGAACAATTCCACTGCTGGGTTACCCAGCTCTTCCAGGTGCTGCAGAAGCTTGACATTCCGGTCTGAAAGCTTCTCCTCGGCCTTGATCAGGTCTATGGTAGACTGGTTTAGTGCTCTATGTTGTAGAAGGTAATCAAAGACTGGTTCCGGATCTAACTGATGTACCAGCTCTAGCTGGTTACTAAGCTCTCGCTGCATTGTCATGGTTACCAGTAAAACACCATCTGGAATAGAAGAACAATATGCGTCTGTGACACACAATACTCTTGCACAAAATAATTCCTTTGGTAAGTGACAAAAACCCCTTTCCCCAGATGACGAAACTTTAGATTAATTCTAAAGAAGATGCAGATGACAATACATTGGCAAACACATTAGATTGCAAAGGTTTTTGTACCTAACCATGTGTTTCTGCTAATTCTAGCACTTGTGCAAACTATATCCAAAAGGCAGTTTTTTCTGTTTGTAAAGGGTTAAGGCAAACAGATGAGTCAATTTGTTTCACCTTGGGTTCAATAACAATAATTATTTATTCTAGCAGCCGTCACAATCAGGTGCAATACATTTTGATATTCCCCATCTGCATCTAAACATTCTTTATAACACTGACTTCCAACTGTAGCCAAATTCAGATCAACTTGATCAACTTGAACCACCTAGAAACCTTGATCCCTCGTTCAGGTAGGAACCCCTCGCAATGCAGATCAAGCCCAGGCACCAAGAACACTCCTGATCACCAATGCAGACCAACCTAGCACTGTACTCAATCCCTTGATTGAGTTGTTCTGAGATTTGTTCTGGGCTTGATTGAGTTGTTCGGGGCAGAGAGAACAACAAATAATAAACTCTTAACACAATCTCTGTTTCCTGTGACAACTTTAAAATTGAAACAGTCTAACTGATGAAAATAGTAAAAGAAGAGAGTTTTCAATTGATAGCAAATTAAATCTTTCCAAAATGGCAAAAAAGTAAGGTGGTCAAATATGAAAGCTGATGCATATGACAAAATTGGTGTCTATAAAGGAAGCATCTGTGCACAATATAGCAGAAGAAATATTGAGACAAAAGGAGAAAATGCTGGTCATCAGCATTTTCTTCTTTTGCCTCAATATTTCCTCAATCATTTTCTACTAGGGACGTCAATACCATGTCTTATATGACAGAGGGTTTACAAAAGTAGCCTATTCAAACAGGTATCCATCAAGTGCAATAAAATTTGATACCCCCCATCTGTACCTAAAAATTCAACACAATAAAATCTTAATGGACACATTTGTGTTAAATTAAACCACCTGCCCTTGGATAATGACTTTCTAAATTGTGAAAATGTGCACTTCAACTAATGTGTATTTTTATCAACACAAAAATCAGAAAGCCTGCTGCTATATATCTTGAAGTGCATTTTTACTGTCTGTTCTTCATTTCATAAGTTCCAGTCCAAAATTCTGCTTCCAAAAGTCCCATTCCTTTTTGTTCTTATGGTGTTTGTTTTTTTGTTGTTTTTGTTGTTGTTTTATTTTTTTATTTTGGGGGAGGGGGAGGGGGGAGAGTTTGGTGAGAAAGGTATTTGTCTTTTCTTGAACGCTTTCCAAAGCAAGACCTGGATTTGATGTTCTTAATGAAATAGACTTGTGAAAACATTTAACCCTTTCCCAAACAAGACCTGGTTTTGACGTCCCTAATGGAAAAGGTATGGGAAAACATTGAAGCAAAAGAAGAAATTGCTGATAATCAGCAATTTCTTTTTTTGCCTCAATATTTCCTCTGCTATATTACATGCAATTCTTGTATTCATCAACACCAATTTTGTCATCTGCAGCATCTTGGAAATTGGAATATCCCAAAATATTGTTGTTTGGGAAAGGGTTAAACAAAGACAAGAGGACCATGATGGTCCTATATTGCTCACCTGAACCAAAATGATATGAGCAACACTTTTGTTCAATTCAATAAATTTATATTTATGACTTTAAGACTGAAAATGAACTTATGGTCAATAACGTGAAAATCGAACTCATCCAAGATATTATGGTGCCCAACATTGTGTCCGAGATTTGTCTTGTTTGATAAATAATTGTAGATTCTGGAGTATAAACAAGGTCGAAAACAGCCGCAAACAGCATTTTTGTCAAATTCAAGGGCACATAACTCCCTCAACTTTTTGATCAGATCAGGCTGAAAATGAAACTCATCCAAGATCTTATGATCTCCAACATTGTGTCAAAGTTTTGTCTTGATTGATCTATTATTGTAGATTCTAGAATATGAACAAGCCGAAAACAGCCGAAAATGGTAATTTTATCAAATTCAAGGGCACATAACTCTCGACTTTCTATTCAAATCAGGCTGAAAATCAAACTCATCCGAGATCTTATGATACCCAACATTGTGTCCAAGATTTGTCTTCATTGGTCAATAATTGTAGATTCTAGAGTGTAAACAAGGTCAAAACAGCCGAAAACAGCAATTATGTCAAATTCAAAGGGCACATAACTCTCGACTTTTTAATCAGATCGGACTGAAAATCAAACTACTCCAAGATCTTATGGTCTCAAACATTGTGTTCAAGTTTTACCTTAATTGATAAATAATTGTGGATTCGAGAGTGTAAACAATATCAAAAACAGCCGAAAAATGGCAATTTTATCAAATTCAAGGGCACGTAACTCTCGACTTTCTGATCAGATCAGACTGAAAATCAAAGTCATCCCAGATCTTATGATCCCCAATTTTGTGTCCAAGTTTTGGCTTGATTGATCTATAATTGTAGATTCTAGAGTGTAAACAAGGTCGAAAACTGCCGAAAATGACAATTTGGTCAAATTCAAGGGCACATAACTCTCGACTTTCTGATCAGATCAGACTGAAAATCAAACTCATCCGAGATCTCATAGTCCCCAACATTGTGTCCAAGTTTTGTCTTGATTGATGAATAATTGTAGATTCTAGAGTGTAAACAAGGTCGAAAACAGCCGAAAATGGCATTTTTGTCAAATTCCAGGGCACATAACTCTCGTCTTTCTATTCAGATCAGACTGAAAATCAAACTCATCCGAGATCTTATGGTCTGCAATGTTATGTCCAAGATTTGTCTTGATTGATCAATAATTGTAGATGCTAGAGTGTAAACAATGTCAAAACTAGGTATTTTTCGCATTCAAGGGCAGATAACTCCCGACTTTCTGGTTCAATCTGACCCATAATCGAACTCATCCGAGATCTTATGGCCATACATGTTTTGACCAAGTTTGGTCAAGATTGGCTTATATTTGTAGATGCTAGAGTGTAAACATGAAATTGTGGACGGACGGACAGACAGACGGACGGACAGACAGACAGACAGACAGACGGACGACGGACAAAAAGCGACCACAATAGCTCACCTTGAGCACTTCGTGCTCAGGTGAGCTAAAAATACTGGTAGCCAGTGCTGGTGCCAGCATTCTCTCCTTTTGACTAAATATTTGTTTGGTTCAAAGATAAAGCAGTTTCCATTTTTCATATCATATATTTTGTTGTCTGTAATTCCTTTGGACTTGTCTAAAGAATTGTCAAATTTGTCAAAATTTGGAAAAGGCTCATCAAGGTCAAAGTAAAAAGCTAGCTAGCAACAGGCCAAATACACTATTAAGGTAAATAATTATTATGTCAATTCTCATGGGGGAAAATAATCATAAGAAACTGCCCCGCCACAAAAGAAGCAGAGACTTCAGATAAGTCTCTGTGCTTCAAATGTACCTCTGATGTACTTATACAGTACTTCAAGTCATGAAGGTCTACTTCACCTGAAGTCCCAGAGGCTTCAATTGGGCTTCTGAATCATACTTCTGTTTAAGCTCAGGGACTTTAAGTGAGCTGCTTTATCACAATGGGAACTTCTTCAGAAGTACCAAGTACTTAAAATGTACTTCAGAAACTTAAATTATTGTAGGTGGGACTTCTTCAGAAGTACCAAATACTTTAAATGTACTTCAGAAACTTAACTTATTGTAGGTGGGACTTCTTTAGAAGAATACTCCCAGTCTAATTTCAGTCCAGTCTATGTATGAGGTCACTTCCTCTTTAGAAAATTGGAGGGAATTTTACTTGTCTGACATTTTTTTAAAGAAAATGTTTATGAGCAGAATTTCAAACTTCACACTGATGAATTATGATATTAAAGGACTCACTTAATGGAAAGATCAAGTAGAGATCTAAGGCAACTTTGGTGAGTGTTCTTCTGACTAAATTTATCAAATTTAAAAGTTCTATTTTTTTACCATTCCCCACCCACATAATTATTGCAATCATTTGTTGTAGTACTTCATATGGTAAAGCATCTTTGAAGCATCACATTGAGCACTGATGAAAAATATGCTTTGAATGTACTTCAGTAGTACTTCCTGTGAAGCTTTTATGATATGCTTCAAATGTACTTCAGGGTGTGTACTTTAGTTGTACTTCTGCCTAATTAGCATATTTCAGACGCGCTTCAAAAGAAGTATGGGACTTTAGTTGTACTGCGAAGTACATTTGAGGCATAATTAGCATATTTCAGACGCGCTTCAAAAGAAGTATGGGACTTTAGTTGTACTGCGAAGTACATTTGAGGCATAATTAGCATATTTCAGACGCGCTTCAAAAGAACTTTAGCTGTATATTTAATATGTACATTTCTGATAAAAAGCTAAAGTACAGAAGAAGTATGTACTTCTATTGTACCTCACTTATACTCCAACAGAGGACTTCATTTGTACTTCTAATATACTTTAAAGATACTGAATTTGTGGCTGGGAGGGCCAAATATGCAAGAATGCAAATTAATCTAACTTTCGTATAATTGAAAACTTTTAACCTAATATGCTTAGATTTCAAATGATTGAAAATGAAAAATATTACAAAGCAGTCTTTTTAGTAATATCACATTGGTCACTTATCAAAATGCTTTCCTGGGTATCAGAAGTACTAGGCCTGAAGTCTGACATGCCTTGTCCAAGAATATGCCAAATCAAACATTAACCAAAGTATAACACCAACACACTCATGACCGCAAATAACTCCCTATTCTTTGAATACACTAAAAAAAGTCCTTTTCTTAAATTCTTGAAAGCTTTCAATCAAGTTTTGTAAACGGTTTGAGGTATGTTTAGTACTAGACAGGTGGTACATTAACATTGAAATTCTAGAACCAGCAAACACCTACAAGTTTCTTATCTGCCCCAATATCTGATGTATGGTGAGATCAAAACATGAAGATAAATCTAGCAAAAAATACTGTATTTCTGTTAACCTGATTTTGAGATCTTGTGTAAAGAAATTTTCAGTGATTGATTTCGAGATTTGAAGAAAAGGACTTGGGATCGAACCTGGGACCTCATGAGTAAGAGTCTGATGCACAAACACTGCCCTGCTAGATTTTGTCATTTCATGAATAATTGGCTGTCAGTCAATAAAGTTGATATCACAAGACGATTGTGGTCATAAAAGCATAGAAAATATTCAGGAAAATTGAGAAAATGCTGATTTTCAGCATTTTCTTCTTTTGCCTCAATGTACCCAAGCCTTTTCAATTACAGGCATCAAATGGTCTCTGTTTTGGAATAGGTTAACAGTTCCTTTAAACAAATGAAAATGCACACATTTGGCATTTCACCTATGTAGTGGCTGCCGCTTTCAATGGATGGCTAAACATTGTGTTGTCTGGAAAAGGTTGGCTGCCTATCAGTTCCTTTCTCCCATATGTCTTTTACAGACCATTTATTTTGGTAAATGCCAAATTGTTATAAACAATACAATATCTGGCTACATAGTTTTTGACAGGCATTCTATCTGCAAACAACATATGGCCAACAAAATAATAAATAAACCCTCTCCCAAACAACAAATTTTTAGGGATTTGTCACAAGCAATTTCTTCATTTACTGGTTTACCACAATGTTTTTAAAAGCCTTTATCTAGTGTGGTATCAAAAAGTGTCAATATGTAGGAATGGGATAATTATGTTCCCAAATGATTCTTTTATCCCTGTTTTGTCATATGTAAAAATATAACATATTCTGCTATCTACAAGAGATTTCTATCCTCTAACTTTCTCCCACAAGGAAAATTTCCTAGAGTTTTCCAACAACAAAAATTGATACTTAAATCATGAATTAAGATTTCAAAAAAGATGACAAAAACATTAGCATTTAAAGAAAGAAATGCTGACAGCTGTTTGCTTTCCTCTTTTCCTTCAATGATTTTAAAAATTTTATTCCCTTCCCTTCTCAAAACTCAAAAATTCGTTGAAAAAAAAATCAGGAATCAAGATAGATTAATATCATTAACCCTTTCCCCCAAAAGACCAGGGGCCCGTATTACTATTACTAACGATCGTACGTTTGATTTTTCAATAATTACTTGTAACAACAGCCCTGATTGGCTCAGTCTGATTTCTCGTGCAATCAGATGTCTTGTTACACAGTTTACACAAAAACTTGATCGCAAGACATTTAGTAATACGGGGGCCCAGGTTTGGACATCCCTTACTGACAAGGCCTTAGAAAATATTGAGGCAATAGAAGAAAAGACTTGCCACCAGCATGTTCTCCTTTTGTCTCAATGCTTTCTGTGCTATATGACATACATGAATCCTCCCTTTCTCAACATCCATTTTGTTATCTATAGCAGTTTTGAAAATGAAGTTAATATAAAATTGTGTTGTTTGGGAAAGTGTAAAGATCTATAGATTTGTATCATTAATCAGTTTCCACCAGGGAGCCACATTGCTGCTGATAAGCCCAAGGCAAGATAAACCTGACATTTCTACAAACATAAATATTTCTAACCTTTATATTCAGTCCATCAAGCTAAAAGGAACCAACTGGGAAGTGTGAAAAGTATCAACCCTAGTAAATCAGCACAGACTAGGATCATAACTTTTCATTCTTAGATACATTTCAGCATTAACACTATGATGTCTTTCCAGCTTTCCTGACCTTTGCCTATATTTCCAAATTTCCAGACAGTACACATAATTCCTGATATATTGAAGAATTCAAAATATATGAGACTTTCATGCCAGGCTGATCTGGATCCATGTTGGTCTCAAAATTCCTTTTTTCAGATCCATACACTTAATGTATTTATTATACGAAAATGTTCACCCACCTTTAAAATCAGGTAATTTCAAATCATTTCGTCTTTAAGTGTGTCTGTCTGTCCATCCGTCTGTCTGTACTTATGTTTGGGGCCATCTTCATCTCTTGTCTAACCATCTAAAAACCTGAAAAATACAAGGAGAAAATCTCTTTTAACCCTTTCAGAAAAACAAGCCCTTGTTTTGACAACCCTGTCAAAGAACAGGTTTGAAAAACATAGAGAAAAGGAGCCTTATCAAAGTATGAGTTCAGAAAACATAGAGAAAATAGGAGAAATTGCTGATAATCTGCAATTTCTCCTTTACATATCCCAATGATTTTTTCTATGCTGAAGCATACTACTTTCCTATCTTTTTGTATAAATATTATGTAGTCTGCAACTCCTTTATGCTAAATTCTTTCAATTTAAACTGAAAGGTAATATACCATTTGATAGAAAATGCCAAGTAAGTATGATTTTATTTATTTCCTGAATAGGAAGCACCCATTTCATTCAACAAAATGAAATAACTAAAGTTAGAGTAAATAAACACATCAACACTAATTTCCCCTACCCTCCATACAATACCAGCTTATTCACTTTATAATTTCCTTTGTATTATGACTCAACACCTCTACTCTTTGATAACAATCTAGATTGTACTCAATAATCAGTCTAGATCTATCAACAACCCTTTCCCACACAAGGCTTTTGGTGTCCCATAAAATAAAGGTTTTGGAAAACCTTGCCGAAAAATTAAGAAATTGCTTGCGACAACATATTCTATACCAAAAGTCCAACAAATGTAACATTTTATTCACTTGATATCGTTGTCTGCAACATCTTTGAATTTCAACCAGTCTAAAAACTATGTTATCTGGTAATGGTTTAAACCTTTCCCAAATGACAAATACTGAAACTATTCCAGTTTCACAGAAATTGCAGACACCTTTTACAAGATGACGAAATTTTAAAATTGCAAGACTTTCTAGGTAGAAACCATTGTGGAAAATAAAGAAATTGCTTGTCACAAGCAATTTCTTTTTTTTTTCACAATGTTTTCCAAAACCACCATCTTGCTGGGCATCAATAAAATAGTTGTAAGGAAATGGATTAACCTTTGTCAAAATGGCAAAAATTGAGACTGTTCAAATTTGAAAGCTGGTGCAGAAAATGGAGGTTGATAAAGACAACATTTGGGTACAAATGGCATAGAAAATATTGAGGCAAAAAGATCAGAATTCTTTTCTTTAACTTTAATGTTTTCCAAAAGCTCTAACAAATAGAAACTTCAAAACCAAATACACTACGGGAAAAGGATAATTATCAGGATTGTGTGGAGCAATCATACTGTCAAAAGACAAAATAGACAAGACAATTAACCAAGGGAAACCATTACAAAAGCATGCTAATTGGGGAAATTGAATGAAAATGAGGTCACTTATACTAGATCTATATCCTTCCTTACAAATTTAAGAAAGAATCTAAAATCAAAATTTGATGATAGATCTACACTAACTTTAAATTTTATTTACATTTATTCTTATTTATTTACTTGTTAAATTCGAAATAGCTAAATCTAAGAAGAACACGATGGATAATCACATGATACAATATTTTCAGATAATCTTCAATAATTTTGTAATTACTGGACCGATTTGAATTCGGTTTGAAGCAGAGAATGTGGACAGACATCACACATAAGATGGACATGGTTGTTTTTTTGAAAATCAAATGATAAACAAGTTATTGAAGATAAACCAAAATTATCCACCATGTTTCTTCCAACTCAATTTCATTGTCTAAGTAATTTTATCTGCTTGAGTTTCTTTACATTTCTGTTTTTCTCTATAACCGTGTGCGATTTAGGCCAGAAGTGGTCTTCCGGGAGAGGTAGACCGTAAATTCTGTTCGCTTTACTCTTCTAAAATCAGAAGAGTCACGTGACAAGCACTTCCGACTAAATCGAACGGGCCTCTTCTATTTCTGGAAGCTCTTCTACCTCTTCCATTTTTGAGCAGAAGACAGAAGAGGTCACGTGGTCGGCAACATGAGAGCGCCTTTGTTACAAAGTACAGATTTTCTCAATTACTGATAATCGCTTGTTTACAGCTAATTTATATTAATTTTGGGATCAAAACGAGAACAAAACTTGTACTTTTTAGAAAGAAGTGCCTTTATCAGAATAACGTAGTAGTATCAGGAATGGTACCCAGTCTACCGAATTGGAGCTGGCCATTCTAATTTCCTCCTTTTTGAAGAGCTTTTTGATAGAAAAGCCACTTCCGTTTTCAAGACATGTTGATTTATTTTTGGTCTACCAACTTCTACTCATCTTCTATCAAATGACCTACCCTCTTCTATCACATGATATTCTGGAAGAGGAAGATCGTATATCGCACACACCTTATAATTTCCAGCCCTTCTTTCAAACCCATTGAACAGTCAGTGCTTTTCAACACAATGTGTCACATTTCTTTGTAACATTTCATTTTAACCCTTTCCCAAACGACAAAATTTTTTAGGCCGATCCAATTTGAAAGCTGCTGCAGACAACAAAATAAAATTTTCTTCTGGAGACGTCAAAACCAGGTCTTGTTTGGGATAGGGTTAAAGGCATTATGAATATTATATGTAAAACATGCCTGGCAATAATCATTAAAAAGAATTCTGTAAAATTATTCCAGTCATTCTCAATGACAAATCTTGAATTCCACCAAACATCATGTTATTGGCAAGTTTAAGCCACTGGCTGTATTGAAAATGCATTAAAATGCATGAAAAGCTGCGTAATGCATGCATGAAATTCCAATGAAACTACATGAGAACTAGCTATTTCATGATATTGTCGCTTTTCAACAGAAACCTTGTAACTGCAGCTTAAACCAAGCTGCAGTTACAAGGTTTTTGTTGAAAAGCATATGTCCCAGAGTCAGAGATACTAGCAATGATTCAGGCATTTTTAACCCATTAATTTACCAGACAAGAAACTTGAGACTTGTCCAAATTCAAAGATGTTGCAGACAAAAATTTCAAGCGAATGCAATTTAAAGGGGGGCCAGCTAGACTGTCGAAAATGCAAATGGAACAATAATTACAAACCAGAAATAACATATGAAACTAGAACTGTCGCAAAGCGGACGAATACCCCCCACTAAAGCCTTGTCACTGAAAAAGTGCTATCGGTCAAAAGGTTCTTGACTTAGAGCATGGAAACGGATTTTAAACAAAGTCCAACTGTGACCTTGACCTTTGACCTTGATGACCCCAAAACGATAGGGCACCTCCTTGGGTCATGGCCAACAACTGTGTAAAGTTTCATGATCCTAGGTCAAACGGTTCTTGAGTTAGAACACAGAAACGAAATTGTAAATTTTGACTACTTCCCGTAATATTGACTACTTCCCCCCCACCCCACATTAAAAAGTTCAAAGTGGCATAACTCTAAAACTAATCACTGGATCAAGATGAAAATTGCAGGTGCACAACTTCATATGATAGGAAACATCCTGGTAAAATTTGAGAAAAATTGGTCAAAAACTGTGGGAGGAGAAGAGGACACAAGATTATGTCCACGGACGGACGGACGGACAACCTGATTCCAGTATACCCCCCATAACTTTGTTGTGGGGGGTATAATTACCAACCTGAATGGGTAGATCATTTATGTCCACAAGTAAGCACTCATCGAGCTTTATTAAGTATTAAAATCCTAGTCAACATGCTGGCATCCTTGTATTTGTTTTGTAACGGCTACATATGCCCAACCTTCAAAAATCAATTACGTCAGAGATATGTCATCTGTGCTCAGTGAGATTTAACACACTGTACAATCGGCTGCGTCGAAAGTCATCGAAGACAGATTCGGCATCTGATGTCATGTGCATGGTAGGTCAAATGAATTCACTTTTATGAATAAACGAAAGGATCTTTGGTATTCTATAGTTGATAAATATGCGTATAAATGTTCAGTGCTTGTACAAAATAAACCTGTCCATGTATCCCTGGCAAATAAGGTCACAGTCATCGACACAGCCGGTTGTACGGTGTGTTGATACCGCGGAGGTGTGTCTCGTTGACCTTGACCTTGTCTTGTTTTGAAGTAAAAATAGAATGTGTAAACACGCTTGTAAAGGATTGATCTATAGCAAAGGAAAAATGGTTATTCACCGTGATTGAGGTTTTTATGCATTGCAAATTGTTTTTCCATGCACAAATATGAGTTCCCGAACAGTTCGGAAGCATAAAAACCTTTTGGGGTATAAAAAAATATTGTGGGAAATGAAGAAATTGCTTCTCACAAGTACTTTCTTCATTTTCCACAAAGTTTTCCACAGCCTTTATCATGTCAGGGGCATCAAAGAGCGCCAATATTTGGGAATGGGTTAACTCTTTTACAGACAACAAAAATTTGGGATGTCCAATTTAACTTTCTGTCCTTTTTTGTATGCAAATCCTATCTCAGGCCTCCTAGTAGACCAAAACAAAAATAAAGGTTTTTATAAAGGCTCCAATATGTGAAAATAAAGGCCTTTTAGTGTAAAATATAAGAAAATAAAGAGTAAATAAAGACCATTTCCGTCGGAAAATGCACAGTCATTACTTAAATGCAGGGTCATAACCAAAGTCATTTTCTAATAAGGGGGGTATGGGAGTCTCCCCCAAGAAAATTTTGAAAAAATTGGTAACATTAGGTGGTGTCTGATGATTTCTGCATTGTAAGACAATAAATAAAAGAAGGGAAAATGCAGAACAAAATCCATCACTTGCCTTAAGCTTGGACGGCAACTAGTCAGGGCAAATACATGTATAAAGGTTTTGAGAGAAAATTAAAGGCTTTTTTGGCTTTTTAAAGGTTTTCAGGGAAAAAGTAAAGGTTTTAATTAGCACTCTCCCTAAGAATCATGCAGGCTCTATAGAAAAGGTTAATAGTGACTTTTTCAGAATTGAAAAAATTGCTTGCCCAATTGATTCCTATTGTCATAAAAGTTCAAAAGCCGAAAGGAAAGTGCTGTAGCTGTGTCGTTACCATGGCAACGGTCAGAGAAAGATTTTCTCCCCAAAGGCAAGATTTCCTGTTTTTGAAACAGGGAAAAATGTACATTTTAAAGATATTAGTATATATTTACCCTTTGATACACAATGAGTTTTTCTGATTCAGAACTTTTATTCTTATGTTTACTACAAATTTCACGAATGGAAAAGCGAAAATAATTTCACATAATATGTTGCCATGGCAACAACCACAGACTATATTTTGCATTTTCGCTACCATATAAAATTAGCAATTTTTTGTTCAAATTATCTCCTAACAGCATGGCTAGGATACAAAGTTACAACATTGGGAATATACACTGATGTCTCATGTCGTAATTGAAAAAATAAAAAATTGGAAAATGTTTCAGATTCATGGTAACCATGGTAACCAAAGTGACATAGAATGAGTAAAAATGGAAAATTGACATGTTTTCAGCCATAAAATTGCAAACAAACAGATGAAAACTAGCATTAATTAATATGTTATTTAAAGCATTGTTTCAAATCTGCAAATGTGCACACCAGGATTTTGATTTTTCTTTCTCGATTTGGTTTCCATGGCAACACGAAAACAACAAATAAGCGTAAAATCACATTTTTTGCTTATTTTAAAATCATATATGAAGGAATTATGTTGAGTGAATTGATATAATTTAAGCATAGAAACACACTTTCATGTTATGCCTACAAAATGAAAAATAAAAATATTCTCAAGTTATTTGATTTATTTGGTAACTATGGCAACAAACACAGGCTATGGATTGCATTTTTGCTACTAAATGAATTAAGCAAATTTTTGTTCATTTTTTTTCATTACAGCATGGCTAGGATACAAAGTTTCTCCATTGGGAGTATACATAGATGGTTAATTGCTTAAATGATAAAATAAAAAAGTCAAAAATGTTGCCAATTCATGGTATCCATGGCAACCAAAGTGACATAGAATTAGTAAAAATGGAAATTTGACATGTTTTAAGCCATAAAATTGCAAGCAAACACATAAAAACTAACATTAATTAATATGTTATTTAAAGCATTGTTTCAAATCTGCAAATGTGCAAATTAGAATTTTTATTTTTCTTTCTCGATTTGGTTTCCATGGCAACACGAAAACAACAAATAAGCGTAAAATCACATTTTTTGCTTATTTTAAAAGCATATACGAAGGAAATATGTTGAGTGAAGTGATATAATTTAAGCATAGAAACACCCTTTCATGTTATGCCTACGAAATGAAAAATAAAAATATTCTCAAGTTATTTGATATATTTGGTAACTATGGCAACAAACACAGGCTATGGATTGCATTTTTGCTACTAAATGAATTGAGCAAATCTTTGTTCAATTTTTTTCCTTACAGCTTGGCTAGGATACAAAGTTTCTCCATCGGGAGTATACACCGATGATTCATTGCCTAAATGATAAAATAAAAAAATCGAAAATGTTGGCGATTCATGGTATCCATGGCAACCAAAATGACATAGAATTAGTAAAAATGGAAAATTGACAAAATTTAAGTCATAAGATTGCAAACAAACACGTAAAAACTGGAATGAATAAATATGCTATTTTAAGCATTGATACACACATATACATGTGTACACTATGAATCTGACTTTTTTTCTCAATTTGGTTTCCATGGCAACACAAAATCTACCAAAAAGCATAAAATCACATTTTTGCTTATTTTTAAAGCATAGTTGAAGGGAATATGTAGAGTGAAGTGAGATCTTTTAAGCAACTCTATCATATTATGCCTACAAAATGGAAAAATATACTACAGTTATTCGTTCATATTGTAACCATGGCAACAAGCACAGGCTGTATTTTGCATTTTTGATAGTACATGAACTTAGCAAATTTCTGTTAAAATTATCTGGTAACACCATGATTAAGATTCCAGGTATCCATGGTAACCAAATTAATGTAGAATTAGTGAAAAATTTGAAAACTGACATAATTAAAGCTGCAAACAAACATATACTGAAAGGCAAAAGAAAGTATACACTTTTCTTTTGTCAATATCTCTCTTAATTTTCATCATATCAACTCAAAATTTTGTATACTTTGTTTCTAAGCATAGACCAATAATACAGTGTTGTTAAATTTAAACCGAAATTGCTCGATTATTCTTAATCTTGCTACATGCTGATTTTGCAAACTTTGCACGTGAGACTTAGTGGAGCATCAGATTTTGCTGTTAATCCGTATTTGATTTCTTTATTCCTTATTACAACAAATAACAAGCTTAAATTTTCTGAAACATTATAACACAATTTTTGGCGGCTGGTATAAATCGATCAACATGCGACTTTTTTGCATTAGGGCCCATTTTTCTATGACGCAGCATAATATGAAAGAAACGTGACACTTTTAACATTTAGACAGGTGACTATGAACATTCTGTGCAATTCAATCAAAATCCGTCGATAAATTTAAAAGGGGTCATGCCAAATAACTTGTTTGCATCAAGCCCCTTTTTGCCATGACGCATTGTAATATGGAAAAGCACTAACAATTTACGCATGGTACTAGGTGCCTAGGCACATTCTGTGAAAATTCTATCCAAATCCCTATATAAATGCAGAGTTGTATCAACGTTAATGATTGCATTAACTAATTGATTAAGTCCCCCTTTTTCGATGGCGCTATGCGATATGAAAAAAACCTTTGCAACGGAAGGAAGGACATGCAGACGGATAGACAGAGAAGGTTACATCAATAAACGACCACCTGCGGCGGATTTAAAAAACTATACATAGTCTATAAATCATTTTCTCAGAAAACGTGGAATAACTAGGGTGTATACTTATTTTTGCCTCTCAGTATATTTAGATAAGCATAAATCAATATGATATTTGAAAATTCAGTACAAACCAGAAAATGTGAACACAAGCATGTTCGATTTTGTTTTCAAATATGGTTTCCATGGCAACATGAATATCACCACAAAGCATGAAATCAGTTTTTCCTCATTTGTAAGCGCAATTTAAGGGAAACTGTTGTGTGGATTGATTTAGGTCCAGTTAAGATGCATAAAATTATTATATGCCTTCTAAATGGAAAAAAACTTTCATACTCAAGTTATTTTATTCATCTGGTAACCATGGCAATGTATAAGAACTATATTTTGCGGTCTCGCTACTATATAAACTTTCTGATAATCTTTCCCTAACAACAAAGCTAGGATACAAAGTTTCAGCACAGGCTTTATAAACTGATTCACCATGCTCTGCATAAAATAGTAAAAAGTCAAAAATGTTTCAGATTCATGGTATCCATGGTAACCAAAGTGACATAATTGGTAAAAAAGGAAAATTGACATAATTTAAGCAATTAGATCTTTGGTCCTGCATACACAAACATCTCGTCACAGTTTTGTTAAACAAATTGCTAATAGTTTGTTTGCCATGGTAACTAAAATCTAATATATTCTGAGTAACATTAATTTAACTTTAAATAAGACTAGAACTAACACAAAGCAGACAAATACCCCTCACTAGCGCCTTGTCACTGAGAAAGTGTTATAGGTCAAGAGATTCTTTAGTTGGAGCTAGGAAACAGATTTTAAACAAAGTCCAATTGTGACATTGACCTTTGACCTTTGTGACCCGAAGCAATAGGGCACCTCCTTTGGGTTAAGGGCAACAGCTGTGTAAAGTTTCATGATCCTAGGTCAAACGGTTCGCAAGCTAGAGAACGGAAACGAAAAAGTCTACGGATGGACAGACGGATGGATGGACGGACGGACAGGCAGACATACATGGCGAAATCAGTATACCTCCTCTACTTCTTGGGTCATGGGCAACAACTGTGTGAAGTTTCATGATCCTAGGCCAACCGGTTCTTGCCTTAGAGCACGGAAAACGGATTTAAAACAAAGTCCGAATGTGACTTTGCCCTTTGTCCTTGGTAGCCAAAAAAGCACAGGGCACCTTCTTGGGTCATGGGCAACAACTGTCTAAAGTTTCATGATCCTAGGTCCACTAGTTGTTGACTTAGAACACGGAAATAGACGGACAGAAAGACAGACATGGTGAAACCAATATACCCCCTCTACTTCGTAGGTGGGGTATAAAAAGAGTATTATAAAGCCTTATGCAACATATGCATTGCAAATAGGCGCCTTTATTATAAGGAGATTAATTCAGTATAGTTCCTGATTTTTGTTGCCATGGTTACAACAAAAAGAAACATTTTGAGTTTTTCTTAATTCTCTGTATTTATAAAACAATTGATTGCAAATAAGGCGATGTAATTATGTTTTATACATGTTTTGATTTGGAGATAATTATATTGGAAAAAGTCGTTTTTGGTTGTTTCCATGTAAAATCGTTGACAGTTTAATAGCATGATTACCATGGTAACAAGAATTATAAACATTTTGTCATTTTCCTTGGTATTTAAAAAGCATAAATAAGTCAATATAGCAACATATACTTTGTTTATATTCATCTCTGAAGCCATGAGATAAGATGGTTTGAAAATATAATTTTTGCTAGATTGCTGACAGTTCCATGGTTTTGTTGCCATGGTTACGAAAAACAGAGACGTTTTAATTAATTTTGATATTAGCTTTTTTGAAAACAAGTGATTGCCATTAAGTCACTATATGTATTGTTCATGTTCACCTTTGTTGTCAGGAGATATGTCGGTATGAAAATGTCATTTTTTTCAAAAAATGGTGATTGTACCATCATTTGGTTGCTATGGTTACAAGAATTAGATATATTTTGAGTTATCTTATTAATGGCTTTTCAAAAACAACTACTTGCCATTAAGGTACCATATGCATTGTTGATATTTACCTTTATTGGAAGAAGAAAATTTGGTTTGAAAATATCATTTTTTGTTAAATTGGTGACATTACCATCCCTCGGTTGCCATGGTGACGAACAATAGAAGCGTTTTGAATTATTTTATTCTTTTTTGTTAAAATGCATGTGGTGACCAATTAGACAGTATATTCATTGTTCATAATCAACTTTGCTGTAAGGAGATATTTCAATTTGAAAATGTCATTTTTGTCAAATCGGTGATGGTGCTATCATTTGGTTACCATGGTTACAAAAAATAGAAACATTTTGAGTTAATTTATTCTTGTCTTTTAAAAAACAAGGATTGATCATTTATGCACTATAGGTATTGTTCATATTCATCTTTACTTTTATGAGATATTTGTGATTGAAAATGTCATTTTTTTTGTAAAATTGGTGACAGTTCCATTTTTTGGTTGCTATGGTTACGAAAAATGTAAACATTTTGAGTTATTTTGTTCTTTGCTTCTTAAAAGCAAGTTCTGGCCATTAATATATTGTATATATTTTTCATATTCACCTTTGTTCTTCAAAGATTTTTAGGTCTGAAAATGTCATTTTTTGTAAATTTTGTGACGGTTCCATGTTTTGGTTGCTATGGTTACAAAAAATAGAAACATTTTCAAAAATTTTATTCTTGATTTTTTGAAAACAAGAGTTTGTTACTTAGAAACCATGGGTATTCTTCATATACAAGGATGCTGTTAGAAGATAATTTGGTTTGAAAATGTCAAAAATTTGAAAATTGAAAATTTGATTTCAGTGATGGAACTTCGGTTGCTATGCAACATGATGTAAAAGATATTTTTGATTTTTCAATACAAAAACAAATGCACCTAGTGTCATACTTGATATAATAATAATAGAACAGACAATCTAAACAATTATCATATCTCAAACACCAACCTCAAAAATGTTAATTTCCCAAACTTCATTCAGGGGTTTTCATCCAATCTCCGGAAAATTTTATTTCTTGGTTTCCATGGCAACGGCTGTCAGAAAAAGGGAACTCTCTTGGTTTTGCAAGTTTTTCAACATATCTGATTAAATGAAGGTAAAATGAATGATTTCTGAGAGTAGTCACTATTAACCTTCTGCATGATCCTTAGGGAGAGTGCTAATTAAAGGTTTGCTCTGAAATTAAAGGTTTTTAAAGGGTTTAAAGATTTCACTAGGAGGCATCCATGATTTTTGACTTCCACAGTTGCTTTTTAATTGGACCATTTTTTCCCTCAACATTTTCCCAATCCTATCCTTTTTTAAGGAACTTCAAAACCTGGTAATATATGGCTGGGAATAAATGGGAAAGGGCAATAATTCCAGTTAAAAGAGACTAAAAGCAAGTGACAAGTTTTAAATGAATTCCATTTTCTCCTGAACATAATGGATGTGACTAATTAACCAGAAGCCTTTCCAAAACAACATTATGTTTGGCTGCTTTAATTTCAAAGGAGTTGCAGATGACAGAAATAATTGATTTCAAAATGTCTAAAATGTGAATGTTATAGCATCAAAAATATTTCATCTGAGTGGAGAAATTGCAGATTATCAGCATTTTCTTCTCATCCCTCAATCTTGCACATAATTATGACCAGGCTGATCTTTTTCTACTGTGTCTTTCAAAGCTGCCACAACAACTAAACAGAACAAGAGCTAAATTTTGTAGTAAGAGAAAGGATAAACATGATTTTGTGTTCCTTCCAGCATCAGTCATCATGAAGCCTAGTCAGATTTATAATACAAGCCTTTGTGTTAGTTATATATATGAGCTGTTGGCATGAGAATACAAGGCTGATATTAAACAGGAAGTGTAGAATAAGATATTGTGCAGGCTGATCTTAGTCTACACTGCCTGCCAAAGCCACCATAACAACTCAATAAGGAGATTTAAAATTTGGTTGTTATAGAAAGACTTTATACTATTTTGTCTCCTTCCAGCATCATGTGAGTCAGAATATTTAAAATGTTTTTCTATGTACATGATCTATTGCATTTCAAACACAAGAGCTAATGAAACATAGTAAATTAAAAGATTTTGAAGATAACAAAGGCAAGTTGAGTGGTCCAGTAAAGTTAACCAGTTCCTTTTAGAGGTACCAGCTTACTACCCCTGCAAAAAGTTTGCTTAAGTTCTAGAATGTTTTAAAATGTTAAATGGCACTTCTAGAACTGTTCTAGAACAGTTCTAGAAGTGTCATTAAACTTTCTAGAATGTTCTAGAACAGTTCTAGAACTAGAAATATGTTCTTGAACTTTTTTCGCTGGGGTAGATATCTGTTTATTACAAACAGCAAAGCAGAAAACTGAATGAAACACTAACAGTTACTGAAGATTTATTCATCATTATTTGAAATTTCAAAGTTTATTAATTAAGTGCTTAAATCATTTGACATAATTATATTTGTTGTAAAATGCAATTTCAAATGATAATCTTTCTTTATTCATGCCTAACTTTAGAAGACCTTAATTTTATTTACTCTTTCCCAAATGGCAAAATTTAAGGATTGTCCAATTCAAAAGCTCCTGCAGACAACAGAGTAGATGTTGATAAAGACAGGATTTGTGTACAATATAGCTAAGAAAATATTGTGGCAAAAGGAGAAAATGCTAGTGGTCAGTATCCATTTGGGATGTCAAAACCCATTCTTGTTTGGGAAAGTGCTAATCTTATTGTTAAGTTCGATCAAACAAAATTTAAATGAAAATCTATACCATAATTCAAAGTTATCCCATATCCATTGTCACTTGAATGTCATTCAACTACAAAAGGCTACTATCTCATTATTTACAACTTTATCAAAATTGTACCAAAAATGACCTCATCACTGAAATTAACCCTTTATTGGACTGGACAACTTTGTTTTCCTCATGCCATTCCCAAACAACAAACAATCGGAAAGTTCCGAAATGAAAGAGGTTGCAAACAAAAATTTCAAATGAATGAAACTTATCATTGTTTGGCCTTGGGCAAAAAACATTGTGGGAAATGAAGAAGTGTTTTCCAAAGACATTATCCTGTAGGGGGTCAAAAGGTGTCATTATGTGGGAATGGGCTTACCAAACAACGACTTTTCTATTGGTCCGAAAACACAGTACAGAAAATACTGAGGCAACAGGAGAAAATGCTGATTATCAGAATTTGTTACTCTTTCAAAGAGTAACCTTGAGTCATAGCTTTCCACTGACTTTGACATGGTTGACTTTTTTTCATCTTACTTGACTAACTTTTAATTAACCCTTTCCCAAACAGCAAAATTTTAGGGTGATCCAGTTCAAAAACTGCTAAAAATGACAAATTGGATGTTATTAAAGATATGATTTGTGTAAAATATGGCATAGAAAATATTGAGACAAAAGGAGAAACTGCTGTTTATCAGCAGTTTCTTCTTTTGTCTCAATGTTTTCCTAAGCCTTTTCTATTTGGGACGTCAAAATCAGGTCTTGTTTGGGAAAGGGTTAAGAGTGTTTCATAATGACTATTCCAGTAACCAGATGAGAAATTTAAAGCACTCAAATTCAAAACATACCCAAAACGACAAAATATAACATATCAGACTTATCTATAGGAGGTCGAAACCAGGTTTTTTTTGTGGTGGGTAAATGTGGTGGTGGGTTAATGTCACTTGCATTTTTCACTTGACTACCCCTCCCCCACAACAATGGTGTATTCAGAGGTATTGTAGAACAAAGACTGGATAGAATTACAAAACCTCATATATCATCCATCATCAACAAACATTTTGTTTACAATTAACAGTCATGCTCCCGGCTCTCTGTCATCCGATATGCTCCTTAGTTCAAACATACATAATGGCCATGGCCATGGCGCAGTTGGAAGCACATCAGACTCTCATTCAAGAGGTCCTGGGTTCAAAGCCCGGCCACGGCAAATATCCTTTCTGACAAAATTGTCACCCACCAATGGTTTGATAATTGTTAACCTTAGTATAAATGTGAGCCAGCAGCTGGAGGCTTGGTAAGACTGTTATACTTTCACCCCCTCTTATAATTATGTTGCTTTGTCATCATAATATTTGAGTTTATTGGGGTTTTACGCCGTTTTCAACTACCAGGGTCATATCCCAACGGCTGGAGCACCTACCCATGGATTCCTGTTGTTTCTCAAACCAGTACTACCACAATACCCTTACCGAGCCTCCAGCTGCTCGCCCACTTAGGTTAACGATTTCAAACCCATTGGTGGGTGACAATTTTGTCAGAAAGGGTATTAGCCGCGGCCGGGTATCGAACCCGGGACCTCTCGAATGAGGGTCAGATGCGCTACCAACTGCGCTAAGGCCGCGGCCGTCATCATAATATACCTGAATGTTAGTATAGTAGTATCCATTCACATAGATATTCCAGTCCTAGCTCAATATTCAGAATCCATCATTCTTTGTCCAAATGACCCATAAAGAACACTTGAACAAAACGAAAACTTTACAGTGAAAATAAATCATGTTAACCCTTTCCCAAACAAGACCTGATTTAGACGTCCCAAATACAATTGGCTTTGGAAAACATTGACACAAAAGAAGAAACTGCTGATAACCAGCAGTTTCTCCTTTTGTCTCAATATTTTCCTTACTGTATTATTTATGAATATTCTATCTTTAACAACATCTTTTTTGTCAGCAGCAGCAGCTTTCAAATTGGATCATGATCATCCTAAAATTTTACCGTTTGGGTATGGGTTAAATTAAAGTTACAAGGTTTTTGTTGAAAAGCAACAAAAAGCTGGTTATCATACCTGCATGACTTACAGACATAGTAATATCCATTCACATAGATATTCCAGTCCTAGCTCAATATACAAAATCCATCATTCTTTATCCAAATGACCCATAAAGAACACATGAACAAAACGAAAACTTTACAGTGAAATAAATCATGTTAAGCACATGGCTAGGAAATACCTCTGAGTATTACCTACCGTACATTGTTTTAGATTGGTTCCCATAGTAATAAACAAGGGCTGGAATGTGCCGCTGTTATCTTCACAGACCATCGTATCTACTAGAGCATGAAACAGCTGTTTTTAACCCTCTCCCGAACGGCAAAATTATAGGGCGGTCCAAATTCAAAGATCCTGCAGACGACAACTTCAAGTGAATAGCTTTTTTAATTTTTAGGTCTCTTTGGGTGGAAAACATGGTGGAAAATGAAGAAATTGCTTGTCACAAGCAATTTCTTCATTTTCCACCATGTTTTCCATGGCCATTATTTTGTGGGGAGTCAAAAAGAGTAATTGTGTGGTAATGGGTTAACCCCTACCAAGACAACAAATGTGGAGACTGTTTCAGAATGTAAGCTGCATAAGATCACAAATTGATATTGAAAACGAAGGTATACAGTATGTGTACCATTTGATTGTCAGCATTTTTTTCTTTTGATTCAATGTTTTACCAAGCCTTTTGTGAATTTGTCAATTGTTGAGAAAGGGCTAAGGCTGTACATCATTTTGATCATTTGTGACAGAAAATTTCTAAAGGCCTGATCACATACAATTCTGCATCCACATCACTTCATATCCAAAATTATGCTGTATGACTGACAAGATGTGTTTGTGAAACACAAATGCCCCCGTAAAGGCCAATGTTAAGTTGCACATTAAGTTTTCATGTTAAGGACAGATCCTCCATTTATTTCCCACGGTAAGAATTTTTTTATTTTTTCTGTACTGATATTTAGATATATGAGAAGTAAAAAAATGACTTAAAAACTATAGGTCACCAAGCGAATTAAAAAGTTATTGAATTTCAAGGGAGACTACTCTTGTCTAAAATTGCAAAAATGAGGTGTCACTTAAATACCCACAAAAAAGGTGTTCGAAATGACTAGGATTACATAAATAAGTCTTTGTTGTGTTCAATATGTTTTATTCTATCTAAATGAGTATCAATTTGGGAACTTTTCTGATATTAAAAAATATTCCAGCGGTAAGAATTTTTTCTTTTTTGGTATAGACATAGTGCTTGGTCATACCTACAAAAACAAAAAAAGAAAAGTATATCAAACCAAGCGTTTTTCTTAGTTATAAGTAAAATTTGGTTTACTTTTTACAGCTCTGTCCGAAATTTTTTCACTACTTTTATCCACTTTCTTCCTTATTACCAGCTTTAGATAATAAAACATGTCATCTTTTGTGTCCATCTGAAGCGGACTATCTCATAAAGACACCACATTGATTTTGTTGCTCCGTTTCCTATCGCTAACGCCACATTTTGAACGCGTAACAGAAAGCAAAATGTACCATCCAAGTACTATTACACTTTGATTGACCAAACAGAGAGAATTGAAATAACCAAAAAGAGTATTGACATTTATCAACCAAACATTAAGTTAATGTAAGAAATATATTTGCTGAAAAAGGCCATTTACTGAAACAGTTTTATTTCGTTATTTAGGATATGCGCAGTAAGTTGCGCAGAAACAACTGGAGGATCTGTCCTTAAGTTTTCAATTAAAGGGTTGATAAGGGTTAATGGATGACCTTGAGGAAGGTCATATTGCATCCATAACAGATAGATATCATTGAAAGAAGGTTACATACCAAAGGACCTCTACGGATAAGGCGAGAATTCTCCCTAAAAGGCTCAGCTCGATGGGTCAATTCTCAAAACTAACAAATTGAGAAACAAAATTAAGCTTTATGGTTAGGTAGACAAATAAAGGAAATAAACACCGATTTTTATGTCATTTTAAAAGTTCTATAGGTGCAGATAACTCTTGATTTTAGTACCCACCTAAATGGTTTCGTTTCCTTACACTACCGGTATTCAAAGAGGTAAAATGAAGATTCTTTTATTTTTATTTGCAATTCATTTTCTACAGATACAGGGATAAATGGTGTTGACATCATATGGCAGCTTTGGTTTTGTCCGTATTGTGCATGCGCACCATTGAAACAACTTTAAACGCGCACTTTCCCGCCAAAAACCGAGACATACTTACCTTCCCAAGGCTGGCTAACATCGTTCCCCCCCTTGACCCAGCTTCCCATTGACATATGTTGTGTAACTGGATCATAGGCTTCCTTGGTAAAAAGGATTTGCTGGGTCACGGGGGGGAACGTACTTTTATACTAAAAATAGTACTCATATACCATATGCCATAATTTTGGCGGGAAGATTTCGCCTTTAAACTCGTTTCAATGATGCGCATGCGCATTAAGGACAAATCGAAAAATGGTTTATGATTTCAACACCAATTGTCCTTACATTTACAGAAAATCTTTTGCTTATAAAACTAAAGAAAACTTAAATCTGGTTTAATGAATAACGGTGGGGTAAGAAAATGTAATTTTGGGGGTAGGTACAGAAACCAAGAGTTATCTGTACCTGTCGGATCGTTTTGATCGTACAAAATCAGTTTTCATATGATTTAGATACATATCTAACAATACAGTTCGAAATAATAATCAATTTGCATGTTTTGAAAAATGACTTTTCCATTTGAGCCTTTTAGGGAGATTTCTCGCCTTATCAGTAGAGGTCCTTTGAGCTTTGTATGCTGAATACTTTTGGAGAAAAGGCTAATGTTAAGTTTTCACGTTAAGTTTCGGACTGACAGACAGACGGACAGACGGACAACAGTAAAGCAATATGCCCCCGATCTATCGATGCGGGGGCATAAAAATATTCATTTTTGGAAAGTCTAAAAAGTTGATGGATGTTACTCCCTCAGAGCACACTTTAGTTAACATTTTACTATGACCTTGAACGGAATAATGGAACCAAAAGGACAGAAAGACAGGGACTGAAAACAACTTTGTAAATAAAAATTCAATGGACTATTGTTTGAAAGATCTCCAAAAGAGCAGACACAAACTTAATTTGGAACAAGTCTAGAATTTTGTTGTTGTCTGGTAATGGGTCGAATAATCTAGTTCTCTCAGAAGATATAATCCCTAATCATGCTAATCCCGAAGGAATTTTCTCAGCCATGTTTTATGCCATTAATCAAGCTGTAGGGTATGATAAATCAGAGGTAATTTGCAGGTTAAAAGATACACTAATTACATAATTAGATGTGTGTGATAGCTCTAAGGCTAATACGATAGGACATGATTGTACATATTGTACAAAATATATAATATCTGTACTAATTACATATCGCTGCTTTTCAACGAAAACCTCGTAACTGCAGCTTAAAACAAGCTGCAGTTACAAGATTTTTCATAGAAAAGCGACAATGTTTAGATGTGTGTGATAGCTCCTGGGCTAAAATGATAGGACTTGATGTCTTATATGAACATATGGATTCAATGTCCCTAATTATGAAGACTTAAGGCCTAGTCACATACAACATTTATATTTTATGCATCCACATCACAGCCAGAGCATGTCTAAAACCGTGCAGTGTAATTTTTGACGTAACATGGTCGCGATATGGACACCGTATAATATGTGCCCGGGCCTTTAACCCTTTCCCAAACGACAAAATTTTAGAATGATCCACTTCAAAAACTGCTATAAATGACAAAATGGGTGTTATTAAAGATAGAATTTGTGTAAAATATGGCACCGAAAATATTGAAACTAAAGGAGAAACTGCTGGTTATCAGCAGTTTCTTCTTTTGTTTCAATGTTTTCCCAAGCCTTTTCTATAAGGGACGTCAAAACCAGGTCTTGTTTGGCAAAGGGTTAAGATAATAGATTACCAGCATTTTCTTCTTTTCCTAACAAATGTCTTCCTTAAGGCACAGTCACATAGGTCCGCGTCCATATCATGTCCACATCACATTAGTCAAAAATTTTACTTAATGGGTCCCATTTTGGACATGCTCCAGCCGTGATGTGGACATGGCATGGTGTATGTGACCATTTGCAGGCCTTAAAAAAAATATAATTTTGTGAGAGCAATCACAATTTTTCATCTACAACTGACCTTTCTTTCTCGAAATTTCTTCCTTAAAACACAAAATAATGTCTTATCCCATGTTGTTTAACATTTGTTCATGTGTAATGTGGGACCCACACCATCTGTTTGCTCTCAAGATAATGTCATTGCATTATGTCTTATTTCCTTTTCTTGTCTCAATGTTTTCTCCAGCCTTTTTTCTTGAGGGCGTCAAAAAGTGTCAGTATGTGTGAATGGGTTAAAATAATATCTTACTTGTACAGTCAGTTTATTGAGTTTAACCCTTTCCCAAACGGCAACATTTCAGAGTGATCTACTTCAAAAACTGAAAAAAATGACAACATGGATGTTATTAAAGATAGGATTTGTGTTAAATATGGCACAGAAAATATTGAGACAAAAGGAGAAACTGCTGGTTATCAGCAGTTTCTTCTTTTGTTTCAATGTTTTCTCAAGCCATTTCTTTTAGGGACGTCAAAACCAGGTCTTGTTTGGGAAAGGGTTAACATATCCAGTAAGCTAGCACAGTTAGTTATCCATCGGCATGTGGGACCCACCCCATCTGTTTGTTCTCTCAAGATAATGTCATTGTCTTATACCCTCACACCCTGCAAAATACAGAAACAAACTGTAGTCATTCTAAATCCTCGTCCAAATGCCAAATTTTAGGGTAGTACAATTTGAAAGCCTTTAAAGACAGCAAAAGAGTTGTCAATGAAGAAGAGATTTGTGTACAATATAGCACAGAAAATATTGAGGCAAAAGGAGAAATTGCTGATTATCAGCATTTTTTTCTTTTGACTTGATGATTTCCCATGTTTGTTTTCTATCCGGAATGTCAAAACCAGGTCTTGTTTGGGGAAAGGGTTAAATAGTCCTATGCACAAGCAAACAACAGAAGAACTTTGTAAAGAATTTATGTCACAGACAGTCTGAGACAGAAGCTGTTTAGCGTCAAATTGCACCTGGTGCATGGAATGTGTGTATCATGCAAACTAGAACCTTTCTCATGGTATTATCCCTTCATCAAACAAGAGAAATCAAGTAGTAAACTTCCTGGGATATGCATTGCATAACCATCCAAACATGCCAAAGAAAAGTCTAATAAACATGACTTGTGTTTTGTGAGATCAACAATATTTCTGTAAAAACGTAACCATTGTTTACCTAGGTTATTGAACATCTATTGTCCAGCAAGATTAACCCGGGACATCTGCATATGTAATGACCCCACTTCGGCAATGTTTTGTTTAGACGCTCAACTAACGGACTTTGCGCACGTAAATTAAGTTGTCCCGGGTTAATCTTGCTGGACAATACTAAACCTGTTGTACAACAAACTTTGTGGGAAAAGTCTAAAATTTTGTCCACAGTTATATTATTAACCTTTTCCCAAACAAACCCTGCATAGTTTAACCCTTTCCCAAACCACAAAATCTTAGGGTGATCCAATTCGAAAACTGCCACAAATGACAAAATAGATGTTATTAAAGAGAGCATTTGTGTAAAATATGTCACAGAAAATATTGAGACAAAAGGAGAAACTGCTGGTTATCAAAAATATTTGACAAAAATGTTATAAATTACCTCCCTTGCATATGAATATAGAGTAAAAAGATATTTGTGAATTATTTTCTTCTTGAAGCATAATCTTGAAATCCGGCACGGCGAATCAACTTATTTGAAGTCTATTTACAAGAGTGTGTAATTTGATGCATGTCCCATGGCTAGAAAGTGGTGTTTTTAATGATGGGTCATATACCTTAAGTCACGAGGTACAGGGTTAATCTAATGCATGTTGCATGTGTGCTACACCCTCAATGATTTGTTGAAAGATATGTTGTTTTTGTGGGACCTTATCTAACATCTTAAACAATTTAACGAGCAGCAAGACAAATAGAATGGAACACAGATGCTTTCAGATTCTAATTAGCAGACTTTAGAACAAAATCTCTGTGCAAACAATGAAATGTTTATGGCCTAAGCTACCCTTGCAGATCTCTTGCAGGAGTTTAAACCCAGCAGCAAATATTATGTTGATGTAAATTATTTTCCAACAATTTGACATCTGTATTTACTATAGCTCACGATAAATGACCTGGCAGAGCATCTCTAGCTAACAGGACATTTATCATGAGCTATTACGCCTTTCAAATTGGACTAACCTAAAATTTTGCCATTTGGGAAAGCATTAAATGATACTGAAAGTGTCGAAGATCTATTCAATATCCTGGTATCATAAATATCTGACATCATGAATATTCAATATGCATTTATTGAAGGTAATATTGGATCACGATCAACCTACCAGAGTTTAATTCCTGGCATGTTGCAAGTCACAAATACATGTAATCTGACATGATATGTGTTAACTAATTCTGGACCAATGTCAAAGAACAGAATCAGTTTCAAATGACAAAATGACAGCAATTTCCACCACTATTACAATTTTAATCCAAGAGTTCCAAGTCTATCCTTCATTACCGGTATCCTTGGTGAAGAGAAGCAACATGGGCAACTTTTTTGCTAAATAAAATCCTATTGCACTAGAGAGATTCAAACCCAGGGCCCTTTGTTTCCTAAACCTGCATCCAACACTGGAGTTGTTTGGGTATTTTGGCATAAAGCAGAGCTATAGATAAAAGATGGCTTTTCAAAATATAATATTTCTCTAAATATTTATTAACCCTTTCCCTAACGACAAAATTTTAGGGTGAACCACTTCAAAAAGTGCAACAAACGACAAAAAGGATGTTGTCAAAGATATGATTTGTGTAAAATATGGCATAGAAAATATTGAGACAAAAGGAGAAAATGCTGATTATCAGCAGTTTCTTCTTTTGTCTCAATGTTTTCCCAAGCCTTCTCTTATAGAGACGTCAAAACAAGGTCGTGTTTGGGAAAGGGTTAAACCATACGTTGTGGGTATTCATTGGAATCGCCTCAAGTGAATCATCTCATCAAGACTAATTCAAATGAGTTCCTACAACATAAGGTTTGGATTTGAAATAAGAGATTAAGATGTCTTCAACATTGCTTTTCTGATACTCTGATGAAGGTTAGAAGTAATGTTGTCAGACAAAGTTCCATTATCTATAACACAGGAAGTACCAATACTGATCAAATACCTTTGACTGCAAGAAACACTTAAAAAGAACATAGAACCCTGGAAAGTTTTGATTCAACTTGAAGCTTGAAGGTAGGTTTTGAATACTCTTTAAAACTGCCTGCAAAAAAAGTTCAAGTTCTAGTTCTAGAACTGTTCCAGAACATTCTAAAATGTTCTAGAACAGTTTTTGAATTTAAATGAACTTTTCGCAGGGGGAGTCCAACATGAGTGATCATTATAATACATTCTTTATTTTACGATATGGCATGGTTTCCAAAATGGATGATGGTTCATACAAGGAAGATTCCTGTGTAGTCTGGTTGAAATTGGTCCGGTAGTTTTGGAGAGGTAGATGTAGAAAGAAAAAGTTTACGCTCTCATCCTCAGAAACACAAATGACTGACACAGGGCCACATGACCTAAGCCCCCTGGCCTTCAGCCTGTGGAGCTAAAAAGAATAAGTATCGCAGTACCTCGATATGGCTCGTGAATAGCCTCTAAAGTCAATATAGCGCTAGACCTATAATTAAAATAGGGGTAGACCGCTAAAAATAGCGGACTACCGTCATATTTTCAGCGGTTCACCGATAAAAATGTAGGTCTACCCATAAAATAAGGGTAGACCGCTATTTCAATTAACGGTCTAATTAACCACTAAAAATATGACGGTAGAGCGCTATTTTTAGCAGTCTACCCCTATTTTAATTATAGGTCTAGCGCTATATTGACTTAACCCTTTCCCAAACAAGACCTGGTTTTGACGTCCCTATTAGAAAAGGCTTGGGAAAACATTAAAACAAAAGAAGAAACCGCTGATAATCAGCAGTTTCTCCTTTTGTCTCAATATTTTCTATGCCATATTTAACACAAATTTTATCTTTAATATTTTCTATTTTGTCATCTGTGGCAGTTTTTGAAGTGGATCACGCCGAAATTTTGCCGTTTGGGAAAGGGTTAAGACCCTATTCGCGCGTCATACCTTGAACAAAAAGATCACTTTCTTGTGCCACAGAACATTTTTCAAATTACAAAATCCACTTGCCTCTACATGAATAACAAAAGGTGTGTTTATTTGTGTATTCAGTATCTATTGTTTGTGATAGCCAAAAATGACAATGTTATCTGTGAATGTTAATCTATTTGAACTTTTGAAACACTCTTTGTTTGTAACCCTTTCATTGACTCTTTATTCAACTTTTTGGTGGAGGCTGATGACAATAAATTTTGACACAACATAAGGTGTTTTCTGTTGTCAATTTTTATAGAAGTTACCTTCATATTCATGCACAGATGCAGGAGGGACGACACCTCCAGCGCTTGGCAGATCCAGAGGGGGTTCAGGGGGTTCGAATAAACCCCCCTTTGTAGCCTATTTTATTTTCCTGCATAAATTCTGTTAAAAATTTTGTAATAGAAGGCAAACAAAATCCCCCCCATTTATATGTTCGAACCCCCTGCACAGAAATCCCAGATCCAGCGCAGGCGTCAGTTCTGTATCACCCTTTAACCATTTCTAAGGAACAAAATTTTAGGCTGGTAGAATTTTGAAAGCTGCTGCAGATGACAAAATGGGTGTTACATAAGATAAATTTGTGACTTAAATAACAGTAGGCAAGAAAACATTGAGACAAAAGGAGTAAATGCTGGTCATTTTTACCACAGGATCAAAAGCAAGTCTTGTTTGGAAAAGGCTTAATGGCAAGTGTCAATATTGATGAAAATTTAATCCATTTTTAAGCTATCTTCACACCATCTAAAGTCACTTCAATTCACTTACAATTTTGTCTTTGTTATCATAAATTAATCATATACAATCATTATGGTTGATTAACCGACTAAGCTCGGATCAACTTCGAATTAGACAAGTCAAAAGTTTTATCCTGCATAACCAACGACGGGTGGGGTATAAGGCCCGCCAAAGCAATAATTTAATCCATTGCTAGACAGCATGATTTTTTTTGTCAAATTTGAAAACCACTAGTCTACAGATGAAAAAATGGATGATGATAAAAATTGCCATTTTGTACAATATTTAGCATGAGGAATTTGACATCTGCAACAGAGAATTTAAGGCTTTGGAAAACATGGAGGCAAAATAAGAAAATGCTGATAATCAGCATTTTCTCCTTTTGCCTCATTAATATCTTTTATATTTCATTTTATGCAAGTCCTAGTTAGGCTAGTATATCTAGAAACAATGATTTTTTTGTGTCAACTAATTCGAAATTGGACCAGTCCATTTTTCTGCTGTTGGAAAGGGTTAACCAAAATTTCAGACACCCAAATTACATACAACTGTATGTTGTTCAAACAAATTTTCATTAGAAAAATAATCAAATGCTGGCCAATTTTTACTTTACAAACATCAAAATTGTTTGCACAAGAACTATAATTTTATGGCCAAAACTTACAAAAGTAAACATCAATAAATATAGAAACATACACAAATCAGAATCTTGTCGCCAAAATTGTTTGACATTAACCTATTCCTAAATGACGAAAATTTGGACTGTTCAAATTAGATAGCTGCTGCAGGTAACAAAATGGGTGTAAACAAAGATGAGATTTGTTTATAATATAGCAAAGAAAATATTGAGGCAGAAGGAGAAAATGCTGATCATCAGCATTTTCTTCTTTTACCTCAATGTTTTCTCAAGCTTTTTCAAATCGCGATATCAAAACCAGGTCTTGTTTGGGAAAGGGTTCAATTCAAATAATAAGGTCATTAGGACAAGTCATCTTTGTTCAATTAATCCTTTCCCAAACAACATTCTATTTTGGGGTCCATGTGTTTCAGACAACAATTTCAAGTGAATGGTATTTACATATTTTGGTCTTTTGGGGGTAGAAAACATTGTGGGAAATGAAGAAACTAACCCATAACCAGATGTCAAAATTTTAGAAGAATCGTAATGTTCAATGTCATGTTTAAAGACTGGTATAGAAATGTCTACCAATACCTCTATAAAATCTCTTTCAATAACAGTACAAAGAATTCCCAACCTCCCATCATTAACTAATCAATAATGAATCAAAACACAAAATCAATTAACCCTTTCCCCCAAGAGTTAAGACCAGGCCCCGGTTTCTCGAAAAAATCTAAGTACGTTCTCAGACTCAAATCTGTGCACCATACTCAAATCACATGAAATCCACATGCACTTCAATCGAAAACCCTTCAACGTTGGAGAGTAATTTCCATTGAAGTTGGGCATGTACTCATGAGTATGTACTTAAGTTTTTCTAGAAACCGGGGCCAGGTTAAGATATCTTTACAAAATAGGAAAGGATTGGAATAAATTGAGATTAAAAAAAGGAAATGCTGATAACAGTTGAACCAGCATTTTCTCCTTTTGTCTCAATATTTTATATTATTTTTTACCCTGATCTTGTTTGCCATTTGAGATAGAGTAAAGAGACTAAATACCAATCAATAACAACAACAGTTACCAATTTAGCTGCATATCAAGTGATGCATACCAGAAAGATCAAGACAAGTCAAAGATGTACACAAAATCAAAGAGCAGATTCAAAACCATGCATACCTACTTGTCGATCAAAAGCAACAAATCCAAGACAAAGGTGAATAGAGTGCAAACAGCATTTCCATCAAAATACCAGTAATCCAACATTCAAGGACATTTGATAGAGCCTGATATTAATCTCTTTCAGCATACAACTTCAACAGCTACTAAATGTAACACTGTGTAACATTCACTAATTAATAATAAATCAAAACACAAAATCAATTAACCCTTTCCCAAACAAGACCTGGTTTTGGCGTCCCTAATAGAAAAGGCTTGGGAAAACATTGAGACAAAAGAAGAAACTGCTGATAACCAGCAGTTTCTCCTTTTGTCTCAATATTTTCTGTGCCATATTTTACACAAATTCTATCTTTAATAACTTCAATTTTGTCATTTTTGGCAGTTTTTGAAGTGGATCACCCTAAAATCTTGCCGTTTGGGAAAGGGTTAAGAGACTACACAACAATCAATAACAGCATAAGTTACCGATCCTGATGCATATGAAAGAATCACATACCTCATAGACCGAGCATATTTTCCATACAATGTATCACTGAATGAATCGCTCATGTTACATCCTTGGAACTGTAGTATTGATCCTGTATGACTCGCTTATAATAGATTCTTCCCTTTACACTTTGTTATCCCTTTACTAAGACTCTGCTAGTCTGCTGATTTTTCCCTTTTCAAATTTGTTATCCCTTTATTGTGACTCGCTTGTAATAGATTTTTCCCTTTACACTTTGTTGTCCCTTTACTAAGACTCTGCTAGCCCTTTCCCAAACAAGACCTGGTTTTGACGTCCCTGATAGAATAGGCATGGGAAAACATTGATGCAAAAGAAGAAACTGCTGATAAACAGCAGTTTCTACTTTTGCCTCAATATTTTCTATGCTATATCTTACACAAATCCAATGGTTTTCAATCTTAATTTTGTTGTCTGAAGGATCTTTCAATTTGGAGCTCTCTGAAATTTTGTCGTTTGGGAAAAGGCTAGTCTGCTGATTTTTCCCTTTTCAAATTTGTTATCCCTTTATTGTGACTCGCTTGTAATAGATTTTTCCCTTTACACTCTGTTATCCCTTTACTAGTCAGAGCTCTGAGAATGTATTGACCAATATTTCTAAATAATTCCTTGGCCTATCAATCTAAAGAGGAATCAATTTTATCAAGTAAGAAATGACATAATTTCTGACAAGCAATAGTATTTTGTCAGTGCAATTCTAAAACCTCATAACTACAGCTTGAATAAAGCTGTAGTTACGAGATGTTGTTACAACACAGGCAATCTATAAAGTCAAACAAGTCTATTTTTTAGCACCAAATCCATTGCTATTGACAGCTTGATTAAAACTAAAATTTGTATCACAAGTCATCTGATTGGGCGAAACATGCGTCTCAGCCAATCAGATTGGTTATTGTGTAATTATTGAATATAGGCCTACTGGAAATTGGAACGTTCCATCTCAGAATGTTTTTGACAACGCTAAATCAATAATTCCGATGTAGCATGAATCTCATTTAAGATGGACTACCTTAATACAAACAGTATGCTGACCACCAACACAGACCATTTCCAAAATAAAGGGTCCAGGAATCCTCACATTCATCAGTTTGCTATTTCACCTTGGATAAACCCAGCTGATTCCAATTAGGCTAATACCCCAATTAGGCTAATACACACAGTATCATGACCAGCAACATATCAACAGTTACAGTCAAAAACGCTGTAATTACAGGTTATTAGAGCTTTAGTTACAATATTTTCTAACATAACCAACTGGACTGAAGCTGAGCATACAGAAACAGGTTAATATATCTTATCACATTCCCAAACAAGACCTGGTATTGACAGAAAGAGCTTAAGAGGTAAAGAAATGGTTTTTAACAGCACCTGTTTTTGACCCGAACGATTCTAATCCTGCATCAGGCTGCAGTGACAGATCCAGGATTTCTGTGAAGGGGGATCGATCGAACATACACGTATGGGGATTCGTTTTCCTCCCGATTCATAATTTTGACTGAATTCATGCACGAAAATAAAGTAATCAGGCTAAAGAGGGGGTTCGTTTGAACCCCACTCCCCGATCTTCCGAACCCCCTCTGGTTCCGCCACTGGGCTGGTGGTACTCGGATTCCAAGACGGCACAAAAAGACCTCCACTAAAAACAAAAGTGAACTCTGAAGAAAGAAATCCTTTTTTCGGTTGTGCCAAGATAGTACTTTTGCAAGGGGTTATCATTTCGGTCAATGGATTCAGGCATAAAAGGTTCATAACTTTATAATTAATATATTTTTGTAAAAACTTTTTTGAAGGGGTCAGATCTGTATTTTTACATCTGTTTATAGTGTTGATGAATAAATTTTTTCATATGGAATTCTCCTCTGTGCATGCAATAAGATTCTTCTTTTAGAATTTTACACTAGCCCTATCTTTTGTGCAATTATAGGAATACAATATATAAAAGTTACCATACTTTACTTAGTGTAAATCAGACGTCTATGTAGTTTTAGGATTTAAAAGATTCTTCTTTTAGAATTTTACAATAGCCCTATCTTTTGTGCAATTATAGGAATACAATATATAAAAGTTACCATACTTTGCTTTGCTGATCTGCCGCGGATCCAGGATTTCCGTGAGGGGGGTTCGAATATACAGATAAGGGGGGTTCGTTTTTCTAGTATCACACAATTTTGACTGAATTTCTGCATGAAAATGAAAGATTCGGGCTGCAGAGGGGGGTTCGTTTGAACCCCCCGAACCCCCCTGGATCCGCCACTGCTGATCAGTGATAACAAACTAAGATCTGGTTTGGTTTTTATGTTTCTGGCAGTATTACAACCACTAGGGAAAACAAAGAGAAAACAAGAGTGCCATGGTCACAATATACGCCGCCCCAGAGACTAAGTTTTAAGGGGGCATAACTCAGGCAAAAATTAATGAACCATAAAATCCTTCCTTCATGCACATCTACCAATTCAGGTGATAACATTGACCAAGTTTCAAGAAGATCCAGCCAGAAACTTAGGAGGAGTTGCGTTGACAAGAAAAGTGGACGTACGTACGGACGTACGGACGGACGGACGGATGGACGGACGGACAGACGGAGAAGATGACGCCAATATATGTCCGCCTCCGGCGGCATATAAAAAAAAAAAATCTAATTTTACCAATATCAATTTTGCTGTGTTCAGAAACATTCAAAGTGTATCAGTGCAAAACATTTGTCATTTTAGAATGCCTAAATCATTGTCATAATTGTATTATCACGGTTAGGAAACTACAGAGACAGAGCCAATGGCTCTGCTATTCAAATCCTCTGGGGCGCTTCCGGCCATGTGTGGCTCTGTCTCTGGGAGCACGATTTTAGTACAAAAATAGGTGAGTGTTCAACTTTGTTGTTCAATGTTGTTTTCTTTTGAAGCTTAAAAGCGAAAAAACGGGAATGTCATGCTTCCCTAAAACCATTTATCTGTCTGTTCTAATTCTGTTGGCTTCAAAGTCAGCAGGGTTTTCACAGGATCATTGTCGTCGTGAGACGACCCTATATGATTTTTTCTTGTTTACATTGTGCATTTATGTACATTCCAACGGTAAATAGCCAATTGCCGAAGGCAAAACACGTTATATACTAATCGAGGGATACTCTCTATTAGACACCCCTTTCCCATGTCACAAAACCTTAGAAATGATTGGCAAAAATAAAATTTGAGCAATTTCTATCGATGGCTCTGTTTCTGGCGCCTGGCTCTGTCTCTCGCGGCTGGCTCTGTCTCTGCGGCCTAACTTTGATAAATTTAATCCACCACAGAATTTGTGTCCAAGCCTTATTGACTCGCACACTGAATATATCATATTGCGTATGGCGAACATTTCAGTCACTGATTAAACGCTTTCCAAAACATCAAAATTTCGGCGCTGTTCAATTTCAAAGCTACTACATGCGACAAATTAGGTGTTGACGAAGAAACATTTTGCACCAAGGTAATTTAACATATTTCCATTTGATCTCTCCAAAACAAGACATTGGTCTGATGTATTGAGAGAAAAGAAAATATTAGTATGTAGTTGCTTGAATGCCAGTATATGGGAATTTCTAAGTGGTCTGGCAGGTTTGACAATATTTTGAGGAAGAGGGACAACTACTTTATCATTGACAATTTTATAGAATCTAACCAGCCGTAAGTCAATACGGCGCAAATCTGATCTTCTCCAACATAGGTTGTCTAACATAGCGGAGACACTGAATGTGGGACCATAGCATCGCATGGCCCAGCGAGCTACTCCCCGCTGCACATATTCAATCTGGTTAATCAATGTTCGCGAGTGTTGAGCGGACTGCAGTCCATGCTGCAGCACAGTATTCGAGCTGGAGCCTGACAAGCAGTTATTCCATGATAAGTCGTTTGAGATTGTAACACCTAAATATTTAGCCGATGAGTGTATCTCAAGTAGTGTATTATGTAGAAAGTACAGTGTCGGTAATTGTGTCTTTCTCTTGGTATACTGTATGACTTGGCATTTTGGCAGGATTAAAAGACATGTCCCAGTCTGATTCCCATATCTCGAGCTTGAGTAGATCCTGTTGTAAGAGGCTGGACTGGAATGTGATAGTTTGTGGTATGTAAATGATAGTGTCATCACCAAAGAGACATACTTTAGAGCATTGTACATATTCATGGAGGTCATTGATATAGATAAGGAATAGTAAGGGCCTAAGACCGAACCCTGAGGCACACCTGAAGGAACTGGTATGATGCAGGACATGGATCTATTGACCAACACTGATTGTGTCCTACTGTCTACAAAGGCTCTGATCCATGCCAGAGTGTGACCTATAATGTCATAACAACGTATTTTTGACACCAGTTTCTCATAATTTACTATATCAAACGCTCTTTAAAAATGTAAAAGGATCAAGTCATCTTGGCTTTATCCTCATTTATGAACTGGAGGATATCATCTACCAGGCCCAAGAATTGGGCCAGACAGTATCTTTTTCCCCAACAGCCGTGCTGTAAGTCGCAGAATATGTTTTGTCGAAGTGTTTAGTTATACTAGATGCACTAATATGTTCAAGTTGTTTGCATACTTGACGCAAGTGAGAGAGATCCGGCGAAAATTGGCTGGGTTGGACTATTTTTTTAATACAGGGGCGACGTTTGCCTTTTTTCCAAATACTCGGTAAAGAATTGGTCTCAAGAGATTTCTTAATACAGCTGTGTTATGATAGGCGCAAGTTCCTTGGCACAATTCTTTAGTATAATTGGTCTTAATTCATCAGGGCCAGCAGCTTTATGCAGGTTCAGATATTTTAGCAATTTGTTGATCCTGTTTTCAGATATTTCGATGGTGTGTCTGGATTTATGAGGGCTGGGTCTGTGGTTGTGAATTTCTGTACATGCATCAATTGTGTTTTAAATTGTGTGTGAACGTATTATTTCATCTACGCGTTTAAGTGACAAGGGTGATTTGTGGGTGGAAACAGATTGGAATTGTTCATTTAGAATTCGTGGTTTTTTTCGTCATTAGTGTACAGTTTGTTGTGTTGTTTTAGAGTATCTATGCCAGTAGAATCTTGTTTTGGATGTTTTAGTAGAGTGTAGATTTTGTGTTGGTTGGAAGTGATTGTCCTTTGTCTTTCGGGTTTGATCTTGCATGGAACCTACATTTAAGATGTCATCAAGATACTTTTGATATATGCAAATTTTGATTCTTTTCTTCATTGGCTGATAACCAGCATATTCATCTTTTTCTCACATATTTCAATGATTAACATTTTGCGCATGCAGAACCTTGCGCAGATCCATACATTTCTCTCTCAAGAGGGGCTGACGCCCATCTGGATCGGTGCATGTGTGTTCATAATTTCGAATTTAAGCAGTCCTAAATTAGAAATCTATCACTACAGGTGATGAAATACACCACCGCTTTTTGTACACAGAACTTCTCCTTAGTGAGATCTATCTACCCATGTTGTGGAAAAGCATTTAATCAGTGACTTAAACATTCGCCATATGCTATTATGATCTATTGAGTGTATGAGTCAATTAGGTATATTACTTCGACACGAATTTTGTGGTGGATTAAACTGTTTAACGAAGTACACAGAGACAGAGCCAGCCGCCAGAGACAGAGCCAGCTGCCAGAGACAGAGCCACCGATAGAAATTGCTCAAATTCTATTTTTGTCAATCATTTCTAAGGTTTTGTGACATGGGAAAGGGATATCTAATCGAGAGTATCCATCGATTAGCATATAACATGTTATGGCAGCAGCAATTGGCTATTTACCGTTGGAATGTACATAAATACATGATGTACACAAGAAAAAATCACATAGGGTCGACTCACGACGACAATGATCCTGTGAAAACCCTGCCGACTTTGAAGCCCACAGAATTATAACAGACAGATAAATGGTTTTAGGGGAGCATGACATTCCCGTTTTTTCGCTTTTAAGCTTCAAAAGAAAACTATTGAACAACAAAGTTGAACACTCACCTATTTTTGTCAAAAAATCGTGCTCCCAGAGACAGAGCCACACATGGCCGGAAGCGCCCCAGAGGATTTGAATAGCAGAGCCGTTGGCTCTGTCTCTGTAGTTTCCGTACTGTGATTATGCAGCATTTGTTCTACAACACACAGAGTAACAGATCAGACAGGGCAAAATGAAATAGATCTTCTGTTGTTATTTTTTGTAACCCAAATCCTGTGTTTTGGGTACATCTACTCATTTAGCTTGCAGGCCCGTAGGAAGCAATTTCATATGGGGGGGCTAAAGCCCTTGTCCTGAATATTGGGGGGGGGGGGCTAATTTGGATTTTCCCAAAATTTTCAGTGTACAATTAAGAAAATTCGGCATTTTTGGCCAACATTGGGGGGGGGGCTTAACCCCCCCCCCCCCCCTGTTCCTACGGGCCTGGCTTGGAAACTGTTAGATCTGGCTTCTGCGAGCGAGTAAAGGGTGAACTCAGTCTCTGACAAATAATGACTCAAATGAATATTTCCTCCGTTTTGCTCTTTTCTTTGCTGTACTTTAGGCCTAATGCCCATATTGATAAATTCCACAATACATTATCGTGATTCTGTCGTCAGCGGCCTCTTTGAGCAGTCTGAAATTTGACGTTTGGAAGGGGCAAATTTCATTCAACGTTATCTTTCTTTGGTACGTATTCCAACAAAAAATTCTTAATCTAATTTAAAAATTATGAAATTGTAGATCTACATACCTCAATGTTAAAAGCAGACGTCTGTGTAGTTTTTGGATTTAAAAGTTGGGATCAGCCTCCCGCGTGTCGGTCATGTTTTCAAATTATGTGTAATGAGACTTGACCTAGATCTGCTGATAACCAAATCGGATATATGATTGGATAATTTTGACAACTTTGAAATCACGTGATATCTTAATTTAGCATACTATTGTCGTCTGCAGACCGACGTTCACAGCACAGGGAGAGGAAAAATGGGAAAAAAAATAAAAAAAAAAAAAAAAAAACGATTACATATCAGTATTTTCTCATGTTGTTTCAATATTTTCTGTGCTGTTCTTTTTTTACACATAGATCTATAATCATATTAATAGATCTATCCATTTTGTCGTCTGGTGACGGTCTGGGTGTTCAGCTTTCAATTAGAGCGCCACTGTGAAGTCATATTTTATTTAATCATAGGGGAGAGGGTCGAACGTAGGCCTACAACATAAATTATGGTTCGTTTTACAGGCCCGTAGGAACATGCACTGGCGTAGCAAGAGGGGGACAAGGGGAGCCAGCCCCCAAATAATTTAGAAGGGGGCAGCATTTCCTTTGCCCCCCCCAATAATTCACCCATAAAAAACGTTTTCCTTCAAGATGCCCCCTGACCCCCTAGCAACGATACGCTCGTCGTCGATCGGGTTCCATTCACTTAAACATTTGCCACACCCCATATTGACTTGTAAACCTACCTACCCCTATGACGGGGGGCTAAGGTTTGGCTAAGCCCTCCCCCAAAAGTTGGCAAAAAACTACCGAATTTTCCTTTTTTTACACTGCAAATTTAGAGAAAATCCAAATTAGTCCCCCCCCCAATATTTAGACCCAGGGGCTTTTACCCAATATGAAATTGCTTCCCACGGGCCTGAGTTTTGCTAGTTTTACACAATTTTGACCGAATTTCTGAATGAAATTGTAACAACCTGGCGGCAGAGCATGGTGTGGGCTTTGCCTCCCTAGCCCTCGCGTTCTCACGACATATGCACGGTGTATAATCACGTTACTTAGAATTTCCGATAATCTTCAATAACTTTGTCAATACTTGACCAATTTGAATTCGGTTTGAAGCAGAGAAGGTGGGAAAATGTTAGAAATAACATGGTCGTGGTAGATTTTTAAAAAAAAACACTGATAAAAAAAGTTATTGAAGATAAGCCAAAATTTTGGTTTATCTTCAATAACTTTTTTATCAGTTGATTTTTTTAATCAACCACGTCCATCTAATGCGTGACATCTGTCCACATTCTCTGCTTCAACCCGAATTCAAATCGGTCCAGTATTTACAAAATTATTGAAGATTTTCTGAAAATATTGTATCGCGTGATTCACTGGTGGTGAACTCGGACAAAGCGAGGAACATTTTTCATGAACACAAGCACGGCCGCTTATCTACTAAATCACAACATTTTGTTGTGTATGAAAAAAAGTTTAGAGGATATCCGGTTGGCAGTTAGAGGAGCCTACAAATCGGCGGACGAAAGGTGAGTCTCGTCTTTTAATCGAAATGTTCTTGTTTCTAGCTCGAAAATCAAAAATCGGAGAATGTCATACAACCCTTTATTCATTTTCACATATTTGTGAGCCCCATCCAAACCCCGATTCCCAGAGATTGAAAGGGAATTCATTTTCTCCCGTTGCAAGGGTAGCCCCAATATTGACATTTCGTCAATCCAGATGAGCGTTTGTCCACTTTCTGAGGATGAATGGCCCAAAACATGTGTGTATTATAAAATAGTTGTATGTAAATTACATCGTGCAAACAATATTTCAATAACTTACTGTCGATCTTTGAAGAAAATCAGTTCTTCCGGTCAGTTTGTGCGTTAGAGGATAGGTTGTGAGTAAGAGGATAGGTTGTGATTTAGAAGACAGAATGCATTCATCGCATTCAATACCATTTATCATTGTTTATATGCGAATTAAGCCAAACCGAAATACTCTCATTACTAGACTAGTCTTGTCCAAAGATTAAACCCTTATTTCGCTTAAGAATCACTGTGTCATTTTTATTTGACAGAGTACGAGTTCATTGTGATATGATATAGAAAAACCCTTTTTACTTACCAGTTATATGTATCATATTGTATTATCATCTAAATGAATGTAAGGTTCTTATGCATAATAGATTTATAACAATGTTTGATACATTCACTATCCTTTGTGTTTCTTTCTGTCTGTCTGTACTCTGTGCGTCTTCATGTGAACTTTTAAACTATTCAAAGTAAATACTGTGCAATATTCCAACCATTTTGTTATTCTCTAAAGTAGAATCTAGCCTCTTTAAAATGTAATGCGTAAGAAGTGGAAAAACCGGAGACAATAAATAGTCCAGTCAAAATAGACTTTGACCTGGACAAAATTAGAACAGAATTGAAACTTATGCCATTCTACTCAGGAAGTATCTACCTTTTCACAGAAAAAAATATAAAAGGATCCCTCCGTTGCGATTTGAGTAATTTTGGGTCAAAAAATGGCTATTTTGGTGAAAAATGGGGAAAATTGGAATTTTCTAATTTTTGAGAAAGTCTTGAATGTTATGAAGTTTTCAGGTGCGGTAATGTTAGTAAATATGAATTAGATGGATACAAAATTAAAATTTAGCAAAAAACATGAAAATTAATTTTTTATGATTTTTCTAAATTAAAGGGGGGGGGGGGGTCAACAAGGCTGTTGGTGGGATATTGATACCACCCAGCATTAAATTCTCTATTGGATAAATCCTATTCTAGATAATTTTAGTCAACAGAATGGGATAGGATTTAAGGAAACAGTATGAATAAATACCTCTCTTGTGATTTCTGTAATTTTGGAGAAAAATTGGTTTTTGGTGAAAAATATGAAAAAAAAATGGAATATTATATTTTTTGAGAAAGTGTTAATTTCATAAAGTTTTTATGTGTAAAAATGTTAGTAAATATGAATTAGATGGATACAAAATTAAAATTTAGCAAAAATCCATAAAAACTGATTTTTTATAAAAAAAAAATAAGTAAAAGGCGAGGACAACGCAGGCTTGCAGGGCGGATATTGATAATATTTAGCATTGAATTCTCTATTGGATAAATCCTGTTTTAGATTATTTCAATTTAAAGCATAAAAACATCTCTCTGTCGCGATTTCTGTAATGTTTGGGGCAAACATTGGTATTTTGGTGATACAGAATTAATATTTAGAAGAAAAAAAACCAACAAAAAAACAAATAAAACATAAAAAAATGGATTTCTATGAATTTTTAAGTCAAATGCGGGAGGGGGCATTTAGGCTGATGATGGGATACTGATACAATTCAGCATCGAATTCTCTATTGGATAAATCCTATTTTAGATTACTTTTAAAAATTAACCGAATGGGACATATTAAAGGGAAAAAAGTATAAAAGAATCCCTCTGTAGCGATTTCTTTATTTTTGTTCGCAAACATTTGTATTTTTGATGATTTTTTAGGTAAGAGCATGTTATGACATGAGTTACATGGATATAACTAGCGAATTTCAGATAAAAAGCATTGAAAAATGTTTTCCTGGTTTTTTACGCGAATGGGGGTAAATAGGAAGCGGTGGTATTCACAATTACGTAATAATAACATTCTTTACTTTCGGGGAAAACACACATACACACACACAAAGGCTTTCAAATTATTTTAAGTCAATGATATGATACGATCAAATGCTCTTTTCAGCGAATTTGATCTCGGTCATAATGAACCATTTGTTGCAATTGGTCATGTGATAGTTATCAATTTCTATTATATTGAGATTTTTTTTCAATTTTGTGGATTTTAATGAATATGAAATGTTACAAACATGAATAATTGGCGAACAAAAATGATCTGTAGCTGAAAATGAGAAAGTGTAGGAGTATAATGTTTATTATTGGGAGTGGGTAGCTGGGTTGAAGTATTCGTAGACCTCAGGTGAACGAACCTTCAAAAATCAGCAAATCTAAAGAAAACCCTAGACAAAAAGTCCCATTTGTCTCTCAATTTTGATTGATTATGTCGTTTGTCTTTATCGGTTGAGGTTGTCATCAGGTACATTTGAAGCAGGCAAGCATATATCTACCAGATTAAAAGCAAGAACCACATGTTGACTGTTGTAATGCTACGAGTTACAAAATTTTAGGAAGGCAGAGGTTTACCACATAATCTGGACAACATACCAGGGGGAATTTAAGGCACATGGTACATGTAGAACAAAAGTAAACCACAACTAACGAACATCCTCCCCCCCCCCCCCCCCCAAAAAAAAAAGAATAATAAAAAAATCCGGACCCTACAGGTCTTTTTCAAAATTTAATTAACTAACGTATAATATGATGTTGAAATTTTAACATACTAGAATTCTGTTCTGAGATCCAGATTTGTATGTTTATGTATACAACATATCTTTATCCAATAAATTATTGGCACTACATAAAACTCAAAATATTTAGAAAAAAACATGTCTTTTTGTAAACAGAATGGTTTTGGACAGGTTAGGCGCTACAAAGGATTTTTTTCAACCTTTGCCGAAACAGTTGAAGATGTTTACATAGACAGAATATGGATGTATTTATTATTGTCATGGCTCAAACATGGTTCTTTTCCAAATACTTTCTTTGTGGAAAATTTTCGGTAATTTTCAAAATGAATTCAATGTTTTATTACTTTCATTTAATTTCATTTTGGTCTATTTTGTCTACCATTTGTGCAGTGCGCTTGATGATATTGATTGTAAAAGTGCATCCATTCATTCGTTAAAAAACATAATTTGTTATTTCAACACAGATTGTTTATAGAAATATTTAAAAGTAAATTGTCTATATTATGCAATGTAAGACGTTTATTCAACTAAAAATATTGCCCAAATCGTATACTTGTTGAAATTTTACACAAAAAGCAGACCCCACAGCCAATAATGACAAACTGTTGCATTGTCACATTTTTTCCTAAAAGTGGGTATAAAATGGATAGAGTTGGAGACTTTCAATTATGATCACGGCATCGAAGCCTTTCTGTCATAGACAAAACGTTTGTGTCAAAAATATGGGAAAACTTTTCATGAATGATCAATATTGGAAGTACATCTGATGATTTGGAATACAAGAGTGTCATGGTCATTGTGGCGTATATTGTATACTCCGCCCCTCCCTAGAGACTAAGTTTTAAGGGGCATAACTCAGGCAAAAATCAATGAACCATAGAATCCTTCCTTCATGCACATCTACCAATTGAGGTGATAACAATGTTGCGCTCACAAGAAAAGTGGACGGATGGACAGACGGTCAGACGGAGAAGATTATGCCAATATACGACTGCCTCAGGCAGCGTATAAAAACAGGACAACATGAATAGGTGAACCAATGCCAGTTATATGTATTCATGTATAATATTCAATCCCATTCATTCAATAAAATAATATTAAATGAACATTATCCAATAAATATTTTTAATAATTGTTTGTTAGTACCGATATTCCTATATAAATCCCGACTAGAGGACCCCACCCCACACACTCTTCGACAAAATAAATATTTATACATTTGTATATAAAAAGATATAAACCTCACAAAAAAGTAAGTTCCATACTTTTATGTTCAATTTAATTTTATATTCAGTAAACTAACATTTTCTGATACAATCACGTCTAAAAGGTTCAAAGCAATAATTCTCTTTTTCAAAAAATGGAAAATTCCATTTTTTCAGCAAAATTCCATTTTCTTGCCCAAAAATTACATAATTCGCATAAAAGAGATTCTTTATCATTTTCTGTAAATCCTTATCACATTCTATTTCTCAAAATAATATGTAATAATAATTAATTGAACTTATGATCTAAATTAGAATTTATCAAATAAAGATATGCATGCTATATTGGTAAAATATCCCCCCTGCCTCTAAGATGCCCCCCCCCCCCCTCATGTTTTAAGGTTTACGAACTGAGAATGAAATGCAGAGCCAGAGGCGAAATTTGAAAAGTGCCAGTAATTCCTAAACTGTGTTACATTTCCATTCCAAATACAAACATAAGCATTTTGTATGGTTTAGAATTTTGAATTAAAAGGCATACTTATGGAAATACTTGTCAGAAATGTTCAAAATTACCTCCCTTGCATATGAATATAGAGTAAAATCATTTTTGTAAATTATTTTCTTCTTGAAGCATAATCTTGAAATCCGGCATGGTGAATCAACTGTTGTGAAGTGTTTTTACAGGTGTGTGTAATTTGATGCATTTCATATGGCTAGAAAGTGGTGTTTTCAATCTCAGTTCGTAAACCTTAAAAAAATCATAAAAAATCAGTTTTTGTTGGTTTTTGCTGAATTTTGTTTTTATATCCATCTACTTTATATTTGCTTACATTTCTGCACATGAAAACTTCATAAAAATCAACATTTTTCAAAAAATAGAAAATTCCAATTTTCCCCATTTTTTTAGCAAAATATCCAATTTTTGACCCAAAATTACTCAAATCGCAACGGAGGGATTGTTTTATATTTTTTTCTGTGGAAAGGTGGGTACTTCCTGAGTACAATGGCATAGGTTTCATTTCTGTTCTAATTTTGTCCAGGTTGCCCCTGTTTCAGTCTTAGTTTGACTGGACTAAAAGACGTGTCAAGCATACAGGTCTGTAAATCTTGTTTATCCATAGATCTTCTTGTTTATTGATTCAATATGTTTAATATTAAGTCATCAATCATATAGGCCTACAAGTTGCTGATTAACAGTAATCTCTTCTTTTGTGTCAATACTTTACAATCCCTTTCTAATAAGTACGTTATACCATGCCTTGTATTAGAAAGGGTTAAAGAATCCCATTTACACATCATGTAAAAGCAACGGAACAAGAGAAAGTCGATTTCCTTCATAAAGATTTCTTCAAAAATCATATCCCATACAAGATATTTATTTTATAACTCCCTTGTAAAATAGTTTCGGAAAACATCGAGAGAAAGAAGAAATTGTTGATTATCAGCCCTTCCCTCAATATTTACGCCCTCAAACATATACTTCTCACATCTGTAACTCTTTATAGATAAAGCAGTCCAAAATTGTGTCATTTTGAAAACACTTTTGAAAACACCCATTACCAAATTGGCTAAATATTTGACTTTTCCGAAGCAAAAGATGTAGCAGACAAGAATATCTGGTGTATGAAATTTTAAAAAGAGGACGCACAAACGCCCTCTTAACTTAAATTTTCATTTTAAATTATCACATGCGGATGGGCAGACAAGCAGACAATGTTAAATTGTTTAAAAATGTTAAAAATGTTTAACTGATGTATCAATTTACTGGGCGTAAAAATACGTTATGCCATTTCACTCACCCTTTGATAATAGACATATCGCATAGAGTATTTCGGTTTGGCTTAATTCGCATATAAACAATGACAATTGGTATTAAATGCGATGAATGCATTCTGTCTTCTAAATCACAACCTATCCTCTTACTCACAACCTATCCTCTAACGCACAAACTGACCGGAAGAACTGGTTTTCTTCAAAGATCGACAGTAAGTTATTAAAATATTGTTTGCACGATGTAATTTACATACAACTATTTTATAATACACGCATGTTTTGGGCCATTCATCCTCAGAAAGTGGACAAACGCTCATCAGGATTGACGAAATGTCAATATTGGGGCTACCCTTGCAACGGTAGAAAATGAATTCCCGTTCAATCTCTGGGAATCGGGGTTTGGATGGGGCTCACAAATATGTGAAAATGAATAAAGGGTTGTATGACATTCTCCGATTTTTGATTTTCGAGCTAGAAACAAGAACATTTCGATTAAAAGACGAGACTCACCTTTCACCCGCCGATTTGTCGGCTCCTCTAACTGCCAACCGGATATCCTCTAAACTTTTTTTCATACACAACAAAATGTTGTGATTTAGTAGATAAGCGGCCGTGCTGTAGCTTCATTATTTCATTTTCATACTGAAATTCAGTCAAAATTGTGAAATACTAGGAAAATAAATCCTCCGTATTGTATGTTCGAAACCCCATTCACAGACATCCTGGATCCGCCACTTCATCACTCCTAATAGCGATGAGTTTTGTGCTAGAAATAGACTGAGTTTACCGCTATGTTTTGATAAACCGTCAGTGTTGTTATAAAATCAAGTAACTACGGCTTGAATCAAGCCGTAGTTACGTGATCTTATAACAACAGCAACGAAATTTTATTTGTTTGTCCGAAAATACGTCACAGTCAAGTTGAGTAAACTGAATAAAATCGTTCGCTATTGTATGTTTGAACCTTCTTCACAGATATCCTTGATCCACCACAGGGCGTGGATAAAGACGGTGCAAAAATTAGACATTGTCATTATTACTTTAATGTTTGTTTGTTACTATAACAACATGTTAAATGTTAAGCAATTTAGAATAAAGTATATCGCTGCTTTTCTACAAAATCCTCGTAACTGTAGCTTAAAACAAGCTACATTTAGGAGGTTTTTGTCGAAAAGCAACGATATTTACAGGGAAAATAAGACCATACTTATGTTCATGTATATAAAATACAAAAAAGCGTTCACTTTTTCAGAACTTTTATTAGTAACAATCATGTAAGAGAAACAAAGCAAAACAAATACATTCAAAAACTTGCGATATTAAAATCCAACATTTTTCTGAATTGTAATCCCCCCTAAGAAAGACATGGTTTTGACATCCCTAATTGAAAAGGCTTGAGAAAAGATCGAGACAAAAGAAGAAACTAATGATAATCAGCATTTTCCATATCGCCGGTGTTATTGCAAAACCAGAATGAATTGTTCATGGGTCAAGCTTTACCCCCCTCCCCCCCCCCCCCCCCCACCTCCACCAAACTCCCATTCAGGGAACAATGTCTCTGTGCCCCCTGCATAAAGTTCCCAGATCTGCACTTGCTTTCCCGGTCTGGTTCAACTAGTCAAGGCATACTACTAAATCATCCATGAATATCAATCCCTGTACAAATGTCAGCTACCCTTGTTGCTGCTTTCTTCAACATACATCTGCATCTGAAAGTAAATACAAGTACTTTGGAATATTTAAAAAGATATGTTTTCCAGTCTGGTTCAACAAGTCAAGGTGTAATACTAAGTTATCCATCAATATAAAATCCTTGCACTATTTCCAGCTACATTTATTGCTGCTTTCTTCAACATACATATGCATCTGAAAGTAAATACACATAATTTTATAAACACTTTGAAAAACTTAACCCATTACCACAGAGTGACTCTTTTTTACTCTTAACAAGATAATGGCTTTGGAAAACATTGTGGAAAATGAAGACATTTCTTATGACAAGCAATTTCTTCATTTCCCTCAAATATTTTCAACTCAGAGAGACAAAAAATGTTACATTGACGTCTGCATCATCTTTGAATTTGGATCAGTCTGAATTTTTGCTGTTTGGTAATGGGTTAAAAACAAAGAAAAGGAACCAGGATCTGACAAAATGTCCCCTATAGCATTTGAGACCAATATGATTCCACATCAGACAGTGACTGTACAAAAATGGAATGACACACCGATCGCTAAAGGCTGAATTTGCTACAGGTCATGAAAAAGCTATTAGAGAACATCATGGATCCTGATCAGACTGTGCAAATGCACAGGCTGATATGTATTCATGTTGTTCTAAAATGCCATAAGGGACCTTTTTCCAGACCCTGACTCAAATGAATATTCATTTACTGTTTCACCTGTGATTTTGTTTACCATTTCCCAAACAAGACCTAGTTTTGACATCCCTAATATAATAGAAATAGGCTCGAGAAATAAGTGAGGCAAAAGAATAAAATGTTGATAATCAGCATTTTCTACTTTTGTCTCAATACTAGTATTTTCGGTGCTATATTCTACAAATATTGTTTCTTAATCAACCACCATTGTGTCATCTAGAGCAGCTTTGGAATTGGACCATCCTAAAATTTTGTTGTTTGGGAAAGGGTTAATAACCCCAAGCGATTTTATATTTGTTATGATCTCCTTTTTATGACATGACCCTTTCACATCATTTGCTACTAAAAATCACTTAAATCAATCGTTCCATAAAATTACTGCTTTTGATGTGTCTAACAGAAGAAACTGGAACATTTGGGGGAAAACTCACTGACAATGCATTCCTTCCTTATTCCATCAATGTTTTCTATGCCATGATGGAAACTTTAAGCAGCACTAGTAAAGGTAAAAATACAGACAATTGTATAAGGTAGATCTGTTGACACAAAAGAAGAAAAATGATGGTTCTTTTGTTTCAATGTTTCCACAAGTAATTTCTATCATGAATATCAAAACCAAAATTAAACAAGAGATGTTTGTAAAACATATATGCCCCCTCAAGGGCCTACATTTGATGTAGGTCAAAGTCCAAGGTCAAGTTAACAAGGTCCAAGGTCATGGTCAAATATGAAAGGTCTTGGTAGCAGGTGTCTATGTGTGAAATATCAAAGCTGTATATGTATTTTAAGTAAAATGAAACATAGGCCAGGTTAAAGTTTTTAAAAGTAGGCTAAATGCCAAAGTCATGGTCAAATGTGAAAGGTCTTGGTTGGAGGAGTCCATGTGTGAAATATCAAGGCTGTAGGTGTAAAAGGACATGATATATATGCCTGGTTTCAGTCTTTTTAAAAGTAGGTCAAACTCCAAGGTCAAGATTGCAATATTCAAGGTCATGGTCAAATGTGAAAGGTCTTGGTAGGAGGTGTCTATGTGTGAAATATCAAGGCTGTAGGTGTAATAGGACATAAAATAAAGGCTAGGTTAAAGATTTCTAAAAGTATGTAAAAATCAAAGGTCAAGGTCATACAGGCCAAGGTCATGGTCAAATGTGAAAGGTCTTGGTTGGTGTCCATGTGTAAAATATTGAGACTGTATAGGTAACAGGACATGAGATATAGGCCTAGTTTAAGTTTTTTAAAAGTAGGTCAAACTCCAAGGTCAAGGTCCAAGGTCATGGTCAAAAGTGAAATATCTTGGTTGGAAGTGACCACGTGTGAAATATCAAGGCTGTATATGTAAAATGACATGAAATACAGGCCAGGTTAATGTATTATTTAAGTAGGTCAAACACCAAGGTCAAGGTCACAAGGTCCAAAGCCATGGCCAAATGTGAAAGGTCTTGGTCGTAGGTGTCCATGTGTGAAATACCAAGGCTGTATGTGTAAAAGGACATGATATATCGGCTAGATTCAAGTTTTTTTAAAGTAAGTCAAAGTCCAAGGTCAAGGTCACAAGGTCCAAGGTCATGGTCAAATGTGAAAGGTCTTGGTAAGATGTGTCCACATGTGAAATACCAAGGCTGTATGTGTAATAGCACATACGATATAGGCCCAGTTTATTTTTTTTTAAAGTAGGTCAAACTCCAAGGTCAAGGCCACATGGTCCAAGGTCATAGTCGTATGTGATAGGTCTTGGTCGGAGGTTTCCACGTGTCAAATATTAAGGCTGTATGTGTAAAAGTACATGATATATCGGCCAGGTTAAAGTTTTTTAAAAGTAGGTCAAACTCCAAGGTCAAAGTCACAGAGTCCAAGGTCATGGTCAATTGTGAAAGGTCTTGGTAAGATGTGTCCATGTGTGAAATATCAAGGCTGTATTTGTAAAAGGTCATGAGATATATGCCGGGTTTAATTTTTTTTAAAGTAGGTCAAACTCCAAGGTCAAGGTCACAAGGTCCAAGGTCATGGTTAAATCTGAACGATGTTGATAGGAGGTATCTATGTGTGAGATATCAAGGCTGTATGTGTAAAAGGACATAAGATATAGGCAAGGTTAAGAATTAAGTGTAAAAATCAACAAAGGGCAATAACTCCAAGAATTTGATTGGCAGAGTTACGGTTCTTGTGCACTGCACCTCTCCGTAATGAAATCTATTCACCTGTAAAGTTTCATGATTCTACCTTACATACTTTTTGAGTTATGCTCCAGACAATAATCAAGTTTGAAAATCAAAAAGGGCAATAACTCCAAAAATATGATCGGCAGAGTTACGGTTCTTGTGCACTGCACCTCTCCATAATGAGATCTATTCATCTGTAAAGTTTCATGATTCTACCTAACATAGTTTTTGAGTTATGCTCCGGACAAGAATCAAGTTTGAAAATCAACAAAAGGCAATAACTCCAAAAATATGATCGGCAGAGTTACGGTTCTTGTGCACTGCACCTCTCCATAATGAGATCTATTCACCTGTAAAGTTTCATGATTGGTGTGTTCCCGGAACGTCGAATCGATTTTCTTACCTATACGGGATTAGGGGGCACGATACGGGGTAATGTTGATTGGATATTTGAATATCTATGAAAGTTAATTGAAATAAAATATGATTGATGATTATTGAAACTGAAATATGAAAAAACAAATCAATATCTAGTAAAAATGTTTTGTTTTATTTATATATTTCTTAAGTAGTTGTAAATCAACAGTATCTCAAAAATGGGGGGAAATGCTTTAAATTGAGATACTACATTTATAATTTAATGGAAAAAGAAAATATGAAAAATATATCTATATGTAGGAAAACCGATTTTATTTATATATCATTTAGTAATTATGAAATAAAGATTATCTGTCTAAACTGATAAAGAAAGATGATTTAAATTGAGATTTTTAATTTATATTTAATGGCAAAAGAAAGTAGATCTAATTCTTTGAAAAAATCATTTAATTGCTTCGAAATTATTGTACTTTAAAGAAGATGGAAGACATCGGACTGAGGCTCCAACCAGCAACCGCCCTCCTTGATTTTGAGGCTGCTGCCCAGGGCGCCATTAGAGATTCAATTCCTGGAATCACTATACAGGGGTGCTTCTTCCATTATATGTATTTGGCGGCGAGTACAGACGACGGGACTGCAGAACGAGTACAGAGACAACCCTGACGTGAAGAAACTGGTACGTCGAGCATCAGTATTACCACTTGTCCCACTCGACGCCATGTGGTTCCACACTTTAGAAGACAGAGACAACGATGATATTACTGACATTACAGAAGCTTTTACGGACTACGTGACAGAACAGTGGGTGGAAGGCGACCGACGTGTGTGGAACCACTTTGGTACTGTCGGGACTAGAACTACCAACAACCTCGAGGGCTGGCACAGCAAACTGAAGAAGATGACCACGGCCCATCCGAATATCTTCAACGCCATCCAGATGTTCAAAGACATACAGAACGCCAACGATATCAACAGAATACAGAGATCTATGGCAAGCCAAATGCACATTAAGTAGAAAAACCTGGTTTTTCACAGAAAAACCTAGTTTATCAGTTTGATAAACCAAGTTTTTCTAGAAAAACCAGGTTTTTCACACGTAAACCTACAATATCAACTGATAAACTAGGTTTTTCTGAAAAACCTGGTTTATCACTTTGATATCATAGGTTTATGAGAGAAAAACCTGGTTTTTCTAGATAAACCTGGTTTATCAATTGATATCGCAGGTTTTGTAGAAAAACTTGGTATATGTGTGAAAAACCTGGTTTTTCTAGAAAAACCTAGTTTTTCAGTTGAAATCGTAGGTTTGTGAGTGAAAAACCTGGTTTTTCTAGAAAAACCTAGTTTATTAGTTGATATCGTAGGTTTATGTGTGAAAAACCTGGTTTTTCTAGAAAAACCTGGTTTATCAAGCTGATAAACTAGGTTTTCTGTGAAAAACCAGGTTTTTCTACTTAATGTGCATTTGGCTTGCCATAGAGATCTGCAGGTGAAACTATCCGTCCCCGCCGCGCGCTAAGCGCTACATGAATATCGACAGACGTCTAAGAACACTGGAGAATATGACTTGATCAGCTACGCTGACTTGGCCACACAGCTTCTCCATCTAGAGTGATGTAATTCGTGATATTAATATTGTGATATTGAAATATATGAGCATCAGCTGATAGTGAATTTTGCAGTGATTACAGTAAACATTGATTTTAATGATAATTTTCTGTGCTATATAATTATATTGTACAAAAATCATGTACTAGTAGTCACCATCATCAAATAGTTCAAATAGTTGCCGTTTAGGAAAGGGTGAACAGAGATAGTTTCTATAATTCTTTAAATAGTTTCAAGTATATTGTTTTCATCCATGAACGGCAAACAATCTAAAAAAATCACACTATAAAAGTGTATTTAACGTGGTTAGAAAAAGGAAAAAATCCATTGACAGCGCATGTTTCTTATTGCAACAAAACGTTAATTTTTTCAACAGGTTTTAACCCTTTACCACATTGTGACTCTTTTTGACTCCCCACAAGATAATGGCTTATGAAAACATTGTAGAAAATGAAAAAATTGTTTGTGACTCGCAATTTCTTCATTTCCCACAATATTTTCTTCACAAAAAGACAAAATATGTAAAACTTTCATTCAGTTTTAATTGTCGTCTGCAACATCTTTGAATTTTGAGGAGTATAAAAGATTGCCATCTAGTAATTGGTTAAATAGAAAATATTAATATATGTATACATGTATTTTAGATGTAAAACGATAAATAAATTTCTGTCAAACGAAATAAAAAAATATTCTTACTACATGTATATTTCTTCTTACTACAAAAGTCACTCGACAATCAGCCCCCCCCCCCCCCTTTCAATAATTTCCCCCTTCGGGTAGCCCCTTTTCACACATTTATAAAAGGTGCGATTCGACGTTCCGGGAATAAACCTCATGATTCTACCTAACATAGTTTTTGAGTTATGCTCCGGACAAGAATCAAGTTTGAAAATCAACAAAGGGCAATAACTAAAAAAATTTGATCGGCAGAGTTACTGTTCTTGTGCACTGCACCTCTCCATAATGAGATCTATTCACCTGTAAAGTTTCATGATTGTACCTTACATACTTTTTGAGTTATGCTCCGGACAAGAATCAAGTTATAAAATCAACAAAGGGCAATAACTAAAAAAAAATGATCGGCAGAGTTACGGTTCTTGTGCACTGCACCTCTCCATAATGAGATCTATCCACCTATAAAGTTTCATGATTCTACCTTTAATACTTTTTGAATTATGCTCCGGACAAGGTTTGGTCTACGGACAGACCAACCGACCTACGGACGGACCGACCGACCTTCCGACCGACAGACACTTGCAAAACAATATACCCCCATTTTCTTCGAAAGGGGGCATAATAAAAAGTTATCTTACTGAAATGAGATCATTAGTCATGGATTTGAGAGGTAAAATAGAGGTATCTTTAAGGTAGGTTTGTTCAAAAATGGGTTTTGGTAGTGATAAGATTTAATAAAGATTTACAGAGAGGGTGACAATAGGAGAAAATTATCCTTTTTCTTCATTAAACTTATGACTGCAGCTTGTTATGTTGTATTAAGCGGCAGAAATGATGTTTTCCAAAAAAAGTGATAACTTTTGGCTATCAGATTTTTCTTCTTTTACCTCAATGTTTTATCAAGCCCTTTTTATAAGGAACATCAAAATCATAGCAAAAAACAATTAATCTTACTTTAATGATATCATTAGTCATGGATTTGAGAGGTAAAATAGAGGCATCTTTAAGGTGGATTTGTTCTTTATCAGCAGGAATCCATCGAAAATCCTGAAAAGCATGAAAAATATTGTTTCATTTTAACCCATTACCAGATGGCAAAATTTTTTACTGTTCCAATTTGAAAAGTGTTGCAGACAACAATTTCAAATTGATGAAATTTTGAAAATCTTTCCATTTTGAGTTAGAAAAAACATTGTGGAAAATGAAGAAATTGCTTGTGACATGCAATGTCTTCATTTTCCACGATATTATCCCAAGCATTTTTCTTGAAGGGCATCAAAAATCATCACAGTGTGGGAATGTGTTAAACCATTCCCAAGACAAGACCTTGTTTACATATCCTTGATATGAGAGATTATGGATTGGATTGAGTGACTTCTATGTCCCACCCAACAGCTAATGTCATATGGAGACAGGACCTTGCTTTAAAATCTCATCCGCCCTTGACCCCTTTGTTACAAGTCCAGAGTGGTACCATTGCAACGAATCCGCCCCTGTGGAAGGTTATGCTAGACATTGAGACATTGAAATGCTGATAACCAACATTTCACATTTCTCTCAATATTTTCTTGGGTTATATTGTACACAAATATTTATTTATAATAATCATTTTTGTTGTTTGCAACAGTTTTCAAACTGGACCAAAGTAAAATGTTGTTGCATTGTGTTTGTGTAACCCAAATTGTAGACTGTTCCAAATTCAAAGATGTTGCAAATGACAATTTCAAGTGAATTGTTTTTTACATTTTTTGTCTTTCTGGAAAGAAAATAATGTGGAAAATGAAGAAATTGCTTGTGACAAGCATTTTCTACAATTTCCACAATGTTTTCAGAAGCTTTTTATCTTGTATGGCACCAAAAAGCAGCATCATGTTGTAGTGAATCAAGAAAAATTAAAGGGACTGCATCCAAAAATATTTATCCCTAAGTAGTGTATTGATTTTCTCCCTTGAAAATGATTACTTGGGTTAATGTCCTTCCCTAAATTAAAAGAGGGAAAAAATGATTTTGGAAACTTGCTAAACCTTACGTCCAGTTATGTCCAGATCTTACAGCGAAATTCTTTCAGAAACATTGACACAGTTGACTTTTTTGAAATGTACCTGTACACATGCAAAAATTGCACGCTTCAAGGTGGGTTATTTTCTCAGTTTATACTCAACAGTTTTGAAAAGAAGTGCATTGTATGCGCCTTTGAGAACGCAATTACCAATTCTACCTCAATGTACACCGAAACCTATGCTTTTCTCAAACATTCAATTGCAAGCATTTTTTCTGGTTTTATCATTCCTAAAAGTGAAAGTTTAGTAACATATTCAGGGATTAGAATTTAGAGAAAATGCTGGCCAATCAAACAAGCACTTTCAAGTTTCTCTTCAGCGATTAAAACCACAAATTAGAGCACAAGGACTAGGAAAATCATAATTATGTATCAAGCGATTCAATTTGCTAGAGTAAAGTCAACCAGGTTTGGCTTTCCAGGGGTCATAGAAGATGACACTAAACTTGTGCCTGTCAGATAATACTTTAATTAAACACCTGAGTTTAATCAGATTCAAATTTGGATGAGTCTATAATCATGTTGTTTCGGAAAGTTTCAACATTTTTCCCATGATTCTTACCTGAATATTTTGATATTCTGTGAGTTTATCAGCTGTTGATTCTTTCGTATGTACATGTACTGCCCAGCTACAATCTGAAATGTTAACAGAGCTAAACTCTATGTTGTGGGTACTCATTGGAATTGTCTCATCGAGACAATTCAAATGAGTACCCACAACATATGGGTTGGATTTGAAATAAAGAATTTTGGAGGTGGTCACCCCATCTTATCTGTTGCTCTGTCTAAATCGAAATCTGTTGCAGGGGAAAAATAATCCTAATTCATGTAGAAAATCTCCATAATAATGCTATGAAAACCTTAATGGAAAAGGAGATAATGCTGGTTATGATGGGAAAACTAGTTTGCATTTCAGGGTCATCTAATCGCAGAATTTTACAACATCCACTGATTATCAAAATATCAATGAATCAATCAAATGATTACATCTGGTAAAAGGGGATATGGCTAGTGTTAGCTTAATTCTATGGCACATGTATTTTATTAACAATCAATCTTACCTTCTGGTAAGGGTTGTAATAATGAATCACAAACATTTAACTTTAGTAGAAATGCTCTCAACGATTCCTCAAGGCTGTAAAGGTACTTATCATCACTGAAAAATACAAACGAGCTGTCTTTGTGAAACTTATCACAGCAATTTGTTTATAATAATACTTTGACATTATGACCTCTACATGAGGTTTTCTGGGTCTAAAGATCACATATGATAGTAAAAAAAAAATCACATTTCATACATGTGAAATATGTGCATTGCATGGAGTTAACATGATAACTTCATGACCAGTCTTAGTTGATATGATAATGAAAGGAACATAACATTTCGATTGAAAATTGGAAAATGCTGCCATATCATATCCCTTATATATCTATTCTCTTCATATTTTTAAAAGCTTTATTTGTTAGAGGCATCCAAACATGGATTGTTTGCAAAAGGTTTTACCCCTTAAGACCTCCTTTTTATTCCCTAATGGAAATGGTTTGGAAATACATTGAGACAAGAGATGAACATTTCTTCTTGTGTCTCACTAACTCATTAACATTAGATTTTATCATTATCCACATATATTCAATGTTGTTGTCTGCAGTAGCTTTCAAAATGGATGAGTCTAAGTCTTTGATATTTGGTTTAATTTGATTTTCGGGGGGGGGGGGGGGGGGGTTAACACCATTTTCAATTGATATCTTTGTTGTTTGGAAAAGGGGTTAAAACACTGCCCATAATTACCTAGCAGTGGATGATGTATTGTCTATCTCAAACACAAATCGTTCTATTGGATGTCCTACAAGGTTTAATATCACCAAGGTAACCTTTTCTACTTGACCTTCCTGAACCATGACCTTGACCCCATCAATCACCTTGGCAACATAATCTGTGACATCAGGATGAATACACATCTGAAATGTTGTGTATTAATAATTACTTTCTACTTGACCTTCCTGAACCATGACCTTGACCCCATCAATCACCTTGGCAACATAATCTGTGACATCAGGATGGATACACATCTGAAATGTTATCAAGTCAGAACTTTCTGGTATTAACATTAGTTGGGAGGATAGATTTACTTTAAAAGATATGTATAGTTTAAATTTTATCTTTCTCAAAATCAATGACACTTTTGTTTTTTCTGATATTACAAAAAGCTTGGGAAAATACTAAGGCAAAAGACATAATGCTGATAGTCAGCATTTTCTCCTTTTACCTTGATATTTAATTGGCTTGAACATGCAAAATTCACGCTCATGGTAACATTTCACTGAGTGTATCTTTAAAGAAAGGGTAAAAGCAGTAAGGAACAGTATGTTCACTGTTTTAAGATGTCATTAATGAAACAAGAGGACCATGATGGTCCTATATCGCTCACCTGAACCAAGATGATATGAGTCATAGATTTGTTCAAATCAATTACTTGTGACTTTAAGACTGAAAACAAACTTATGGTTAACAACATTGTGTCCAAATTATGTCTGGGTTTGTCGCTATATGTGGTTGTTAGAGTAAAAACAGTTGAAAACGGCAAATTTGTCAATTTGAAGGGCTCAGCAAACTCAGCAAATTCTACTCTAATTAAGCTAATTCAAACTGGTGCAAGATCTTATGTTCAGCAACATTGTGTCCAAATTTCTTCTTGATTGGTCAACAATTGTAGATGCTAAAGTGTAAACAAAGTCCGAAACAATCGAAAACATCAATTTTGTCAAATTCAAGGGCATATAACTCATGACTTTCTAGTCTGACAAGACTTAAGTTCAAGCTCATCCAAGAAATTATGGTCACCAATATTGTGTCAAAGTTTCATCTTAATAGGTCAATAATTGTAGATTATAGAGTGTAAACAAAGTCGTAAACATTCAAAAACGGGGATTTTGTCAAATTCAAGGGCGTATAACTCATGACCTTTTGATCTGATCAATCTGAAAATCAAACTCATACATGATCTTATAGTCCCTAAGATTGTGACCAAGTTTTGTCTTGATTGGTCAATAATTGTAGATGCTAGAGTGTAAACAAAGTCAAAAACAGTCGAAAACGGCAATTTTGTCAAATTCAAGGGCGTATAACTCATGACTTATTGATCCGATCAATCTGAAAATCATACTCATACAAGATCTTATGGTTCTTAACATTGTCTCAAAGTTTTGTCTTGATTGGTCAGTATTTGTAGAAGTTAGAGTGTAAACAAAATCGAAAACAGTCGAAAATGGCAATTTTGTCAATTTCAAGGGCACATAACTCAAGACCTTCTGGTCCGATCAGACTGAAAATCAAACTCATCCGAGATCTTATGGTCACCAACATTGTGTCAAAGTTTTGTTTTGATTGATAAATAATTGTAGATACTAGAGTGTTAACAATGTCAAAACTAGCTATTTTTCGCATTCAAGGGCAGATAACTCCGGACTTTCTGGTTCGATCTGACCCATAATCAAACTCATCCGAGATCTTATGGTCATACATGTTTTGACCAGGTTTGGTCAAGATTGGCTTATATTTGTAGATGCTAGAGTGTTAACACGAAATTGTGGACGGACGGACGGACAGACGGACAGACGGACAGACGGACAGACGGACGACGGACAAAAAGTGACCACAATAGCTCACCTTGAGCACTTCGTGCTCAGGTGAGCTAAAAAAAATACTAAGATGCAAAAGTTGTTTTTTTGATAAAAGGGAAAGGAATAAGAAAATTTTAGAAATTCCATTTTCAGAATTCTCTGCAGCCTACGTTAACCACGAATGACCACTCAGTTTGTTACCTGGACCGGTACATTGTATTTCTTGCGTCTCTCAAACACTCCGCTGGGGTAGATATTTCTGTTGTAAAGAATGGAGTGAACTGACACCTCGAGAAATTCAGCAAATATGTCTGGTCCGACTGAAATAGAAATACAGTTTAGTTAGGAAAGTGGGAATAGACAGGAAGATTTGAAAGGATGATTAGCTAGAGGGAATATAGGAGGGAAAGGGTTTTAAAGGGCAAATTTGATTAATTGCTGATCAAACCCTATATTGCAGGTACTGCTCGTTGGAATTGTCTCCTCAACATGATTCAAATGAGTACCCACAACATAGGGTTCAGATTTAACCCTCATCCTACCAACATATTTTACATACACATCCTACCAACTGGGGTCCATTTGGACCCCACACGTAATTTTGAATTTTATGACAAAAATATGTTTCACAAAAGACAAATTCTTTGGTTAAATGTTATATTGGTTACTAATAAATGATAATAGCACAAAAACATACGGAAATGAAAAACTAGAAGGCGCTAAAGGGCTTGAATCGCTCCATAGGCCTGTATCTATTTTACTATTTTATGCAATTTTTGCATAAAATTCAAGGGCACATAACTCATGATCTGAGATTTCAATCAAGCTGAAAATTGCACTCAGGCAAGATATCATAGTCACCAACATGCTGTTCACGTTTTCTTTAGATTAGTCAGAATTTGTTGATGTGAGAGTAAAAATAGTAAAAAATCAGTCTAAACCACAATTTTGGGCAATCAAGGGCAGATAAGTCGGGTATTTTTTATCAAATTAAAATTCCTTGAAGGAATTTCAGAGAGGGTTGCCCAAGGATTATTCCTGTGAAGTTTGGTTGAAATGCATTCAGTGGTTTTTTAGATGGAGATTTTTTTAACAAAAAAATTAAATAAGTTAAAATAGTTGTAATAAAGAGTAATTATAGTGGGGTCCAAACGGACCCCAGCAAAAAAATCAATATTACAAACTCAAATTTTGCTAAAATCTGAAAATGTTGCTCGACATGAATAAGGTTGTGGTAGACCAACAAACTCCTAAAATTTGGACACCAGGGTGCATGCGGTAAAAATATGACACGCAAAAAATGACGCGTGGGGTCAGATTGACCCCAGTTGGTAGGATGAGGGTTAAATAATATATTGTGAAGTTTCCTGTTATATTCTAGTTCTACAAGTTGATTAGCTGTGATGTTGTAGCCATCAACTTGATGATGGGATATGCTACCTACCGTGATGACAGGGTAGAAGGCCAAGGAGGAGGAGTTTTAATTGCTATAACAAAATCCCTGCAGAGCCAAGAGCAGCCAGATCTTAAATCAAACTGCAACATCTGTTGGGCAAAGATAGTCATTGATGGTTCCCGGGACATATACATTGGCTCCTACTACAAGCCAAATGAAAATGACAAAGAGTCCCTAAACCAGCTTTGGCTTTCCTTACAGAAAGTCCCAAAGAATGGGATAATATTACTTGCAGGGGATTTCAACATGCCTGGTATCGATTGGGAATCTGAAACTATAAAAAGTACATGTAACTTCAAGGACATGTACGAGAGTATCTTGGAAGAAATTGTCAACCACAACCTAGAGCAAGTCGTTAAAATCCCCACAAGAAATACCAATGTCCTAGATCTTCTTTTCACCAACCTCCCTTCCAGTGTTTCCAACGTTAAACCCTTACCTAGTTTAGGCAACTCTGATCACGAAGTAATATTCCATGAATTGTGCATAAACAGAGGAAGACCAGCCCAGCCTATAAGAAAAATTCTTTGCTACAGTAAAGCAAACTGGGCAAAAATGAAGGCAGAATTGACAGAATTCTGTAGGAAATTCCTAAATACTAACCATTCTGACCCAAACACGGCCTGGAACGAGTTCAAACACGAGTTACACAGAGTCTGTGATTGCTACATTTCTACCAAAACAACAAAGCATAAGATAAACCTACCGTGGATAACCATTGACATCAGGAGACTAATTAACAAAAGAGACAAACTTTACTCTAAACTTAGAAAGAGAAATATGATACCTACCTCTGATCAGAAATATAAAAACCTTAAAGCCACCATCCAAAGAAAAATCCGTAAAGCATATTGGTCTTACTTGGAATCTGTAATCTTCTGCGATGAATCACAACCAGGACGAAATAAAAAGTTTTACAGCTTTATCAAACGTACCAAGTCGGAAAATTGTGGGATAGCCCCCCTAAAGTCTGAAGGAATTACATATACCAAAGCCAAGGATAAGGCAAACATACTAAATAATCAGTTCGAATCAGTATTTTCTAAACCAAAGCCCCTAAGTTTACGACAGATTTGCAAGACTACACTCAGCCAACCTACCTATCAAATGCCAGATATAACTATAACAGAAGAAGGAGTCAACAAACTTTTAAAGGGACTAAATCCCAATAAAGCCTCGGGACCTGACCAACTATCCCCACGTCTCCTCAAAGAGCTTCATAGCCAAATCTCCCCAGTTCTTTCTGAGATCTTTAAGCTCTCATTGACAAGTGGCACTGTCCCTGATGATTGGCGACATGCAAACATTGCACCTGTTTTTAAAAAAGGCCCCAAATCCAAAGCCAGTAATTACAGGCCTATATCCTTAACGTGTATAGCCTCAAAACTACTTGAACATATCATTGTTTCAAATCTCATGACCTTTTTCGACAAACATAACATACTCAGTCCATACCAACACGGTTTTCGATCGAAACGCAGCTGCGAAACTCAACTCTTAAGTTTTTCCCAGGAAATATTTGATAATCTGGAGCAAGGACAGCAGACGGACGTCATCATCATGGATTTTTCCAAGGCGTTTGATAAGGTGGACCATCACAAACTCATCCACAAACTCAACAGACTGGGAGTAAACAAACAGGTATCTACCTGGATAAGCTCTTTCCTGAGAAATCGAAGCCAACAGGTTGTTGTTGAGGGCGAGTTTTCAAACAGACTTCCAGTGCTGTCTGGGGTCCCTCAGGGTTCCGTCTTAGGACCCTGCCTATTTCTCGCCTACATCAATGACCTTCCGGATACAGTTAAAAGTAGGACTAGGCTATTTGCAGACGACACGATACTATACCTCACCATAAAAGGACTGACTGACGCGACAGACTTACAAGACGACCTACGGAAGCTGGAGCAGTGGGAGCGGGACTGGGAAATGGAATTTAATCCAGACAAATGCGAAGTAATACGCATTACCCGCAAAAAAAATCCTTTCATCTATTCCTATTGTCTCCATAATAAAGTTCTAAATTCTGCTGACACAGCAAAGTACCTTGCTGTAACCCTCTCCAAAGACATGACATGGACGAACCACATACATAACATTACAACTAAAGCCAGAAACTCACTAAGATTTATCCGTAGAAATGTAAGAACAAGTAACAAACAAGTAAAAACATCAGCATATCTCACATATGTCAGACCACAAGTAGAGTATTGTTCAGTCATTTGGAGCCCATGGCAAAAACATCTTATTTACAAACTAGAGAGTGTACAGCGAGCAGCAGCCAGATATGTTTGCAACAATTTTAGCTACCACAGCAGTGTCTCTCAGATGTTAGGTAACCTTGGATGTACCTCATTGGAAAGCAGAAGAAACCTTGCCTCTCTCACAATGTTATATAAAATCCAAAATAATCTTGTCTATGTAGATCACAATCACCTTCTCCCAACTCGAAACTTTAACCCCCAATTATCTGATTCCCCAATCTAGAACCCAGTACCACCAAAATTCGTTTTTCCCCAGAACCATAGGATCGTGGAACAGTCTTAGAACTGAAGTTAAATCTAGTCCCAGCCTTAACACCTTTAAGGAAAGGCTGACCTCACAGCCCTAATCCATACAACTCCTGTTTTTAATCCTGCACTTCTATTATCTTTTATCTTTCACACCTTGATCCAGGTACTTTTACTATTATCTTTTAACTTTGCACTTAATATTTTACTAACAAAATTTCTCCTGACAAGCGCCTCCCAGTTATAATCGAAGTTGATTGATGGGGAGTAAACAGTAGATGTAGATAGATGTGGTTTGAAATCCAGATCAAAATTCAAAAAGGTTTCATTTTGCCCTCAAAATTTTGTTCCACGGGGACTTCCAGTGGCGGATCCAGAGGGCGTTCGGGTGGTTCAAACAAACCCCCCTCTGTAGTCAGATTATTTCATTTTCATGCAGAAATTCAGCCACAATAATAAATATGAAAGTGGATAATTACTTGTTTTTGACGCATTTCATCGTTTTATTTGATGTGAATAGAGTTGCCGTATCTTCGAATGAATAATAGCTAGAATGCCAGCTCACGCTGTGACGTTTAAATGTGGAAAATTCGGAAAAACAAGTGCAATCCTCGATAATTGGGAAACCTCGATAATATGATATGAGAGACAGGTATATGTTGTAAACCGTTTGGCAATACCTTCCCGTTTGGCAATTTCAAGGTATTGCGAATCCGCTCGATCCATTTGGAAATGGGAAGGGGCGTGGCAAAGTAGTTCCTTCTACAATATCATGACATCGTATCCTATTACATTCTTCAAATGTAATGTTTTTAAAAGTAGAAACTATCAAATAAGCTTAAAATCGAGTTGTATGTGAAATAAGAGGTGGTGTGATTTGATACGAAGTCTTATGTTGCCACGGGGCCGCTTTTGTGACTAAAGATGCATACCTTTTCCCCTGAAATAACTTATTTTAATATCTATGCCAAAGAAAACCTTTTCAAAACAAAGAGAACAAATGAGATACCAGTGGCGGATCCAGAGGTGGTTCGGGGGGGGGGGGAGGGTCAAACGAACCCCCATATGAAGCCTGATTATTTTATTTTCATGCAGAAATTTAGTCAAAAGTGTGTGATACTAGTAAAACGAACCCCCCTTTGTGTACAAACGAACCCCTTCACAGAAATCCTTGATCCGCCGCTGGAAACTGGTGATAAATAGCATTTTCTCCTTTTTCCACCAATATTTTCTATGCTAAAGGACTTCTACTTCTACTTCTACCAGTTACTGGCCAAACTCAGCACGTTGAGTATTACTGCCGGGGGGGGGGGGGGGGGGGGTGCAAATGAAAAAGGAAATAAAAAGTGGGAAGTATGTACAGTGAAGATAAAAGTAAAAACGTGAAGAGGAAATTAGTGAAAGTGTTCGGCAAGTCTGGCTTTGAAAGCTAGAACTGTGCCTGCTGTTGCTACATCAGGGGGTAGACTGTTCCACTCTTTGACTGTTCTGGGGAAGAATGATTGTTGTCTGTATGTTGTTGATGAGAACGGTAGCTTGTAGGAATGTGCCGGTTGGTGTCTAGATTGGCGCATGTTTGGAAGGAATCGGTGTTCGTGACTTACTGCTACTTGTTGGTTCGCTATCTTGTAGAATAGTGTTAAGCGGCTGTCTCTTCTGCGATCTTGTAGGGTTGGCCAGTTTAAGTCTGATAGCATGTCGTTTACACTAGATCTATTTCGATAGTTATTTTTCACAAAACGGGCTCCTCTTCTTTGTATCTTTGCAATTTTGTCTATATCACTTTTTTCCTAAGGACTATTTCAATTCAAAATCTTGACAGTAGGTTGAAGTATGGATTCGTTTTGTTCCTTTTTACTTTCATATACATGTTTCACTTTTTAGCAATTTTAAATTACTATGGGCCAATTCCATTCAATTAAAAATGCCTAGATTAATACATATTTCTAAAGATTCTTCTTCTTTAACATTTTCTTGCGACATCTAATTTTAGGGATACCTAATCTAGAACTGCTAAATTAAAGCCAGCAGCTAGAGATCAGATCTAAAATAACTTAAGACAAAATTAAATGGGTCAGACATGTTTGCGATGTGTACAAAGTTGCGTTTGGCTATTAGACTTGTAGCAATATTCTGCCTGATCGCCGATGAGTAGTCACCAACTCTTTATTGACTTTATTGTATCCAAGAAATACCACTGTTTGATCTGTTGATTTTCGTTAATCGACTACTAGTTATGAATAATAACAAGTTAGGAGGTCTTTAATCGCCAAATAAAAACCGATGTCCGACGGACTACATATGTAGGTAAAAAGCAAGGTGCTCAGCGCCGAGGTATTTGCCTTAACATGTAGTTCAGAGCAAAGAGGGTTTTTTTGGCAAATAAAGACCTCTAAACTTAATACCGTATAGCACTTTATTTCTGCGGGGACTTTATTTCTGCTTTTTCTGAGGTCCTGGACGGCACCGCAGAAATACAATCCGCAGAATATTAACCCTGGATGTAGAGGTTGATATTGTTCTACAATTTTAGTCAGTACGTGAACAAGTTAAACACTTATCCCTTGATGCAAAGCACAATGTCATAACAATGGAGTTCTTTCCCATTCAAGAATAGTGTAACTACAGCTTTAATTTAGGTGCAGATAGGACATTTTTGTTCATTCATAAACAATGATTAAACAAGTTTGACGGATTGGTAACAGTTTGACACATCTTTACTTTCACACCTATATGAATACGACATTGTTTCCCATAACAACTTTATATATAAATGAATGGGATTATAATCCCTTAACCATCACAGATTAATTCGAATGTTTTGTAAGCACCGTCTTTCAAAATATCTTTGATACAGACTAAAACTGATTTCATGGCACAGAAATAAACTTTTGAATTTGGCAAAGTGAGAGACCGCAGAAATATGTTCCGCAGAAATTGAACCCGACCGCTTTCAGGAAAAAACGCAAAATTTGGACCCCGCAGAAATAAAGTGCTATATAGTATTCACTCCATTATAACACAATTAATTAGAAAACGCACATTCGAAATGTGTTATTTTGTGGAAATTCTGCCATGATCTAGTTTTCGGCCTAGGAAACACATTGGCGGTTTAGTGACATTATTGATGATGTCATTTGACGCCACATTGACGCTGTGGCACATACACAAAGCATAATTACATAGAGTCTTTGTTGTTCAAATAAAAACCAATGCAGTTCCTCTCTCGCTATATACTAGTATGGATTTTACAATAGAGTGTTATAATGTCACAGAAGTACCCGGACGTGCAAGTGATGTTTTTGTCATTGGTTTTGTCATATTATTGAAATGAGAATTTACAGCAATTAGTCTGAGATGCCTTGTCAAGTGAGTCGAGACTCCATGTCCGGGAGTTAATGTCACAGCCCTTGTGTCTGCGCAGGCGTCGCTTGAAGTCTTCAGGGGGTTACAGATAAACGTTATGACGCCCCGGCGATGTGGTACTGACATATTTTTTGTAGAATCAGAGATATTATCTTATATTAGTTGGCGGTAGGCCTATGTCGTTGATTGATAGAGGCATTGGTCAACAAAACAGAATGTTTTCATGATCGAAAGCGTGTCAGCCAATATAATTTCTGCTAGTTAAAACCATGTGGCAGTGGAACGTTCCACCACCAAATGTTTACGATGTTGCAGGCATAAGTTCGGATTAGGTAACAAATTTTAACGATGTCACTCCAAAAATTCCAATGTTGCATGATTCCCAAAAGGGGTGGACTACCTTAATTCAATTATCAGCAATCTATTAATAAGTTGGCAAAGCTGACATGAATCATTCTACCATATGTCAGCAAAGCCATAAGCCATCAAAACAGAATACCAGAATAGAGCCATAAATCTTACAAAGTACAGCCTATATTTGCAACATGTTCTTAAGGTAGTCCATCCCTAATGAGATTCATGTGACATTGGAATTAATCCAGCAATGTAGTTAAGATACAGCATTGCAGCATTCCACCACCGTATGTTAACGACGTCACACAAATAAGTTCGGATTAGGTAAAATATGTTTACGATGTTGCATGAATCTCATTAGGGATGGATTACCTTAATTCAGATATTAGCAATCTATTAATAAGTTGGCAAAGCCGACATGAATCATTCTACCATACATGAGCAAAGCCATAAGCCATCAAAGCAGAATACCAGAATACAGCCATTCATCTGACAAAGTACAGCAGACATTTCCAACATCTTCCTAAGGTAGTCCATCCCAATTGAGATTCATGTGACATCGAAATTATTCCTGCAATGTTGTTTTACATGCAGTTTTGGAACGTTTCACAGTGGAATAATATCAATGTCGCACATATCAATTCGGATAATGTTACAAAGTTTAACAATGTCGCTTGAAAATTCTGAAGGTGCATGAATCTTATAAGGGGTGGACTACCTTAATTATATTATCAGCAATCTATTTATAATAGGTTGGCAAAAACGACACACACTTTTATCATTCTACCATATGTCCACATACCCATAATCCATTAAAGCAGAATACCAGAATACAGCCATTCATCTGACCAAGTACAGCCGACATTTCCAACATGTTCTTAAGGTAGTCCATCCCTTATAAGATTCACGCAACATCAGATTAGTATTCCAGTAATGTTAACTTTCAGCCATGGAATTCTCCACCACTGCATGTTAATGATGTAGCACGTATAAGTTTGGATTAGGTAACAATGTTAACAATGTCGCATGAATCTCTTTAGGGGTGGAGTACCTTAATTCAATCACCAGCAATCTATTGTTCAGTTGTAAAAGCCGACATGTATCATTCTACTGTACATCGGTAGAGCCATAAGCCATCAAAGAAGAATACCAGAATACAGCCATTCATCTGACAAAGTACAGCCGACATTTCCAATATCTTCCTAAGGTAGTCCATCCCAAATGAGATTCATGTGACATCGAAATTATTCCTGCAATGTCGTTAACATGCAGTTGTGGAACGTTTCAAAGCGGAATAATATCAATGTCGCACATATCAATATGGATAACGTTACAAAGTTTAGCAATGTCGCTTGAAAATTCTGAAGGTGCATGAATCTCATAAGGGGTGGACTACCTTAATTCTATTATCAGCAATCTATTTATAAGTTGGCAAAAAGACATAGTCACTTTTATCATTCTACCATATGTCGGCAAAGCCATAATCCATTAAAGTAGAATACCAGAATACAGCCATTCATCTGACCAAGTACAGCCGACATTTCCAACATGTTCTTAAGGTAGTCCATCCCTTATAAGATTCACGCGACATCAGATTAGTATTCCGGTAATGTTGTTAACATTCAGCCGTGGAATTCTCCACCTATGCGTGTTAATGATGTCGCACGTATAAGGTTGGATTAGGTAACAATGTTAACAATGTCGCATGAATCTCTTTAGGGGTGGAGTACCTTAATTCAATCATCAGCAATCTATTGTTCAGTTGTAAAAGCCGACATGTATCATTCTACTGTACATCTGCAGAGCCATAAGCCATCAAAGAAGAATACCAGAATACAGCCATTCATCTGACAAAGTACAGCTACAGACATTTCCAACATCTTCCTAAGGTAGTCCATCCCAAATAAGATTCATGTGACATCGAAATTATTCCTGCAATATCGTTAACATGCAGTTGTGGAACGTTTCACAGCGGAAAAATATCAATACCGCACATATCAATATGGATAACGTTACAAAGTTTAGCAATGTCGCTCGAAAATTCTGAAGGTGCATGAATCTCATAAGGGGTGGACTACCTTAATTCTATTTTCAGCAATCTATTTATAAGTTGGCAAAACGACATACACTTTTATCATTCGACCATATGTCGGCAAAGCCATAATCCATTAAAGTAGAATACCAGAATACAGCCATTCATCTGACAAAGTACAGCCGACATTTCCAACATGTTCTTAAGGTAGTCCATCCCTTATAAGATTCACGCCACATCAGATGAGTATTCCGGTAATGCTGTTAACTTTCAGCCATGGAATTCTCCACCAATGCATGTTAATGATGTAGCATGTATAAGTTTGGATTAGGTAACAATGTTAACAATGTCGCATGAATCTCTTTAGGGGTGGAGTACCTTAATTCAATCATCAGCAATCTATTGTTCAGTTGTAAAAGCCGACATGTATCATTCTACTGTACATCGGCAGAGCCATAAGCCATCAAAGAAGAATACCAGATTATGCAGCCATTCATCTGACAAAGTACAGCCGACATTTTCAACATCTTCCTAAGGTAGTCCATCCTAAATGAGATTCATGTGACATCGAAATTATTCCTGCAATATCGTTTACATGCAGTTGTGGAACGTTTCACAGCGGAAAAATATCAATGTCGCACATATCAATTTGAATAACGTTACAAAGTTTAGCAATGTCGCTCGCAAATTCTGAAGGTGCATGAATCTCATAAGGGGTGGACTACCTTAATTCTATTTTCAGCAATCTATAAATTTATAAGTTGGCGAAAACAACATATACTTTTATCATTCTACCATATGTTGGCAAAGCCATGATCCATTAAAGTAGAATACCAGAATACAGCCATTCGTCTGACAAAGTACAGCCGACATTACCAACATGTTCTTAAGGTAGTCCATCCCTTATAAGATTCACGCGACATCAGATTAATATTCCGGAAATGTTGTTAAATTCAGCCGTGGAATTCTCCACCACTGCATGTTAATGATGTCACATGTATAAGTTTGGATTAGGTAACAATGTTAACAATGTCACATGAGTGGAGTACCTTAATTCAATCATCAGCAATCTATTGTTCAGTTGTAAAAGCCGACATGTATCATTCTACCGTTCATCGGCAAAGCCATAGGCCATCAAAGCAGAATACCAGAATACAGCCATTCATCTGACATTTAAGTACAGCGGACATTACCAACATCTTCCTAAGGTAGTTCATCTCAAATGAGATTCATGGGACGTTGGAATTTTTTTGGTAATGTTGTTAACATGTGGCTGAGGAACTTTTCGCCGAGTAATGTTTACAACGTTGCACATATAAATTCTGATTACATAACAAATGTTAACAATGTTGCTCGAAAAATTTTGAAGTTGCAAGAATCTCATTAGGGTTGGACTACCTTAATTCAATTATCAGCAATTTCTTGATAAGTTGGCAAAGCCTACATGTATCATTCTACCATATGTCGGCAGATGTCGTTTGGTCTTATACGATATACCCCCGATTTTGACAGAGGATATCAGGCCAATCATAGGAGACAATATCGGTCCAATCATGAAAGCGGATATCGAGTAACCAGCTTTTAGTGGTACAGGTCTAATATTGGACTCAGATCATGGAAGTCGATATTGGGAAGATCAAAGGAGCCGATATCGGTTTGATCATGAAAGCCGATATCGTTTGGTGTTACAGAGCCGATATACGCCCAATTTTGACAGACGATATTGGTCCGATCATGAAAGCCAATATTGGGTAGGCAGCTGTTGGTGTTACAGGGCTGATATCGGACTGATCACAGGCGTAGATATTGGGAAGATCATAGGAGCCGATATCAGGCCGATTATCAAAACCGATATCGGACGGATAGCGTTTGCTGTTACAGAGACGACATTGGGCCGACATTTCTGTGAATATCAGACCAATCTGAAATGTTTGCTTGGAATAAAGACTTAATTTTAAGAGGCAACACAGTTGGGATTAAACCTCCTCTAATCTCTTCCTAATCCCTTTGAGCCTCTGGCATCTTCCATGTGAATCTCATTAGAGGTGTACTAAAACAACAAAATTTATATGAAGGGACAAAGTTGGGACTTGACAAACACTTCAATTTTTTCAGGAATATTGACTCATCTTAAGTTGACAGGTCAGTTTGGATTGAAATGTTCTCTCACCAATAGTATCACAAAAACCAATTCAAGACTCCAGCTGCTCTCTCACTTGGATGATTCACATCCATTGGTGGGATACAAATGACTTAAATCAAATATCAAAAATCTGGCCAAGCTGGAGTATATACCCACAATTTCTGAGTATACGGTTTGATAGCCAATAACTGGTCAAGAAGACTGCAAACTTTTTGACAGGTTGGTTTGCCTTAAACTTGAAGTCAAAACATGCTGATGCACCATCAATCCTGAAAATATATATAAACCCTATTGTATATAATATATTTCTTTGCTGGGGCCATCCATCAATTGATGGCATGTTGCCAACTCCCAAAGTTATCTTTGATTCCACAAAAAATTGTTGGTGCCCCATTCCAATGATTCCATATGTTTGTGTGACACGAAAGCATAAGGTTGTGCATGATGCAGACTTTTCACTATAGTCTACAGCTATATATGATGTGAAGACTGCCCCGGATTATTTTTATTGTAAATGTTGTTTAATGATGCACAGACTGTTTGTGCATGATGCACTGACTGTCCACCCCAAGCTTAAATTATACAGGCTATGCGTGATGCACACCTTATGCTTGTTACAAGCAAATTCTTAATTTCCCATAATGTTTTCTAACTAGAAAGTGGGCAGAAAGTTGCAAAATTTCATTGCAATTGTCATCTGCAACTTCCTTCAATAGGCACCCTACGTATTGAACAAAATTTTGCCGATTGAGAGCGAGTTACGAGGGTTGTCCGGAAAGTTCGTGGACACTGTTTAATATATGAAAATGAGAGAAGAAGATTTTACAACACACACACGATGCCATTAACCAATATCTTAGAAACAACATTTCAAAATTTGAACAAAATCCGTCCATTTGTAAGAGAATTACACATGTTTTTGTACAAAAGGTTGATGCATCCCGGAGCACGTCATGACGTTATGACGTTCCAGCGACGAAGAAGTTACTTTACCACAAAGACTTGTGCTACTTTATTTTCTTAAGAAAGCATTCTGCGCACCCTCGTGCACACACAGTTTTCATTTTCAAATGTTTTGTGGGGATTTCGTTGACAATTGTTTTTTTGACAGTTAACATTTTCCCACCAATATATCTTACCGTATTTTGCCTATCGTCATTCACGACGTCACTCACCAAGTTAACATTTCTATCTGTTATAACACTCGATCTTTGAGACCTCGAATCAGCTATTGCTTTCCCGGAAACGTTTGTAATATTTGCAAACGAGATAATACGGCACACGTTGTCTCTTCGTAGAAAAATTAATGAATTCTCTTGTCTCTGCAGGCGTTTTCCTAGTTCCACGCAAAATTTCACAAGAACGTGCTGCTCCACCCAAACGTCCGACGTCGTCATTTTTGACAAATTTCCTTCCATATCAAACTTAGTTAAACCATCCTCAAATGTCAATTTTTAACGCGACAACATTGAAATCAAAACAATATGGAGTCTGAATGTGAGGTCACATTTTTATACGTTTATTATTTTGTTTCCTGTCAATTTCATACTATAAATTAAATTAAAAAATACAGACATGGGTAGCCAAAAAGCTCAACATTTGACGTGCTCCGGGTACCCCTATGTAGGGTCGTGTTAAGTCCTATTGCAAAACAATTGCTTATTAAACTTATTTCTTTTTGCTGGAAAAGTACTTGATAAATGTTAAGCTTTCATGTGAAAAAGATTTTTTCACAACCAAAGTATTAAAAAGCAAAATAAAGTGTGTGTCCACGAACTTTCAGGACAACCCTCGTATAACTTAAATTATTTGTTTCCTTGTTATCAAGCATGGAAAACTAAGTTTAAAATTCCTGAGTCGAAAGGCTTTCGTTTGTAAGGTGCTTAAAACCAATTAGTAAATTCTGGGAACACATTGAAAGGTGCATAGGCCTATAAAATACATTTGAAATATGTTAGTTTTCATAAAATAAAATGTCTTATGCCGTTCGTAGCTGTGCTAGGTAACTTGAAACACCAAGTGAGTTCTGTCGAAATTTCCCAATAGATCGACAGGCTTAATGAGATAATTATGCTCTAATATTAGTTTTTCCTATTGTATTTATTGAATAAAAACTTTTCTGACCTTCTTTTATTCTTCGTAAAAGAATTAAAGGGTTTAAGTAACAAAGTATAGCTAGTTCAGTGTCGTACTTTCCGACCTTCCCATTTTAAAATGGGGCGATCGGATTAACAATTTTAAAATGGGGATATGCCCATTTTAAAATGGTAAGTATTGCCAAACGGTTTACAACATATACTAGGATAACGAACCCCCCTCCTTCAAGTCTTTGCATATTCTAACTCCCCTCACAGAAATCCTGGATTCGCCAATACAAACGGGTTTACATACGTCATCTTTTTCACATTAGTAAAAATTGTTTAGCTGAAAAATAAATTAGAATGTTATATGACCTTGGGTTCGACTGAATGCTGCTGTTTCCATTCTGAAAATGGGTAGAATCATGCAGTTTGTTGTTGAAGTTTCATGGCGACTTTTGAAATAAGGGAAGTAACTTTGTTGTGATTTCATGGAAACTAAGGGAGGTAACTTTTTTTTGAACTATCCCATTTTACTCTTTCCCAAACTTAACGAGGTTTGGTTTTGACGTCAGGCCCGTTGGGGGGGGGGGGGGGGGGGCTAAAGCCCTTGTCCTGAATATTGGGGGGCTAATTTGGATTTTCCCCAAAATTTCAGTGTAAAATTAAGAAAATCCAGCATTTTAGCCAACATGGGGGGGGGGGGGGCAGGCTTAGCCCCCTCCTAGCCCCCCTGTTCATACGGGCCTGGACGTACAGGCCTACCTGTTAGAAAATGTTTGAGAGATATTTTCACAAAATAAGAAAATGATCATAAATAGTATTTTCTCACAGTTTTCGGAGCCAAAATAAAGAAAAAACAATCTCTTACTTTCCAACAATGCTACAAGCCTAGATCTAAAAATAGAGAATCTACAAAAAGGCTATGTTCCATACACTTGAAATTGTCGTCTGCAACTTTAGCCTAAATATCCAGATCATGTCTAAATTTGCTTAAAGAGCCAGGATCTGGGAAAAGGACCCTCTTTAGCCTTTAAAGAACCAAGTTTCCAGATCAGAATCTTGGGAAACAAAGTGCTCACTCAGGTAGTCAGGGGCCAAACCATTTTTTTTTTTTTTATTATTTTGAATACATGACATAGCATTATCTGATCAACTCTCTTGCGGACTGGTAACCAATTAAGGGACTTAAAGTGGGAATGATCGATGTGAGCTCTTGAGTCAAGGTCAAAAACAAATCCAATTATTTTATTTTGGCAGGTTTGTAACTTTTTTAAGAACCTGTGTCAAACTTTTATACCACACAGAGCAGGCGTAATCAAAGTGACACTGTATCAAAGACATGACAAATAGTTTTTTGGTATGCTGAGTAAAAAAGCCTTTCTTACGGTAGATGAATTTCAACCGAGAATTGGCATTTTTAGGGACAGACATACATAGCTACCGAACAAAATGACAGATTTTGATCTATATTGATCCCAAGGTACTTGACGGATGAGACTGATTCAATGGCAGTACCAGAGTAAGATATATCAAGATGGGATTTTGACCTAAGTTTTTGTTTGGACCCAAAAACAATGGACTCCGTTTCACCCAAATGTAGCGATAATTTATTGTCAATTAACCAGTGGCTGACTTGCTCCATATCACCAGTCATGGCTTTTTCAACATCAGATACACTTTTGCCAGATACGTGGATACCAGAATCATCAGCATACAATAACAATTTTTTTACCACTGCTGACATAATCATTGACATAAATTAAAAAAAGGAGAGGGCCGAGGATTGAGCCTTGGGGAACACCACATGATAATTATCTTTGAATTAGATGAATAGGTACCTGATACATCTGGTAATGGGTTAATGTTAGAGAACAAATCGTCCCTTGACAGCCAGAAGTGGCTATCAACAGTTAAAATTTAACTGCTGATAGCCACTTCTGGCTATCAAGGGACGAAATTTGATCTATATCAGACTGTGCACGGGCTGATCTGGGTCCGTGTTAGTCTTGACCCTTTCCCAAACAAGACCACGTTTTGACATCCTGAATAGAAACGTCTTTGAAAAAATGAGACAAAAGAAGAAATTGCTTATAGGCCCTAATCAGCATCTTCTCCTTTTATCTCAATATTTTCAAAACACACAAATCCCATTCTTGGTAATGTCCACTTTGTGGTCTGCAACAGCTTTCAAATTGGTCCACACTTAAATTTTGTCGTTTGGAAAAGGGTTGGGCCTAAATGCTACCAGCGAACTTTTTCCAGATCTCGGCTTATTTGTAGACCTACCATCTAGATCTCTCACGTGACAAATTCATAGATTTTTTCATCAATCGTCTGAAAATAGATCTGTTTAGAGGGAATGGATTTAAAGGGACATTTCATTCCAATTTCAATTTTTTAAAGTATGTATTGATGCCAAGATTGGTTATTCTAATGAGTATAAATACTACTGTAAAAGTCTATTTATTCGCTAGGACTTAATTTTCGCTAATTTTCGCGAGTAGGCTATCTCGCGAATTCATCAATTTCGTGAATATATCAGTCTCAGAATGCCGGAGATTGCCGATGGTTCTTCGGAATCCGGAACATTCCAAAATTTTATATGTTCATTAAAACACTTCAAATCGGAAATTTTGATCGTTACCCACCTTTCAATGTATGAACAATGCAATTAACATCATAATGTTATATTATTATGATGGTATACATTGCACATGATTACAAATACAAAGTATAATTTATATATAAAGCGAATATTTCCGGAAAACAACGGAAATACCCAAACTTTACATCAAACACGCGCGAATTTATGAACTCGCGAATAAATTTCAGACAACGAAATCGCGAAATGTTGAGCTCGCGAAAATAAAGACTTTTACAGTATTAGTTTTTTGAGGTTGTTGCAAATAAGCGAGAAACACGCATTTAAAGTTGAGATATAATCGATAAATTGCATATAAATCCGAACTGTTGTCCACAACAATTTGTTCAATTTTAACACAAAAATATAAATTTCTCGTAAACGGCGCAATATTTTGGCTTGAAATTTTCAGGATTTTCATAAGGAAATATGCTCTTTCCGATAAAAATAAAAGTAAATTTTATGAGAAAAAATTCTGAAATGTCACTTTAATGTTGGTCACCATTTGCCCTTTTTCTCTGAAAGTTTCCCCAAGCCTATTGAAAATGGGTATCGAACGGGTTAGTTTATCATACAGCACTTTCTACGTGCCTTATATTAAGTCATAATGCTGATTGCAGACGACAAAATAAGGCAAGCCTCATCTTTCCGATCACCGAAATGGATAGATCTATCAAAATCTCGGCCATTGGTGTAGCATATGCCTGTTTATAGACATGAATGGCAATGAATTTTGTTAGTCCGAAATTACGTCACGATTTACTTGATAAAATCGTTCCCTATTTTATAGCCTATTTGTAATTGGTGATCAAAAAATCCATCTAAAATGAAGAGAGGCTGAGGTGTAGAAGATAAGTTATTTACCCATTACCACACAATGACGCTTTTTGACGACCCACAAGAAAAAGGCTTTAGAAAACATCGTGGGAAATGAAGAAATTGCTTGTGACAAGCAATTTCTTCATTTCCCACAATGTTTTCTATGTAAACAGACCAAAAAATGAAATATTTCTTTCACTTGAAATTGTCGTCTGCATCATCTTTGAATTTGAATCACCCTAAAATTTTGTCGTCTGGTAATGGGTTAACTTGTCATCAGCAGTTTTTACCTATTATCCCCTTCAGTTGAAAGTTGTAGGCTGAAAATCGAGGCGCAATTTTTATGTAGGCTAACCTGAGAGTTTCATATCACGGTGGATAATCACACTGGGGGTGAACTCGGACAAAGCGAGGAACATTTTTGATGAACACAAGGTACATATACTTCATTGCACATCCGGATTTTTGTAAACAATACATGTGGCATTTTGTTTTACTTCTCTTTCCGTCTTCTCTTAAACACGGTGGGCATTGTGCATGATGGGATGGATAACGACTACCGACAATAGGGAACGATTTTATCAAGTAAACCGTGACGTAATTTCGGACAAATAAATAGTATTTCGTTGGTGCTGTTATAAAATTTCGTAACTACGGCTTGAATCAAACCGTAGTTACGAGATGTTATAACAATACCGACGGTTTATCAAAACATAACGGTAAACTCAGTCTATTTTTTGCACAAAATTTGATGCCAACTCGCCTCGCTTCAGGTAAGACATTTTGCAATAACTCTGTTATTTCTGTATCAATTTTCAAGCGGTTTGCTGCATGTACCCCGCCTTATCGAGCTCTTTCATCGGATGTATGACATATTAGATAACGCATGATACTTTTTCCAAAATTATGTCCCAACCGACCAGAAAGCGAAATGGTAACGACTACGTCCAAATTAACCACGCTTCAGGTAAGAATTTGTGCAATAACTTTCTTATTTCTGCGTCAATTTTCATGCGGTTTGTTGCATGTAATCCGTCTTACTGAGCCCTTTCCTCAGATGTATTATCGGGAAACTCCTTGTACTTTTCTCAAAAATCGATCCCAACCGACTAGAAAAAGGGCCTGAATTTTTTGTCGTTTTTCTGGTCGGTTGGGATCAATTTTTGGACAAAGTACAAAGATTCTACAAACAAGCCATATATCCGAGGAAAGAGCTCACTAATGCGGGGTACATGCAACAAACTGCTTGAAAATTGGAGCAGAAATAAGAAAATTATTGCACAATTTCTTACCTGAAGCGAGGCAAAATTTGTCCGTATACTCAATATTCGTTATCCATCCCATCATGCACAATCCCCACCGTGTTAAAGGATGCACTCAAATGGAAGTTACTAAGGTATGTAGTCTGGTTCCCTGTCGTACTATGTATTTTAGTACGTCAGGCATTCACTGAACATGGCCGCCTCCAGAGGAGTAATTTAATTACAAAGATAAAGAGCAAAGTTCTTTAATTTTGTGAGCAGGGAAGGGTCATTAGAAGAGTAGATATGTTTCGGTATATTTTTAATACTAGCAATAAAAGATTTACATGACCTCAACGCAAACCCGAAATAAAACGGTTTTAAATTATGTACATGAAAACTATATGAAGGCAATTTGGTTGCTTTTTTTACCAGAGGTCCGATTAGCTCAGTGGTAGATCGTCTAACTTCGACTCCAGAGGTCCAAGGATCGAATCCCACGTTGGGCAAATGTTTTTCGTCTACTTTTTGTTTTAATACATTTTCTCAAACCAAACTATTCTGGAAATCACTAAGATGCAATTAAAACATAATTGGTAATTGTGTTTTTATTACATCTTTGCAATATGTAGAACCATTTGGTATGAAAAATGTAAAAAGAAAGGGGGTGTGGCTAAAATACGTTACTCTCTTGGGATTCGAACCAGGGACCTCTGGATTTCAAGGTAGACGCTCTAACCACTGAGCTAATCGGACTACTGAATGGAGAGATATCCAAATTGCCTTCATATAGTTTTCATGTACATAATTTAAAACCGTTTTATTTCGGGTTAGCGTTGCGGTCATGTAAAACTTTTATTGCTAGAGTTAAAAATATATCGAAACCTATCTACTCTTCTAATAACCCTTCCCTGCTCACAAAATTAAACAACTTTGTTCTTTACCTTTGGTAAAATATCAGAACAGTGGGCGCAGCCATGATTACTGTGTGCCTGACCCAATAACGCAGTATTAGGGGCAGGTAAGCCATACTACTAAGGTATGTAGATATGATTTATAATACGCACGAAAATATCAGTTTTATCGATCATTATTTTCAAATGATATAAACGGATTGCAAGTGCACAGAACGCATATTGAGATCATGTGGGTTGATCTTAATCGCCCGAACGAAATGGTACGATATCACTGTCTATGTTTATCTATTTGCATTGCAAGTAAACAAAAAAGACATATAAATGTCACAGACGGCAATCACGTGACTTTGTTATGATATATTTTCCTCACTTATGTAAACAAAAACACTCGGTAAGAACACATTTTCTCAAATTTTGAATCAAATACTTAACACTCAATATTGAGATACGTGCCATTCGATACGTCATATTCTCTGGTCTATTTTGGTTCCAAGATCTTCCCTCAAATCCCTGTCAAAGCTGAGAACATTCGTGCAAAGTATTTCTAAATGCCGTGATATATTTTCTTAAGAAATGTTTGCACTTTGCACGAATGTTCTCAGCTTTGACATGGATTTGAGGGATGATCTTGGTATCAAAATAATCCGAAGTTTACGACGCGTCGAATGGTACGTATCTCAATTCTGAGAGTTAAGTATTTGATTTAAAATTTAGGAAAATGTGTTCTCACCGAGTGTTTTTGTTTACATAAGTGAGGAAAATATATCATAACAAAGTCACGTGATTGCCGCCTGTGAATGTACAAATAAAGGCTGTAAATGGCAGTTTTCGGTGTCATGTCATTGAAAATCATTGTGCGGTTTCTTCGTGACAACGTTACAGCATTTTTGCGATGTTATCTTTTCCAGCTACGGTGTTTTATGAGAACACGTTTGATAAATTAATCGATTGCACTGGACTTAACGGCACATTTAAACATTTATTCGGTAATATAGCACTGATTTGAGCATCATCATCATCATCATCATCATCATCATTTTTATCGCATCATCATCATTTTTATCGTTACCTTGGGAGTTTCACCGGTAAGATTTTCGTTATGCCTTCTTAAATTTGGTACAGGTGGAGAATAAGCTATTAAATGAGAACAAGATGGATCTAGATCAGACAGTGCACATGCAAAGTCTGATCTGGATCAATGTTGGTCGTAAAAGCCCAAAATGAACGTTTCCAGATCTATACTGTAATGTTTGTCATTACCATTATCACCATTTATTCTAATAGGCCTGTCCCACCTAACCGAATTTTTACACCGAATGCGTACCGCACTTAATTCGGTGTATTCGTTAAAGGTTCGTTCCACAAACGGTTTTGGGTCGGTATGTTTACGGTGCCATTCGGTGCTTTTCGTCGACATTACGCGGTGTTCGCAGACGCCTAACACAATTTTTGAGCATGCACAAAATTTTTCAACGAATGCAGCGAATCAAAATTTCGGAATGAGTTCGGTAATCGTTCGCAGAGGGAACGGTAGGCTTGCGTCTGGCATTCGTTACTTTCGTTTTGGTGTCGGTAATAATTCGCAGACGAATTCCTGTTCGGTATGTTCATTATGATCTCACCGAATGACTAGCATTTGCGCTCCGATGAAGGTGCGTTTCTTTACCGATCTGGCCGAAAAGGTTAAACGAACCGCTAACGAAACACACCGATACTGACGATGCCATTCCGAATATGACGTTATATTCGTTACTCAAACGGTAGGGGTTCGTTGGTGTTTGGGAATGAATTGGGGGATATTTCGGAGAAACAACGTTGGCTGTTCGACATATTGGCTACAAGTTCGTTACGTGTTCGGTATATGGTCAGTACACAATCGTTGAAAACCAAAGTTCACCGAATAAAATGACAACGAACACTGCGAATTTTGCACTTGACATTCGGTACGAATTCGGTGCCACTATTCGGTTAGGTGGGACAGGCCTATAAGGAGGATCCACTGTTTCACACATCCCAGGCTCGTACGAACAGGGGGACTCTGGAGCCAACCCCCCCCCCCCCCCCCTCATAGTTGGCAAAAATGCCGAATTTTCATCATTTCACATTTAAAACTTATGACAAATCTAATTTAGCCCCCCCCCCCCATTTATTAGACACTGGCCCAGACAGGGCCCATATGGAATTGCTTTCTACGGGAATGCATTCTAAAGTATACTAACGGGTAAAGTTAACTGTGTGCATTTCCTTTTTAATTAACACCTTGACTGCTTCGTCGGTGTAAATCTAAAACGTCACAAACTCAACTTTATTGAAGCTGTAGTTACGGGATTTTATAACAACACCTACGATTTATCCATATTTGACCGAAAACCCATTCTATTGTTAGGACAAAAGTCATTGCAATTCAAAAAGCCATTGAAAATGTTCACGGTATCATAAATAAACCGTGCAAGTCCCCTTCAAAAAACGTTAACTACGATTTTCACATCGCAAAAAAACTTCTACTCAAAGAATTGTAATACCAACTTCAGAATCAGTCAGAGAAATAAGATAACAAAACTTACAATAGCCTCTAAGTGTCTCACCGATTCGTCCATATTGTTTTGGGCGGATAAACACGTGCAAATCGTTGTGTACATGCTCAAACTAGTAAAACTGGTTTTTAAACGCGCATTTAAACATGAAGTATCTGTACCTTGTCACGGCCGCTTATCTACTAAATCACAACATTTTGTTGTGTATGAAAAAAAGTTTAGAGGATATCCGGTTGGCAGTTAGAGGAGCCGACAAATCGGCGGGTGAAAGGTGAGTCTCGTCTTTTAATCGAAATGTTCTTGTTTCTAGCTCGAAAATCAAAAATCGGAGAATGTCATACAACCCTTTATTCATTTTCACATATTTGTGAGCCCCATCCAAACCCCGATTCCCAGAGATTGAACGGGAATTCATTTTCTACCGTTGCAAGGGTAGCCCCAATATTGACATTTCGTCAATCCTGATGAGCGTTTGTCCACTTTCTGAGGATGAATGGCCCAAAACATGCGTGTATTATAAAATAGTTGTATGTAAATTACATCGTGCAAACAATATTTTAATAACTTACTGTCGATCTTTGAAGAAAACCAGTTCTTCCGGTCAGTTTGTGCGTTAGAGGATAGGTTGTGAGTAAGAGGATAGGTTGTGATTTAGAAGACAGAATGCATTCATCGCATTTAATACCAATTGTCATTGTTTATATGCGAATTAAGCCAAACCGAAATACTCTATGCGATATGTCTATTATCAAAGGGTGAGTGAAATGGCATAACGTATTTTTACGCCCAGTAAATTGATACATCAGTTAAACATTTTTAACATTTTTAAACAATTTAACATTGTCTGCTTGTCTGCCCATCCGCATGTGATAATTTAAAATGAAAATTTAAGTTAAGAGGGCGTTTGTGCGTCCTCTTTTTAAAATTTCATACACCAGATATTCTTGTCTGCTACATCTTTTGCTTCGGAAAAGTCAAATATTTAGCCAATTTGGTAATGGGTGTTTTCAAAAGTGTTTTCAAAATGACACAATTTTGGACTGCTTTATCTATAAAGAGTTACAGATGTGAGAAGTATATGTTTGAGGGCGTAAATATTGAGGGAAGGGCTGATAATCAACAATTTCTTCTTTCTCTCGATGTTTTCCGAAACTATTTTACAAGGGAGTTATAAAATAAATATCTTGTATGGGATATGATTTTTGAAGAAATCTTTATGAAGGAAATCGACTTTCTCTTGTTCCGTTGCTTTTACATGATGTGTAAATGGGATTCTTTAACCCTTTCTAATACAAGGCATGGTATAACGTACTTATTAGAAAGGGATTGTAAAGTATTGACACAAAAGAAGAGATTACTGTTAATCAGCAACTTGTAGGCCTATATGATTGATGACTTAATATTAAACATATTGAATCAATAAACAAGAAGATCTATGGATAAACAAGATTTACAGACCTGTATGCTTGACACGTCTTTTAGTCCAGTCAAACTAAGACTGAAACAGGGGCAACCTGGACAAAATTAGAACAGAAATGAAACCTATGCCATTGTACTCAGGAAGTACCCACCTTTCCACAGAAAAAAATATAAAACAATCCCTCCGTTGCGATTTGAGTAATTTTGGGTCAAAAATTGGATATTTTGCTAAAAAAATGGGGAAAATTGGAATTTTCTATTTTTTGAAAAATGTTGATTTTTATGAAGTTTTCATGTGCAGAAATGTAAGCAAATATAAAGTAGATGGATATAAAAACAAAATTCAGCAAAAACCAACAAAAACTGATTTTTTATGATTTTTTTAAGGTTTACGAACTGAGATTGAAAACACCACTTTCTAGCCATATGAAATGCATCAAATTACACACACCTGTAAAAACACTTCACAACAGTTGATTCACCATGCCGGATTTCAAGATTATGCTTCAAGAAGAAAATAATTTACAAAAATGATTTTACTCTATATTCATATGCAAGGGAGGTAATTTTGAACATTTCTGACAAGTATTTCCATAAGTATGCCTTTTAATTCAAAATTCTAAACCATACAAAATGCTTATGTTTGTATTTGGAATGGAAATGTAACACAGTTTAGGAATTACTGGCACTTTTCAAATTTCGCCTCTGGCTCTGCATTTCATTCTCAGTTCGTAAACCTTAAAACATGAGGGGGGGGGGGCATCTTAGAGGCAGGGGGGATATTTTACCAATATAGCATGCATATCTTTATTTGATAAATTCTAATTTAGATCATAAGTTCAATTAATTATTATTACATATTATTTTGAGAAATAGAATGTGATAAGGATTTACAGAAAATGATAAAGAATCTCTTTTATGCGAATTATGTAATTTTTGGGCAAGAAAATGGAATTTTGCTGAAAAAATGGAATTTTCCATTTTTTGAAAAAGAGAATTATTGCTTTGAACCTTTTAGACGTGATTGTATCAGAAAATGTTAGTTTACTGAATATAAAATTAAATTGAACATAAAAGTATGGAACTTACTTTTTTGTGAGGTTTATATCTTTTTATATACAAATGTATAAATATTTATTTTGTCGAAGAGTGTGTGGGGTGGGGTCCTCTAGTCGGGATTTATATAGGAATATCGGTACTAACAAACAATTATTAAAAATATTTATTGGATAATGTTCATTTAATATTATTTTATTGAATGAATGGGATTGAATATTATACATGAATACATATAACTGGCATTGGTTCACCTATTCATGTTGTCCTGTTTTTATACGCTGCCTGAGGCAGTCGTATATTGGCATAATCTTCTCCGTCTGACCGTCTGTCCATCCGTCCACTTTTCTTGTGAGCGCAACATTGTTATCACCTCAATTGGTAGATGTGCATGAAGGAAGGATTCTATGGTTCATTGATTTTTGCCTGAGTTATGCCCCTTAAAACTTAGTCTCTAGGGAGGGGCGGAGTATACAATATACGCCACAATGACCATGACACTCTTGTATTCCAAATCATCAGATGTACTTCCAATATTGATCATTCATGAAAAGTTTTCCCATATTTTTGACACAAACGTTTTGTCTATGACAGAAAGGCTTCGATGCCGTGATCATAATTGAAAGTCTCCAACTCTATCCATTTTATACCCACTTTTAGGAAAAAATGTGACAATGCAACAGTTTGTCATTATTGGCTGTGGGGTCTGCTTTTTGTGTAAAATTTCAACAAGTATACGATTTGGGCAATATTTTTAGTTGAATAAACGTCTTACATTGCATAATATAGACAATTTACTTTTAAATATTTCTATAAACAATCTGTGTTGAAATAACAAATTATGTTTTTTAACGAATGAATGGATGCACTTTTACAATCAATATCATCAAGCGCACTGCACAAATGGTAGACAAAATAGACCAAAATGAAATTAAATGAAAGTAATAAAACATTGAATTCATTTTGAAAATTACCGAAAATTTTCCACAAAGAAAGTATTTGGAAAAGAACCATGTTTGAGCCATGACAATAATAAATACATCCATATTCTGTCTATGTAAACATCTTCAACTGTTTCGGCAAAGGTTGAAAAAAATCCTTTGTAGCGCCTAACCTGTCCAAAACCATTCTGTTTACAAAAAGACATGTTTTTTTCTAAATATTTTGAGTTTTATGTAGTGCCAATAATTTATTGGATAAAGATATGTTGTATACATAAACATACAAATCTGGATCTCAGAACAGAATTCTAGTATGTTAAAATTTCAACATCATATTATACGTTAGTTAATTAAATTTTGAAAAAGACCTGTAGGGTCCGGATTTTTTTATTATTCTTTTTTTTTTGGGGGGGGGGGGGGGGGGGGAGGATGTTCGTTAGTTGTGGTTTACTTTTGTTCTACATGTACAATGTGCCTTAAATTCCCCCTGGTATGTTGTCCAGATTATGTGGTAAACCTCTGCCTTCCTAAAATTTTGTAACTCGTAGCATTACAACAGTCAACATGTGGTTCTTGCTTTTAATCTGGTAGATATATGCTTGCCTGCTTCAAATGTACCTGATGACAACCTCAACCGATAAAGACAAACGACATAATCAATCAAAATTGAGAGACAAATGGGACTTTTTGTCTAGGGTTTTCTTTAGATTTGCTGATTTTTGAAGGTTCGTTCACCTGAGGTCTACGAATACTTCAACCCAGCTACCCACTCCCAATAATAAACATTATACTCCTACACTTTCTCATTTTCAGCTACAGATCATTTTTGTTCGCCAATTATTCATGTTTGTAACATTTCATATTCATTAAAATCCACAAAATTGAAAAAAAATCTCAATATAATAGAAATTGATAACTATCACATGACCAATTGCAACAAATGGTTCATTATGACCGAGATCAAATTCGCTGAAAAGAGCATTTGATCGTATCATATCATTGACTTAAAATAATTTGAAAGCCTTTGTGTGTGTGTATGTGTGTTTTCCCCGAAAGTAAAGAATGTTATTATTACGTAATTGTGAATACCACCGCTTCCTATTTACCCCCATTCGCGTAAAAAACCAGGAAAACATTTTTCAATGCTTTTTATCTGAAATTCGCTAGTTATATCCATGTAACTCATGTCATAACATGCTCTTACCTAAAAAATCATCAAAAATACAAATGTTTGCGAACAAAAATAAAGAAATCGCTACAGAGGGATTCTTTTATACTTTTTTCCCTTTAATATGTCCCATTCGGTTAATTTTTAAAAGTAATCTAAAATAGGATTTATCCAATAGAGAATTCGATGCTGAATTGTATCAGTATCCCATCATCAGCCTAAATGCCCCCTCCCGCATTTGACTTAAAAATTCATAGAAATCCATTTTTTTATGTTTTATTTGTTTTTTTGTTGGTTTTTTTTCTTCTAAATATTAATTCTGTATCACCAAAATACCAATGTTTGCCCCAAACATTACAGAAATCGCGACAGAGAGATGTTTTTATGCTTTAAATTGAAATAATCTAAAACAGGATTTATCCAATAGAGAATTCAATGCTAAATATTATCAATATCCGCCCTGCAAGCCTGCGTTGTCCTCGCCTTTTACTTATTTTTTTTTATAAAAAATCAGTTTTTATGGATTTTTGCTAAATTTTAATTTTGTATCCATCTAATTCATATTTACTAACATTTTTACACATAAAAACTTTATGAAATTAACACTTTCTCAAAAAATATAATATTCCATTTTTTTTTTTTCATATTTTTCACCAAAAACCAATTTTTCTCCAAAATTACAGAAATCACAAGAGAGGTATTTATTCATACTGTTTCCTTAAATCCTATCCCATTCTGTTGACTAAAATTATCTAGAATAGGATTTATCCAATAGAGAATTTAATGCTGGGTGGTATCAATATCCCACCAACAGCCTTGTTGACCCCCCCCCTTTAATTTAGAAAAATCATAAAAAATTAATTTTCATGTTTTTTGCTAAATTTTAATTTTGTATCCATCTAATTCATATTTACTAACATTACCGCACCTGAAAACTTCATAACATTCAAGACTTTCTCAAAAATTAGAAAATTCCAATTTTCCCCATTTTTCACCAAAATAGCCATTTTTTGACCCAAAATTACTCAAATCGCAACGGAGGGATCCTTTTATATTTTTTTCTGTGAAAAGGTAGATACTTCCTGAGTAGAATGGCATAAGTTTCAATTCTGTTCTAATTTTGTCCAGGTCAAAGTCTATTTTGACTGGACTATTTATTGTCTCCGGTTTTTCCACTTCTTACGCATTACATTTTAAAGAGGCTAGATTCTACTTTAGAGAATAACAAAATGGTTGGAATATTGCACAGTATTTACTTTGAATAGTTTAAAAGTTCACATGAAGACGCACAGAGTACAGACAGACAGAAAGAAACACAAAGGATAGTGAATGTATCAAACATTGTTATAAATCTATTATGCATAAGAACCTTACATTCATTTAGATGATAATACAATATGATACATATAACTGGTAAGTAAAAAGGGTTTTTCTATATCATATCACAATGAACTCGTACTCTGTCAAATAAAAATGACACAGTGATTCTTAAGCGAAATAAGGGTTTAATCTTTGGACAAGACTAGTCTAGTAATGAGAGTATTTCGGTTTGGCTTAATTCGCATATAAACAATGATAAATGGTATTGAATGCGATGAATGCATTCTGTCTTCTAAATCACAACCTATCCTCTTACTCACAACCTATCCTCTAACGCACAAACTGACCGGAAGAACTGATTTTCTTCAAAGATCGACAGTAAGTTATTGAAATATTGTTTGCACGATGTAATTTACATACAACTATTTTATAATACACACATGTTTTGGGCCATTCATCCTCAGAAAGTGGACAAACGCTCATCTGGATTGACGAAATGTCAATATTGGGGCTACCCTTGCAACGGGAGAAAATGAATTCCCTTTCAATCTCTGGGAATCGGGGTTTGGATGGGGCTCACAAATATGTGAAAATGAATAAAGGGTTGTATGACATTCTCCGATTTTTGATTTTCGAGCTAGAAACAAGAACATTTCGATTAAAAGACGAGACTCACCTTTCGTCCGCCGATTTGTAGGCTCCTCTAACTGCCAACCGGATATCCTCTAAACTTTTTTTCATACACAACAAAATGTTGTGATTTAGTAGATAAGCGGCCGTGTACAGAGCGGGTTCGAACAAAGAGTCAATGTGTGGGAATGGGTTAAGAAGCATAGTCTATTATAAGGAATGACTTAAAACAATATCAAAAAAGAATCAAAGTGCTGAGAGCACTGTAATTGGACGTCTCTGATTGATTGAGCGGAATTGTACATGAACGAAAGATATTTTATTCATTCTTCTGTGTTTAATTCTATAAGATCGGTTTCGGACATCGGCTTTATTACCAGAAAACCCTTCTCAGGCTTCAAATGATTTGATTGCCGTTTCAAGACAACTGATTTGTCTCTATGGATAATCACTATTAATTTGATTACCCAATTCAATTAAGGTCATGTGATTAGCACTTTTGTCTTCTTGTTTCGGTTAACTATGTAACTATGAGTATTACACCTTTCGTTGATTTTATAAAGGACGATACAAAGCAATTTATTCAAAATGTAAGCCAACGCGCTACATAAATGAAAGCCGCGATAGCTCACTTGGCAGAGCACTCACCTTGTACTCTTTACACATGTCTATATCTGGAAGGCCCTGGGTTCGAATTCTACTCAGACATTGTTCTTTTTTATCATCTTCTTTTCGACTTTTATCTCCACCATCGTTAGGGATAAAACGACCGCAGTGATTTAGAATCGATCTAAACACAAATTCAACGACATAAAGTAATGAAACGCCGATCATTTACATACATTTCCGCTCAATCAATCAGAGACGTCCAAATATAGTGCTCCAAGCACTTTGATTTTTATTTGTGTTTAGAGTAAAAAAAAAAAGAAAGAAAAAAAAAAAAAAAAAAGAAACACTGCAGCAGTTTCCCTGGTTGTGGTTACAAAACAAATTCAATTCACACTTTTCCTGAAACAAAATACCAGATGAATTGGAGCACCTAACCATGGATTCCTCATACCAGTACTACTGCAACATTCTTACATCTACAGATGTGCATACAAAGAAGAAATTGGGAACGTGCCGTCGGGAAAATGACAGTGGAGTACAATACGCAATTTAAATCTTCATATCATTATCAACGAAAATTTTAGAATAGCAATGTCCATATCTGTACACATATTTATACGATCATGTACGTTCCATTGTCATTGTTGAAGACCCATTGCTTAATCTTCTTAGTACAATACACGTAAACGGTTCACTTAAACGTAATAAATACAGATCGCTGTCACTCGATCATAGACTAGTAATAATCATTGTTGTCATGATCATTGATCAGTATGTAAATAGGTCATGATACTGTCGAATATCAGTGATACAGATGCTGGAGAGAAAAAATAAAACTCGTAAGAGCAACTATTTCTCTGAATAGGTGGATATCACTAGCGTCTTATCGGAGGCTGTTCAGATGGGTCCCCGATTTGCCATCGAGTCGAACCCGAGTTGCGAAATGAACTCACTCCCTGAGAATCAATTTTAAAACCCTGTTTCCAAAATACGTCCCTTGGAAACCCCGTTCCTTTAAATATGTCAAAGACTTAAACAACAATGATGAAAGAAAAAACAACAATGATCAAAGAAAAAGAATCTATCATACATAATACGTGCATTAAACTGAGTAACCATCCTAAAATGTCTGTCTTCAGTAAAGACATCAAGAAAAACAAACGTTTTAACAAACGTTATACAGAAAAAATAATCCGAACTGGTTTCGAACCAACGGCGTTCCAAATTTCATACTAAAAAAGGTTGCGAGGTTAATTCTTTCCCGTTTGAGCTATCGCTGCTGATGATGATAAAAGGCGTTTGTTTACTTTATAAACATAGTGTATGCATGTATCGCTTTCTAAATTTCTTACCCTTTACACATTTATTACGAAAGTCAAATCACTACAAGAAAATGGTTAAATCGAAAAAAGATCTTAAAATTGGTTAAGACGTGGCATGAATTGAATCGGCAAATGAATCTTATAGTGTTTGTTAGAGAACACATAGAAAGCAGGAAAAGATACGACAGTTTTCCTGTATGGTCGCAAAATCTGTCTTGAATTTTGGTCAACTGGCAATTGAGTCTGAGAAAGGTTTTTTTGGTAATGAAAACTCATTTCGCCTGTCGAAAAGTGGTTATAAGAATTGGACGTCCTTACTGACGTCCAATTAAAAATCAAAATGGTTTGTAGTGGAGAAAACGAAACAATCGCCATGTATTTGCTTGGCGGCGTACGTCGTTAAAAAACAGGTTTTGAGCGCGTCAATTAGCTTATTTCCACTAAAGACCCCCAAACACAACGGCCATCGGAAGTCGTCCTTTGATGAAATTATGGCCAATCACCGTTCGTTGCCATTGCACGTGGGAAGCTTTGGTCAGAGCCTCGACCTGGCATAAAGAAACGGGCTGATGTGTTGCTATATTTAGTAACAAATTGGAACCGTGCCTATGTGTATACATTGTTAATTTCCCATAAACCCATTGTTTGCCACCGGAAGCGGCCCACCGGTACGGACTAAAACGATAATTGAAAGGGGTCAATTGCTATTTACAAGATCCACCAAATTCCCGACATTTTTTCAACATTTGCTTCAAATCATATCCAAAAACGGTCCCGCATAAACAGAAGATCTATTAAAGATTTTTTTCGGTTGATTTTGCCGTTGTGCCGCGTTATTTTCTCCCATGATAATTTTTCTCTGTCTCTTGTTTTATTATGTCTCCGATGTCATTTTCTTATCTTTGGCATACTAACATTGAATATTGACCCATTTAGGGTCAACTAGATTAACTTTATTGTGATATACATATACTGTAAACCAGGATATAACAAATGTGAAGGTATTAAAATATCGCTGATTTTCGTCCAAGACCTGGTAACTACAGCTGTAATCAAGCTGTATTCACTAGGTTTATGATGAAAATGGACGATATATTGAAAATACTGGTACATTAAGTGTAAAAGGAAAAATCTGTACAAAAAGGCCCACGTACGAAGTAGAAGTAATTCGATTATAAGAAAAGGTGTTTAAAGCCTATTCACCTGTTGAAATGTCCGTGGTCATGTTGTTGAAGTAAGACTTCTATGAATAAGTACTGTAAAAAGATCGACACAAACTCATCACCGTGATCAGTAATCCAATGCAACGAGGATTGAATGTTCTTAAAAAAGAGAAAGAAAAAAGACTGGAAAATGTTCAGTGAATTTTAGTAATTAATTGCTCGATACATGCATACGTATATTGCATGGTGTACCGTTAGGGTCAAAAGTATTTATTTATCGTCCTACGAATATTGTTTTTCCTCCGACGATGAATTTTATTGCTGACCTTTTCAGGGCACCACATTTTTAGCTCGACTTTTCGAAGAAAATGAGAGCTTATACTGTCACCCGGGCGTCGGCGTTGGCGTCGGCCTTGCAACCAAGGTTAAAGTTTTTTCAAACATCAATAACTTCCATACTATCAAAGGGATTCAACCCAAACTTGGAATACTTATTCACCATCACACCCTTTACCTTACTACAAGGGCCCATGACCCTGGCTCCACTATATTTGGAGTTATGCCCCCTTTATACTAAGCAACTTAGAAATTCGAGCGCGCTGTCTTCGGACAGCTATTGTATAAATGTATGATAGGTTTGCGCAATTTGCAATGAATGGCTTTAGGCCTATTCACCTTTATTTGTTATTCCGTCCTCTGGAATTTAAATTACTTTACACTAAAGAGTAAAGACCGATTGTTGAGTATCGAAACACAGCAGTTTAGAATCGACACTGATAAAGGCATATCGTAGACCTCAAATCGTTTCAGATGTTGGCGCCATTTTTACTGTTTTACATACTGGTACCCTGCCTAGCGGACTATGATTGTCTATGTACATATCAAGTGGAAACCAATATCTACGAACATCCGGATTATAACTCGAACGTGATTGGTCACTTGTATGAGTTTGACTGTAAGCCCGCCTACAATTTGGCGTGGGTCGGTCAGACCTTCCAGGCTGTTGGGAACAACCACAAACTCGGCTTTGTGGAACAGGCTTCACAAAACTCCATGCAAGTATGTCAGGGGAGTATCCCAAGTTTGGACAGAGGTAAATTTATATTTTGTTCTCTGTGTACTCGGTTATTCATTCACAAAACTCCATGCAAGTATATCAGGGGGCACTCCAAGTTTGGACTGAGGTGTTATTCGAAAGTCTTTGTGTGTCGTTTATGTATGTAGGCTATCCAATTGCTCATTTAGTGATTAATATTTATAATCATTATAGGCCTAAAAATGTAGAAATATGTTCAAGCTTTCATTTTTCTGTCGAATAAACTATTCGGACCACAATGGGATTCGAGCAAAACAGTGCGAATAGATGTTTAGAGTAAACTGTCTTCTATAATAGATAGGGGCCTTTAGAGGTTGTTGATCAAGAGTTCCGAATTACGATTTGTTCATCTTTGGCGTTCAAAGCTAAAGCAATAAATACATGTATATACGCTTCGATTGAGACACGCCACGTAAAATTAGAACGATTTCGTAGATAGAGCGAAAACACGATTCGAAGAAAAGATATGATCGGTGTGCCTTGGAAAATATCATCTTGAAATTAAATTTCTCATTTTAGTCCCCCTGATTACCTAACTGCGCCAAAAACAACTACCACTACTACCACCATTGCTTCGAAAACCCCAACGTTCAAGGACTGGACGTCCAAGGCTTGATATTGTAATAGAATTTCTCTGCTTTTCAACAAAAACCTCGTAACTGCAGCTTAAAACAAGCTGCAGTTACGAGGTTTTTTGTTGAAAAGCGATGATTTATCATTTAAGTTCCCCCTGATTACCTAACCGCTCCGACGACAACGACCACTACTACCACCACAACCACCGTTCCCACGACAACCACGACAGAAGCCACGACCACGACATCACCTATCACCACGACAGAATCTACGACAACAATGAAGCCAACAACAACAATAACTCAACCTACCATGAAAATGACAACACCAACAAGCACAGTCAAACTAACGACAACAAGTATGCCGACATCAAAAACGTCAACAGCTGTGCCGACCACAAAAACCTCTTCAGCTGTGCCGATAACAGCAACACAGAAACGGACTACACAACCCATAACAATACTACCACCAACAACAGCAACACCGCAGACGACAAAAACAACAACCAAATCACCGCCGACAACCAGTCCGACAATGGCTACGACAAGAAGGCCTACAACAAGCAAACCGACAACAATAGTAACATCAAGACCACATACAATAGTTACAGTGCCTACAAATACAGGTGGGCTATAGTTCCAGTCTGATGCGCGTTCTTTAGAGCGAGATTTCTTAAGATTTCTTAAGGTGTTTTGGATAAAGCGTTTTTAAGACCGAAACTTTGATCGAGCTGTTCCGAATGCTCCATATTTATACAAATGACGTCATCATGACGTCATTTGTATAAAGTATGGAGCATTCGGAGCACCGCGGTTTATGGATTACGGAGTGTTCGGAACAACTCGGTCAAATCTCTTTTAAATTGTTTGTACAGATTTGACCGAGGGGTTCCGCGCGAAGTATAGGGTAATGGCGCCTCCCATTGAGCGTCTTAAAAATCTTGCTCAAAAGAACGCTTTATCCTAAAATATCTTAAGAAATCTCAAGATATTTCAAGAAATCTCGCTCTAAAGAACGCACCTCTGATTACAATCATGTGTTACCCGACAGTAACATCTAACAGGTAGGGGGCCTTCCAGTAAGGGGGGTCATCTTCTATGAATTTGGAAAACCCGACATCGGTTATATTTAATCTTTCGAATCAAAATCTTGTTAAATATGATTTCCATGACAAGTACTTGTAAGCACATGGTTCTGCACTAAAATGCGATGTCCTCGTGGAGAACATAATCTTGAAAGCGTTTATTTGGTTGGTCAGAAAAGGTCATAGAAGACGACCCCTTTCAGGTCCCTGTCAGATGTTACCATAAGTTATCACCGAATTTTAATCAGGCTGACTGTTATTCGGGTACGATATTGTTACGTTATAAGTTCTCAAATGGGTTTTCCGAGTCTTTATTTTCTTTATAATTGATATATATTTACCGTCCTCTATTTTCCATTTCTAGGCCTGTGCGAAATAGCACAGACACTATTGAGATATTAGGAAAAAAGCTAATAGCATTTTTCGAATAGGGAAATCAAAATCAGGCATTTCTTGGAAAGAATATTTTAACGTAAAAGGAATTGCACTCTTCTCTACTTTTCAGTTCAAGGGAACAACTATTTATGCCCATCCAAAGTTAAAAGCAGCACATCACTTGACAACCTATACGTCCATGACAGTTTCTGTTACGAGTTTGTCAACAGACCAAACACATTCTTTGAGGCAGAGTTCGACTGTCCGAAACGTGGCGGTGTGATGCTGTATATCCGTAATCAACCGGACCAAGAATTTATTTATAAGATGTTGAAGGATTTAAGTCATTATGGTCCGGTCTGGCTCGGTCTGCATGACGTCAACAAAGAGGAAGCCTGGGAATGGGTCTCAGGTATAACCCACGTGCGATCTAATAATTCCCAACTTGAAATATAGACAATAACCATTTTACCGGTATAAATGCAAAACCTCATATCTCATTTTTGAGAGATTTTAAAGGGTAACAAAAATAATAATAACTTTTCCGAAACTGAAAGGTTTTAGTAAAATTATCCAAAACCCTGCAAAAATTCTCTAAAATGGGCATACAAAATTTTACTTTGAAAATTGCAAAATTCGACATACGAGATTTTACATTTACACCAACGAATTACAGGGCCTAGATTATACAGATCCAAACGGAAACATCTCAATAATAATCAGGATTGACATTAAGCCCATGACATTACATATACATACACAAACTTGTCTCTTAGTATCCAAGTGCTGGGAGTCAAATTCACTGGTGGTGAACTAAAACAATTTTCGCTACCATAAGGTAGAGATATTTTGCGTTTAAATGTGAGTTTATAGATTTCTTTTCTAATGACAATGAACTTGTTCTAAAGACAGACCGGGTTTACCATTTTGTATTGACAAACTGTCGGTGTTGTTATAAAATCTCGTAACTACGGCTTCGATAAAGCCGTAGTTACGATATTTTATAACGACACCGACGGAATACATTGTTCGCGAAAAAACGTCCCTCGCTTTGGCCGAGTTCACCACCAGTGAATAAAGGACCCCTATGATTGTGACGAGATTATTTCCACGTGCGTCATTGGCCTTATAGGTTTAATAGGTGAAAATTTGTTATTAAACATACTTTATACCAGTATAGTTAACAATTCAGTATCTCTTTTAAAAAAAAAACAAAAGAAGGAACAGGAATAACGTCTATTGTGATTATCAGCTTGTTCAATATAATATTTGAAAGGCCTCTTACATCATAGTTGAATAAAAACAACGATGAGGACAAATCTAAATATGTACGAGTATCATTCTATTTGCTTAGAGTCATACTTTGTTAGATAGGTCTTATTTGTACGGGTAATTCGAGCAATCGATGTAATCGCGAACTTACCTCATCAATTCGTAGTTACAAATTCCAATAGCAGTAGTTGATTGTAGTTCTTTCTTATGAAAATGATCGCAATCTTTCTTTTCCGGTATTCCATCCATCATTAGACACCATCCAATTCGTTCAACATGCACGTCATTCGTGAAAACGGAGATTGACGAGTTTATCCGGATCTTGAAAATCCGGATACCCTCGTTGAATGTCGTTGTCGCGGAAAACGACAAAGTCTGATACGGAATTGCACATAGTATTTGGTATGATGGATGCAATAACTTACACACTTTCTACTTTTCACATTCAGATTACCCCATTAAGTACACCAACTGGATGGCATCACGATATATCGCCAACGCTCACGACAAGGAAGACTGTGGTATAATTGTAGCGGCCAGACATGGGCAATGGGACGATGTTCACTGTGCTGGTATTCTATTTTCCACACCGGCTACATTTCCATGGATATGCCAATATAGTGAGTACCGATACTCTATTCTAATTGAAGTATATTGTACGAGGGCTGTCCTAAAAGTTTCGGGACAAGTGCCATAACTTTTTTATTTATTAATATTTCCCATTAATTTTCGCACCACTGATAGCTGCAATATTATTCTATTGAATGGTAGTCTCATTTCATTATCGGTTCATAGATGCACGAGGAAGCGTCTCCATAGTAACGTCAGGTAGGCGTGAGCGGGGCAGCTTGACGTCGCCGCGCAATAGGAATTATTACACACCAATTATGTATCGCAATTAACGCCTCTATACGTCTTTGACATCGCAAAAATTTATGATGCGAACGTGTACGACGTAAACGACGTCATTTCCTGTATTTACGGTGTAAACAAGTGACGTCTTTGAGGCGTGAATTAAGTGCGAAATGAACCCGGAACAGCGATATTCAGTGAAATTTTGTGTTTTGATGGGGAAAAGTAGATCACAGACACTTTCGATGATACAATCTACCTATGGAGCGGCAGCAATGTCAAGAACACGCATTTATGAGTGGTATAACACCTTCAAAGACCATTCTACACGCCAACCTACCGATCTTCCTAGGACAGGGCGGCCCAGTGTACTGTCAGGTAACGCACTCGAAATTGAAGCATTATTGAGATCTGACAGGAGATTAACTGTACGTGACATTGCTTTGAAAACTGGACTTACATATATCCTCCTCCATTCATAGGATCATTAGACAGGAGCTTGGTATGGTAAAAGTATGTGCCAGATGGGTCCTGCGTGTGTTGTCCAGCCAGCAAAAGCTGCAGCGAGTCGCCGACAGTACGGGTTTCCTTTGGCCAGGGCTGTACAGAAGAAGAGACCGGAGAAGGATGGCAAATTCTACCTTCATCATGACAACGCCACTCCTCATACCTCATCCTTCACCAAGAGCGTACTTGCTGAGAAAAAAATCCGCACCGTTGGTCACCCCCCCATACTCCCCAGACCTTGCGCCCTGCAATTTCTGGCTCTTCCCCACTATCAAGCGTCGATGATCTGCCGGTCGTTGTCAGGGAGAGCATTCGCAAAATATCGACCGGAGACTTCAAAAACTGCTTCAAATCATGGGTAGAACGACACCACAAGTGCATCCAACACGGGGGGAGAGTATTTCGAGAAGATTCGAGCATTACAGACTATTAAAAAGGTATGTCTTAAGTTCTTCACAGGCAGGTGCCCCGCTCACGCCTACCTGACGTTACTATGGAGACGCTTTCTCGTGCATCTATGTTCCGATATTAAAATGAGACTATCATTCAATAGAATAATATTGCAGCTATCAGTGGTGCGAAAATTAATGGGAAATATTAATAAATAAAAAAGTTATGGCACTTGTCCCGAAACTTTTAGGACAGCCCTCGTAGCTAGGATTGTACCACGACATATCGCCAGCACTCACGACACGGACAGTGGGGCGATGTTCATTGTGCTGGTATGCTATATTCTGCACCGGCCACATTTCCGTGGATATATTTCAATATAAATATAGAAAGTAGCATAATTATTTCAAGTTTTGTAGCTAGGATTGCATCACGATGTAATATACATGGTATAATTCATCGCGAACGCTCACCAGAAGGATACATGCGTTCAACAACAAAATTTTCAGTTTTCTGGATCAATCGACACAAATCTTCAATCGAGAATATATAAATACAAAATCGGACATTAAAAATCAAAATTAAAAATTTACTGAATTATATTCGTGTTCTAACGTTAACAGTCCGGTTTTCGTTTTTATTGCATCACGTGACACCATTACCACAACAGCAATGATTGCAAAGAATCTTCATATTTTTTTTTTAATACTTATGAGATCGATTTGATTTTGAAGCAGATAATGCGGGTACTATTACGAATTAGCCGGATGTGGTGGATCTCTAAAACAGCTCCTGAATGGAAATGTAGGCCTATTCGACGATCGGCCAAAATTTAACATGTTCACCAATACCTTTTTTTATCAGATGTTGTTCAAAAGATCTGCGACATTCGGTAAATTGCTGGCGCCTTAACGCCTTCTCTGCTTCAAAGCAAATTCAAATCGGTCTCGTATAAACAGAATTATTGAAGATTTTCTGCAATTCTAGTTCTTGCGTCACGTGATTCCTCGCCGTGCTTATTAACATGTAAAATGTTTTCCTAGAGGCTTGCACCTATTCACCTTAGTGGACCTAAACAACCATGTTGTTTGTTTTTTGCTTCACATTATCCATTCATTTCTAGAAAAAAAGAAGCAGTATATAATTTCCATGCACAAAACATTATTATAGATACAGTTAATTAAATGTGCTGGGTTATTGGGTAAAGGGAACCCTCGTGGTATTTCAGACCACTATGGATCTAGATCAGCAAACTGAGCTTCCAATATACGCAGCCTGATCAGTGGCTGTGCTCATCTTCGTGTGTTCTAGCAAAAATCAAGAAATTGTAGGAAAACAGTCATTTAAAACCTGTATTTTAACTAGGTGATATAAATATAAGCACACGCTTTTCAGATCTTGAAAGTGTCTTTTAACAGCATGTTCTATTTCCCGGAACAATTTCCCAAACAGTGCCTGGTTATTGCCGTTCCCAATGCAAGAGAATTTGGAAAATTCCGAGGCAAAAGGAGATAATTCCGTTGTCCGATGACCAGCATTTACCCCCTTTGCTTCAATTTTTGCTTTTCTATATTGTAAACAAATATTATATAGATTTAATTTTGTGGATTGCAGTGACTTTCAAATTGGACCAACCTAATGGTCTGTTGCTTTGGAAAGAGTTAAATACGAGAAGGGAATTTTCTTTTCGTTGCTTTTCAACAAAACCTCGTAACTGCAGCTTGTTATAAGTTGCAGTTACGAGGTTTTTGTTGAAAATCTACATAATGGAATGGACAAGAATGTGGATACATACATGTAGAAAAGCATTGTTTTGCTGCTTTTCAACAAAAATCTCGTAATTGCAGCTTGTTTTAATGAACAGACACCCAAGTTGTCACTTAAAGCCAAGCGTTCACACACTTCCGCTGCTACACTGTGGATACAGGGTTTTGTAATCCGAGTCTTCTCTGATGTAAATACGTTCTTTGATATATTTAAAATAGCGAAAAATCAAAATATCAAAGAGCGTATTTACATCAGAGAAGACTCGGATTAAGGGTTTTGTTGAAAAGTGAGGTTACGATTTATCTCATTCATTTTATTTTCAGATATCACCAGAACTGGATAAAAAACACAACTGAATTGCCCTGGATCTTCATTCTTGATAAAATAAAGATAACAAAGTGAACACTGTTGTTTTTATGATCCCAGTGTGGCCATTGACGTGCACAGTGACTGTTGTTTGAATATTGATCAAACAATCTCTTTTGGGTTAACCCTTTCCCAAACAGCAAAAGTTTAGGTTGATCTACTTTAAAAACTGCCACAAATGACAAAATGGATGCTATTAAAGATAAAATTTGTGAAAAATATGGCATAGAAAATATTGAGACAAAAGGAGAAACTGCTGGTTATCAGCAGTTTCTTCTTTTGTTTCAATGTTTTCCCAAGTCTTTTCTATTAGGGACGTCAAAAACAGGTCTTGTTTGGGAAAGGGTTAAAAAAAACTTATTTTACTTACCTAAAATGAGGAAATGTAACTCCCATTACAGATTTTCCATTGGGCCATACATACTCTGGTTTTGTCGTATCGCCAAAACACTTTCTTATCATTGGCATGCTTAGAAAAAGTGACCCATTTATGGTCAGTAAGACAATCTTTAATATGGATATACACGTAGTATTAACCATAATTCGTGAGAGTATGATACTTGTAAAATAGTAAGTGTAAGTTCTCAATTGCTAACCAAGTAACCTGATTGGACAAAACTCATGTTTTGACTAATCAGAGCGATTGTTGCATAATTAAATTTGAGATAAGGGTTAAAGATGTAGATCTAGATTTATTTTAAAATGGCAAACTACATAATTAAATATATCATATGTCATGTGTTCAAAAACACACGTCTCGGTAAATCATCACTAAAGGCGTTTTTTCTATTTCTGTGGTAGTGTTTTTTTTCTATTTCTGTGGTAGTTTGTTTTAAGCTATCATAATTATGCGAATACAAGTACATGTAGGCCTACGTGCATTGTAAACTGACACGATTTGAAAACGCAAAACGCTTTTTCATTAACCATTCCTTTCCTATTGCCTTGATCGGCACCAAAATTTGGGACACGTATGAGAAAATGTATACGCTTCACGCCTCAGTGATTTTATCGTGTTTTCAGTAAGCTATCCGGACATGTGTACCGCTCATCACTAAAGGCTCGTGTGTCTCGTACATTCAGACAACGTGTTAAATCACTAAGATTTTTGTGTGTACAAATTGCCACTTTGATTTACTTATTGAAAACATACGAGAACAACGAAAGAAAATTGTGTACAAAATGCTGAGGCTTACTTTACGAAAAAGGAACCGAGTTTTTGGCTTTTGGTTTGCGGTGTTTCGCAAATGAAGGTAGCTAGACGCTTTAATGTAGCGCAATCGACGGTTCCAAGGTTTATGAGACGTGTAAATGACACGGGAAGATTTACAGACCACCCACGTTCCGGTCAGCTGCGTGTAACAACTGTACGTCAGCATAATTGTATACGTAAACGTCACCAACGCAACAGATTTGTGACGGCTCAGTCTACAGCAAATTCTATGGTTGGTAATCGCGGGCGGCCTATACATCGCGACATGGTGATAAATCGCCTGCGAAAACACGGGGTTCGCTGTCGTCGTCATGTTCGATGCCAGGCCCTTGACCCAACGTGCATTTTGGTATAATCTGACGTCCATTCAGGCAGTATTCGTGGCTGTAAATGTCATTTTCCGTCCTGTTATGTTAATAATTGTAACATTTACAATTTTACATAGCTATACATCGGTTTTGCAAGATGTAGGAGATAACATTTGTAAAAGTCCTTTTTTGCGTTTTTAAATCGTGTCAGTTTACATAGTTTTTAAAACATGCTCCAGTTCATTCGAATAATGGGCCTCTGGATAGGATAACGCCATCTTCGCAAGCCAAGGATGAATTCTACCTCTTAACGTGTACCAACGTAGGTGGGTACAATCTTGGCATGCTCACGATTTTCTTACTTATTGACACTACACGACATCGCTCCACCAATTGACCAAACGCCAATCGACAGATATCTCCGCCCAACATAGAATTTAAGACAAACAATGGTAATATGATCGTTAATAGGAAACGATTTTAGCCAGGTAATTGTGACGTAAATTCGGACTAACAAAATGGTATTTCGTAGGTGTTGTTATAAAATCTCGCTTGATTCAAGCCGTAGTTACGAGATTTTGTAACAACACCGAAGGTTTATCAAAACATAATGATAACCCTAGTCTATTGTTAGCACAAAATTCTTTGCCATTGGCATGTCGATTGTTTTGATTGCCAGTCGATAAATCGATACAATAGCACGTGCAACGAAGAACAATTGGAGCATGGCATTTTTCTGATCGTCCATTGGCTAATCGACGTTTTTGATTGACAGTCGGCGTTTGGTCAATTGCTTTTGCAACTGTTCCAACCAACATACATCTAGGGTTGTAGATGGGCAAGAATTCACTATTGGAGTTTTTGTGTCAATCTGATGTTATGTTGCTATATTTTAATATTAAAGACAATAATTGCTTGAACAAATAATCATTCTACACAGAGGTCAGGGTGTTTTCTCTTATTTTTCGCAAAAACAATACTTTAAATTACGCTAGAAAGTATTAAAGTGACATTTCACATTTATTTCATTCTTTAAAAGTATGTCTTGATGCAAAGATTGTTTACTCTAATGCGTAGAAATGCTATCAGTTTATTGAAGTTGTTATTTATAAGCGAAAAATACACCTTTAAAGTTGAGACAGAAATGACCAATTCTACATAAATCTGAACTGTTGTCCACAACAATTTGTTTAATTTTAGCACAAAAATATATATTTCTCGTAAACGGTTCAATATTTTGACTTGAAATTTTCAGAATTTTCATATGAAAATATGCTCTTTCAGAGAGAATAAAAGTAAAATTTGTGTAAAAATAATTGTAAAATATCACTTTAAAAGAGCTGAATTAAAGGTGAAAATGTATGTAACATTGACGCAAAAGTGTGACATTTTCAGTGTCAACATTTGTTTGAGCCCAAACAAACAATTTTTTAATGTTTTAACTTGTATCAAATAGTACCAGACATTTTTTTTCTGAAATGAACCAAACTTGTTAGTGTAAATGTTCACTGCTTATTACACATGGCCACATGTGAAGCGTATGTAACGCTTAGCATATTTTTGTGTCATGGTTACATACTATATGTCAACTTGAAGAATTCCTGTATTCCTCTAAAGAAAAAAACAAAATTAAGCTTCAGTGTTGATGTAAAATAATTCTAACGCCACAATTGCCTTTAGTTTTATGTAGATTTTTTAATTGTGTACATTGAAGCATGCATGTAACATGGACAGAAATTATTTGGTGTCAACATTTATGTTAAAAGTGCTCAGGATAATTAAGTGTATTATACTGCAAGCTCCTGATATTTCCAGCCTTGAAGATGATTAACATTGGTGTTTCTAATAAGTGAATTGGAAAGAAGGAACATTTTCTACCTACAGCTTCTCAGTTGTATGTAACATTGACACCAAATAAGACTTTGTCAACAGTTTCCAAAAATTCTAGAAATTAATTATTTAAGATAAAATCTCAGATGGAGAATATAATGAAGGCCAAATAATAATCAGAAGAGAAAAAATAGTTGTAGCCTAAGTACCCTGAAGGGAGAGAGGTCTTAAAAGAAAAAGAAAATGTGTGTCAATGTTACGTGCACAAAAATTGCATTTTTTGGTGTGGCAAGTACATGGACATTCATGGATCTAAAAAAGTTAAATTATCATAAACATTTGACCTTTATCTGTGTTTGAATAGAATATTAAAACAACATCTCTCTTTTTTATGTTTTCACTCCTTGTCACACTGTGAGTCACATTAGTGAATTCTTGCCCAGATATTATTGTCAAAATACAATTTGTAAGTTTGGTATCTTTCGTAAAAAGGGTTTTCTTGAGAGACATATTTCACCAGTCGTTTATTCGTATGATGGTATACACCTAGATTCCCTCGGTTGTTAAACGTGTACGATGTAATAAGATTTTCAACCTTGTTTGTTGTCGGCTATCGAGCCATAGGGCTCATGTTTGGCTGCCTTGCATGTTTCTTTTACTCCAAAACGTTTCAGATGTTGGCGCCATTTTTACTTTTTTACTTACTGATTCCCTGCCTAGCTGACTATGACTGTCTTTGTACATACAAAGTGGAAACCAATATCTACGAACATCCGGATTATAACTCGAACGTGATTGGTCACTTGTATAAGTTTGACTGCAGGCCCGCCTACAATTTGGCGTGGGTCGGTCAGACCTTCCAGGCTGTAGGAAACAACCATAAACTCGGCTTTGTGGAGCAGGCTTCACAAAACTCCATGCAAGTATGTCAGGGGAGTATTCCAAGTTTGTACAAAGGTAAATTATCCTGCTAACATTTTTTGTTTAATTAGATATTCAAGATCAGGCGATACCATTTGAAAAAAAATGTCAAAAAGAAAGGATTAAAAAGATGAATTAAAACCCCCAACAAAAACCTACATGATAACCTCGTATCTCTGTCGCATAAACGCATATACGAATCGCGAGTGATTTAATAGTGTTGTTATCAAGACAAAGATAGGATGTTGAAGTTTTACTTGATTTGACTTACGAAATACAAATTGTGTTTCGTTTCATAAACACCACGGCCACTAATCCCTCTCATTCATTGCAAAATGCTATGAGCGAAATCTCAGAAGAGGGACTTCCGGCTATGAAGAAACGGGACCCATTTTGTGAATTTAAACACACGTTGTTACTTTAAATCGGTGATTTTACCAGTTTTTGGCTGATTCTCAAAAATCGGGGAATGCTATTCGATGATGAGTGTATTTAAACTTCTTTTGGAGTATGTCTCCTCGGCATGGTCTCACCGTGTTTTCTTCAAACTGCTTTGTCATGCGATCACAGTGCTGTGTTTTGAAGACATGTCAAAATTGATCGAAAAATTATGGTTTAAATACTACCAAAATTCCCTTCTATACATAAGCTTCGAATGCTTTATCTTATATATATATCCATTAAAATCCAATGACTGATTTTCTGATAGAGAGAAAAAGCCAAAAAAGTAATGCGCTATGAAGAAGAGAGATTGGCTATGAATAAAGGGGACTAGATATGAAGAAGATATAATACGCTATGAATAAGAGCTCGGATATTCAAAGCGTCGGGTTTTGACTTAATTTTGCCTTTTCGCTATAATTTTCGCTCGGAAAGTGATACGAATTTATTGTTAATACTATTTCACATTTGGGATTGTAAGATCAATCTAATTTCCAAATTAGCCTACTTCAAGACTTTTCAGTAAACAATGTGGTTATATTTGGAATGATGATATAATTATGTAAATAACATAGGCCTGCACATGCGGATGCCAATGTTATTGTAAACTATTTAGGCAAAACTTGGCAAACCGTATAAGAACCCTAGCATTGTAATAATTTTAAGCCTACGCAAGATACATTGCATGTATTTTGAATGAAAACAGGTCTTATTTACATGTTTTAGCGGCCAGTCGAGCTTTTGTCATTGCGTTGTGTCCGTCATGCGTCCGTCGGTTATTTTTTTCTTGTATGCACTCTTTTGTGCGATCAATCTGAAAGTTTGGTCAGAATTAGGTTATTTCCTCTAAGACCCCCCCCCCCCCCACACACACACACACGACACCGCGCGGAAGTCGTCCTTAGAGGCAAAAGTCGAAATTTTTAAACGGGGAACGGTTGACTGTAAATCCAATAAAAATAGCCATCCTACCGGCTATTAAAGTGACATTTCACATTTATTTCATTTCTTGAAAGTATGTCTTGATGCAAAGATTGTTTATTCTAATGCGTAGAAATGCTATCAGTTTTTGAAGTCGTTATTTATAAGCGAAAAAATTGCCTTTAAAGTTGAGACAGAAATGACAAATTCCATATAAACCTGAACTGTTGTCCACAACAATTTGCTTAATTTTATCACAAAAATATATATTTCTCGTAAACGGTTCAATATTTTGGCTTGAAATTTTCAGAATTTTTACAAGAACACATACTCTTTCAGATAGGATAAAAGTAAAATCTATGCAAAAATAATTGTGAAATGTCACTTTAACGAATTCATTCAATTTTATTATTTTTGTTCCACTTAAAACTTCGTTTTATTACTGTTTATTGGATGCACGTGCGCTTTATTGCTGTATATTGATTGAATGCACGTGCGACGTCATTGTTTTCTCCGCATGTTTTGGGAGCCTCGTTTTGATTATGTCGATTTGTTACTATTTTTAGTAACAATTCTCATGTATGTTCTAAAAATGCATTTCCACGTGATGATAAATCAGGCCCGTAGTAACAAGTTGTGGCATGGAGGGGCTAAGACCCCCACCCTCAAAAAGGTCTGCCCAAAATACTGAATTGTCATTATTTTGCACTGAAAACTTTTGGGGAAATCCAATTCAGTTCCTCCAAAATTCCGACAATAGCCAGAACAGGGGCTTTAGCCCCCCCCCCCCCCCCCCCCCCCCTTAAATATGTTTCCAGTCCTACGCGCCTGTAAGTTAACGGTCGGCATTAAATACATGTTTAAGGTGGCCGAATGCGATTCCATAACAAGAAAACTGCCCTAGAGAATTGACTCATACTGTCGCATGTTATAAAGTGAATCTTTACTGACATTTTAATATAATAAAAAAGATAAGTCACCATCTAGGGAAAGAATGGGGGCCGTCTCAAAACCAGCACTGAAATGGCTATTTTTAAAATGGAGGCCAATGGGAAATTTGAATATTTTTACACAAATGTTAAAAAATAGAGAATTTCTGCCCTAGAGAATTTGATAATATTTTGTAAATTGATGAACCTGGTCATGATCTGTGAAATAAGGAAATAAAAAACAAAAGTCACCACAGTATATGAATTGGGGGTTGTCTCAAAAGTGCCGAAATAACAGTGTTTCAGCTGATTTTTCACGCAAATGTTAAAATTTTAGAAATTTCTGCCCTAGACAATTTGATAATATTTTGTAAATTGATGAACCTGGTCATGATCTGTGAAATGAAGAAATAAAAAAAACAAAAGTCACCACAGTATATGAATTGGGGGTTGTCTCAAAAGTGCCGGAATAGCAGTGTTTCAGCTGATTTTTGACGCAAATATTAAAATTTAAGAAATTTCTGCCCTAGAGAATTTGATAATATTTTGGTAATTGATGAAGCAGTAAATGATCTGTAAAATAAAGAAATAAAAAACAAAAGTCACCACAGTATATGAATTGGTGGTTGTCTCAAAAGTGCCGAAATATCAGTGTTTCAGCTGATTTTTGACGCAAATGTTAAAATTTTAGAAATTTCTGCCCTAAAGAATTTGATAATGATTTGGTAATTGATGAAACTGCAAATGATCTGTAAAATAAAGCAATAAAAAACAAAAGTCACCACAGTATATGAAATGTGGGTTGTCTCAAAACTGCCGAAATAGCAGTGTTTCAGCTGATTTTTGACGCAAATGTTGAAATTTTAAGATTTTCTGCTTAAGAAAATTCGATAATGATTTGGTAATTGATGAACCTGCAAATGATCTGTAAAATAAAGAAATAAAACAAATGTCACCAGTGTTCATAAACGGGAGACCGTCTCAAACGTGTACTTTTCCATAGAAAAAAGCAGCCTTTTAGCTCTATTTTTGTATAGCTATTAGTACATAGTTATAGGAAGTATTGACCAAAAATCATATTGATCACAATCATGATCGTAATATGTTGCTTGTTTGATTAAAACATAAAATAAATTTTAAGATAAATGTTTGACGTCTCAAAATTGTTTTATTCTATTGTGGAAAAGGAAAATTTTAGGCCTAAATGGCTTTGGAATAAGCTAGGCTATATTTATATAACATTGGTGTAATGTCTTGAACTGTAGTGTGAAAGAGGAACGTACTAGACAAAAGTCAGTAGATTCCGATATTTCGAACCAAATTTGGCCTTTTCTAACGATAAATTCGTCAGAAATCGGCCGATTTTTGTGTATCTTAACTTTACCGTATTACCGACGTCGTTACTTTGAACGACAAAACGCACGTGTTTAAATGACGTCATCAAAACATTTCAAATACGACCTGATATATTTTCACGTTTTATTCTTGTTCGATGAAAAACTGATGCAAAAGTTTGTATAGTTTAACTAAAAAATGTAACGGATCTAACTTTCTACCTTTTTTTTCTGAAAATTTAGGTCGCTATCTTATTTACGACAACATGCGCGTTTTGGATGCGCACTCGAATCGAATTCGGTCACCTTAAGCTGCATAACAATAAATATCGTTCTATCGTCTAGAATTTGATTTTTCAAATGGAAATTTGTAAAAAATTATTGGAATTTCTGTCTTCAATTCTTCCTAAACGCATAACCATTCAGTATATGTGAGTGCCAAGAAAGAATTATGAAGTCCGCGCTTCTTCATAGCTTGCTCCCCCTTATTCATAGCTACTCTCGCTTCTTCATAGCTTACTGCTCTTCTTCATTGCATACTTGTTTTTCTCATAAATAAACAAAGGTTTTCAAAATCGTACGTGCGGAATACTAAAAGAGACCATAAAATAGTAAACTGAACATGTCTCATTCGAAAAATGCATATGATAGCGCCGTAGGAGTCGTTTATGTGTCGTTTATGTGTCGTTTGGTTTGTAATCATAAGTGTGTGCACTCACTTCAAAAGTAATTGCATGTTTACTCTGTAAGCTAGAACAAAAGGCTTTGGCAATATAACACTTCATTCATTACCCCATCGAATAGCATTCCGCGATTTTTGAGATTCAACCCATAACTAGCAAAATAACCGATTTAAAGTAACAACGTGTGTTTACTTACTCAAAATGGCTCCCGTTTCTTCATAGCCGGAAGTCCCTCTTCTGAGATTTCGCTCATAGCATTTTGCAATGAATGAGAGGGATTGGTGGCCGTGAACACGAAGACATAAATACTAAGCTATTACGTAAATTACCGAGAGAAATACGAATCGAAACAAAATTAATATTCAAGGACTGGACGCCCAATGTATAATATTGAAATGCTATTTATCATTTAGTTCCTCCTGATTACCTAACTGCGCCTACAACAACGACCACTACTACAACCACAATCACCAGTCCTACCACAACTACTACAAAATCATCTGTACCGATAACTATAACGTCAACAGCTGTGCCGATAACAAAAATATCAACTGCCATGCCGATATCTACACAGAAACTGACTACAAAACCCATTACAACACTACCAACAACAACAACGACACCATTTATGACAAAACCGACAACCAAATTACCGCCGACAACAGCGACAACAAAAACATCAACAGCTGTGCCGATAACAACACAGAAACTGACCACACAACCCATTAGAGCATCACCAACAACAACAGCGACACCATTTACGACAAAACCGACAAGCAAATTACCGCCGATAACAGTGACAACAAGGCCTACAACCAGCAAGCCGACAACAATAGTTACATCAAGACCACATACAATAGTAACATTAAGACCACATACAATAGTAACATTAAGACCACATGCAATAGTAACATTAAGACCACATACAGTAGTTACGGTGCCTACAAATACAGGTTAGTTATCTAGAGTGCGTTCTGATATTATGGCACATGTTTACAAATCTGCCTATGAGAAAAAGCGAGAAGTCTGACGGAGTATTTAAAGCGTTAATTGAACTTTGTAGTTGAGGTAGACGACTGCAAATACAGGTTGGTTATATAGTCCGTAACGGTATTATGGCACATGTTTACAAACTTGCATCTGCAAACAAGCGAAAAGTTTGACGGAGTAACGCTGATGTAACGTTGGTGGAACTTTGTAGTAAAGGTGGAGGATGACTTATTATAATATCCTTAAAATAAATTTATAATGTAGGCCCTACCCCATAAAAGTGGTACAAGCTTGCGTTGCGGCGAGTTCAACGTTCTGTCGTTTTTGGTGCATATAACTCTAATTGTGTTGCCATGTCGTCGTGAACGATTGGGCATGTAAGTCTTTGCATATTACAATTTTCTCTATTTTTAATTTTCAGTTCAAGGGAACAACTACTTATGTCCATCCAAAGTTAAAAGCAACACATCACTAGACAACCTGTACGTCCACGACAGTTTTTGTTACGAGTTTGTCAATAGACCAAACACATTCTTTGTGGCGGAGTCCGACTGTCCGAAACGTGGCGGTGTGATGCTCTACATCCGTAACCAACCGGACCAAGAGTTTATCTATAGAATGTTGAAGGATTTAAGGCATTGTGGTCCAGTCTGGCTCGGTCTGCATGACGTCAACAAAGAGGAAGCCTGGGAATGGGTGTCAGGTAGTTAATATACCGGTATCTCTTTTAAAAACGAAATGAAGAACAGGAATTGCCCAATGCACATAGTAATCATCGGTTTGTCCAATATGAAAATAAAATGTAACATTTCTTAGAAACACCAAAAAAAAAAAAAAAAAACCCTTGTAACTACAGCTTTACAAAAGCCACAGTTACAATATTTTGGAAGAAAAGCAACACCGAGGACAATCCTTAGTATGCATGAATGTCATTCTATTTGGTTAGAATCAGACTTTGCTATACACATTTGTACCAATGCCTTTTGGAGAAAATGGTCGCCATCTTCCTTTTAAGGTATTCCACTCATCATTGGTTATCAAATATTTCGTGCAACTTCCGCGACATCCGTGGCAGCGATTTTGAAAATTCAGACACCCTCGTCGGAAAACGTCAACGTTAGATGTGGATTGCATGAATATTTGGTATAGTATGTAATGATGGATGGGATAACTTTCCACTTTTCGCTTCCAGATTATCCCATTAAATACACCAACTGGATGGCATCACGATATGAAGCCAACGCTCACGACAAAGAAGATTGCGGTATAATCGTGGCGGCCAGACACGGACAATGGGACGATGTTCATTGTGCTGGTATCCCATTTTCTACACCGGCCACGTTTCCATGGATATGTCAATATAGTATGTAACTATATAGATATAAGCAAAGGATGAGTGTCAATAAGGCCCTTTCCGTGACCCCGCCCAATTTTCTTCATTTTCGCCACACATGACCACTAACATATTGACCTTATGTGGGAAAAGTATCAACTTGAACGGAGCCTTGGTTTGGAAGATATATTAAATCAAAGTGGGTGGGACAAGTCCCTCACTATGCCAATAGATGGTAATGAATTTCTTATACATTTTTACTAATAATTGATATCTTAAAAACTTATGATGCAGTGAAATATATGTGTCATGCACTTTGAATACACGTTGTTGTTTATTCCATCGGATGCCATGTACAGGAGAAAAGGGGCATTAAACACGTTTACGATTTTTTAGGGTTTTTGGATGAACTTACTTTACGAAAAACCACAACAGGCTTTTATTTCTCTTTTCATTTGGTTTATCTTTCTGGTGGTGAATGAAGATACATAACCATAATTTGTAATATGACAATTTTCAAAATTGCTTTTGTATATTCTGGATTACTTGCCCTTGATTTCTTGCTAAAAATGCCAAAAAATTATAAGAAGTACTATTTCGTTTCTGAACCAAACATTTCTCTATAAATCACCATACAATACCAATAGGAGGACGATAAGAGCCATATGTACGCAAAAACACCAGGTAAAGAGGTTGCAACTGCTATCTGAACAGAGTGGGTGGGTTAATGTACTCCAAAATTAAGCGTGAAACAAACATGAATTTTTCATAGTCATAATTGCTTGTTTAGCATTTTAAATGTATGGTAACGCTTTAATTAGCTCATCTGAGCACAAAATGCTCAAGTTGACCTATTTTGATCGCTTTACGCCCGTCGTCTGTTTCTCTATCTGTCCATCTGTCTGTTCTTAATTTGATGTTTACATTCTAGCATCCTCAACTATTAGCCAATCTTGACCTAACTTTGTCAAAACAAGTATAGTCATAAGTTCTCTTTGGAATTCGATTATGGGCCGGATCGAAATAGAAAAGTCCAGAGTTATCTGCCCTTAAAAGTCAAAATAGTAAATTTTGACATTGCTTCAACTCTAGCATGTACATATATTGACCAATCAAGATGAAAATTATACGCTAGGTTGGTTACTATGTTTGCTCGAATTAGCCAGATTTCCAGTCTAGTCGAACCAGAAAATCATGAGTTATGTACCCTTGAATTTGAAAAAATTGCAGTTTTTAACTTTGTTTTACCCTTACAAACACTTATACCATCCAGATAAGACAAATCTTCGACACAATGTTTTTCACTATAAGATCTTGAATGAGTTAAAATTTCACCACAATCGGACAACAATTTGCGAAGTTGTCTGCCCTTGAATTTAATAAAATTGCAGTTTTCTACTTTCTTTTCACCTCAAAAACAAATATTGATCAATCAAAATGAAACTTGGACACAATGTGTGAGATTATAAGAACTTGGAGCAGTGTGAATTTCAACATAATTATGGTAATACTTGCTCAGTTATCCGCCTTTGTATTAGACAAAATTAGAGCAAAAACAAAGTCAAAAACAGTAATTTTCTGATCCAATCAGGCGAAAAATCTGAGTACTTCGAGCAAATATGGTAACCAACATTGTGTCTAATTTTCATCTTGGTTGGACAATAAATGTAGATGCTAGAGTAGAAACAATGTCAAAACTAACTATTTTTGACGTTTAAGGGCAGATAACTCTGGACCTTTTTGTTTGATCCGGCCCATAATCGAATACATACGAGGACTTATGACCATACTTGTTTTGACAAAGTTCGGTCAAGATTGGCTTATATTTGCGGATGCTAGAATGTAAACATCAAATTAAGAACAGACAGATGGACAGATAGAGAAACAGACGACGGACGAAAAGCGATCAAAATAGCTCAACTTGAGCATTTTGTGCTCAGATGCGCTAATAAAAACGTTACCATACATTGAAGATGCTAAACAAGCAATTCTGACTATGAAAAATTCATTTCTGTTTCACTCTTAATTTTGGAGTACATTACCCCACCCACTCTGTTAAGATAACAATTGCAACCTCTTTACCTGATGTTTTTGTGTACATAAGGCTCTTATCGTCCTCCTATTGGTATTTTATTGTGATTTATAAAGAAATGTTTGGTTCAGAAACGAAATAGAACTTCTTATATTTTTTGGCATTTTTATCAAGAAATCAAGGGCAAGTAATCCAGAATATACAACAGCAATTTTGAAAATTTCCATATTACAAATTATGGTTATGTATCTTCATTCACCACCAGAAATATAAATCAAATGAAAAGAGAAATAAAAGCCTGTTGTGGTTTTTCGTAAAGTTAGTCCATCCAAAACCCCTAAAAATTGGTAAACGTGTTTAATGCCCCTTTTCTCCTGTACATGGCATCCAATGGAATAAACGACAATGTGTATTCAAAGTGAATGACACATATATTTCACTGCATCATCAGTTTTTAAGATATAAATTGTTAGTAAAACTGTATGAGAAATTCATTAACATCTATTGGCATAGTGAGGGACTTACCCCACCCACTTTGATTTAATGTGTCTTCCAAACCAAGGCTCCGTTCAAGTTGATACTTTTCCCACATAAGGTCAATATGTTAGTGGTCATGTGTGGCGAAAATGAAGAAAATTGGGCTGGGTCACGGAAAGGGCCTTATTGACACTCATCCTTTGTTTTAATTCCATGGCGGGAAATGTTCACCAACATCTATGACATGAATTATTGCACGGCCCTCAGGCCGGGCATATTAAGGTTGTTTTTGACATGTGAGTGGGCTCGGAAATGAAAGGAAATGTTCCTTTCAATGCTCAATTTATTCATATTTTTCACAAACAAGCATTACAAATTACTTTTTGTTTATCATTTGTTGAAAATTAAGAAAGGGGTAACTGAAAAAGAGTCTTAAATCATATTTTTTCAAAGATTTTTGGATTTTCACTGTGCTGTTTTGAAAGCCGACAATCCTTTACAACATGTGTTAAAGGTCAGGGGTTAAGCAAATTCCTCAGATAACTTTGAGGGATGTTCTAAATATCATTAGACATCAAAAACCATTACCACAGTTTTCAATTATCAGCGAATGTTCGTAGTGCACGGATTTTTAGCTCACCTGAGCATGTAGTGCTCGAGGTGAGGTATTGTGATCGGTCTGTTGTCCGGCGTCTGTCTGCCCATCTGCCCATCTGTCCATCTGTCCATCTGTCTATCTGTCCATCTGTCCATCCGTCAACTTTTCAGAAAAAAATCTTCTCCTGACAGAATTCAATCATATTTCACTCATATGATATATGGGTCATGGTTTTTCAAAATACTTCAAAGAATTTGAATCGGGGCCATAATGGGGTCAAAAAGTAGGTCACTAGGTCAAATCTTCTTTTTGCTCTAGGGGCCACATTTGTTGCTCAATTGTTATGAAAATTATTCAGAATATTTGTCTTGATAATATCTAGGTCATGATAACAAATAGGTCAAGCCAGGTCAAAAACTAGGTCACTAGGCCAAGTATTGTAAAACCATCTTTTTACTCTATAAGTGCCAATTTTGGCACAAACTTTGTCAGAATTGTCCTAAATGTTTATCTCGGTGATATCTAGGCTATGTCAAGAAGTGGGTCATTCCAGGTCATTAACTAGGTCATGAGGTCAAATTTTGTGAAATCTTTCCTTTTGCTCTGGAAGTGGCAATTTTGGTCCAAACTTTGTCAAAATTGTTCTAAATGTTTATCGTTATGATATCTGTGTCAGGATCAAAGGAGGGTCATGCAAGGTCAAAAACTTTGTCACAAGGTCAAATATTACAGATCCTTCCTTTTGCTCTAGAGAAGCCAATTTTGCCCCCAAACTTTGTCAAAACTATCCTAAATACTTATTTTGATATCTAGGTTATGTACAAAGTGTGGGTCATGTAAGGTCAAAAACTAGGTCATTGGGTCAAATCTTGGTTTTGCTTTAAGAACAGAAATATATACTTAAACATTGTGAAAATTGTTCAGAATGTTTATCTTGACGAAATTTGGGTCATTTTAAAAGTGGGTCATGTGAGGTCAGAAACTAGGTCACTAGGTCAAATTTTGTTTTTCCTCTTAGAACCAAAATATTTACTCAATCATAGTGAAAATTCAGAATGTTTATCTTGGTGATATGAATAGCATGTCATTCGAGGTTAAAAACTAGGTCACCAGGTCAAATTTTGTTTTTGCTCTTAGAACCAAAATATTTACTTTATCATTGTGAAAATTGTTCAGGATGTTTATCATGACGAAATTTACGTCATTTTAAAAGTGGGTCATGTGAGGTCAGAAACTAGGTCACTAGGTCAAATCTTGTTTTTCCTGTAAGAACCAAAATATTTACTCACTCATTGTGAAATTGTTCAGAATGTTTATCTTGACAAACTCTGAGTCATTTTAAAAGTGGGTCATGTGAGGTCAGAAACTAGGTCACTAGGTCAAATTTTGTTTTTCCTCTTAGAACCAAAATATTTACTCAATCATAGTGAAAATTCAGAATGTTTATCTTGGTGATATGAATAGCATGTCATTCGAGGTTAAAAACTAGGTCACCAGGTCAAATTTTGTTTTTGCTCTTAGAACCAAAATATTTACTTTATCATTGTGAAAATTGTTCAGGATGTTTATCATGACGAAATTTAGGTCATTTTAAAAGTGGGTCATGTGAGGTCAGAAACTAGGTCACTAGGTCAAATTTTGTTTATGCTCTAAGAACCAAAATATTTACTTTATCATTGTGAAAATTGTTTAGAATGTTTATCTTGACGAAATCTGGGTCATTTTAAAAGTCGGTCACGTGAGGTCAGAAACTAGGTCACTAGGTCAAAGTTTGTTTTTTCTCTAAGAATCAAAATATTTACTCAATCATTGTGAAAATTCAGAATGTTTATCTTGGTGATATGAATAGCAGGTCATTCGAGGTTAAAAACTAGGTCACCAGGTCAAATTTTGATTTTGCTCTAAGAACCAAAATATTTACTTTATCATTGTGAAAATTGTTCAGAATGTTTATCCTGATGATATCTTGGTGATGTGAAAAGTGGGTCATGCGAGGTCTTAAATTAGGTCACTAGGACAAATCTTGTTTTTGCTCTAGGAACCAAAATATTTACTTTATCGTTGCGAAAATTGTTCAGAATATTTATCTTGATGATATCTGGTCAATGATAAAAGGGGGCTATGTGAGGTCAAAAACTAGGTCACTAGGTCAAATTTTGATTTTGCTCTAAGAACCAAAAATATTTACTTTATCATTGTGAAAATTTCCAGAATGTTTATCCTGATGATATCTTGGTGATATGAAAAGTGGGTCATGGGAGGTCTAAAACTAGGTCACTAGGTCAAATTTTGTTTTTGCTCTAAGAACCAAAATATTTACTTTGTGAAAATTGTTCAGAATGTTTATTTTCACAATATCTGGGGCATGTATAAAGTGGGTCATGGGCGGTCAAAACCTAGGTCAAATTTTGTTTTTGCCCAAAAAAATCAAAATATTTATTCATCATTGTGAAAATAGTTCAGAATTGCTTATCTTGATGATAAATGGGTCATGTAGAAAGTGGCTAATGTTAGGTCAAAAGGTAAAATCTTGTTTTTTGCCCTAAGAACTAAAATATTTACTCATCATTGTGAAAATTGTTCTGAATGTTTATCTTGATGATGTCTAGGTCATATAAAAAGTGGGTCATGGGAGTTTGAAGTTTGCAAGCTGTTTGTTTCAAAGTCCTCTCAGGTGAGCGATGCAGGGCCATCTTGGCCCTCTTGTTTATATTATTTTTTTGTTATGTCGCAAGGGCTTATAACAACAATGACCGTATTTTAGATACTACTTTCACACTCTACTATAACAACAGTAATGCTTTAAATATGAATAATATGATATTTATTATTTTACTTCATACACTACATTTCCTCTCCTTTTTGAGCAAAACCTCTTTTACTGTAATATTCCAATATATATGTTTTTGTTGAAAGCATCTTAAAAACATTGTTACATTTTATCATGAAGGAAATGACTGGTCATGAATTTATCTACGCCATAAAATATTTTATTGTTGTCCAGACATCGAGAATCTATGTTTATCAAGATTATCAGTATTCTAGGCTAAAGTTACTAATTAACAACAGTTACTGTCTTCATAAAAAGACAACGAACTGATGAAGAAGAACGTATTGCTAATTTCAATTGACATACCACAACATTAGCTTTCTTTATCATAAAGTAAGTGCTTTTCCCTTAATGATAAAGTTAAATTGTATTTTCTATCATTCTTTTCATATCTGTGTACTATGATTCAAGTCTGTGATGTCACTACCTGCACACTACTTGCAAAATATAAACATATATTTCGTAGAAGTAATGCCATGTCAAATGAAATCAGTCTAACAATCCCTGTATTACCACAAGAAAACTTATACACATGCAATGCTTTTGTATTGTACATGTATGTATAGCTTGTATTTGCATTTTGAAACTGTTAATTTTGATATGTTAATGGAACTGTCTAACCCATCACCAAACTGCAAGATTCAAGAGTGGTCCAAATTGACAGATGTTGCAAAAACAAAAAATGGTTTCCTTGGGTGAAAAAAATGGGAAATGAATAAAAATGGTTTCCTTGAGTAGAAACATTGAGGAAAATTAAGAAAATGCTTTTCGCAAGCTATTTCGTCATTTGCCTCAATGTTTTCCAAAACTCTTTTCACTTGGGAAGTGAGAAAGACTCAATGGTTGGTAATGGGTTAACATAATACCGTATAACTGGTAATATTTGCAGGTAATTTCTATATTAGTTTTTTGCAAATTCAATTGTTGTAATTCCTTACCCCAAAACAATTCTATGTTATTTTGAATTTCAGCTTTTTTTGCGAATTCAATTGTTGTAATTCTTTACCCAAAAACAATTCTAAACTGACGTCCAAAAGAAATGTTCCAGTGAAATTTGTCGTTATTTTCCTTATGCCTATTACAATGTTATTGAAATGTATACTGTATATTATTATTTTTGCCGACAATTACGGCAAATGAAAAAAAAAAAAAAAAAGAAAATAGGCGTTTCTATGCATTAACATGTCCATTTCCGGTGAATGGTCACGTTTTCTATGTGCGCTTCGTGTATGTATACCATGTGATGATATTCATCACATTTTACACAGTAACATCTGTTTTATGATAGGCAACCACGAATTTAAAGATTTTCTTATGAAACATCCGAATTGAAGGATACCAAGACTTAATTCTGAAAAAGGGAGCCATTAATATGGCCATTTTTGAATGCGACAAATGCACAAACAAGTCGCAAGACACTTTAACAGCTTGTGTTTCTCGATTCGGTGTCTTGATCGACGCGTTAGAGTTCCGCCAACGTTTATTGATCGGCCACGCTCTTTAAACAAGACCTCATTTTACGCATGTACATTTAAGGTTTGTGACGTTGGGATCGACGTGTTGTCGAATAGTTGGTTAATGTGTCGGCCAAAAAAGTGTTTTTCTGGTAAATGTTGTTGTTGCGAGTAACGTTTGAAATAGACACACTGCTCCAAAAATAGAGCTCGTAGATTAGCCATTTTCAAATGCGGGAAAATCAAAAACATGCCGCCTGACGTTTTGACGTCTTGCATTGCACGATTAGGCATCTTGATCGACGAATTAGAGTTACAGAAACATTTGCCAATCGGCCAAAATCAGATAGACATCATAAAACGTCTGTTATACAAGAAGTTGTCTTACGTTAACGTCATATGCGTTTCAGGTTTGAGACGCTGAAATCGACTTTGCGTTTAGTATTCACTAACTGTGGTCAAATAAGACGTTTTACGGTATCTTTTGTCGTCGCAAGTAAAGTTTGAACCATGTGCTACTGTTTTTCAAACGGAAATTCTGATACCGCTCTGTTTAAATGTGCCGTTTTATTCTAAACTGTGACAGTTTGATAATTTTTATCACAATTTTTCAAGTACAGATAATCAAATTTAAAGATGCAAATAAGTATTTGTAATTTCAAATCAGATTTACTAAATAACCGGACATTTATTATGACTAAGGCATTTCTTTTGGACGTCAGTATACGTTATTTTGAAAAAAAGAAAATCTGATTGCGATTCCATCTGTCATTGATATCTAAATGTCTTTCTAAATTCAATTTTGTTCTCGTATCTTATATTATGTGACCTTGAACTTGACACAATTGTGATTTTCATGCTATTTAGGTTAAGGCTAGCGATCAAGGACCTTTATGGTTCACTTGTTGTTAGATATTATTAGCATACAATTTCCATTACATAATGTTGTTTTCTTGCTGTTTTGTATTATTTCAACACTATTTTCCGACCAGGTAGGGCTGTTTCAGCAAAGTAAAATCCAATATCTCTGTTATGTTTCTTTCAATTTCATGTATACCACTCTTCAAAGAAGAAGTGGTATATTGTTTCTGCATTCTCGATTGGTTAGTTTTCTTAGACTGTTATTCTTAACTACATGTTTGACACTTTTGATGGCGCAGTGGATAGCTCATTCAACTTGAAATCAGGAGAGGTGTGTCTTCGGGAAAGACACTTACTAATCACCGCCACAGTCTACCCAGCTGTCTGAAAGGGTAGCAGCGAGTTAATTTCTAGTTTCTTACTGCCTCTCTTCTCGTAGGTGGTTGAATGGGTGACAGTGATGTAATTTCGAGTTTGTCACTGCCTCTCTTTTCGTAGGTGGTTAAATGAGTGGCAATAAGGTAATTTTAAGTTTTCTCTTTGCCTATCACAAGAGTTGTTGTAGATGCAGATAGATAGAAACATATGCGAAAAGTCATTGTTAAAAGTTCATTTAGGCCGTGCTTCATCTGATGCTGCCTCCTGCAGCAATTTTGTACTTGTACATTGTGAAGAGTCGAATAAAACCCCCAAACGCCCTGGTCCCATGTTGGTATAATATCATACATGTATCATGTTGGGGTTGCTCAATCCCATGTTTCTGAATAGGGGGGGGCTAAATTGGATTTTACCTAAATTTTCAGTGTGAAATAAGGAACCCCTACCCCCTGTTGCTACGGGCCTGCTTGTTCTGTCTTGTGTATAACCAGCCCATTTAGCCGTCTGTATAGCTCACGATAAAAGACCTGGCATTTAGCATCTAGTTATTAGCTTGAGACGCTCTGTCAGGACATTAAAGTAACATTTCACATTTATTTCTTTTCTTAAAAGTATGTCTTGATGCAAAGATTGTTTATTCTAATGGGTAGAAATGCTATCAGTTTTTTTTTGAAGTTGTTGTTTATAAGCGAAAAATGCGCATTTAAAGTTGAGACAGTAATGACAAATGCTATATAAATCTGAACTGTTGTCCACAACAATTTGTTTAATTTTGGCACAAACATGTATATTTCTCGTAAACGGTTCAATATTTTGGCTTGAAATTTTCAGAATTTTAATTAGAAAAGATGTTCTTTCAGATAGAATAAACGTTAAATTTGTGTAAAAATAATTGTGAAATGTCACTTTAATCGTGAGCTTACCAAAAGTTGAAATTGTTATATATATCGGCATCAATTAAGTCGAATTATTGGATAAGTCGACGTGATAATCGGGATTCAAAAGCTAGGTAACCAAATCGTTTAAAAAATAAGTTTCCCTCCTTGTCTGTCGCTCACGAACGGAGAAAAATCCCACGGAGACGCACCCAAGAAATTATCTGTGAACTTCAAAGAATCACAAGAATACGATGACAATCCATGATCAATGCTGTTTGGAGAAAATATGCCATTGGCCTCTGTGACTTACCCTTGTATGGATAGGCCCGTAGGAACATGGGCCAGGAGGGCTAAGTTCCCCCCCCCCCCCCCCCCCCCCCAGTTGGCAAAAAATGCCGAAATTTTCCTATTTTACACTGAAAATTTAGGGAAAATCAAATTTAGCTCCCAATATTCAAGACGCAGGGACTTGAGCCCATTCAATATAAAAATGCTTCTTACGGGCCTTATGGATGTTTAACTGATGCCATGGTTTTGATAATGTTTTGTAATAAGAAGCTTTTGAAATTTTGTGTAAATTATGATAGATGAATAGATCTATGTCGGCTGCTGATTTCAAAATTATCATGTTTTGAACATAGTTGTAGTTTGTACTTCCCGAAATATGAGTTGGCCAATTAGAACTTATGAGTAGTGTATAGTAATTTGATATTCTTGGAAATTTGCACCAATACACCTCTTTGAACTTAAACAACCATGTTGTTTGTTTTTTGATCCACATTGTATTCATTTCTAGAAAAAAGAAGCAGTATTTAATTTCCATGCACAAAACATTATTATAGATATAGTTAATTAACCCTTTCCTTAACAAGACCTGCTTTTGACGTCCCTATTAGAAAAGACTTGGGAAAACATTGAGACAAAAGAAGAAACTGCTGATAACCAGCAGTTTCTCCTTTTGGCGCAATATTTTCTTAGCAATATTATACACAAATCCTTTCTTTTTCAACATCTATTTTGTTGTCTGTAGCAACTTTCAAATTGGACAGCTCTAAAATTTTGTCGTTTGGGAAAGGGTTAAATGTGTTTAGTTATTGGAAAAAAGGACTTCATGGCAAATCAGACCACTATGGATCTAGATCAGCAGACAAAGCTTCAGTACACGCATTCTGATCAATGCTAATCTGCGACGGTTATAGCAAAATATGAAAAAGATATTGAAAACAATCATCATACGCATGCATTTTAACTGGACATCGCTGCTTTCAACAAAAACCTCGTAACTGCAGCTTAAAATAAGCTGCAGTTACGAGGTTTTCGTTGAAAAGCGACGATATATTCATATGCAAAATTTCAGATCAAGTGTCTAAGTCATTTTATATTTCCCAAACAGTTCCTGGTGCTGACGTTCCCAATGGAAGAGGCTTAGGAAAATACTGAGGCAAAAGAAGACAATGTCGTTGTCCGATGACCAGCATATACTCCTTTTGCTTCAATATTTTTCTGTTATATTGTACACAAATCCGATTTAGATTTGCACCCATTTGTTGTTTCGGTTGTTTCAAATTGGCCAAACCTAATGTTTTGTTTTTTTGGAAAAAAGTTAAATACGAGAAGAGAACTATTCTTTTCACTGCTTTCAACAAAAAACTCGTAACTGCAGCTTAATACAAGTTGCAGTTACTACGTTTTTGTTTAAAAGCGACGTTATGTTTGACCTCATTCATTTTATTTTCAGACATAACTCAGTCTGGATGAAAACAAAAACAACTGCTGAATTGCTTTGGTTCTTTAATCTTATTATAATAAAGATGACAAAGTGAATAATGTTGTTTTTGTTATCCTATAATGGAAGTTGACTTTGTAGGGAGTGTCGTTTCATTGATCGAAACAACCCTTTTTTAGCTCACCTGAGCACGAAGTGCTCAAGGTGAGGTATTGTGATCGGTCTGTTGTCCGGCGTCCGTCTGTCTGTCCGTCCGTCCGTCCGTCCGTCCGTCCACAATCATAAAAAAAATCTTCTCCTCCTAAAGTGCTGGGCAGAATTGGATGAAATTTCACAGATATGATCCTTGGGTCATCCTTTTTCAAAATACTTCAAAGAATTGGGATCGGGGTCAGAATGGGCTCAAAAAGTAGGTCAATAGGTCAAATCTTATTTTTGCTTTAGGAGTCACAGTATTAGCTCAATCATTGTGAAAGTTGACCAGAATCTTCGTCTTGATGATATTTAGGTCATTCAAAAAGTAGGTCATGCCAGGTCAAAATGTAGGTCACTAGGTCAAATGATTCAAAATCCTTCTTTTTGCTCTAAAAGCGCTACTTTTGGCTCAAATCTTGTGAAAATTGCTCAGAATGTATTTTTGGTGGATATCTAGGTTCTATTAAAAATTAGGTCATGTGAGGTCAAAAATGAGGTCACTAGGTCTGTTTGATAAAATCCTTCTTTTTGCTCAGAAGTGCCCATTTTTGGCCAAATTATTATGAAAATTGATAAGAATGTTTTATTTTAATGATATAAAGGTCATGTAAAAAGTTTGTCATGCAAGGTCAAAAACTAGGACACAAGGTCAAATATCAAGAATTCCATTTATTAGTCAAGAAGTGCCAACTTTGACTAAAATCTTGTTAAATGGTTCAGAATGTTTTTCTTTTGGATATTTAGGTCCATTTAAAAAGTTTGTTGTGTGAGGTCAAAAACTAGGTCACAAGGTCAAAGGTAATGAATCCCTTCTTTTTGCTGTGGAAGTTCCAATTTTGGCTCAATTATTTTGAAAATTGCTCAGGACGTTTATTTTGATGATGTCTGTACTCTGTAGGTCATTGAAAACTTGGGTCATGCAAGGTCAAAAACTGGGTCAGTGGGTCAAATCTTGTTTTTGCTGTAAGAATTTATTACAATATTTGCTCAATCATTGTGAAATTTGTTCAAACCATCACTTTACAAGCAAAGAAGCCCTATGTTGTGGGTTTGGGAATTTTCAAGGGAGGAATTCAGACAAATTCATTTTGACCAGGTATCAGCTTATCAGCAATCATTGATAAAGTGATAGATAAATAAAGTGATTGATAAATAGTTACACTGTCTAAAGTCAATAATAGACTGTCCAAAATAAATAAAGGGCTGCCTTATCTGATAATGGGGCTCTTATCTGATGAAGGATAGAAAATACTGATTAGATAGAGCTACAGATAATCTTAATGTCTTAACCCTTTCCTATGATGTCCCTATTAAAAAAAGGCTTGGGGAATTATTGAGTCAAATGAAGAAAAGGCTGATAATCAGTATTTTCTCATCTTGCCACGCTATTTCAAAATTGAACAGTCTATTTCTTTTCTGTATTGGTAAAGATTAAGCCCTTTCCCAGCCAAGGTTTAAGCCCTTTCCAATTGTTTCAGAACAGAAAGTCCTTAGTTTTATGCCTTTGAATTTGGCAAAATTGCCATTGTCATTCTTTTATATTCTTCTAATGTTATAAGATTGATTTCATGGTCTTGCCAGTATCTCAACTATGAATTCAGGTGAGCGATCTAGGGCCATCTTGGCCCTCTTGTTCTTATAAAGATGGGGAAATACGAGCTGAGGGCAAAAAGTACAACAACCCATCCCTAAATAAGTCCGGATTTTGACATTTCAGCCAAAAATGCTTTGGAAAACATTGTAAATGAAGGAAACGCTAATAACAAACATTTAAATCTTCTTCTTCTGCCTAAACATTTAATGTGCTACTTCATACAAAAAATCAACATGCTTTTAATCATCTGCAGCATATTTTAATTCCAATCAGTCTAAAATTTGGTCTAAAACATGTACTATAAACGTTTGAGGGGCGTTTAACCCATTACTGCACAGTGGTGCCTTCTGACTCCCTTCTAAGAAAAAGCATGGGAAAACATTGTGGAAAATGAAGAAATTGCTAGTGACAAGCAATTTCTTCATTTTTCACAACGTTTTCTAACCCAAAATAGAAAGAATTTTGAATTTTCTTCAACTTGAAATTTTCGTTTGCAACATCTTTCAAATTGGAATAGTCAAAAATTTTGCCGTCTGGTAATGGGTTAAAGAGTACCTGCGTATACAAGCGTTGTTCTCTAATATAACTATAGCATGTTAAGGTAGAATATCCGTAATGTGGCCATTTTGAAATTAATATAACATCGGCTTTCTTTCGAGCGGCGTCGTTACATATCCAAACCTATTCGGGCGCGGTCGTAAACATTCGGCGGTGGAAAGTTCCACCGCCGAATGTTTTCGACGTCGCCCGAATAAGTCCGACGTCGTGCGACTCTCATTAGGGGTAGATTTCCTAAAATTGTAAGAGAACAGTAAGAATTCTGATAAGACTACATAATATCATACCGATCTGAACCCATGGTAGTCTTAAGGTTGTCCACCCCTTATGAGATTAGCGCGACGTCGGAATTATTCGGATGAAGTCGTAAACATTCGGCGGTGGAATTTTCCACCGCCGAATATTTACGACCTTGCCCGAATAGGTTCGGATACGAAACGACTCCGCTCGAAAAAAAAAACCGATGTTTTATGAATCCCAAAATGGCCACATTACGAGTATTCTACCTTTATCCTTCTAAGAGACTATTTACCAGATTCTGACTCAAACGTTCCAGTGTCGGAAATTGTCGAATATTGTCGAAAATTCATTTACGGAATGAATCATTTGATTAATTAAACCTCTCCCAAACGACAGGCTTTCATGATAGTCCAACTTGAACTGAGTTGCAAATGGCGAAATGGCTTCTGACAGAAATGAAATTCATATTTCGTCTCTGCTTTTCGAAAACCACGTTGCTGCAGCTTGTTTTAAGCTGCGGATACGTGGTTTTCGAAGAAAAGCAGCGATTTTCTCTTTATTAGTGTAGTATTGTTTAGATATGATTCTGATTATCAGAATTTTGTTTTGTCTCAATGTTTTCCGGAGCATTTCATATTAATAGAGACATCAAATCTATGCCTTGCTTAGGATAGTTTTAATCATACTTTGTATCATAAGCCACAACAAATTCAACCCAGCATGGTTCTTCAAAAATATTGGGGATTTCATTATCGCTGAATGTCTGAAGGGTGAAAGTATTGCCAAAAATTAACAAGATGCTGTATTTTCGATATATCGCTAACAAGTCAACTAAAAGTACCAAAAAATTGAAAGCCAATCATATCCCTGTAATTTTTCACGGGACCCATGCTAGTCTGTCAAACATGCGAACAGGTAAAATCACTTTCAAGAAATATACTAAAGGAAAAAAGAAACGCAACAAAAATTAAATTGGATCATATATTTTGTTTTTGTTTTTCTCAAAATCACCTTAATTCGAGTACTTTTTTCAATGCATAGTAAAATTTCATCATTTGACTTTGTAGTGTCAAAATTTCACCAAGGTAACAGGTTGTGCGTGCCATAAATATACGTTTAAATGAGAGGGGTTTGGTGTCAACGTTAAATGTGTTCTTGCACGCAATCCAATTTGACGTTTAGGATTCCTGGCAGAAATTTGATTGCTGTACTGTCCATGTATAGCTTCGACAATTTTTCTCGATAAAAGAACTTGCTTCCGTAGGTAAAATAAGCGAACGTTATATAGTACTGACGTCGTGACGTTAGACGTTGACGACCGCTTTTCGGGCGACCGTCAGTTGTTCCGTTCGTTTTAAGACGTTATCACAAGCAATATTTTGTCAAACGATGTACACCAAAGTCAGCAGCAATTGCGGGTTGAGATGTTCCATTCTTAAACATCGCAATTGCTACTGGACGCCGTCTTTGAATAAGTCCCAAAATGATATGACGGATTAAATCCAAGCGAAAATCATTGCCTTTTATCGAATCGACGTGCATCTACACAAATCAAAAGAGTTTTATGTAAAATTTGAGTATGTAAAGGTTTGCGCGTGAGAAACCTGTGAACGTCTATATTGACGTTATCTCACAGGTAAGACAGGTTCTAACGTAAACACAAAGATCAATATAAAGATACAGTTCCCTGTAAAAACCAGTAACAACTTTGACTCAATAACATAAAAGAATTAAGAGAAATAACAAAAAATAGTTGTTGCGTTTCTTCTTTCCTCTAGTTTATATACTGAAAGGCAAAAGTAACTTTACACCTGACTTTCATTCGATTTATCAAACCCTAATCACAGTTTGTGAAATTACTTGTGTTATACGTATAAATACGCCATTTTGCAAGAACAATGTGGGGTAGAAGAGAGTGTTTAGCCTTTCTTGACGCTGGTATTACCACGGCATTAATAAAGGGGTCAAATTGAAAAATCCAGGTAAAGTTTTATTATATCTTTTATAACAAAAAGGATATCATTTTATGCTAAAATTTATCAAATGTCAGTATTTCATTGTCCCTATGTGTATTATTGCCTGCAAAAAAGGACTCGTGTATGGATGAGGTCAGCCCTCTGATCTTGAGCTATTCAATTCTTAAACAATCGTCCCGTAGCACACACTCTATTTCATGCACGTTCTTGTATCCACACGTCTTCTATCGCTTATGACACTAACATGTAACCTTTTCTCGTCAGAAAAGAGGGGCTAACTCCAATCTACGTGTGCTCAAAATGCTACATAAGGTCAAATATGGACGTTTTTGACGTTGACGTCATGTTACTGTATAACTCTAGGGGTCTGGCTACCGAACATCTAGCACTAAAATCAATGTTTCAAATTCGACAACGAACAATTCTACGGCTCCACTTACGATTTCACGCATCTTTACTGCAGCTTCCGGCAAAAACGTAACGTCACGTCACGTTGATGCTAAACACGAATTTATCGGTCTTGGTTATGGAAACTCTCATTTTTCGACCCCCTAAGTGTTAAAATGCGTTCAAGAAGTTAACGATTGATTGACGGGTGCAGTTCACTAGCATAGAAACTTAAAATTTCATCCTGGCTCTCTCATCATGCTTAATGCCCTGTTTTTGTCGTCGTCGGATTTTTTTCCTGTTCCTGGTAACTGGAATACAACTCTGGCCTTTTGTGTGGCGACCAACAAAGATCAAACATGCAAAAAATAATGTCACTTTTTACAACACCATTGTGTGGGTGGGGTATTTTGGTATTTTAACGATATGCACGTGCAGATTGATGTAATGTCAATGAAACGGATGTGTTCATTTAGAATATCAAAACATAACTGTGAAAACATATGGTCGTGAAAATATCATAAATATGCTTTGAAATTAGGAAAATAGAATTATTCTAAAACTGTAAAGTTACTTTTGCCTTTGAGTATATGAATTGGGTATCTTGTAGGTCTATGGCTAGATTTTTTCGGTCCGGTGAAATCTGCACCAAGTTCATTTAGTTTTTTTTTCTAAATTAAGGTAGAATCCCCGTAATGTGGCCATTTTGAGACTCATGAAACATTGGATTTTTCGAGCGTCGTCGTTACGTATCCGAACTTATTTGGGCGCAGTCGTTTAGCATTCTACGGTGGAAAGTTCCAACGCCGAATGTTTTCGACGTCGCCCGAATAATTTCGACGTCGTGCGAATCTCATTAGGGGGAGACTAACTTAAGTCGGTATCGTTATTTTTACTTTCGCGTATTTCTAGTAAAGTTTACGGGGAAATGTACATCAATTCAAAATTAAAAGGTTACACTAAAATTCTTTTTGACCCTATAATAGGCACACGCTTATGCAAACCCTGGCTGTTCATATAACGATGCTCTGATGCATGAAATACATATAGCTTGAGCCCCTTTACAAGAAACGGATAACAATGTCTTAGGAGACGATATTATGATTGATGTTATATGTAATAATTCAAAGTCAACCACATGACCGCATAAATCGTAGAATATCAACCATTTTCTTCCAAAACCTCGTAACAAAAGCTTAAGCTGTAGTTTTTGTGTTGGCCTATGGATGAGAAATAGCGATATATTGTATTTGAATATAGAATCTACGCCCTTCCCTACATCATTTATAACGCTGCTTTTCAACAAAAACCTCGTAACTGCAGCTTACAACAAGCTGCAGTTACAAGCTTTTTGTTGAAAAGCGACGATAAGATAGTATGAAACCAAAGAAAATGGCCAAACGTGCTAATCATTACAATTCGATTTTTCATTTTCAAGATTTTGAGAATCTTGTAAGTTTTGTTACATCCGTTGCTATAGTAACGCTTAGCACCAAGACGAAAGTCATGGCAACGTGACAACAAAAGGGTTCGACCATTTCTATGACAACTTTGAAGAAGAGGAAACAACACAGAGGAAACAAGAATAAAATAAATAATAAAAGATGGAAACGGTTTATAAACTTGGTAAGTCTTTCGTTTTCTAAATTAACCTGGCTCAAGTTCTTAATAAATGTATAAAGTTACCCCGATAAATTGAGCCATTATCTTGCACTGTGATTAAAGAGAGATTTCATGAATATTTTTTCATACACTTTACTTTTATATTATCTGAGAGAGTATAATTTTGTTCTTATGAAAATACTGAAATTTTCAAGTCAAAACATTGCGCCGTTTACGAGAAGTATAATATACTACAGTACTTATTCTAAGTACAATTTTGCACTTATTAGTTCAAGAGGTTCCACACCTGCAAGATTCGAACCGATTCGTGCAAAATTCGAACCGTCACATGCAAAATCTCAGTAGTTTAAAGATTATGTTGTTTACATTGGTTAAATTTGTACACATTTGTCAAAATATCGTGACCGGACTATTTAGTCTTTGTGCGAAAACCGAAATAACACTTAAATGAATGACCGTTGAAGAATGTTGGAAATTATGAAATCGGTCCGGCATTTGAACACTTCCGGAAAGACATCATCAGACTCGGAAAAAATGCGCGCGAATCATTTACAAAGGTCAATCAACGGACTTCTTGCAAATCATCCCTTTCCAAAACGATGGAATTTTAGACTGGTCCAAATAAAAAGCAATTATTTTCTTTTACTTATGTTTTAGTCTATACCCGCAGAACACACTTCCGGATGCAAAAATATTGGATTTATGGGAAATCAACATTGTATACATGAACATTGTTACTAAAACAGTCACAAATCGACATTATCAAAACGATGCTCCCTAAATATGTGGAGAAAACAATGACGTGCATTCAATGTACAGCGATAAAGAGCACGTGCAATCAACATTAAAACGCTTTGGGTTCGAGAGTATTGTTACCAAAACGCTTTGGAATTGAGAGTATTGTTACTAAAAATAACAAATACTAAAGTTTGAGCGGCGTTTTAAGACTCCAAGGACGACATCCGGAGGCTGTTGTGTGCGGGGGGGGGGGGGGGTCTTAGATGAAATAACCTACTTGGTTGCAGAGGAAAGAAATCAAGGTTATTATAAGTGAACAATAATCTATGTGAATAACATGAAAAGCAATCGGGAAGACGAATCGTGGGCAATTTCTTCTTCTCCTTTTATATTATGTTTGTCTTGGCAAGGGACGCCAAACCAGTGCCTAAGTTGGAAAGAGTTGAATCAATATACATCTACGTACATGTATATTCAAAGCATATTTGCTTTTCAACAAAAACCTCGTAACTGCAGCTTAATACAAGCTGCAGTTACGAGGTTTTTGTTGAAAAGCGAGGACGTAATTTTCCAGGTCTGGTCGTCATAGTTGCAGTGCTGCATGTGCAAGGGCGATGTACCATTGGCTCGATTCACGAACACGCTAACAAGTGTCTAACAGACAATATGATGGATGAAGGGACGGACTTTCTCGTGCCTATACTGAACGGGTCTGCCGGGGTCGTCAACTTCTGCAAGTAGGGCAAATGGTTTTGTTTGATTTCTTGTTTGGATTGCACGCTTATACCTCACGATAAATGACCTGGCAGAGCAACCCATGCTAATCGAATGGAGTGCTTTGCCAGTTCAATTCTCGCCCGCTATACAAGTGTCTAACAGACAATATGATGGATGAAGGGACGGACTTTCTCGTGCCTATTGTGAACGGGTCATCCGGGGTCGTCAACTTCTGCAAGTAGGGCTAAATATTATCTAAATACGAAGTCGGTGTATTGCTGAAGTTCATATCCATAACTGTTACTGATATTGTCACAAAGCAAATCCTTTCGAAGCCGACACGTGTTTACTTGTCCTAGAAATTATCAAATAAGCACGAGCTATTCTTTGTACCTCCCTCCACGTTAAAGGGGCTCATTCTATGTCTTTATGCTTCCGAACTGTTCGGGAACTCATATTTGTGCATGGAAAAACAATTAGCAATGCATACAAACCTCAATCTCGGCGAAAAACATCTTTCCTTTGCTATAGATCAATCCTTTACAAGCGTGTTTACACATTCTATTTTTACTTCAAAACAAGACAAGGTCAAGGTCAACGAGACACACCTCCGCGGTATTAACACACCGTAAAACCGGCTGTGTCGATGACTGTGACCTTATTTGCGAGGAATACGTGAAAAGGTTTATGTTGTACAAGCACTGAACATTTATACGCGTATTTATCAACTATAGAATACCAAAGATCCTTTTGTTTATTTATAAAAGTAAATTCATTTGACCTACCATGCACATGACATCAGATGCCGAATCTGTCTTCGCTGACTTTCTACGCAGCCGGTTGCACGGTGTGTTGAATCTCGCTGAGCACAGATGACGTATCTCTGGCGTAATTGATTTTTGAAGGTTGGGCATATGTAGCCGTTACAAAACAAAAACAAGGACGACCAGCATGTTATTAATTGACTTGGATTTTAATACTTAATAAAGCTCGTGGAGTGCTAACAATGGACATAAATGATCTACCCCTTCAGGGGTACATCATTTTTCAAAACTGCACAGAAAACGGGTGCGTGGCTATGTATATCCGTGACATAAACTGACCGGCAGTGCATTTATGTGAAATATAGTGTCGATATTTTCAAATATACTGCAATTTCATTGGCCCAAAAACTAGGACGAATACAAATGACCACATAAAGGACATTGTACTGGTCACAAATGTGGAAGGATATTTCTTCTATTTTTCCTATTCTGCCAACATACCACTAAGACTCTGAAAAGCCGCCCATGGGGTCATTATACGACGGAAATTGTATTCATAGAATCGCCATGTGACGCTCGAGAACGGTTGGGTTCAACGCCTGTCTGAATTAAAAAATAATGAATGGATGAATAGAATGTATGTATATGATTTATAATTAGGAAATTTATTAACCAGCAAGGTTATATGGCGAACAGCAATGTTGTTGTCCGTAAATGTTTGGGTCAATAGAGATTTCCCTTAATGCGGCAAAGTTTTAGACCTGAACAAGTTGAAAAATATTGCATATGTGAATTTAACATGAAACATTATGGACAATGGAGAAATTGCTAGTCAGAATCAATTTCGTCATTTCCATTAAGTATACCGCGACTATTATTTTGTAGGGAGTCATAAGGAGTCATTGTGTGGGAATGAGTTAATGTGGCATTTTTGAGATTATCGAAACTCCTGGAATGTTTCGACGAGGAAAACATACCGCATATATCCGACGCCGAATGTTAACGAACAATTCCGACATAATAATCTTCGAAAATAGTTAACCTGTGGAATCAGCCTTTTCATAAATGGTTTTAATAGACAATTCAAGCCATTTCATGAAGTGAAATGGTCAAAATTGCCATATTCGTGTTAACCCTTAATTCCCAAACAAGACCTGGTTTTGACGTCCCTAATAGAAAAGGCTTGGGAAAACATTGAAACAAAAGAAGAAACTGCTGATACCCAGCAGTTTCTCCTTTTGTCTCAATATTTTCTGTGCCATATTGTAAGCAAATTTTATCTTTAAGAACTTCCGTTTTGTCATTTGTGGCAGTTTTTGAAGTGGGACACCCCAAAATTTTGCCGTTTAGGAAAGGGTTAAAGAGACACTCCATAGATATTTTTTCATGAAAAAAACTCTTTTTTTATCTGAAAGAGCATATTTTTCTGAAAGATAGCAATTAAACGCATTAGAATAACCAATTTTGGCATCAAGTCATTCTTTAAAAAATGAAATGAAAATATGATGTTTCTTTAAGGTTCTGGAAGTGCAATTGCTGTAATTTAATTATAATTAAGCTACAATACAAATAAACCAGCAGCATATATGTCTCTTTGGATGCAAACAAAGATGACGTAATCGCCGCCATCTTGTTACCTTATATGCAGACATGGGGTAATCATAATCAGTAATTTAATCGATTATTAATCGATTAACAAAGAGCAGTATTGGTGTATGCCAGTCTTCGCTTAGGCACAGGCTTGTCTTGAAATGTGGCTGTCTGAAATGCTATAAGGGACGTTTTTCCAGATCCTGGCTCAAATGTAATTTCATTAGTAAAGATATTTCATATTTTTTTTATTCTGTTCAGATTATGTATTTGAAGAGAACGAAAATGTAATTTTCCCCTGTTTATTTTTTGTTCCGCAAAAGCTTTTATTGGCGATTAATGATTAATAATTGATTACTTACCCCCTAATTAATGATTAATAATCAATTACTGAGGTATTTTTCAGTGAAAGTAATTTAATCGATTAATAATCAAGGGCGCATTAATCATTAATTTAATCAATTAATCGACCCCATGTCTGCTTATATGGCAAACTCATTTGCATATAAGGAGTATTCTATTTTTAGAACAGCGGTCATATTGGATGACCTACTTTATTGATTTTGTTTTTTAATAAATTTGGGTTTCTAATTTTAGACTAGCGTCCATTTTTGTATTTTGTTATATCTTAATTCTGGTAGGGGGTCTTTGACAACAGCGGCCATATTGGATGACCTACTTTATTGATTTTGTTTTGAATAAATATGGGTTTCTATTTTTAGACTAGCGTCCATTTTTGTATTTTGTTATATTTTAATTCTGATAGGGGGGTCTTTGACATCTTTTCAACCTCCCAATATATTTAATAATAATGAAGAGTACATGTGTCTATAAATGATTCAAAAGTGCGCATGCGTCAATTCATGTTGAGACCCGATCCACTTCGAGAACAATATGTCTTTGTTAACGTGGCAGATGGCACCAGATGGTCTAACAATAGGGAGATCTATTTTTAGCTTTAGAACAATAGGACAGTATTGATTTTTAGGACGACGACCCGATCTGGCATCAATAACTCTTTGTTAACATGCCAGATGGTTCAACAATAGGGCGTTCTATTTTTAGCTTTAGAACAATAGGGCAGTATTGATTTTTTAGGACGACGACTCACTCTGAGAACAATAGGACGGTATTGATTTTTAGGACGCTTTAGGACAAAATGGAGGTATTAATTTGTTGTTACATGCAGTATATGAATTTGTTAGAAACTGTATTTGAAAATAAAATGACTTACCACGTGTTTTGTGTTTATATCCATTTTTATATTCACACAATTTTTTTACTAGCACACAAATACATTTTACCGGGACATTATAATTTAGATTCAAAGTTGAACATGTGATAGATACAATTAGAATATTCCGTCTGAATTGGTTTTTCTACAAATACTAAGATTTCAATCTGAGCGTTATTGATAAATGCGAGATATGGTCATGTACATTCTTACAATATTGCCTAGCCAGCCTCGTTCTGATATTGACCAATCAAATGAAAGAAAAAGGTGACGTAGTTTCTAAATATAGATACGTTTCTAAAAATAGATTTTTAGTGTAAAAAACGTCTGCAACATTTTTCGATATTGCCCTAAACAGTTCTGCCAAACTGCTTCAAAATTGAATCAAGATTCTCATTGTGTGTCGTTTTCAACATAATTTGACCAAAATATCGATTTTCTTTATTTTTGAACCAATCCATTTACAATCTTTATTTTTGGAAAGATCATGACGCGCTCATTCTAAAAATACTTACTTTGGTGGGTGTACGTCTTACCGTTTTCGAGTTATTAAGCTTCGAAGAATGTCACGTGGCCCCCAAAAAAGGCGCCAAATTCAAAATATCGATTTTCTTAAACTTTATGCCAATCCCTTTGAAATTACTACAAATCGAAAGATCCCGACACACTGATTCTAAAAATGTTTACTTTGATGGATGTACCTCTTACCGTTTTCGAGTTATTAGTGTTGGAAGAATGACACGTGGCCCCCAAAATGGCGCCAAATTCGAAATATCGATTTTCTTCAATTTTCAGTAAACCCCTTTGAAATTACTACAAATCGAAAGATCCCGACAAGCTGATTCTAAAAATGTTTGCTTTGATGGATGTGCGTCTTACTATTTTGGAGATAATGACATTTGAAAATGTCACGTGACCCAAAAATGGCGCCAAAATCTACTGTTTAAGCGCAAATTCTATTTATGTTAATATCTCAGTCATTTACCAACCGATTTTAATGATTCAGGTATCGATCGAAAGCTATGTTTATAAACTATACGATCAAATTCATACATATTTATTTTTAAAGCCGGAAATGACGTCATACAAATAAAAAATAGCCTATTTCTCCCTTGTGCCTGTTTAGGATTAGTTTTGAAAGGGTCAGATATATACCTATCGACAGTTTCACAGAGCGCTTGAAATGAACATTTTCTATCATTGATGTTGGAATAAAACGGAACAAATCAGCGTATATATAGGTGGCACACCAGTGCAAAGTTTACGAGTCATAGAAAACAAAGACAGTGTCCTTTTTTACGTATTTATTTCTATTAATAATACATTTCGTTTACAAAATTTACACCACTACCACACCACCACCATCACCACATTATCACCACCACCACCACCACACTGCCACCACCAACCACCGCATTACCACCACCACCACAACCACCACCACCACCACCACCGCCACCACCACCACCACCACCGCCACCACCACCACCACCACCACCACCGCCGCCACCACCACCACCACCACCACCACCACCACCACCGCCACCACCACCACCACCGCCACCACCACCACCACCACCACCACCACCACCACCACCACCACCACCACCACCGCCACCACCACCACCACCACCACCACCACCACCACCACCACCACAACCACCACCACCACCATCACCACCACCACCACCACCACCACCACCACCACACCACCACCACGCCACACCACCACCACCACCATCACATTACCACCACCACCACCACCACACTCCCACCACCACCACCACCACACTGCCACCACCACCACCACCACATTACCACCACCACCACCACACTGCCACCACCTTCACCACATTACCACCACCACCACCACACTGCCACCACCACCACAACCACACTGCCACCACCACCACAACCACCACCACCACCACCACACCACCACCACCACCACCACAACCACCACCACATTACCACCATCACCACACCACCACAACCACCACCGCCGCCACCACCACCACCGTGCCACCACCACCATCACCTTCACATTACCACCACCACCACCACCACACCACCATCACACCATCTCACTGCCACCACCACCACCACACAGCCACCATCAACACCACATTGCACCACCACTATACTTTCATCAACATCACACTTTCACCACCGCAAGCGCCACCCCACATTAACCACCACCACATTAACCATAACCTTCACACTATCAGCACCACCACCACCACATTAACCAACACTACACTGCCACCACCACTATCATACTGCATCACAAGCACCGACACCATCACCACCACAATAACTACTCACCCGACCACCACCGCTCTCACATTAACCGCCACCACGCCACAATCACAACAACAACCTTCACCTCCTCATCTCTTCTCACACTCCGAAGAACGTAAGAATGAATGAAGTACGCGTAAGAATTATAGAGACACGCAGCTTCATACAAAATGATAACTTGTCCCATTTGTCATATATCATTCTCGAGGCTTGACAGTATGCAAAGACACCAACGTAACAAACACGGAGGGGGTGATAAGACTCGAGTTTCGTCCAATACTTCCGAAAAAATGACGTTTCAGCACCCATTTACGATGGTAGTAACCGGACCGAGTGGTAGTGGCAAAACTGAATGGACTAGAAAAATGCTCCTTTCCAATATGATCAAAGAACCTGTCGAGCGAATCATATGGTGTTTCGGACAGTGGCAACACCTTTACGACGAAATCCAGCGCAGAATACCTTGGATAGAATTTAGCCCCGGTATCCCCGATTTCTTAAGTAGCAGGGATTATTTTGATGCCACGAAAAAGAATCTCATTATTTTTGACGATCTGATGACAGAAGCTAAATGTGACCAGCGTATCGCCGATCTTTTTACCAAAGGAAGTCACCATAGAAATCTCTCAGTCATCTACCTAACCCAGAACCTATTCCCACAGGGAAAAGCCTGCAGAGATATCGCTTTAAACACACAATACCTGGTCCTATTCAACAATCCTATCGACAGACAGCAAGTAGCTACATTAGCCAAGAGAATATACCCCTCGAATAGCGGGATATTCATGAAAGTATTTGAACAAGCGACGGCTAAACCCCATGGCTACTTGGTAGTAGATCTTAAACCAACTACGCCAGAACAAGATCGTTTTCGCACTGACATATTTGAACAGAACAGACCGCGTGAGGCAGAATTTGGTCGCAGTTCAGATACCGATAGCGATACGGAATCAATTAATGGCGACGAAGAACTAAACAGGAGGCGCACTTTAATGGATCTCCCGAGAAAACGATATAGAGAGGCTGATAGCGATACGGAATCAAGTGAAGGCGACCAGGAAATTAAGAAAATGCGACATTTAATGGGACCCCCTGGTAAGCGATATAACATGGACTTGCGAGAACGTGGTATACGTAAAGAAATATGGAACATCCGGTTTCAAGAGCCTCTGAGAAAGGCTAATCGGGAACAGTACATTGCAAAAATTAACGAATATATGGATGAGGGTCATACACGTAGCGGTGCTATCGCCAGAAGCGCGAATGACATTTTACCGAATCTGCGTAAACAGCTTAGGCTAGAGTACGCAGATTTTCTTATTGATTATCACCGCTTAGAAGCAGGATCCGTACAACCCCAAATTTTGCAATCGGCCAAGACTCTCAGAAGGGAGCATGGGATGGATGTTGCCGAATCTATCAGACAAGCGATTAAACTCAGAAAGGATCTATTTACAGAAATATGGCCAAACCATAGTGTGAAAGATGCTGACGATAGTCAAGATGACAATGACGAGGATGAAACCGGCGATAGTCAAGATGACAATGAAGACGATGAAAATGACGATAGTAAAGATGACGGGCAGGACGAGAATGCGTGAGAATGAGGGCTTCAGTAAATGACCTAGATTGTAAGAAGGCATTACTATTGCGAAAAAGAGGAAATCTTTATCTCAACTGCAGTGATTCCTAGAACGTACGTTAGAACAACAACCCGGCAGACTTTTATCTGCAATTTACCGGCCTGTGTTGAAAGAACAGTGGACTTAAGCTGTGACAGTAATTGCTCTCAATTGTGATTTACGACTAGAAGCATAAGACTATCTGTGTTGCGATCTAAAACAATAAAATAACATAAAAAAATCAGATATTCAGATTTGCCGAGATAGGAGAGAGGTACAAAAAACGACATTGAAAACGGGCGTGCAGTGTACATACAAGTGACTGAAGAGTACTACAAATCGATATATGTGTAACTCAGAGACGAAGATTTAAACTCAATCGAATTACGGTCCAACGATTTTCACAACATTTCAAGAAAGGATGGGCTCCATAGAGGTGTATGACTATAAACAACAGAAATGGGTTCCTTATAGAGAGGATCCAGAGAAATGGTATCAACATTTCAAGGACTTGAGGGACGGTTACGTTAAGCCCGATCATAGAGGCCGATATATCGTAGGTAGTGGAAGCCATCTCAGAAAACTAGCGGAAATGAACCAACAACCTTCATTGAAGCTGGTAACACCCGTAGCCCAAGCGGTTGAAATGGCGAAATCGGAAGTTGAACGTAAGAAGGCCGAAGAAGGCGAAATGGTTCAGAAGCGACCAAGAAAACGTAAAAATACTTCAGTCCACATCTACAAGTCACCTAAACGACGAAAGCCCAAATTTGTCGATCCAGATTTTCAATACTAGACATGGCAGACAAAAAATGATCATTGATCTTGACACTTAGTATGTTTGCCCGAGGCACTAGATATCAAACGAGATAGTGAAATAGAAATGAATAATTTGGAAATAGAAGAAATATTGCGAAGCTATCCAGTAACGGTTTGTGCGGCCGATCAAATCCGCGTGAAGAGAGGGCAGTTTGTAATCACCAACACGGATACGAGCGACGGACCGGGAAAACATTGGGTGACGTTTTACTTTCCAAAGGATGGACCGTTCGAATTTTTCGATTCCCTCGGCAGAAGACCGGTTGACTACAACTTCGATTTAAAGAAAGAGTATTGGATGGTATGCGAGCCCCTTCAAGACTCTAAATCCGATGTCTGTGGACTCTATTGCGTGTATTATGTCGTGACTCGTAGTACAGGGATGACTTTTAAAGACATTTTAAATCCTTTGAATGTGTATAATAGACCATGGAATGATGAATATGTCACCAATTTTGTAAACGAACTGTATTATTAATAGAAATAAATACGTAAAAAAGGACACTGTCTTTGTTTTTTATGACTCGTAAACTTTGCACTGGTGTGCCACCTATATATACGCTGATTTGTTCCGTTTTATTCCAACACCAATGATAGAAAATGTTCATTTCAAGCGCTCTGTGAAACTGTCGATAGGTATATATCTGACCCTTTCAAAACTAATCCTAAACAGGCACAAGGGAGAAATAGGCTATTTTTTATTTGTATGACGTCATTTCCGGCTTTAAAAATAAATAAACTTCCGGTGTATGAATTTGATCGTATAGTTTATAAACATAGCTTTCGATCGATACCTGAATCATTAAAATCGGTTGGTAAATGACTGAGATATTAACATAAATAGAATTTGCGCTTAAACAGTAGATTTTGGCGCCATTTTTGGGTCACGTGACATTTTCAAATGTCATTATCTCCAAAATAGTAAGACGCACATCCATCAAAGCAAACATTTTTAGAATCAGCTTGTCGGGATCTTTCGATTTGTAGTAATTTCAAAGGGGTTTACTGAAAATTGAAGAAAATCGATATTTCGAATTTGGCGCCATTTTGGGGGCCACGTGTCATTCTTCCAACACTAATAACTCGAAAACGGTAAGAGGTACATCCATCAAAGTAAACATTTTTAGAATCAGTGTGTCGGGATCTTTCGATTTGTAGTAATTTCAAAGGGATTGGCATAAAGTTTAAGAAAAATCGATATTTTGAATTTGGCGCCTTTTTTGGGGGCCACGTGACATTCTTCGAAGCTTAATAACTCGAAAACGGTAAGACGTACACCCACCAAAGTAAGTATTTTTAGAATGAGCGCGTCATGATCTTTCCAAAAATAAAGATTGTAAACGGATTGGTTCAAAAATAAAGAAAATCGATATTTTGGTCAAATTATGTTGAAAACGACACACAATGAGAATCTTGATTCAATTTTGAAGCAGTTTGGCAGAACTGTTTAGGGCAATATCGAAAAATGTTGCAGACGTTTTTTACACTAAAAATCTATTTTTAGAAACGTATCTATATTTAGAAACTACGTCACCTTTTTCTTTCATTTGATTGGTCAATATCAGAACGAGGCTGGCTAGGCAATATTGTAAGAATGTACATGACCATATCTCGCATAAATTTATCAATAACGCTCAGATTGAAATCTTAGTATTTGTAGAAAAACCAATTCAGACGGAATATTCTAATTGTATCTATCACATGTTCAACTTTGAATCTAAATTATAATGTCCCGGTAAAATGTATTTGTGTGCTAGTAAAAAAATTGTGTGAATATAAAAATGGATATAAACACAAAACACGTGGTAAGTCATTTTATTTTCAAATACAGTTTCTAACAAATTCATATACTGCATGTAACAACAAATTAATACCTCCATTTTGTCCTAAAGCGTCCTAAAAATCAATACCGTCCTATTGTTCTCAGAGTGAGTCGTCGTCCTAAAAAATCAATACTGCCCTATTGTTCTAAAGCTAAAAATAGAACGCCCTATTGTTGAACCATCTGGCATGTTAACAAAGAGTTATTGATGCCAGATCGGGTCGTCGTCCTAAAAATCAATACTGTCCTATTGTTCTAAAGCTAAAAATAGATCTCCCTATTGTTAGACCATCTGGTGCCATCTGCCACGTTAACAAAGACATATTGTTCTCGAAGTGGATCGGGTCTCAACATGAATTGACGCATGCGCACTTTTGAATCATTTATAGACACATGTACTCTTCATTATTATTAAATATGTTGGGAGGTTGAAAAGATGTCAAAGACCCCCTACCAGAATTAAAATATAACAAAATACAAAAATGGACGCTAGTCTAAAAATAGAAACCCATATTTATTCAAAACAAAATCAATAAAGTAGGTCATCCAATATGGCCGCTGTTGTCAAAGACCCCCTACCAGAATTAAAATATAACAAAATACAAAAATGGACGCTAGTCTAAAATTAGAAACCCAAATTTATTAAAAAACAAAATCAATAAAGTAGGTCATCCAATATGACCGCTGTTCTAAAAATAGAATACTCCTTATATGCAAATGAGTTTGCCATATAAGGTAACAAGATGGCGGCGATTACGTCATCTTTGTTTGTATCCAAAGAGACATATATGCTGCTTAAACCCGATAGTGTTTAATATTACATATCGATGATATGTATAAAAAACTCAAATTGATATCATTTAGGGAACGATTTTATCCAATTAACCATTACGTAATTTCGGAGAAATAATATTATATCGTAGGTGTTGTTCTCGTAAGCACGGCTTCACTCTTGAAAGCCGTAGTTTCGATATTTTATAACAACACCGACGGTTTATCAATAAATAACAGTAAGCATAGTCTATGTTTAGCACAACATTCATTGCTATTTATATTTGGTTGTTCTAGTTAAAAAAAAAAAAAAAAAAAAAAAAAAAAAAAAAAAAAAAAAAAAAAAAAAAAAACTACGAATGGGAATATATAGGAGTCAAACGAGACTGTGCTATTTTACATTTTTCAGTAAAGCTTTCGATAAATGACCTTGTAGAGCTTCCATAGCTATTAGCTACATATCGCTGCTTTTCAACAAAACCCATGAAACTGAAGCTTTAAACAAACTGTACGAGTAGTTACGAGTCGTTTGTTGAAAAGCGACGATATGGTCTGCCAGGTCATTTATCGGGGCCTATAGGCCAACACCAACAATAGTCCCAGTATGGCCATTGTTTGTGTGGACCCAAGAATGCGAAAAAAAGGTAAAGTCTCGTAGGTCTCACGGTGATACTTACAAAATCTAGAGTGACTAGCTCAGCTACGGTAGTGCACTTCTGTAAGTTGGTCCAACATTTCTGGTTTGTTTAGAAACATCAACAATCCATAACAGTTTGCATCTACGTTGAGTATGATCACGTGACAGAACAACATAAGCAACAATGAATTAAGAAACTCTTCAATAATTCTTTCAATATGCCTATGTGACTGATTTGAATATGGGTTGAAGCAGAGAGTTAAACAAATGATTTTTCCGGATGCTGAGGGTCTTTAAAACAACACGCGATAAAAAATTATTACGAACAAACAAAATTGTATTTAGATGCTATTTAGATGATATATCACATCTATTTCCAGATCCAGGCTCATTCATTTTTTTAAAAAAGTCTCAAAAACATTTATCTCCTTCTTTACAAAGTTTATAGAGAAAATAAATACTGTCAAAAATAATGCATATCGCTGCTTTTCAACAAATATCTCGTAACTGCAGCTTGTTTAAAGCAGCAGTTACGAGGTTTTTGTAGAAAAACGACGATATTCTTCTTCTTGTAGACGCACGATTTCCGACGTGAAGAATTGCATAACCAGCGTGATATCCACATGCGCATCGGACAAGAAAGTCAAGGCCATATTTGGATCTAAAGCATCAGCCCTGTTAGCAGCGTACGACGGGATATGTAGCGGGGAACACAAAGGTAGGTATACCTCACGATAAATGACCTGGCAGAGCAGCCCATGCTAATCGAACGGAATGCTCTGCCAGGTTAATACTCGTCCGCTATAGGACTATTGTCGCTTTTCAACAAAAACCTCGTAACTGCAGCTTAAAACAAGCTGCAGTTACGAAGATTTTGTTGAAAAGCAGCGATTAATTTTCGTTGTCTGTGCGTGACAAGATCTTTGAACCACTTGCTGTCAGCTTTGGCGCCTTACTGTATCCAGATTAGAATATTTCATAGGCGTTGACACTTTTACAATAGTTCGAAGTCATACATCTATAGATATATCGATAGAAAAATAAGAAGTTGATAATTTTTTTTTAGGTCATTCTGAGGTCACACATATAATTTTCAAGGAGGGGTGGTGGGGGTGGTGGGGGTGGGGGTGGAGGTGGGTGAGAGAGTTGATGTAGAGTTGTGTATGTGACGAGGCATTTACGTTTGTATCCATTTCAGAGCATGACATGACATGCGTGTATCAGGGGTTCTCTCACATAATCAGGGACCTCATTAACAAGACCGTCACAGACATTGATCATGTGGATGCACAGACCGGAACTATGCACGAGTTATGCATGTAAGTATTTAAGGTAGTCCAACCCTAATGTGATTTACGTCACGTAGGAATTATTTGTGCGACGTTGTTAACATTCGTTAGGTATCCGACCTATTCGGGCGACGTCAACAGTCCACCGCAGAATGTTTATGACATCGCCGAATAATCCGTACGTCGCATTTAAATCTCATCAGGGGTGGACAACCTTAACGTAATTGACCAATTAAACGAGACTTACTTGTAAGATTATTATTGATTTCAAATCTATAGAACCAATCTACTGAAAGTCAAAGTTTGGTATCTAATAATGGAGAATATCTTTTTGGAAATACCTTAAAACGCCATGTACTTTCAGGCCACTGAGTCACATGCACACCCGCATGCTGGAAATATACGACGAAGCCATACTGCACGGGGACTGCTCTATTGACAACAAGCACGTGATGCACGAGTACCTGTCCACGCTCGTGTTTCCGTGTCAGCACGTGGCCACCTCATTCTACCCCTGCACGCTTCACAGAATCAACAACGATATAATACAGTGTTACGCGAGCTACGGCGCCATTGTGAAGAATGGGATCGTTCCCATGCCTACTAGTCTGACTCACGCTGGAGAACTATGTCTGTAAGTCAACCAACAACTTAGTCCTGATGCAATATCTTGGTTTAGGTAGTCTATCCCTAATTGAGATTCACACGACGTCGGAATTTTTCATGCGACGTCGTAAGCAATCGTTTTGTATCCGAGCTTATTCGGGCGACGTCGTAAATATCCGTGGCGTTGGAACGTTCCACCGTCGAATGTTCATGATGTCGCCCGAATAACTCCAACGTGGTGTAAATCTCATTAAAGGTGGACTACCTAAGTTTGGATTTGTCGACCGATTTAACCTCTGTAATCAAGGTAGAATACCCGTAATCTCCCCATTTTGAGATTCATAAAACAGCGGCGTTTTTTTTTCAGCGGCGTCGTTGCTTATCCGAACCTATTCGGGTGTGGTCGTAAACATTCGGCGATGGAGAGTTCCACCGCAGAATATTTCCGATCTCGCTCGAATAATTCCGACGTCGCGCGAATCTCAATAGGGGTATTCTACCTTAAGACATGAAAAAGCGAATATTTTACGTCACCAATGCGTCATAGTTTTTCTTTCTTATCCAATGCGCGTTCATACCGTTAACTTGCGACCTCACTGCAACAATTTTTCACGTGCTTATCAGGGCCCATAATGGTCACAAATGACAAATTTTCCAAACGCAAGTTCATGTGGTGTTCTCTGACAAGTCTTTTTCCCAGCACACCTTTTAAATTACACAACAATCAATCTGATTGGCCGAGACATACTTCTCGTCCAATCAGATTGATTGTTGTGCTACCGGTATTTAGATTTTTACAATCGATTTGGAAACGTTTTTGAATACGGTCCCCGCTCATTTTCCTTTCAGAGACAGCGCTAAAGGCATGATACAGAACTGTATAAAGAACCTGATCACCAAATGTCTGTATGAACCGCAGATCTCTGCGATTTTTGGCTCGACTGGTGCACCATACGTGGCTGCTTACGACTGCATGTGTTCCCTAGAAAACTCAGGTAAGTGATATCGTGATTATTTAACCCATTACCACACGACACAATTTTAGGCCGGTCCAAATTCAAAGATGATGCAGACGACATTATCATTTGAATGAAATCTAAATTTAGGGGGTCTTTTTGTGTAGAATACATTGTTGGAAATGTAGAAATTGCTTGAAACAAGCAATTTTTGCATTTCCACAGTTAGTTTTTCAAATCCTTTTCTCAAAACGAGTCAATATGTCGAAATGGGTTAACATTTTCTAAATCCTTCTTTGGGCGTAAGTTTGACACCCACTGGATGAAATTCATTTGATTTAACTGTGTTAAGGAAATATACCACCAACTTTCCCGAAGGCCAAGGAACTCTAAACTGAGCTCAATATTATTAAAATAAGGCCAATTAGGGCTAATTTCTACTTTGTGGGAGAACATTTTAACTTGATATGAGAAATGAGTCCAATAATGAGACGGTAGTTACAATGATTTTAGATTCAACGTCATGCGCCGGCGTTTATGTGTATTTTCTGAGTAAAAGGATGCCTTATTCGGAATTTTCGTCTTTACGAAAGGGCTAATTCTGAAATAAGGCTATATATTAGAAGACATTTTGAAAAAGAGAGTATGTATGGGTATTGCATTAAATTTTGAGAATAACATGGATACAAATCAGCTTGTGCATTCGCACAGACCGGTATTCTCTAACAACATCACCATGACATGTAGCAACTGTCTGAGAGCATCCATGATCGGGAGTAGACTATTGTAAGCCTTCCTAAAAAAAGGCCTGAAGGTAGTCCACCCCTAATGAGATTCACGCGACGTCTGAATTATTCAGGCGACGCCGAAAACATTCGACAGTGGAACTTTCCACCGCCGAATGTTTACGACCGCGCCCGAATATGTTCGGATACGTAACGACGACGCTCGAAAAAAGCCGATATTTTATGAATCTCAAAATGGCCACATTACGGGTATTCTACCTTAATGTTCATAGAAAAATGCGTATTAAGGAAGCATTGGGACAAAAGAAAATCAGCATTTTCGCTTGTTGCCTCAATAGTTTCTGATCTATTGGCCTATCGTGCACAAATTGCTACACTAGTATATTGAACTATTTATAGAAAAAACGTTTGGCTAATTTGTGTATGTTTCAGACCTAGGAAAAGTTCATAAGTTGAAGGATATTTTGTACTCTCTAATGAGACACTTGATACCATTAGGCCTATCTGGGGGTCATTTTATAACCCCTTCTGGTTTTTCCTTTTCATAAGCCTTTGAGAGAAAGAAGAAATACTGGCAACCATTGGCATGCTTTTCCTGCAACAATTTTCGAAGGCTTTTTTATGCCCCCGTATCCAGAAATCGGGGGCATATTGTATTACTTGTGTCAGTCTGTCCGTCCGTCTGTCTGTCCGAAAATTTAACATTTGCCTTTTCTCCAAAAGTATTCGACATACAAAGCTGAATTTTGGTATGTAACTTCATTTCGATAATATCTATTTGCTCCATGTTATACGACCTTCCCCAATGTCATCTCTTAACCCTTATCCACCCTTTACACGAAAACTTCTCATTTTAGAAAAAATAGCCATTTTGGGGACATTCGTGTTTCACAAACACATCTTGTTTCTATCAGGTATGTCAAAACCATGCGTTTTTCGGGAAACCTCGAGAAACCCTTTCCTAAGCAAGCCATGTAATGGTTTTGATGCCCACATAGAAAAAAAACCTCGAAAAACATTGAAACCAAAAAAGAAAGTGCTGATAACCTTGTTTTGTCTCATAGTTTCCTGTTTTATTTTGCGCAATATGATATTTACACCCATCTTGTCATCCACATCAGCATTATATCTAGAACAGTCTAAAATTGTATGAAAGAAAAGGTTAACCCTCTCCCAAAATGCAAAATATTAGGGCGGTTCAATTTGAAAACTGCTGCAAACAAACCTTGATGTACATATATCACAAAAATAAATGTTGTCCCAAAACCTTTTCTTTTAGGGACGACAAAACCAGAGGCGCGTTCTTTAGAGCAGGATTTCTTGAGGTTTCTTAAGATGTTTTAGGATAAAGCGTTCTTAAGAGCAAGATTTTAAGACGCTCAATAGGAGACGCCATTACCCTACACTTCGTGCGGAACCTCTCGGTTAACTCTGTAGAAACAATATAAGAGAACATTGACCAAGTTGTTTCGAATGTTCAATGATACCATGGTAATGCTCAATAACTCATACAAATGACGTCATCATGATGTCATTTGTATGAAGTATGGAGCATTTCGAACACCTCGATCAGATTCTAGTTCTTAAAAACGCTTTATTTAAAACATCATAAGAAAACTTAAAACTATCGCTCAAAGGAACGCACCTTTGGTCTCGTTTGGCAAAGGGTTATATGATTTTACGTTTTCAGATATGATCATGACTTGTGCTTCTGCCGCCAACATCTCGTCCGTGATGTCAGTATTCATGAACAACCTACATAATCATACAATCAGTGGTATGCTGGACAAGACCAGCCAATGTGGGTATGTGTCCGAGGAACAATTTTTGGTTTTTGGTTTATATCATTGTCTTTTACCGTCTATAAAGCAATATAAGTATGTTTTATGTTATTATGTAGTTTTTAGGAGAATTTTAGTTTGTAAAGCGCTTTTGAACGTACAACTGTATGATAAAAGCGCTATATAAATATGGCATTTAATAATGATAATAAAATAATAATAATAATAACAATTGAGAGGGGATGAAGCCATTCTAATAGATCTAGTGTAATTTCAAATCAAAACCCTATTGTATGTTATCTATCCCTGACTTTGCCAAAATTGTCGGTTTCGACATTGGTTCCATTCTTACAGCCACAATTTCCGTTTTGTTAGGTTTTGTAAGACAAGTCAATAAAGTAGTGTATTCTTCAGCATTCAAGTGGTTATATGTGACATAATGGCAACAACACGTTGTCCATGTTTTCCACGAATGTTTTCAGTATTGACCAGGACATGAGTATAGGTATTGGTATCAAAACAAATCGAGAATATATGCCTGTTATAGCTCAAGATAATTGACCTTGAAGATCATCCCATTCGATTAGCATGGGCTGCTCTGCCAGGTCATTTATCGTGAGGTATACTTTGGTCGCTTATAATTCATACACTATGGAGAATAAAGTAGGCCTATAATGGGCTATTTAGATCTAAGTGATTCTTTCAAGAAAAATGTATTCTTTAAAATATATCATTACAAATGTATTATGTAACAAGGTCACATCATTGCCCCCGCTGCTAAGCAAACACACAGTCCTCTGACATGTCTTGATTTATTTTGTAGAGAAGAAAAGAATTTGATCGCCGACCTTGAACGTATCATCTACAACGCATGCGCGGACCCAATAATGCGCTCTCATTGGAAGATGTATATTGGTACCGTGTTTTACATGTGCACGGAGGAACCAACCCATTGTTACCCTGACAACAAGTACAATGGTTCCCAGCCGAATGCAAGCCTCCGGGAGATGCTGATTTTCATTTTTACGATTCAGGCGTTGGTTTCAAAATTTGTTTTCTTTTGATTGGTATTATACATATAGGTTTATTGTTAACAATATCATGGTACATGTTTATAAAATTTATCTTTGTAAACAATGTAATATCGAATTCTAAACTACACGTATTTTAATTTTGCATGTGGTGGTTCGAATCCTGCAGGGGTCTCACACCTGCAAGATTCGAACAAACACATGTACAATTGTATTGGATTTGAGGATGATTTCTCCGTTGTTTACATAAGTAAAGTTCGTAAACATGTGCCATGATACCGTGACTGGAATTTAACCCTTCCCAAAACAACAAAATGTTAGGGTAGTATAGCTCACGAGAATTGACCTGGCAGAGCAGCCTTAGCCAATAGGCTGGAATACTCTGCCAGGTCATTTATCGTGAGGTATACACATTGAAAGCTGATGCAAGGACAAACTACAAGTAGATCTAGATGTCACAATATACTAATTAGTGTACAAAATACTGCATTGACAGTTTTGAGGCAAAAAAGGAAATCGAAGTATATCAGCAATTTTAGTATGTAGGCTATGTGCTGCAAAAAGCCTACATAAGTTGACGTCAATTAATTATAAGCTACGGACAAGCTCTGGGCATTATCTCTCTTATGCAAAAATTTACGCAAATCATGGCCGAAACCTGTTTACAAACTGATATACATGTCGCTGCTTTTGAACGAAAACCTCGTATCTGCAGCTTAAAACAAGCTGTAGTTACGAGGTTTTCGTTGAAAAGCGATGATGTACTTCAAATATTCTACTTAATATACAAATGAGCACAGTCTTAAACTTTTATTTTGGATTGCTGTCATAGAATGAAAATTTTAGCTACTTTTTACAAGTTATATTCAAGAATAAGATTTAGTGTACAATTGTATGAATTATGATATGTATCGTAAAAATGTGAATATGTGAATGATTAAAATAACCCATTAATTTGGACAGCACTTTATTTGTTTTCTTATTCTCATTTGTGTCACATTGGGTCATTCGTAACACACGGGTGGTAAACGGAGAAACTTGCTCCAAAAAGAGTCAACGTTATTTCGTTGCCTCGTGACATCCGGCCTCTACCAAGGTAGTTGCATAGAGCGAAAATCTGTAAACAAAGGTAGGTCACAAACACATTTTTTCTACAACTATTTCTTTAAACAAAGATTTTTTGAAAAATCCGACGCTGATGTAATATGAAGAAATGGTCGAAGTTTGTTGTGCACGAGGATATACGGTGTTAGTAAGCAGAGATTGAATACAATCGTGAAAAACATTTCAAAATCGAAAGTAAAAACTTTTTTACTTTCGAATTTGAAATGTTTTTCAACGATTGTATTAAAGCTACTATTTCCCAGATTTGGACCCAAAATTTGTCAAAACAAACGAAATGTACACTTTTTAACCTTTATATGACCTGATTAAATGAGTACGACAAACTATTGAAGCAACGACTCATTTTTTCGCAATTTGATACCAAATTCATGAAGCAATGTCGAAAGTAGGTCAAAAACAGTAGGACATGCGACTTTCTTAAATGACGTCACAACATAGATGATGACGTCATATTGAAATTCAAGTATGAATCTCGTTTGAATCTTGGTCCGCGCTGTATGCGCATGCGTGACAGTTAAAGAATAAATTCAACCGCATCTGTGACGGAGTTGAATTTCGGTTTGGATTCTCCCTAAATTCGGCTATCTCTCTTATAATTTCGCATCAATCTCTGTCTGAATCGCATATTATTAACCATTCTGAGGTGGCCAACACAAAAGTTTTGCATATTTTTTCAAAAAAATTCACTTTTTGCAATTAGACCATCTGTTACCCTCCAGCTTTAAAACCCTGCTACTAATACCGTATACTCTCGTACACAACAAACTTCCACCATTTCTTCATATTACAGCATCGCCGGATTTCTCAAAAACTCGCTTTAAAAGAAATAATTTTAGAAAATGTGTTCGTGACCTACAAATTATCGCTCTTTGCAACTACCTCTTTTTGGAGCTAGTTTCTCCGTTTACCACCCGTGTAACAGTTCGTCGATTCCGTTCGAGACCGTCATAACTATTGCACACTCGTCACTCAATCTTTAGTCATAGTATTTTTCTTTTTTGTTTACTGTGATTTCTTTGTGAGAATTTGCCCGAGATACACAGTACATGTATATTACACAACAAGTGAGCTGGAATCTGGAAAAAGGGCCCTTATAGCATTTTGGAGAATAGAATTTCGAGATACAGTCGACACTCGTTGTGTCGAAGTCGGAGGGACTGTCAAAATACTTTGACATGTTCGGAGTTCGACTCATCCGATTTTGTTATGCTTTGATAAAGGTGATATTTGACCGTTTTTTGAAATAAATCAAGTACGATTAATATTGAAATACAGAAGGAAAAGGAAAGAAATTGCTCGTTTCGAGCAATTTCTATCCTTTTCCTACTAAATTCCAATGGCTATATTCAGTTTGAAATTATTTCGTTTAAAAATTTATGTCCATTGATGAGAACGGGACCATAATTGAACTTCGACTAAGGCGAAAATCGACTAATCCGATATTGACATAGCGAGTTTCAACTGTATATAAGCTTGTGTAACATAAAATCCTTTAACAAGATGAACATTCTTTAATATACATTTTCCATGGTACGAGTAACTTGCTACAAACTTGTAAGCCAAATAAATGGTATGTAAAACGTGCAGATTTTTTAACAGCATAATGCCTTTTCCCAAATATTTCATAATATTGATGATTTAATGATTTCACATTTATCAGTCATCTTCCTGTCAAACAGAGATATTGGTTACCATGGTAGCCAGTTAGTACAAATGAATGTTCTTTTTAGAAAATGTAAGTCTTAAGTTATATATTCGTGACCGGCAAACTAAAAATGGATAATCTGGGTAATCAATGGCGAAAAATTAGAAAAAAAACTGCACATTGAGTGTGGCTCAATCAAATATCGCATTTCGTACTTAGTTTTACCTACTTCAGCTATATGATAAGATAAGAACTCAAAATCGGTCTCGTATTAACAAAATTATTGAAGATTTTCTGAAATTGTTGTATCACGTGATTATCCATCGTGGTTGTGGATCGACCATATACTCGTACTTGCATCATTATGTGATTTCTGAGTATATTTTGAGTGCTATCTTATTTCTTCGCATAATTCCATGCAAAAGTATCTAAAAACGATCATCTGCCAAAGAAGTTTCTGCCTGTCGCCATTGGTATTCAACTGCACACGGAGTCGCCACAAAAATGCTTCTTTAGAAAACGTAACGTTTGTATTTTGTGACGTCGTGCACTGCGCCAGGATTTTCACCGTCTGTGTGTATAGCAGTGTAGTAAGGCGGGTGCGATTAGGCATCTTTAACCCTTTCCCAATTGACAAAATTTTAGGGTTTAGTTTACCAATTCAAAAGCTGCTGCAGACGACAAATGGGTATTAATAAAGATTGGAGTTGTGTGTGATATAGTCAAAAAATATTGAGGCAAAAGTAGAAACTGTTGGTTATCAGCAGTTTCTTCTTTAGTCTCATTGTTTTCACAGGCATATTCTATTAGGGACGTCAAAACCGGGTCTTGATTAGGAAAGGGTTATTGTAATCAAAACGAGGCTATCGACGCTACCTTGCTGGTCTACTCACGGTACATTTGGCTACCAACAACATATCAATCAGTATACCGATGATTACCGACGATTAAAATAGATACCAATAGGGGAACCCTTAATGCAACCATTGGTATAGTGCTCCCAGATTAACCAAGGACATCTGCATATGTAATGTCTAATCAAAGTAAATTAGAATACACGTAACGTGGCCATTTTGAAATTCATAAAACATCGGCTTTTTTTCGAGCGGCGTCGTTACCTATCCTAACCTATTCGGGCGCGGTCGTAAATATTTGGCGGTGGAAAGTTCCACCGCCGAATGTTTTGACGTCGCCCGAATAATTCCGACGTCGCGCGAATCTCATTATGGATGGACTACCTTAAGGCGCTCAGCAATCTAAACAAATTCAGATGAAATAACTTTTCAGCAAAATCTGAGGACTACCCGTTAGGGGTCATCTTCTATGACCTTTCTTTGCACCAATCAAATTATAGCTTTGGAAAAGTTGTCAATAATTTGGCATGAGCACGGGCATGCTCACTACTTTCCCGGGTCACAGAGGATGACCCCTAATCGGTGATTCTCAGATGTTACATTATGAAATAAGATGATTCATTCAGATTGGGCGCTCGGCTAACGGACTTTATCGACGAAAATAAAGTTGTCCCGAGTTAATATTGGTGCAAAATAACGTCGGTGTAAATGCAAAATGGTCGGAAAACGAATTTTTACACGTTCTGAACTGCCGGCGAGTGACACTTTGCACCATTGTTTCGTGGGACGCTTTTCAAGGATTTGTTTATAACTTTGTTACTGTTTGATGATTTTCCAAATCATTTATCGTAATTTGTGTATTGTACAAAACACAGACCATGAGTTGTGACTAAACACATTTGAGAAAGAAAAGTATCTTTGTTGCTTAACTTTTTGTGAGGAGTATGATATACACAAGTACATGTACAAGTTAATATTGCGCAAATGTTAATATACTGGAACAAAAAAGATGCGCAACTCCAATTTTTTGAAATATTTTCGACAAAATATGTTTTTAATGGATATCGAGTACATTTTAAATATACCTGCATCCAGAGCTCCAGATAAGAGGGAGTGATGACTTTTCAAAAAGAAATAGTTCACTTAAAAATCATCAAAACCTATATATATATATTGTTGGTACTCATTAGAATCGTCTCATGGAGACGATTCAAATGAGTACCCACAAGATAGGGTTTGGATTTGAAATAAAAAAGTTAGAAAGTCTTCACCCCCTCTTATCTAGAGCTCTGCCTGCATCCATATGCATAAATATGGTGTCTTTTCTTTCAGATGTCGTAAATTCATCACGTGATACGTAGTTAATTGTTATAAACTGATTATCCCCCTGCCGTGGTTTCTAAATGACTACTATCAGAACAAATTTTCTTAAAGCTCAAGCTAAAACATAGACAAAGAAGATGTCAAAGCGTTCATACACTTCTCACTTCCCTACGCATAGCACGTCTACGGCAAACCCAAGGTCAATCTGCAGTACGGATGTTGTTTGTTTGAAAAAGTCAAACTGTTGTCGCAAGACATTGATTGGGCAACAAATCGACACATTTTCGACTGTTTACGCTGTTGGCTCTCAATGGGACCACAACCGATCGAGCACGGAGCGGACGTGCAAGAGATATGACGTCAAGGCAGGATATGTTTAAGACTGCAACGGAGACCGTTAATAAATCGCATGGACTTCACAACATTCGAAAATCGGACCAAGTTGTTTTTCGACCTACAAAGACTTTTTTTGTCAAATTGTGTTGACGCCCGGTGTAACTGGGTGTTTTCTTATTAATGGAATTTACTGCAAACAAGATTTTGTGAACTTCATATGGTTTATAATGTTATTGCTTTAAATGTATACTAACGGAAAAAAAGTAACTGCGCATACTTCTTTTCTCATTTATATTTCAAAAAGGCGACAAATCAATAAGATATTTATCTCGCATGTATACTTAAGATACGCTTGTTAACAAAATATCGAATGCCACCAACTGCACAAGCACGGACGTTCGACGTTAACGCACTTTACGTTCGACCTTAACGTTGTCGCGTGACGTCATTCCGATAAGTCATCCATAATCAGAACAACCACCAGTGAATTCAATTGTAAGTGGCAAAAGATACGGCCATGTTGATTCCTGAGTTGAGTTATATCAGCAGAAGGTCTGTTAGAGATCGGTTAATGGAGCGCAACATCTGTCTTAGACGTCCTGCTATACGTCTAGTTTTTGCTACAACGTCGTCGAAAACATCGTCTTCAGCGACATAGACCACATCTACACTTTTTTAAAGATCGATTGGAACCAGGTATTGCTTATTGCTGCCCCTCGTTTACATATATGTACTGTATGATGACCGAGCTCGCATCCATAACCGCATTGAGGAACGTCATATGTATTCAGGAATAATTAAAATGGCTTGTGAACTTGAATGTTATCCTCCCGTACTTTCCGGGCTTGTAACGTTGAAAACGAGTGGGGTAGTTAACTGACAATTATTGAAAATTAAAGGCTGAACCTTTGTTGTCCAACTTTTAAAGTTGGATTCATTTAACTTATGTATTCAATATTTTATAAACACAGGAAATGTGCACAATTGTTTTTTCCGTTAGTATATTTCATTTTGTTTAAATCCGATTTGATGTCTTTGCGTAAGAAGGAATTGAAATGGAAGTTGCGTTTCTTTTTTTGCCTAGTATACGTGTTAATATTGCGACAATATTAACTCGAGACAGCTTTATTTTCGTAGGTAAAGTCGTTAGGTGACGCTGGTGGTGAACTCGGCCAAAGCGAGGGACGTTTTTCGCTACCACAAGGTACAGAATGATACTTTGCGCTTACATGTGAGTTTAAAGATCTGATTGGATAGTTTTTCTAATAACAATGAATTTGTTCTAAAAATAGACCGGGTGTAGCGATATGTATTGACAAACCGTCTGCGTTGTTATAAAATCTCGTAACTACTACTTAATCGAAGCCGTAGTTACGATATTTTATTACAACACCGACGGAATACTGTGATCGCGAAAAAACGTCCAACGCTTTGGCCGAGTTCACCACCAGTGGGTGAGTGCGTTAAGAAAACATTGCCGAGATGGGATGAGTACATAGGTAGATGTCCCTGGTGAATTTCGAAGCACTATACCTATCGATAAAACAGTTACTTTCTTCTTCTCAATCTGATTCAAGTCTTAGATGTTTTAACTTTTCAGTAACATCTGACGACCACCCGTTATGGGCCACCATCTGTGACCTTTCTTTGGACCAATCAGATTATAGCTTTGGAAAAGTAGAAAGTAATTTGGCATGCGCACGGGCACTACAATTCTGTTTCTAATGATAACAAGATTAGTAGTCATGGTCGCCTCCAGTGCGGGGATTTCACTACAAAGACAAAGACCAAAGCCCGTTAATTTTTAGAGCAAAGATATGGCATTTATGAAGTAGATAGTTTTCGGTATATTTTTAACACTAGCAGTAATAACAGTTTTATACGATCATCACGCTAACCCGAAATAAAGCGATGTTAACTTATGAACGTATAGACTATAATGTTGGCAATTTGATTCAACATGATCTAGATGCCTGATTAGCTATGTGGTAGAGCGTCCGAATTGTGTACCAGACGACCAGGGTTCGATTCCCACATTAGGTACATGTTTTTTCCTGCTATGTATTTTACATTTTTCAAACTAAACGATTCTAGAAATCGCGGACGCAAAAAAGCATAATTGGTAATTGTATTTTTATAACGTTTTTGCAATTTCTAGAATAATTTGGTATGAGTTTGAGTTTATTGGGGTTTTACGCCGTTTTCAACTACCAGGGTCACATCGCGGCGGCTGGAGCACCTAACCGTGGGTTCCTGGTATTTCTCGCAGGTTCAGTCTCACTTTGCCAACTATTGGTTTTATGGGGAGTTTCCCTTTGCCCACCAATTATATTTTCGCACCTATGATTTACCTGGATAAACAAGGGTGTCTTTTGTCAAAGTAGCTCTACTGGCTGTATTTAAATTGTGTATTTTTCCGTTTTAGGAAGATTAAATAAATCAATACATAGCATTTGTTTTAATTTAAAAAAAAATAACTTTTTTTAATTTATTTTCACATACAGACATATTACTGTATATATACATATTGAATTACTTTATATTTACAAGTATCATTCATAAACATCAAACCTATAGTGTATGAAAAACATTGTAGGAAAAGAACCCATTAGTCAACATGGGACTTATTGGGTAACTTATTCTTTGCCCAAAATGTTTTGTTTTTTTATTATTTTTTGAAGCAGTCCTCTTACAAAAGCATCAAAAAACATTGTTGGTAAATAAACAAATTGGTCAACTTGAGTAACTTTTTCTTAGCCCAAAATGTTTATGATTTTTTTTTTGTCTCAAAATCTTAATTTCAATGTCATCATTTAATTATATAGGAAGCTGCATCAGCGTAATGGAACAGATCAATCTCTCTAGCATGAAGCCAGTCTTTCAGATTTGCGAAGCGCTAGTCAATTTGACGATGTTTTCTCTTCCTAGGGTTTTGACGACCACCATTGTTGAACTGCAACATTTTAATCCCATTCACGGATTGCTCTTTTTTTAATGATGTTGACAATATTTATTATGACACATTGAAAAGGCAAGCCTATTGTCTGATCTTATAAAAAAGTATTAAATTTGTTAATGAAATATATGTATCTGTATTTCTGAAAGAACTCACCTTAGTTGGCATATCTATACGCAAATTGATTCTGGCAGGACATGTGGGTTTAACGCAGTACCAGTAACTGCTTTCACCTTTTTCTGTTTTGAGTCGAAACATAAAGTTAGTATGAACTATTGTTCTACCGCCTCTTCTATTCTCAATGGATTTGATGTTTACTTCAGCATTCGCCATTGTGACATGAATCATACGGTTTTCTTAGCCGACTTTTATATGGCTATATTAATTGCCAACTAAAGGAACATTCAAAATCAACATTAATTATCATTATCAAACACTTTGATTAGAATTAGTGAAACCTTAATTCATGAATACATCTCACAACAGACACACATAACAAAGCTTAAGGGAATATTTCATTCTCATTTCAATTTTTAAAGAATGATTTGATGCCAAGATTAGTTATTCCAATGTGCATAAATTTTATACATCTGGGCCGCGTTTTACTAACATAGATTTTTGCAAAAACATGTAACACATCTGATTGAAAGAGAAATAATAACAGTAATTATTCGGCCAATCAGATTTGTTGTTGTTTCAAAAATGTTCGTAAGTTTGTTAGTAAAACGGGCCCCTGGACTGTTGTCCACAACAATTCAGTTAACCTTAACACAAAAAATATATTTCTAGTAAACGGTGCAATATTTTGGATTGGAATTTTCATAAGAAAATGTGCTCTTTCAGATAAAAATAAAAATAATATTTATGAAAAGAAATTCTGTGAAATGTCACTTTAATCAAGGGACGAATAATAGTTATCATTTATTCCAGTTCAAACATAAATTTATTTAAAATATTAACTGTCCAGTTAAAATTAGTCCAGTTGACGACAAGTGAGACGACACCTTCTCGCACCAGTACAACCACAATATCCAAACCGAGCCTACAGCTGCTCTCTCACATAGATGATTCACACCCATTGGTGAGAGACAAATAACTTTTGTCAAATGTCAGAATGGATACTGGCCGAGCCGGGGTTCGAACTCGAGACCCCTGGATTAACACACCCCGACGTAACCGACTAAGCTCTCCGGGCTCGGCAATTTGGTATGAGAAAATGTATTTTTTTTTATAAAAATAGGGGGACAAAAAGATAAAACCGGCGTGGGATTCGAACCCCTTTACCTCTAGCATTCAAGTCGGCAGCTCTATCACTGAGCTAATCAGACAACTGGTAAAGAACGTATTACAATTGTAAATATATAGTTAATATATGTTCAAAACTAAACACCGATTTTTTTCGGGTGAGCGCGATGATCGTGTAAAACTGTTACTGACAGTGTTGAAAATATACCGAAAACTCTCTATATGTACTTCACTTATTAATGCCATATATTTGCTCTCAAAATTAACGGACTTTGCTCTTTGCTCGGTGTCAAGCGCATGTCTATCAACCGCAGCCATTTTAGTATTATTGCCAGGGACAACACATCTGCGTTTGCAATGAGCGTTTTGATTGGTTGGTGTAAAAATAGAAAAAAAGGACTTTCCCAAGTCACAGAAGATGATCCCTAATGCGTGATCTTCAGATGTAATATTATGAAATAAGATGCATCTGAATTCATTCAGATTGCTTTTTTCTCAAACCCTCTTTATTCCGTAGGCTACTCCGGTTTACAGCCAGTTTTCGGTTTCGGCGTGTAAATATCTGTTAGAAAGGATTGAGAAATCATTGAGGTAATAGGGGGAAATGCTGATAAAAACATTTCTCCTATTGCCTAGATATTTTCTCGGCTATGTTTTACACAGATCCTATTTTAATGCCAATACTTTTCTCGTATGCATACCTTTTAAATTGGAATAGTCAAACTTACATTCGTATATGAAAGGGTTATACACGACGATTTACTACTCGCTAACACTTTCCCATACAAGACCTGCTTCGGGCTTCCCTATTCGCAATAACTTCACAAACATTGAGACAAAAGAAGGAATTAGATTTTTTTAAATTTTTTAATCATTCTCTTCCATCCAATCAACCACCTGAAATATAAAAGAAGAAAGGTTGCTTAACCCTTTCCCAAACAAGACCTGGTTTTGACATCCCTAACAGAAAGTGTTTGAGAAAACATTGAGACAAAAGAGGAAACTGCTGATAACCAGCAGTTTCTCCTTTTGCCTAAAAAATTTGAGTACCTTTTTCTACAGAAATTTTGTCTCAATTAGCATCAGTTTGGATGTCTGCAGCAGCAAGACCACCCTAAAATTTTGTTGTTTGGGCAAGGGTTAACACATATAGCTATATACTCTTATCTTTTTCGCAAACTTGTTCGCAAACAAATTCTTATTTTGTCGTCCCTTGATAGAAAACACGTTAGAAAGTGAAGCGACAAAAATAAGAAAGTGCTAATTAGCAGCATTTTCTCATTTTGCCTGACAAAATAAATCAAAGTACTGATAGTACTGAAGGTCGGGAAACAGAGGATTCGAAATACAGTAAATGGTCAATTTTCTTAAATTTACATTGAATTCGTAAAATATTCCGGTCCGCCGCGATATGACCCTAGTAGTTGAAAACTGCGTAAAACCCCAATAAACCAAATCCATTACACGATGTCGTATTTTTCGGGTGATGTCGTAAACATTCGGTGATGGAAAGTGTCGATTTCTTTTAACCCGTAACGTGTCCGTGTTGAACGGGTAACCGTATGTTAAAATATTTACGGCGTCGTCAGAAAAGATCCGACGTCGCATGAATCTCATTACGGATGGACTGCCTAAATGAATTGTCTGGGTTAACAGTTTGTAAAACATTATATCATTTTGATATCCATTATAAAAAGGTTTGAGGATACATTGTGGCAAAACGAAAACATTTTGATATTCAACATTTTTTCTTTGTCTCAATCTGTCTTTCAACAATTCTTCAGCTAAACTTTACATTAAAGGGACATTTCATGCCAATTTCAATTTTTTAAAGTATGTCTTGATGCCAAAATTGGTTATTCTAATGAGTATAGATACTACTAGTTTTTTAAGTTGTTGCCAATAAGCAAGAAACACGCATTTAAAGTTGAGACATAATCGATAAATTGCATATAAATTCAAACTGTTGTCAACAACAATTTGTTCAATTTTAACACGAAAATATAAATTTCTCGTAAACGGCGCAATATTTTGGCTTGAAATTTTCAGAATTTTCATAAGGAATATGCTCTTTCAGAAAAAAATAAAAAGTAAAATTTATGACAAAAAATTCTGAAATGTCACTTTAATATTTATCTAAATTATCAACACAAACTTGACATTACATGTAGCAACAGTATTCCGTTTTTTATGCAGGCCCGTAGGCACAGGTGGGGCTACGGGATGGGATAAGCCCCAAATGTTGGCCAAAAATATCGAATTTTCCTCATTTTACATAGAAAATTGAAGAAAAGGCCAATTTAGCCCTAAAGATATTCAGACACTAACCCAGACAGAGTTTTGAGCCCTTCCCCTTATCAAATTGCTTCCTACGGGCCTGAGAGCAGTTTTACATTCTACTGCTTAGGAAAGGTTAAACTTTGCAAGATGAAAAATATCAATATTATGACGGGAAAATTTCTGAGCAAAATTCAGAATGAGGAATGAATTTAAATATAATATGGTTCACAAAAGTGGCATGAGAACTGACCAGATTTAGATAATTAAATTTACAATATAGCACATTGTAAATAATGGTAAATGTTAGATCACAAACATTGATCAACAATTCTAATAATATGTGTGTTAAACTCAGAATTTGAAAAAAGTGAGCTCGTATTTTATGCACACAAATCTAGATCTTGCTTTTTTTTATTTTTGCTGTCCTCTTTGCTTTTCGCATTGGCTTTCACTTTGGATTGTTCTTTCTGTCGTTTGTGAAAGAGATAACTCTATCACCCCTATCATCTGCAGAGACAGAGGCCTACAATTAACTCATAAATAGCCTATATCTCAAGCCCAGGTCGAAGAAAGATGATTAAATTCCTGTTAAACCTAAGCCTGGAAAAATAAGGATGAATAAAGTACGAAAATTACGTTGTATGTACTGAAGATGGCTCAAAGTCCGTCAACGCCGTTACGGTAACACTTTAGATGGTCAAAGCATAGGAGACTAGCTTTACACCTCGAAGTGTTAACACGTGAGCGTATAACCCGATAAAATGCATGTGTTGTAAAATGCGATTGTGCGCATAGCGATTGAACAAGGAGAAGGACTCGACTAGAGTCAGGATATAAATAGATTTTTCGTGAATCTACGAGTGCTTCACGGAAATGTCCGATTACACGAACTGTGAGGCGCAGTAATTTGGTGTTGAAATTCTCGTCTGCTCTAGTCTGCCACGCCAGTTAGAATAGTTCGAATCAACCTTTCCGCCAAAAAGAGAAGTTGATAGTTTTCGCACTTATGTGCAAACTGCTGCATTGTTTTGATAAAACAATTAGGAAATGAAAGTCTTTACGATGATTATGTTATTTGAGTAATTTTAAATTGTTCAAAGGTAGGTCTACTTTTTCGGCGGACTCAGACATTTTGAACGACTATGCGGTGACCAAATTATATCGAAAACCTCGTATCTGCAGATTAAAACAAGCGGCAGATACGAGATTTTCGTAGAAAAGCGTTAGAAGCGTTGGATCGCTATATTCCCGACCTAAAAATCATCTTACGTGTACATTTTTATCAGGACTAATGTTTCGTCTGCATTACGTTTCAAGTTTGACCTGCCAAATAGTTTCTCTTTGTTAAAGGGTTACTTAGTAATCTATAACAAGAGATGTTTGTAAAACATATATGCCCCCTCAAATGCCTACATTTGATGTAGGTCAAAGTCCAACTTCAAGGTCACAAGGTCCAAGGTCATGGTCAAATATGAAAGGGGTCTTGGTAGGAGGTGTCCATGTGTGAAATATCAAGGCTGTACATGTAAAAGGACATGAAATATATGCCAGGTCAAAGTTTTTTAAAAGTATGCCAAATGCCAAGGTCAAGGTCCAAGGTCATGGTCAAATATGAGATATGAGAAATATGCCTGGTTTAAGTTTTTTAAAAGTAGGCCAAACTCCAAGGTCAAGGTTGCAATATTCAAGGTCATGGTCAAATGTGAAAGGTCTTGGTAAGAGGTATCTATGTGTAAAATATCAAGGCTGTAGGTGTATAGGACATAAGATAAAGGCCAGGTTAAAGATTTTTAAAAGTATGTCAAACTCCAAGGTCAAGGTCACAAAGGCCAAGGTTATGGTTAAATATGAAAGGTCTTGGTAGGAGGTGTCCATGTGTAAAGTATCGAGACTGTATAGGTAACCGGACATGAGATATAGGCCTCGTTTTAAGTTTTTTAAAAGTACGTCAAACTCCAAGGTCAATGTCCAAGGTAATGGTAACAAGAGTTGTCCGCGGACAACATAGCTCGCCTATACAAGAGCTTGTCACAAAAAGAAAAGTCAAATGTCAAAGGTCAAGGTCACTGGGTCAAAGGTCATAGTCTCAAGGTCAAGGTCATTGTATGAGGTATCCATGTGTGAAATATCAAAGCTCTATAATCAATAGTGCATGATATATTGGCCAGGTTAAAGTTTTTCAAAAGTAGGTCAAACTCCAAGGTCAATGTCACTAGGTCAAAGGTCATGGTCTCAAATGAAAGGTCTTGTCGAGATGTATCTATGTATGAAATATCAAGGCTGTATCTCTAATAGTGCCTGAGATATAGGCCAGGTTAAAGTTTTTCAAAAGTAGGTCAAACTCCAAGGTCAAGGTCACTAGGTCAAAGGTCATGGTCTCAAATGAAAGGTCTTGTCGAGATGTATCTATGTATGAAATATCAAGGCTTTATCTCTAATAGTGCCTGAGATATAGGCCAGGTTAAAGTTTTTCAAAAGTAGGTCAAACTCCAAGGTCAAGGTCAAGGTCAAGGTCACTAGGTCAAAGGTCATGGTCTCAAATGAAAGGTCTTGTCGAGATGAATCTATGTATGAAATATCAAGGCTGTATCTCTAATAGTGCCTGAGATATAGGCCAGGTTAAAGTTTTTCAAGTGAAGACGGGACGGGACGGGACGGGACGGGACGGGACGCGACGCGACGCCGACACTAGGGCTGTGACATTAGCTCCCCGGACATAAAGTCCCGGCTCGCTAAAAAGTGAAATGTCTTGGTTGGAAGTGACCGTGTGTCAAATATCAAGGCTGTATGTGTAAAAGGACATGATATATCGGCCAGGTTAAAGTTTTTTAAAAGTAGGCCAAACTTCCAAGGTCAAGGTCACAAGGGCCAAGGTCATGGTCAAATGTTTTAGGCCTTGGTAGGCTGTGTCCATGTGTGAAAAATCAAGGCTGTATGTGTAAAAGGTCATGAGAGATATGCCCGGTATATTTTTTAAAGTAGGTCAAACTCCAAGGTCAAGGTCACAAGGTTCAAGGTCATGGTCAAATGTGAACGATGTTGATAGGAGGTATCCATGTGTGAGATATCAAGGCTGTATGTGTAAAAGGACATGAGATATAGGCAAGGTTAAGAATTAAGGGTAAAAATCATCAAAGGGCAATAACTCCAAGAATTTAATCGACATAGTTATGGCTCTTGTGCACTGCACCTCTCCATAATGAGATCTATCCACCTGTAAAGGTTCATGATTTTACCATGCATACTTTTTGAGTTGTTCTCCGGACAAGAATCAAGTTTGAAAATCAACAAAGGGCAATAACTCCAAAATTTCGATAGGCAGAGTTACGGTTCTTGTGCACTGCACCTCTCCATGTAATGAGATCTATCCACCTGTAAAGTTTCATGATTCTACCTTACATACTTTTTGAGTTGTGCTTCGGACAAGAATCAAGTTTGAAAATCAACAAAAGGCAATAACTCCAAAAATTTGATTGGCAGAGTTACGGTTCTTATGCACTGCACCTCTCCATTATGAGATCTATCCACCTCTGAAGTTTCAGGATTCTACCTTTAATTAATACTTTTCGAGTTAAGTTCCGGAAACGGTTTGGTCTACGGACCGACCGACCGACGGACCGACCGACCGACCGACCGACCAACCAACCGACCAACAGACCGACACTTGCAAAACAATATACCCCCATTTTCTTCGAAAGGGGGCATAACAATATAAAGACCTAATGCAAACTTAGCACAGGCCCCTTTAAGCCTTTCAAAAGCGACGCATATAGTTAAAAGGGCTTGGGAAAACATTAAAACAAAAGAAGAAAACGCTAAAACAAATCTTCTAAATTAAATATATGCTGAGTCAAAAAAGAAAGTGTGCACAGAGAATAACTGGAATTTCTATCGTAATTTTGAATACTGATATTATAATATTGGTATCAAATTAAAGATAATCCAATTGTCTATAAGTATGTGTTTTTTTGAATTGTTTGAAATGTATTTTTTCTTGTGTTTTCTTAAGATATTTGAGATAGGGGTCATTTTCGAAATTCACAGACCTTGCTGACGAACGTGAGCAGATTAAATAATGCATATTTCTTGGGATTTCTCTTTCAATTTCTATTGTGACATGTCTTTGATGAATGAAGGCAAAGATCTGTGGTCTCACTGATCGAACACAACGTTTCATTTTATCGTTTGGAATTTCATTGCGTTCATATTGCAAGACGTATTCCGCGTCCTGCAAATTCTTTAACTGTGTCCTAAATTTTGTGAAACTTAGGCAGAAAAGATGTTTGGCGCTACGCCACACTCATGGCTTATTTTCACGCGTCCCGTGTCGAAGACGATGTGCCTAATGCAGGCGTAACGTAAGATTTAGGCATCATGATAATGTGATAAACATAAGGTCTCAAATTTCTTTAGAGCTGTCCGTCTGCCATCGTCGATTTCAAATGTCGCTTACATATGCTTGCTTTACTGAATCGCCATAAATCGTGTATATTTGACACGTTGACGTAAGGGCGTCAACGTCATGTAACGATCTTGTCCAGTCATTCCTGCGTTCGGGATATCAGACCGAAGCCTATCAAAAATGCATCCTTTCTTTTGTAAACATGATTGCAAACGCCTAATTTCAGAACGATGACAATTGAACGACAACGACACATTTTACACCGGTTCAAGACAATAGCAAAACTAACGTGTGAAATCTGTCGTGTTTACTAAGACGTAGCATATTTGGCTATTTAGCATTTGAATTTTTACGTTTGATTTAGCTTTTACACACCTTGAATACAGATTTTAGAAAAAAAAAAGTTTATTTTGAAACGTTTGTTTTGATAACCACGCGCAAAAAGGTTGTAACAGAGTTTGGTGATATGCCAGACAAGTTTTTCATCTAAAGTTGCTTCCCATGTCAAAAGACATGAGAAAGTTGATAGCTTAACTCCGTGTAGAAGTTTGGTGAAGTTAATTACAGCGGTTACGTAGATATATGAAGTAGAAGTATGCACACTTTCTTTTTTGACTCAGTAATTTCAATGACTGGATCTATGTCTTGCGTTTTTGGAAAATTCGCTTTTTCTCTTTTTTATGCCTCAATACCGAAAGACTGGGGCATATTGTTTTACCTATGTCCGTCTGTCTAACTTGCCATGAAGAATTAACATTGGCCTTTTTAGGGACATTAGTGTTTCCTATTCTTGTTATTTTTATAATCCAGTCATTGAAATCTAATTTGCGTTCTGGAAAGTTAAGGGAACGCATACCGGAATCTTTAATTCAATCAAATTGATTCTATATTTAAATGGACTTAACATCAATCAAAGTGTGTGGCAGTTTTTTTTAACTTTGCAATGCCATTTACAACCAGTAATCGGAGAGCAAATTCTCACAAGAAAGAACCATGTCATTACGGGAGGAAATGTGACATTACCTTGGTAATATACTGTGCAAAAAAAGTTTAGCACGTTTTGAAACAAATTATTTGTTCACTATCTGATTATTAAATAACAATTGTTTCGTGCTGTAAAGTAGTCCCGATTGACAACCATCACGCATACAGTGTACAATAGTCCCAGCCGAAATTGACAGTGACGTAGGCTTATGTTTACTACTTGACAACCAATCAACTCTGTTCGTATTTGTAACGGTGCAAATCAGACGAATTGATTGGTTTTGCAGCAGTAAACATCAGCCTACGTCACTGTCAATTTCGGCTGGGACTATTGTATGTGTGCAATGAACAGTCAGGATATTGGACAAAATCAAGATAAGCAATAGTCACGTGCATCACGTGTGCAGTGTCATCGATATCGTCTAGCTTGTCCAAAAACACACGATAATGATAATTGGAAGGCGAAAAGTAATGACGTTAGATCAATGTCAGAGATCTCTTAGCATGCTCCAATGGGACATGCCCGTTAGAGGTACCATTTTGCATTTCAATTACAATCAGACGCCTACGGTACAGAATTGATGCAGGTTTGGTCGAGAATGATCAACATAAATCTTACAGATCGCGTAAAACGACGTTCAAAGAGGATAGTTTCATAGTGACGTCCTGACGACGTAACAGATGCTCGTCTATTAGGAACTTAGCCCAACTCCTCCGAAACGTCACAGGCACTACAGCTAGTGACGAGATAGTCCGGAACAGGTCCTGTACAACTTGCATCAAAGCTTGCCGACCGTACGCCAATGACGTTGAAGCACCGACAGGCAATGCGTCAGTGGGTATGGACACGTTGCTATTGGACCAGGAGACATAAAAGTAATGTCCTATTTAGTGTTAACAGACGTATCACCTTGTACATGTCATTTGGGAGGCCAGGCTGGCGAAAGCCATGACGTCTGTTACGTCCTTGACTTTGAGCGTCCTCTGCAATATGAATGGGGCAGAATTCCTCTATGTTTGGTCAGAAAGCTTGTCTGCAGCATTGACAGTCGTTTTATGGCGATCAAAGCAGCTGCTGGTGAATTTACCCGATATTGAAAGGATGGGTTGCAACAAGGGTTCGAAAAATAGATCTTCTAAAAATTCTGTGAATTGATAGGATTACATAATATCTTTAATTTGTTTGTGTAAAAAAATCTGATGAGGGCTTATTTTTGGAGATAATGGCTAACAAAGTGGGTTGGGTAAATTGGAATGAGAAGCAAATTTCTACTTTGAAGTTTAATAACTTTTTCTGCATACATCAGATCGAATTGAAATTTTGCACGCAGTTTCAATGTACTAAGAACAAACGATTCTTGGCAGCATTAATCATGTGTATCAGTTTGTTCCTTTTCTGTATTCGTCCTTCTGTGTCTAACCACGAGTACTGGTACTGGAGAATGGTGCACGACATAGTCACTAACACTTCCCATAAATGTACGTTTTTCACTTTTTTTGAAACTTTGCATTTTTGTGACAAACATATTGACCCAACTATACAATGTCGAAACTGCTGTGGGGTGTTATTTATCTGTCAATCGCAGATTTTGCTTATTTTAGATGTACTAACTTTACGAAACTATCTCCACAGCTTTTGCTTTTGTATGAATTGACATGATATTTTGTGAACATGATCCTGTATCACTGGTGGTGAATTCTGCCAAAGCGAGGGACGTTTTTCGCTACAACAAGGTACAGATATTTTGCGTTTAAATGTAAATTTAAAGATCTGATTGGATAGTTTTTCTAATAACAATGAATTTGTTCTAAAATTACACCGGGTTTACCGATATGTATTGACAATCCCAATTTTTCGATGTATTTTCTTGTATAAATGTGTGAATATCAAAGAACAAATTACAAAATATATTTTTGAAAGAAAAAATCCTACATATTTCCTCGAAAACTTGTCAAAATCCCATTTATTAGAGCTCTATGGAAAATCCAAAGAATTTTTAATTTATATTTCTGATTTTAATTCAACGTGAATGATCGATTTACGATTATTTACCCTCCAGGGTACCAAGGGCTCAGAGTAAGCTGTTGTAGTCACTTTACGACTGTCATCCGCTCGTCTGTCCGTCCGTACGCATGTCTGACCCTCCTCCCACAATATAGTGTTTACACTCTGGTATGAACAAATATTAACCGATTTTAATCAAACTTAAGCAAAACATGTATGATCATAAGTGCTTGTGTGAGTATAAAAATGAGCCCGATCAAATCGAAACATCATGAGTTATCTGTCCTTGAATGTCAAAAATACCTATTTCTGACTATGTTTACATTCTAACATCTACAATTATCGACCGATCAAGATGAAACTTGTACAAAATGTGGGGCACGATATGATCTCAAAGACTTGCAAATTTCTGTGTGATCCAAATCGCTCATCCTGAATTATTGGTCATTAAAGTTAACAAAATCGCTGATTTTTACATTATTTTTACTGTAAAAAAAGAATATTTACAATTCAAGAAATAGCATAAAAAAGATATTGATGAACGAAAGATCTTGTGCGAGTCTAATTTTCGGAATTATTGGCATCGCCAATCAGAAGTTAGGTGCCCTTGAATTTGATGTTGTTTTTGTCTTAGTCGTCATTCTTAAAACCATAAATGATAAATCTGGACATTTCCAATTTTAAAAAATGCTCTAAACGAAATAAATGTTGATTAAGACAAGATATTGTGAATAATTCAGAACTATCACAGAACATATTAAGACAAAAGGAAAACAAGAGCTGTCACTCTAAGATGACAATGCCCCCGACACCGCTTTGATTTTAAATTATGGCCAATCTATGTTCAAGGTCAAGGTCATCCAGGGGTCAAGGTCACCAAAGTATGTGCCTACAGAAAGGTAATGTACCAAGGAATGTTGTGGTAAAGTATGAAGCGAATATGTTAAGTAATAAGGAAGTTATGGCCAATGTAAAAGTTTTTGGACGGAATGACGGACAGACGGACGGACAGACAGACGGACAGACGGACGGACGGACGGACGGACGGACAAGTCAAATTTATGATGCCTCCCTATCGGGGGCATAAAAATTTTGGCTCTCTGCATTTTCTTCTTTTGTCTTAGTTTTTTCCCAGGACTTTTATAGGGGACATCAAAACAGGTCTTATAGGGAAGATTGTTTAATATTTTGAAGAACTACTTACACAGGATACCAAGCCAATCGCACATTTATTGTGATAAATTACAGCCGACGTGTACTGTTGTACAGCAATTCAGAGAGGTTCCCTGTAGTTTCATTACGTGCCCATTTTGGGGAAATGACGTCATGACAAATGTCGATCACATAACTTAGGATTATTGATGTCAATAATTCTTACAATTAGACTAACACAAGATCTTATGTTCATCTATATCTTTATGCTACACGTATTTCTTAAATGGTAAATACAAGTATTCTTATTTTCACAGAGAAAATAATGTCAAAATCAGCGATTTTGTGAAGTTCAAGGGCGCATAATTCAGGATGAGAGATTTGGATCACACTGTAAACCACATGCTTGTAAGATCATATAGCGCCCTACATTTTGTACAAGTTTCATCTTGATCGGTCGAAAATTGCAGATTTTAGAAATTCAATGTAAACATAGTCAGAAATAGGCATTTTTGATATTCAAGGGCAGATAACTCTTGACGTTTCAATTTGATCGGACTCATTTTTATACTCAGACAAGAACTTATAATCAAACATGTTTTGTTTAAGTTTGATCAAAATCGGTTGATATTTGTGCATATTAGAGTGTTAACACTACATTGTGGGAGGAGGGTCAGACATGCGGACGGACGGACAGACGAGCGGATGACAGTCGTAAAGTGACTACAACAGCTTACTCTAAGCCCTTTGTACTCTGGAGGGTAAATAATCGTAAATCGATCATTCACGTTGAATTAAAATCAGAAATATAAATTAAAAATTCTTTGGATTTTCCATAGAGCTCTAATAAATGGGATTTTGACAAGTTTTCGAGGAAATATGTAGGATTTTTTCTTTCAAAAATATATTTTGTAATTTGTTCTTTGATATTCACACATTTATACAAGAAAATACATCGAAAAATTGGGACAAAATTAAAGAACGATGTCAAATGTGCAATTATGGCCAGTCCAGACCACCATACTTTAGAGCTCTAATACACCCTTTTGGACTACTCCAAATCCTTAAATATTTTGGGACGATTAAGTACACATATGTAGCATTCATTCATATAAATGTCATCCGTCTTCTCAAGGGGGCAATTTTCTATAGAAATGGACCCACATCTTTGTCACAGTAAAGGGCACATAACTCTGTTCTGATAAAGATATTTATCAACATTATGTCCAAGTTTTGTTAATTGGTTAATATTTAATGCTGTTTGCGAGAAAACAAAGTAGAAAACGGCAATTTTGTAACCGTCAAGGGCACACAACTCTGTTTTTTCAGTCCAATCAATCTGACAAATTAAAACATTTAAGATATTATGGTCACCGACATTGCGACCAAGTTGTGTCTTAATTGGTCCATATTTGTTTGTTAGAGAGAAAATAAAGTCGAAAACGGTAATTTTATGAAATTAAAGGGCCAATAACTCTTGTTTTTCTGGCCAAATCAAGCTGAAAATTTAAGTCATCAAGGATCTTATGGTCACCAACATTGTGGCGAAGTTTTGTCTTGATTAGTCAATAAATGTGGATGCTACAGTGTAAACAAAGTCGAAAACAGCAATTTTGTCAAATTCAATGGCACATAGCTCCAGACTTCCTGCTCCTATCAAACTGAAAATCGAACTCATCCAAGATCTTATATTTATCAACATTGTGGCAAAGTTTTGTCTTGATTGGTTTTAATATTTGTAGATACTAGAGTGGTAACAAAGTCAAAACTAGCCTTTTTTGACGTTCAAGGGCACATAACTCCGGACTTCCTAGTACGATTTGACTCAATATCGAATTCATCCGAGAACCTATGGTCATACATGTTTTGACCAAGTTTGGTCAAGATTGGTCAATATTTGTGGATGATAGAGTGGTAACAACAAATTGTAGACAGACGGACAGACGGACAGACAGACGGACGGACGACGGACAAAAAGCGACCACAATAGCTCACCTTGAGCACTTCGTGCTCAGGTGAGCTAAAAATCTATTCATTGAGCAATTTTGAGTCCTTGTTGCAAACCATCCTTTGCCTGACTTTCGATGTCTGACCCCTATGCACTTTAAGGTATACAACCCATCATTAAAACACCACTTTCTGGCCATGCGAAATGCATCAAATTACACACACTTGTAAATACACTTCGAATACTTTGATTTACCTTACCCGATTTCAAGATTATGTTTTTAAAAGAAGAAAATAATTTACATTTTTTACTCTATATCCACATGCAAGGGAGGTAATTTTGAACATGTTTGTCAAATATTTCCATAAGTATGCATTAATTCAAAATTCTAAACCGTTCAAAATGCTTATGTTTGTATTTGGAATGGAAATATAACACAGTTTAAGAATTACTGGCAATTTCCAAATTTCTGCTCTGGCTCTTTTGAGCTAATAATGGGTTGTATATGTTAACGTAAGATATCGAGTAAACGTTTTAGAGTTTTGACACAAAATTTTCAGGAAACGCCAGCAAAATGAATGCAAAATCAAAGTATTGTTTTCCTTTTAAAGATTTCGCTATAGTATTTAACTGGGAACCAACATTTTCCGTGCGTGCTAAACTGGGAACCAACATTTTCCGTGTGAGCTAAACTTTTTTTGCACAGTATATGTTAAGAATACCCCCCCCCCAATAAAAGCAAGAAAAAATGGTAAAAAGTTACCTTGGCGTCAAACTTTTTGCCAGCATGGTTCGTAACACGCTTTAGACAGGTGGCCGCCATTTCGGCCGCCTCTAAATTTTTATAACTGGCCACCCCCTTTCCTGAAAAAAAAACTCTTCCTAGAACTGCAAAAATCATGTCGATTTGATAATGCTGCAAAGGAATACTACTAATGTTAGGACTTTTCTACAAAACTGCGAGTAAAACGGGAAAATGCTGATTATTGATTGGATTCAATGTCTAATTGCTTATACTCGCACAATAGAATTCAAGAATTAGTCAAGATCACAAGGTCTAAGATTATGATCCGAACGGTCATGGCAGGAAGTACTAATCATGTCTGAGTGTGTAATAATACATTAGGGTGTAAACCCTTTCCCAAATAGCAAGATTTTAGGGTGATCCACTTCAAAAACTGCCATAAATGACAAAATGGAAGTTATTTTTTTTATTGAATTTGTGTACAATACATGTGTATGACATGGAAAATGTTGAGACAAAAGGAGAAACTGCTGGTTATCAGCAGTTTCTTCTTTTGTCTCAATGTTTTCCCAAGCCTTTTCTATTAAGGACGTCAAAACCAGGTCTTGTTTGGGAATGGGTTAACCAAAAAAAGCTTGTGCGTATGAAAACGACACAGCCGACGCCGCCAACTAGAGCCGAGACATTAGCTCATGGGACAAAGTCCAAACGTCACAGAGTCAAAGTAGTCCATCCTCTTTGAGATTCTTGCAACGTCGGAGTTATGCGGGCGAAGTCGTAAACATTCGGCGACGGAACATTCCATCGTCAAAAAGGTAGGGGCACTATCTAGAGTCATGCTTAGATATATTTTGCAATTCTTCTTTACACAGGAGGCAATCACGCGACTTTGTTATTTTATGCTCTCCTACTTTTGTAAACAAAACAATCGGTAAGTACACATTTTCTCCAATTTGAACTCAATGTTGAGATACCTCTCATTCGATACATCGTACTTTCCGGTTTATTTTGATACTAAGATCTTCCCTGAAATCCCTGTCAAAGATGAGAACATTCGTGCCAAGTATTTTTGAATGCCGTAACCCCCGGTCCCACTGAGCCCGATTTCCGAAATATTCGTAGTGCCTCGGGAGAGCACATTGTCACCGATTTACTACGAATTTGAGCCGACTTTTTTCCGTCCATCCCAAGATGGGGTATATAGACCATTTTGTTCCGTCACCGCAGTTCATCGCTGAGAATTTGGAGTATTCGTAGTGCATCGCCGTTATTCGGTGTTCAATGCCAAATTACCCCCCGGTCCCACTGAGCCCGATTTCCGAAATATTCGTAGTGCCTCGGGAGAACGCATTGTCACCTATTTACTACGAGTTTGAGGTGACTTTTTCCGTCCATCCAAAGATGGGGCATATAGACCATTTTGTTCCGTCACCGCAGTTCATCGCTGAGAATATGGAGTAATCGTAGTGCATCGCCGTTATTCGGTGTTCAACGCCGAATTAAACATAGCCAAATAGGCAAAATGTGTTGCCGAATAGCCCCGATATACTAACCCGAACAACAACGACTTAGTACGAGGTACACCGATTTTACCACGATTTTTGAAATCGGGAGAAAAATTTGCGCATGTTGAAATTTTTGTCCCGATTTATTTTCGATCCCGATTTGGTGCCGACTTTTATCAGGATGAACTACGAGTCTCCCGAAGTAACCCGATTTCCGTCCGATTTCTAAATTTTCGAAATCGGGATCAAATCGGGATCAAATCGGGCTCAGTGGGACCGGGGGTTACGTTTTCTTACAAAATGTTAACACTTTGCACGAAAGTTCTCAGCTTTGACAGGGATTTGGGAAAAGATCTTGGTATAAAAAACAGAGAGTACGACGTATCGAATGATAGGTATATCAATACTGAGAGTTAAGTATTTGATATAAAATTTGAGAAAAATGTGCACTTATCGAGTGTTTTTGTTTACATAAGTTAAGAAAGCATATCATAACAAATTCACGTGATTAACGCATGTGCTTTATGTATTATTTTATGTAAATACACTATCCCGCGTCCACTAAACAGTAAATGGGGTGGGTTACACGGTATGTTTAAGCATTATGTACTTTTTACATATGTTTTTAAGGCACGTGTTCTTTCGCGTATTTTTTAAGCAAAAATGTTTTTTTTTGCGTTCGCATGGTATGTTTTAGCACATAGGTATTTGTAGGAATCCAAGTGACCTAGATAAAACACCTGGTCACCAGCAAATGGTTTCTATTATGGTCGTCAAATCCAGGTCTTTTTTTGTTTGGGACAGGCTTAAATCAAGATCAACATGAGTACATGAGTAGTAAAGGAGGCTAGAATAGCTACGCCGAAAACGTAGCTATTCTAGCCTCCCAGGATGCCCTCCGTAGGGCAGTATAGCTACACGTAGGGTAGTATAGCTACACCTGATCTGGGGTCTTTTAGGGTTTGGACTTAGTCGATTTGGGGTTGGATTTAACAACGAGAGCTATTCTCACTCGAGGGGTTAAGGAATTCTAGTAGTAGGCTAGAATAGCTACGCCGAAAACGTAGCTATTCTAGCCTCCCAGGATGCCCTCCGTAGGGCAGTATAGCTACACGTAGGGTAGTATAGCTACACCTGATCTGGGGTCTTTTAGGGTTTGGACTTAGTCGATTTGGGGTTGGATTTAACAACGAGAGCTATTCTCACTCGAGGGGTTAAGGAATTCTACGGAGAATTCGAACCAAGGTTGAAGATGACCCGTTGTCTGGATTGTGAGGATCAGTTTTTGTGAATAGCATAACTCTCATGATGTGGCCAATCATCATGACAGTTTCGCTTGTTCACAATAGGGGAAGAAATAATGGACAAAGAGGATAGTTTTTTACTGTTTTTATTGAACTAGAACTATGAACTATGAACATGTAACACATTTTATTTACAACAACTTTAGAAGAGATAATTAAAGTTTTGCATAAACCATGATGATACTAAACGATCATTTCTGTGAAGGTTCTTTGTGGTAAATGTTTTCTGGAGTAATTTCTGTAGATCGTATCCTTTTGAAACACCATCCAATGCGAATACACAGTAGTGACCACACACTTGACTGAGCACACTTTGTAACATCTGATTGTTGAAAGTCCATGATAGTGAATTATTCCGAATGAAACTGATTATTTCCATTTCCAGAGGTGGTAATCCATACGAATCGAAGTATAACGTTTCACCATTTCTGGTGAATATCACTGCTACCCAATGTTCTCCCGACTTATGGGATTTCTCGGTGTTGATGATATATGCATTAACATGTCGTGGTTTTTGTTTTGGTAACTTATCTTTTGCACAAACATTTGCATGAAGGTTTTTTATCCACATGCCATTGTCTAGGATATATTGTAATTCGTTTGCGTACATCTTTATTTCCACGACTGTTTCACCTTTTCACACCACTGATTTATCCACGAACTAGTGAATCCATGGAGAATGTTCCTTTTTATACTTTGCCATAATCTGTAGGCCTCTACTGATTCCTGTTCGTTGAGTTTCATTTCTGTCAGCATTGGGTACCATACTTCCATTACTTTGTATGGATTGAGATTCAACATCGCTCGTTCGATAAACAAGTCTGTATGTTCTGCTCTGTCCATGTATAGACAGATAGGGTGTTCAATTTGACTAGGATGATCTATTTGACATCCGTTACATCTGTTATGTACTTCTTCGATGATAAGGTTCTGCAGTTCATTCACCATACACGATTGAAAACTTTTGTGAATGTCATATGTGCGATCTGATGGTTCACATGATGAGGAATATTTCACTTTTTCAGCGTCTTCTCTCAATTTAATTGCGTACTCGTGACCAAGCATGCTTAGTAATCTGTGATGACTTCTCTGAGTCCGTTGATTTCTATTTGATTATCGAATTCTGCAAACACAACCACGTTGATGACTGCTGCGAGGTTGACTTTGAACTGAAGTTCAATTCTTAAACCTCCAGTTTTTATAGGGTGGAGTTGACCTTCTTCACTACCTTGATCTGGTGTAAGATCAAACCCCCACAGAGTGAACCCATCTCCGTATTCATCTTTCGTTATGTCGAATGATTTATCTGCACCGATGGATTTCGTGGCATTAAACAGAGATAGATATGATCTCAATGTAAGACCATTTGTGAAATCAGGCTCAAACGGTTTGTTGTGGATTCTATGACCGTTGTACGACACATCAATTTTAGAGACATTGAAATGTCTGAAGTTGAATGGGTTTGATGTGTAATTTCCGTTGAAAGCTCTGTTTGTTACCATTCCAATGAAAATACGTTTTGGTAACTGCCCTTGGAATAGATGGTCTTCAACTTTGGACCGTGTACCATCAGTGATGGAAAATGTTTTGACTTCTACTCTTCGGATAGGAATTTTCATGTTTTGTTGAGCAATCAACTGATTCAAATTGTTTGCAACCACTGGTGACAGTTCTACATTCCGAACGTGGAAACTAACTGTTTCAAAGTGAATCTTTGCTTTATCTGCACCAGTGTGGGCAGCTAGACAGAAAGTGGTCGGGGCTTTGTTTAATCTCAATCGAATTTCAACTCCATTTGGTAGATATTTTTCTTGGAGAAAAAGATCAAGATGCAATCGACCAAACAGTTCGACAGTTTTGCTTTCACTGATGATAGCGTTTCTTGCTTTGAAACCTGCATTAGCTCCTGTTATTTCATGTGTGTTCATATGACCTGTTGTATCCTTTATCCACATTTCTCCTGCTTTCAAATGAGTTGCCTTACTACCAGAACTGTATGACAGAAGGTTTTCAATGTATGCTCTGTATGGGTATATGTCTGAACCATTTGTTATCAGTTTGTTGTTCAGGTACAGATCAATACTGCTGAACATACTGTGGAGGAAATTGTTGACTGGACCAATGTTTTCGTCGGCACCTAGGTTATTTCCATCCTCTTTCGTGACTTTGAATTTCACGTACAGAAAGGATTGGGATAGATCTGTCCACAACTCTGTTTGTGGTGGGATATTGAATTCGATTGGCGATTCATTTGCAATCGAAGCAATTGGGAAATGTTCAACCCATTGGGATTCCTGCATACTTGTCATTGTTGGTGGTACAGAGAGAACATCTAATTCTGATTTACTGCATTCACAAGATCCACTTTGCATCATGTTGGAATTATTTTTTTGAAATATTTTTGGAGAAAAATATTTTTTATTTGGAGAAACTTTTTGAAACTTTTTCGGAAATGTTAATCAAATATATCTAATGGTCTTGCAGATTTATGATGGATTCGGTGTTTCTTGCTAACGATCTTTCCACGACGAGAACGTGAATGAGACTGATGCTGTCTATTGGATTTTTTTCCATTTATATTTGATGCGAATTCTTCACGCAAGTTCTTTAAAGATTGTTTTCCACGTGAAAGAAGAACCTTTTTTGGATTCTTACGATGTAATAGAATATCTTTAGCTATCCCAAGACCTTGTTTAATCCCTTCTTTTTTCAAAGCATTGATTCCTGTTTTGACCATGGGTTTAATCAAAGGTGTAACTGATCTTATTGCTGATTTGAATAAAGATCCCAACCCATATCCATACTGGTGTCTTACACCTCTATAAACCGGAATCATTTTTTTTTTATTTTTGCTTACGCTTACGGAAATGCAACTTTACAATTGACTTGCCAATGACGAAGTGAACAGGGTGACCTGAATCACCTGTTATATTAATGTGGATACTATCGAAATCCGATTTCGAAACAGGGAAATAGTGAGGAATGGTTATATCGTGATTAATATGTTGGCTTCCATTTTCATTTTCAACTGAATTGGATGTTTTAAATGGAACAACGCGAAGTAGTGGTGCTAATGTATCTCCAACGATAGAATATTCAACTATGTCTGAATAAACAAACAAGTGATTATATCCTGCATCGATGTTTGGGGTATATTTGAAGAATTCGAAAACACTACAGTCTTTGAAAAACGTTTTCTTTTTAAGAAGTGGGTCTCCGCCTAGTTTCAGAAACAAGGAATTACTGAACTTTATCCCTGTTTTAATTACATTTGTGAATAATAACTTTGGTCTTCTGGATGAAGTGGAATATCCAACTTCAATCAAAGCATTTTTTTTGTGAAGTATTTTTCCAATTTCATTGTCAATACATTCATTGACAACTTCTAACACATGAGATGGAGAAATGTATGATCCATCTGGAAACCTGAATCGAATTCCCCATCTTGTTGGTCTGCCATGCGAGTCATGGGTTAGTTCATTGATTTCTAATGGCTTTTCTTTTTTTTATTTTCTGTTGCAATATCCTTCTGTAAAGCACTATCAGCTGTGATTATGTCGAAATAAGATTCATTTTCACTGATATTAAGAAACTGAGTCGGTGTTACCAATTGTGCTAGAGCTACTTCCCATGTTTCTTTATCAATATGAACAGTTCTTGGAAGTTGTACTTTGAAACAACATTGTGTGTTATTACGATGATAATTCAAAGAACTATCGCTTGGCAATGTAATGTAAAAGGAATTCATTTTTTACCGTCAATGAAATCAAATGTTGGTTGACTACTTTGTTTCGAGAATTTAAGTCCGGGTGAAGGTAATATATAACCCAATGAACTACTCAGAAGGATTAACCACAACTCCCGATCTTGACTTTGAAGACTCAAATGAATTATTGAGGTTGCAATTATTGCATAAATGATTATGATCTGTGAAATATAAGTGAACTGATTCTTAGGCACACGATTCCCAAAACATGTAAATGGTTGAGTATTACTAATATCATTACTAATACTATCACCGCCGGATTCAATGTTGGAATGAGGATGCATTGTTGATGTGCAATGTTTTATATTGCTTTAAACAAGATATTTAAACAAGGTATGATTCAGGAATCCAACTTTGGAATTTCTTTGGATATCCTTTCCAATTAACTTTAATTTCCTTAATGACCTTTTTACCCTCACGTCTTGTTCGTTTGTCGAGAACTGAATCTATTTCATATATTTCACTATCTTTTATTAGTTGTAATTCCTTTTCATAGAATGTTCCAAGGATAGGTTCACCGAGAAGTAGATATTTGCCGAAGAATCAAATAGCAATTATATCAAGCAAAGATTCGTCCAAACGTCGGTTCTCAATGAAAGCAATTCGTTGGATTCAGAGCATTGCAAATGAAAAACAGATTCACATTCAGCATGCTAGGAATGGGGGTGAATATGAAATTGGAGGTTACAGTGTAGACGGATTCCATGCCCCGTCAAACACTGTGTATGAATTCTTAGGTGATCTATATCATGGTTGCCCTGTTTGCTACCCGAACCGTTCAGAAAAAAGCCCGATCAATGGTTCAACTATGGGAAGCTTGTATGAAGGAACAATGAAAAGATTAGAGTATTTGAGACAGAGAGGTTATGAAGTTGTGTTCATTTGGGAGCATGAATTCGATGCAAAGGTTAAGACAAACAAGGAGTATGCTCGAATCATTCGTGATTTGTTTCCTTACTCTGACCCCATTGATCCCAGGGAAGGATTGTATGGGGGTCGGTGTAATGCAGTTAAACTCTCGCATGAGATAGATGAATCAAGCGAGACAGAAATAAAGTACATTGATATTTGCTCTTTGTACCCATACGTATGCAAATACAAATCCTATCCTGTTGGACACCCTAAAGTGTTGACTAGTGAAAGCATTGACATTCAGAACATAAGACAGTATGAGGGTCTTGTCAAATGTAAAGTCCTGCCTCCAGATGATCTCATCCACCCCGTTCTACCTGTGCATTGCAACCACAAAATGATGTTCCCTCTATGTAGAACATGTGCAGAGAACAGTTCAGAAACGTGTACTCATAATGAAAATGAAAGAGCTCTCATTGGGACATGGGTTACGGTTGAACTTTTTAAAGCAATGGATAAAGGTTATCGTTTACTACATGTCTTTGAGATATGGCATTTCGATTCACTCTCTGACAAATTCTTCAAGGGATATGTTGACAACTTTCTGAAAATTAAACAGGAAGCAAGTGGTTATCCTACTTGGTGTAGTACTCAATCTGACAGAGATCAATTCATTCAGGATTATGAGAGAGAAGAAGGTATCAAACTTGATCCAATCATGATTACGAAAAACAAAGGTAGAAGATCTTTTGCCAAGATCGTGTTGAACTGTCTCTGGGGTAAACTAGCTCAAAGAGAAGTGCAGACACAAACGGAATACATTGCATCCCCCTCCAAGTACTTTGACTTGATCAACAATCCATCAATCAAAGTAAAACATGTGGAAATATTCAGTGAAGAGTGCCCCTTCATTCTGGTCAATAACGAAAACATGCTTGATCATATTCAAACTCATGCTACAGCTAACGTTATAGTTGGGTCTTATGTAACAGCCTATGCAAGGTTGGAGTTATACAGTGTGCTTGAGAAGCTGAATGAAAGATGTCTTTACTTTGACACTGACAGTTGTATGTATATTCATGAGCCAAAGCTTTGGAACCCTCCCATCATTAACAGTGGACTTGGGAAATGGACTGATGAAGAGCCAACCTCAAGAATCGTGAAGTTCAGAGGTTTGGGGCCAAAGAACTATGCATATCAATTGATATCAGACAAAGGGAAAATATCAAGCAAATGTAAAGTAAAGGGGGTCACATTGGACTACAAAACATGTCAGTTGGTGAACTTTGACACATTCACCAAATGCATGAACGACCCTTCTACAGAAATCAAGATTACCTATGACTGTAGAATAAAAAGACATAAAGACAGAACAGTGACAAGTGAGCCTCAAACGAAAACATTCAGATCTGTATATACAAAGAGGGTCATTGTCAATGGAACAGACACGGTCCCTTTTGGACATAGAAGTCTAAAGGTATATAAATAAGAAAGAGTGAACAATGAACATCAGTATCTGAAAACAAGCTGAACAGTGTACATAATAGGAAATAATGATATTATTGATAACAGTGTTTCTTATGGAATATTTCTATGGACGAACAACATGGAAAAACATTGTGAAAGAACTTTGTGAACATTGTGATAGAATTCTGTGAACATTGTGAAAGAATTCAGTGGGAGAACTTGGTGTGATAATGTTAACATTTATCATATCTATCATTGCATCTATTGACTTCAAGATGATACCATATCAGCTTCCACTCCCGATTGAGATACGAGAGAAGATATATCGTATATTCGTTGGTGAACATACATTAAGTGAAAAAATACAGATGACTTTGAAACACACGGCTTTGAACATTTGGTTGAGTAAAATGTCAAAAGGGTTTAGGAACGGACAACCTTCTACAGAGTTGTTCCAAATGTATGCTTTCATTTGGGACATGCTTGAAAGTTCGGGATTTGACGGGTACAAAAAGAATAAATATGAGTGTCAAATACATAGAATATTCACATTTCGTGACAGGGACACATATCAGTGGGCATTTCATACCAAGATGATACATGGTAAAACGTATGACAGTTTCATAAGGACTCTCTATAAGAAGGCTAATCAGTTCAACTTTCATGTAGCTCATAGAAAGCGTAAAGGTTTTCATATCAATTATTCAACATCTCCTCCAACTCATGAAGATGTTGATACAGTCGAAGGAGTAATCACGTTTGATAGAGATGTATCGGAAAGAGTTGTTAATTCAACTGTGTCTTCATGTGTTGTTTTTCCTGTAACGGATCTATTATATCACGAGTCAGTCAGGAGAATGAGAGGAGTGTACCCTCATGAATATGGAAATTTCGAATTGGGGTATGCAGTATATGGATCAGAAAAAAACATGAAAAGATTGTGGGAATCTCGTCAGATCTATTGCAATGGATATAAACATAACTGAAAAAGAAAATATGTTTCTGTAAATATGTTTCAAAAAGTGTTTGTAAATAAATGTATATAAATGTTTTGTAAATATGTTAATAAAATATTGTTCATAAATATTGTTCATGAAACATTGTTAATGGAAATGTTAAATAAAGGTTAGAAAATAAATTTGTGTCATTTTATTTCTGTCCTTTAAAGAGACAATATCGTCAACAGAAAAAACACGAATGAAAATGGATGTAGACGTGTTTTCACTCTTATTTCGCCATCCAAGCAATTTCTATATATCAGGTCCAAGTGGATCAGGAAAAACAGAGTTCGTTCATAAACTTCTAGATTATAACGAAGATCTGTTTGATATTCCACCAAAGAAAGTTGTTTGGTGTTATAAAGAATGGCAAAACACGTACAGTATCATGAAAGAAAAATTTGATTTTATCAAATTTATTGATGGAATTCCCGAAGATGAAAATGAAATAGTGAGCGATGTATCAATTCCACATTTGGTCGTTTTCGATGATATGCTGGGTGAAAAAGATGAAGAAAAAATAAAGTTATGGTTTACAAGAAAAGGTCATCATCGTAATGCAAGTGTGGTTTATATCACACAGAATATGTTTTCACAGTCAAAGTCCAGCAGAACCATCAGCTTGAATTCACGATACATGATTCTTTTTCGTAATGAACGTGATAAGAATCAAATAAAAACACTTGCAAGTCAAATGCAAGCCCCACATTTGATTCCTGCATACAATGACGCAACTTCAATGGATCATGGATACTTGGTCATTGATTTCCATTCACGAACCAAACGTGAATTGAGATTAAGGACTGATATTTTTCATCGGTGGTATACAGAGAATGCTGATCAAGGTCCAATTGTATATTCACCTGTATAAATATTTGTAATACAAATTATAAATATTGTTCAGATGAAAATACAGTCATTTCTTCGCCGAATCTCATTGAGTAAACATGGCTTTACCACGGACATCATCCTCGGTGCTTCATGCTTTGCAGAATTTAAGTAATCAAACCAACAAATATGAAAGAGAGGCATTACTAAATGCAGGATTAAAGGAAATCTTGAAATGGTTTTCTTTAGCAGCTCGCAATATCATTGAAGAAAAGATTAAACTTCCAAAACAAACCGTTAGCTATATGAACAAACATAAAGAAGATGTTGTGAAATTAGCAGATCCGAATATCGATGAACAAACAAAACGAAGAATCATTCTGAAACCTGGTGGTGGTGGATTCCTTGGAGGGGTTATTATCAGAAGTTTATTACGTTGGGATGGTAATAAAACTGTAAGAAAGTTCGGTACGGAAAGCAAACGTTCACAAAAGAAGCAAAAGAAGGGGTCTCCTGTTAAACGCTCAAAGAACAAACGTTCAAAGAACAAAGGCCAAAAGAAAAGTTCAAAGAAATCTGCTAAGAAGAAAAGTTCAAAGAAAAGTACTCCTATTGTAATCAATGAGGAATTCATTACAATGCGAAGGTCAAGATCCCCAAGATCAGTGCACTCTGCTCATAACTCTGTTCATAACTCTCCTCATAACTCAACTCCAAACACAAGTCTGAATAGAAGCCTGAACACCGGTCTGAACTTGTCTCCAATCAGAAGTCTGAACAGAAGTTCGGACAGGAGTCTAAATAGGAGTCTCAATAGGAGTCAAAACAGAAGTATTGATGACTTTATTGTCCAACAACATGCACAACAGCGTACCCCACAGCGTAGCCCACAGTATGTAGCACAACGCATACCGAACTCTAGGAAAGATATTCTGAGAAGACGTCTTTTCGACTTTCAGAAAAAGTACAAATCTTTTCTGCCTCCTGGAAAAAGACAGATAAATTTCCAACCTATATCTTCACTATCATTATCTCCAAACTCGAAAAGACTATATCAAAAGGGTGTAAAGGAAAGACAAATGCTGATCGATGATCTGTTTTCATACTACGACGGCTTGCATCCGAACAGTCCATTAAGACGGGGTAATAAACCAAACAAGGAATCGAGAAAAGAAACACTCCCTGTTGCACCATTTTCACCGCTTTTGAGTATGGATACGAGTACACTATCATCTCCTGCTAGAATTGCTCTCAATACATTACGATCACAGTTCTCCTGATTAATTGTCGGAAATGTTTAAAAAAACATAAATAAAAAAACTTTTTTTTATTTTTTGAAAAAATAAAAAAATAATTTTTGCAAAAAAAAAAATAAAAAAATATTTTTGCAAAAATAAAAAATAAAAAAATAAAAATAAAAAATAAAAAATAAAAAATATTTTTTTATTTTTTTTTTTTGCAAAAATTATTTTTTTATTTTTTCAAAAAATAAAAAAAAGTTTTTTATTTATGTTTTTTTGAAACGAATCATTCAAAAAGGATAAATTAATTTGGAAACAATCGATTGATTCATTTGCATTTCAACATAAGACGCGATAACATGGGAAAGGCAAAGAAGAAATCCCCTTTGATAAGAAAACACGGACATATGGTCCTAGCTATGTTGAAATCATCACCAAAATTAAGGAAAAAGATAATTAGAAATTTGTCTCCACCGGTAGTTAAATGCATTTCGGAATGTTGTCACAATGTTTTAAAAGGGAATGTTCATTTGACAGAAGCTCAGAAGAAGAAGTTGTATCCAAACCGACAACATCTTCGTAATATTGCATCTAAGTCAGTTTCTGTTAAGAAAAAGAAACGTATTCTGAATCAGAGAGGAGGGTTTCTTCCTTTGTTAGGACCTGCATTAATCCCATTATTAGGAAAAGCTGTCATAGGTGGTATCGGAGGGGCATTGAAAGCTTTGTAGATTTCGGGATATTATTGAAATAATGTCAGTCAGAAAAATGGTTGTTGTTCCATATCAAGTATTAGAAGATATGAAGCGATGGAAAGAAGAAAAAAGTAGGAAACCACATCTTCCACAAGATCCTCAAGTGGCAAATGTTGCACATCTTCATACAGATATGAAAAAGACCTTAGATAGATATGATATCTCAGAAACAGACAAGGCTCAGAAATATGGAGAAACTTTATTCAAATTGCAATCATCGTTTGATAAAGTTAAGAATCCAAAGAACATTCCTCCATCTGCTAACGAATTCTTAAATGAAACAGTGAATAAAGGGGTTGGGTCTGTGTTACATGAACGTATTCTCGAAAGCGTTCCTACAACAATGCAAAGAAAAGCGAAGCTCCTTTTGAATATTCTTAAAGACAATGAAAACATAGCATGGGATAATCAGGGGGTGGTAACATATAAAGGCAAAGCTATTCCAGGTTCTAATATTATTGATCTAATCAATGATTCATTACGTAAAAGAAAAGGAGTAGAACCAAGAGGATGGCAAACATTCTCTAAAGCTTTACATGAAAGCCATGTTCCACAAGAGGTCATTGGAAACTTAGCAAGATGGCAATGGATGTAAAAACATGAAGATGATTCTAGCGAAAGTGAAATAAGTTTCACCACACCTCAAATATCAACTCCAAAACGTACACGAAAAACCCCAAAGGGTACACCATCTCTATCCCAACTTCGGAAAATGTCACCCTATACGAATCCAAAGGAAAAAGAGAAATTGAAACGGTTCTATACAGACGAACTTAGAAAACCTATAAGAAAAGAATTATCATCTCCAAGTCTTCAGACATGGGAACCATACGAGTGAAAGCAGTTAGGAAATCTGCTAAGAAATCTGCAAAGAAATCTGTTAAGAAATCTGTTAAGAAATCTGTTAAGAAATCTGTTAAGAAAGGTTCAAAGAAGAAATCGGACCAAAAACTTGATTCTGTTTTACGAAAACTATATTATGATCCATCCAGTCAAGGCTCCTATTCGAGCATATATCACTTGTATCACTCTGCGAAATCTATTTTGAAAAATGTCAAATATAGAGATGTTAGGGAATGGTTGCAAGGAGAATCCACGTATACACTGCATAAACCGATACGGCGTAAATTCAAAAGAAGAAAAACAATCGTTGGAGGCATAGATCATCAGTGGCAAGCTGATTTGGCCGACATGCAATCATTTGCAAAGTTCAATAACAACTTCAAGTATTTGCTCTGTGTTATTGATGTTTTCTCAAAGTATGCATGGGTAATACCTATCAAGAATAAGATGGGGAAAACATTGATAACGGCATTTCAAACCATTCTGAAACAGCGAACACCTTTGTCATTGCAAACAGATAAGGGAAGCGAATTCCGAAATAAAGATTTTCAGAATTTCCTTAAAAAGGAAAATATCCATTTCTTCACAACTGAAAATCCAGAAACAAAAGCAAGTATTGTTGAAAGGTTTCAAAGAACATTGAAAACCAGAATGTGGAAATATTTCACACATGAGAAAACAAGACGATACACCAATGTAATTCAGAAATTAGTTGATAATTACAACAACACTTTCCATCGAAGTATTCAAGAAAAACCATCGAATGTTGTCCCAGCAAATGAAGCAGAAATTTCAGAGAACTTGTATCCATCATACAAGAAAGTTGTGAAAGTTAAGACAAAAGTTGTTCCAAAACTAAGAAAAGGAGATCGTGTCCGAATCAATAAAACGAAACACACTTTCGAAAAAGGTTATTTACCAAACTGGACACAAGAATTGTTTGAAATTACACATGTAAATTCAGCAACATCTCCAATCACTTATAAATTAAAGGACTTAGATGGTGAACCTATCCTTGGAACATTCTATGAAAAGGAATTACAACTAATAAAAGATAGTGAAATATATGAAATAGATTCAGTTCTCGACAAACGAACAAGACGTGAGGGTAAAAAGGTCATTAAGGAAATTAAAGTTAATTGGAAAGGATATCCAAAGAAATTCCAAAGTTGGATTCCTGAATCATACCTTGTTTAAATATCTTGTTTAAAGCAATATAAAACATTGCACATCAACAATGCATCCTCATTCCAACATTGAATCCGGCGGTGATAGTATTAGTAATGATATTAGTAATACTCAACCATTTACATGTTTTGGGAATCGTGTGCCTAAGAATCAGTTCACTTATATTTCACAGATCATAATCATTTATGCAATAATTGCAACCTCAATAATTCATTTGAGTCTTCAAAGTCAAGATCGGGAGTTGTGGTTAATCCTTCTGAGTAGTTCATTGGGTTATATATTACCTTCACCCGGACTTAAATTCTCGAAACAAAGTAGTCAACCAACATTTGATTTCATTGACGGTAAAAAATGAATTCCTTTTACATTACATTGCCAAGCGATAGTTCTTTGAATTATCATCGTAATAACACACAATGTTGTTTCAAAGTACAACTTCCAAGAACTGTTCATATTGATAAAGAAACATGGGAAGTAGCTCTAGCACAATTGGTAACACCAACTCAGTTTCTTAATATCAGTGAAAATGAATCTTATTTCGACATAATCACAGCTGATAGTGCTTTACAGAAGGATATTGCAACAGAAAATAAAAAAAAGAAAAGCCATTAGAAATCAATGAACTAACCCATGACTCGCATGGCAGACCAACAAGATGGGGAATTCGATTCAGGTTTCCAGATGGATCATACATTTCTCCATCTCATGTGTTAGAAGTTGTCAATGAATGTATTGACAATGAAATTGGAAAAATACTTCACAAAAAAAATGCTTTGATTGAAGTTGGATATTCCACTTCATCCAGAAGACCAAAGTTATTATTCACAAATGTAATTAAAACAGGGATAAAGTTCAGTAATTCCTTGTTTCTGAAACTAGGCGGAGACCCACTTCTTAAAAAGAAAACGTTTTTCAAAGACTGTAGCGTTTTCGAATTCTTCAAATATACCCCAAACATCGATGCAGGATATAATCACTTGTTTGTTTATTCAGACATAGTTGAATATTCTATCGTTGGAGATACATTAGCACCACTACTTCGCGTTGTTCCATTTAAAACATCCAATTCAGTTGAAAATGAAAATGGAAGCCAACATATTAATCACGATATAACCATTCCTCACTATTTCCCTGTTTCGAAATCGGATTTCGATAGTATCCACATTAATATAACAGGTGATTCAGGTCACCCTGTTCACTTCGTCATTGGCAAGACAATTGTAAAGTTGCATTTCCGTAAGCGTAAGCAAAAATAAAAAAAATGATTCCGGTTTATAGAGGTGTAAGACACCAGTATGGATATGGGTTGGGATCTTTATTCAAATCAGCAATAAGATCAGTTACACCTTTGATTAAACCCATGGTCAAAACAGGAATCAATGCTTTGAAAAAAGAAGGGATTAAACAAGGTCTTGGGATAGCTAAAGATATTCTATTACATCGTAAGAATCCAAAAAAGGTTCTTCTTTCACGTGGAAAACAATCTTTAAAGAACTTGCGTGAAGAATTCGCATCAAATTTAAATGGAAAAAAATCCAATAGACAGCATCAGTCTCATTCACGTTCTCGTCGTGGAAAGATCGTTAGCAAGAAACACCGAATCCATCATAAATCTGCAAGACCATTAGATATATTTGATTAACATTTCCGAAAAAGTTTCAAAAAGTTTCTCCAAATAAAAAATATTTTTCTCCAAAAATATTTCAAAAAAATAATTCCAACATGATGCAAAGTGGATCTTGTGAATGCAGTAAATCAGAATTAGATGTTCTCTCTGTACCACCAACAATGACAAGTATGCAGGAATCCCAATGGGTTGAACATTTCCCAATTGCTTCGATTGCAAATGAATCGCCAATCGAATTCAATATCCCACCACAAACAGAGTTGTGGACAGATCTATCCCAATCCTTTCTGTACGTGAAATTCAAAGTCACGAAAGAGGATGGAAATAACCTAGGTGCCGACGAAAACATTGGTCCAGTCAACAATTTCCTCCACAGTATGTTCAGCAGTATTGATCTGTACCTGAACAACAAACTGATAACAAATGGTTCAGACATATACCCATACAGAGCATACATTGAAAACCTTCTGTCATACAGTTCTGGTAGTAAGGCAACTCATTTGAAAGCAGGAGAAATGTGGATAAAGGATACAACAGGTCATATGAACACACATGAAATAACAGGAGCTAATGCAGGTTTCAAAGCAAGAAACGCTATCATCAGTGAAAGCAAAACTGTCGAACTGTTTGGTCGATTGCATCTTGATCTTTTTCTCCAAGAAAAATATCTACCAAATGGAGTTGAAATTTGATTGAGATTAAACAAAGCCCCGACCACTTTCTGTCTAGCTGCCCACACTGGTGCAGATAAAGCAAAGATTCACTTTGAAACAGTTAGTTTCCACGTTCGGAATGTAGAACTGTCACCAGTGGTTGCAAACAATTTGAATCAGTTGATTGCTCAACAAAACATGAAAATTCCTATCCGAAGAGTAGAAGTCAAAACATTTTCCATCACTGATGGTACACGGTCCAAAGTTGAAGACCATCTATTCCAAGGGCAGTTACCAAAACGTATTTTCATTGGAATGGTAACAAACAGAGCTTTCAACGGAAATTACACATCAAACCCATTCAACTTCAGACATTTCAATGTCTCTAAAATTGATGTGTCGTACAACGGTCATAGAATCCACAACAAACCGTTTGAGCCTGATTTCACAAATGGTCTTACATTGAGATCATATCTATCTCTGTTTAATGCCACGAAATCCATCGGTGCAGATAAATCATTCGACATAACGAAAGATGAATACGGAGATGGATTCACTCTGTGGGGGTTTGATCTTACACCAGATCAAGGTAGTGAAGAAGGTCAACTCCACCCTATAAAAACTGGAGGTTTAAGAATTGAACTTCAGTTCAAAGTCAACCTCGCAGCAGTCATCAACGTGGTTGTGTTTGCAGAATTCGATAATCAAATAGAAATCAACGGACTCAGAGAAGTCATCACAGATTACTAAGCATGCTTGGTCACGAGTACGCAATTAAATTGAGAGAAGACGCTGAAAAAGTGAAATATTCCTCATCATGTGAACCATCAGATCGCACATATGACATTCACAAAAGTTTTCAATCGTGTATGGTGAATGAACTGCAGAACCTTATCATCGAAGAAGTACATAACAGTTGTAACGGATGTCAAATAGATCATCCTAGTCAAATTGAACACCCTATCTGTCTATACATGGACAGAGCAGAACATACAGACTTGTTTATCGAACGAGCGATGTTGAATCTCAATCCATACAAAGTAATGGAAGTATGGTACCCAATGCTGACAGAAATGAAACTCAACGAACAGGAATCAGTAGAGGCCTACAGATTATGGCAAAGTATAAAAAGGAACATTCTCCATGGATTCACTAGTTCGTGGATAAATCAGTGGTGTGAAAAGGTGAAACAGTCGTGGAAATAAAGATGTACGCAAACGAATTACAATATATCCTAGACAATGGCATGTGGATAAAAAACCTTCATGCAAATGTTTGTGCAAAAGATAAGTTACCAAAACAAAAACCACGACATGTTAATGCATATATCATCAACACCGAGAAATCCCATAAGTCGGGAGAACATTGGGTAGCAGTGATATTCACCAGAAATGGTGAAACGTTATACTTCGATTCGTATGGATTACCACCTCTGGAAATGGAAATAATCAGTTTCATTCGGAATAATTCACTATCATGGACTTTCAACAATCAGATGTTACAAAGTGTGCTCAGTCAAGTGTGTGGTCACTACTGTGTATTCGCATTGGATGGTGTTTCAAAAGGATACGATCTACAGAAATTACTCCAGAAAACATTTACCACAAAGAACCTTCACAGAAATGATCGTTTAGTATCATCATGGTTTATGCAAAACTTTAATTATCTCTTCTAAAGTTGTTGTAAATAAAATGTGTTACATGTTCATAGTTCATAGTTCTAGTTCAATAAAAACAGTAAAAAACTATCCTCTTTGTCCATTATTTCTTCCCCTATTGTGAACAAGCGAAACTGTCATGATGATTGGCCACATCATGAGAGTTATGCTATTCACAAAAACTGATCCTCACAATCCAGACAACGGGTCATCTTCAACCTTGGTTCGAATTCTCCGTAGAATTCCTTAACCCCTCGAGTGAGAATAGCTCTCGTTGTTAAATCCAACCCCAAATCGACTAAGTCCAAACCCTAAAAGACCCCAGATCAGGTGTAGCTATACTACCCTACGTGTAGCTATACTGCCCTACGGAGGGCATCCTGGGAGGCTAGAATAGCTACATTTTCGGCGTAGCTATTCTAGCCTCCTTTACTACTTACATGATAAAGAAATTGGGAAATTATCATCACTTTTAAACACTAAGGATTAATAAATGTTACATAAATGATAATTTATGAAAACGATTTGTTACAAAGATGAGATTTAACATTGTTGTACTAAAACAAAACAGGTAGGCCTAATTCATTTAGGATATAATAAACAATCTTCATTTTAATAGTAACCGGTGGGTTTACAATGATTAAAGAGGGGCTGACCAGTGTTTATTTATTTTACCCGGTCATTTCTCTGGAAACACAGATCTAATTGGTCAATTTTCATGCGCATTTTCATTAGGAATAGGGCATGCCCTAAACCGTGTGCTTTGGTACATATGCTAGCATGAGAACCATTATATGCTAGCAAAAGACCCATTATCTAGGGTTTACACAGTAAGCATGTGCAAAAGTACATGTGAACAAGAATTGTCCGCGGACAATACAGCTCGCCCTAATGAGAGCTTGTCACAAAGAAAAGTCATTTCCTAGGTCAAGGTAAAAGGTCATGGTCCAAAATTAAAATCCTTGGCAGGATGTATCAATGGGTATAAGATAATGGCCAAGTTAAAGGTTTTGAAAAGTAGGTCAAACTCCTAGGTCATGGTCAAATGTGAATGCTGTTGGTAGGAGGTGTCCATGTGTGAAATGTCAAGGCTGTATGTGTAATAGGACATGATATATTGGCCTGATTAAAGTTTTATTAAAATAGGTCAAACTCCAAGGTCAAGGTCAAAAGGTCCAAGGTCATGGTCAAATATGAACGATGTTGGTAGGAGGTGTCCAAATGTCAAATATCAAGGCTATATGTGTAAAAGGACATGAGATATAGGTCAGGTGAAAGTTTTTTTTAAAAATAGGTCAAACTCCAAAGTCAAGCTTACAAGGTCCAAGGTCATGGTCAAATGTGAACGGTGTTGGTAGGAGGTGTTCATGTGTAAAATATCAAGGCTGTAGGTGTAAAAGGACATGAGATATATGCCAGGTAAAATTTTTTTAAAAGTAGGTCAAACTCTAAGGTCAAGATCTCAAGGTCCGAGGTCATGGTCAAATATGAACGGTGTTGGTAGGAGGTTTCCATATGTGAAATACCAAGGCTGCGTTTGTAATAGGGCATAATATATAGGCCAGATTAAAGTTTTAAAGTAGGTCAAACTCTAAGGTCAAGGTCACAAGGTCCTGATCATGGTCAAATGTCAATGGTGTTGGTAGGAGGTGTTCATGTGTAAAATATCAAGGCTGTAGGTGTAAAAGGACATGAGATATAGGCCAGGTAAAAGTTTTTTATTAAAAGTAGGTCAAACTCTAAGGTCAAGATCACAAGGTCCGAGGTCATGGTCAAATATGAACGGTGTTGGTAGGAGGTTTCCATATGTGAAATACCAAGGCTGCGTTTGTAATAGGGCATAATATATAGGCCAGATTAAAGTTTTTAAAGTAGGTCAAACTCCAAGGTCAAGGTCACAAGGTCCAGATCATGGTCAAATGTCAATGGTGTTGGTAGGAGGTGTCCCTGTGTGAAAGATCAAGGCTATATGTGTAATAAGGCATAAAATATAGGCCATGTTAAAGTTTTTGTATACCAGGCTTAAGTTTCTTAAGTAGGTCAAACTCCAAAGTCAAGGCCACAAGGTCAAAAGTCATGGTCCCAAATGAAAGGGTTAGAGGTATACTCAGGTATAATATCAATGTTCTATCTTTAATGAGGCATTAGATAATGGCCAGGTTAAAGTTTTTTTAAACGGTCAAAAAGTGGGTCAAACTCCAAGGTCAAGGTCACAAGGTCAAAGGTCATGGTTCCAAATGTAAGATCTTGATTAGAGCCACCCATAGGTGAAATATCAAGGCTGTATCTCTAACAGGGCATAAGATATGTGCCAGGTTAAAGTTTTTGCGGATGCGTGGTCCAATTTGAAAGCTGCTGTATTGAACACTTTATTTTTTTATCAAGGTAGGATTTGTTAATCATATAGCGTAGAAAATATTGAGGCAAAAGGAGGAGAAATTAGAGCTGGTTATCAGTATTTTCTTTTTCTACCTTGATATTTTCCGAACGCATTGTTTTAGAGATGTCAAAATTAGGTCTTGCTTGGGAAAGGGTTAAATTCCCGTTGTTAACATTTCTTTTTCTGTTTTATCATAAAATATAAACTGACACGATTTAAAAACGCAAAAAGTACTTTTTGCAAATGGTATCTCCTACATCTTACAAAACCGATGTATAGCCATGTTAAATTGTAAATGTTACAATTGTTAACATAACATGACAGAAAATGACCTTTAAAGCCACGAATAATGTCCGAATCGACGTCAGATTATGCCAAAATGGACGTTGAGTCAAGAGCCTGGCATCAAACATCGACGACAACGAATCCCGTGTTTTCACAGGCGATTTATCATCATGTCGCGATGTATAGGCCGCCCGCGATTACCAACCATAGAATTTGCTGTAGACTGAGCCGTCACAAATCTTTTGCGTAAGAGACGTTGACGCATACAATTATGTTGACGTAAGTTTTTACACGCGGCTAAGCGGGGCGTGGGTGGTCTGTAAATCTTCCCGTGCCGTTTACACGTCTCATAAACCTTGGAACCGTCGATTCGGCTAGCTACCTTCATTTGCGAAATTCCGCAAACCAAAAGCCAAAAAACTTGGTTCCTTTTTCGCAAAGTAAGTCTCAGCATTTTGTACACAATTTTCTTTCGTTGTTCTCGTATGTTTTCAATAAATAAATCAAATTGGCAATTTGTACACAAAAACTCTTAGTGATTTAACACATGGTCTGAATGCAGGAGACACACGAGCATTTAGTGATGGGCGGATAGTTTACAGAAAACACGACAAAATTGCTCGGACGTGAAGCGTATACATTGCCTCATGCATGTCCCCAAATATGGTGCCGAGCGAGGAAATAGGAAAGGAATGGTTAATGAAAACGTGTTTTGCGTTTTTAAATCGTGTCAGTTTATATCAGAGAATATACAATAATCACGTTTGACGTGACCATGTTACTCTTTTTGACTCCATAATAAATATTTGCTTTGGAAAACATTGTGGAAATGGAAGAAATTGTTTGTTACACACAATTTCTTTATTTCCCAAAATGGTTTCTTCTTTATTTCTTATATGTCGGCGATACGCTACAGCAAAAAGGATAAGGCACATGTGATACAATATTTCAGTATCCCCCATCCTTGGAATGCAATGTGCAGCTGATAAGAAAAGCGCTTGACCCAGGTCAACTAAACTGACACGATTTAAAAACGCAAATAAGTACTTTTACAAATGGTATCCACTACATCTTACAAAACGGTGTATAGCCATGTCAAATTGTAAATGTTACAAGTGTTAACATAATAGGACAGAAAATGACCTTTAAAGCCATAAATAATGCCTGAATGGACGTCAGATTATGCCAAAATGCACGTTGAGTCAAGGGCCTGGCATCGAACAGGACGACGAGAGCAAACCACGTGTTTTCACAGACGATTTATCACCGTGTCACGATGTATAGGCCGCCCGCGACAACCAACCATAGAATTTGCTGTAGACTGAGCCGTCACAAATCTGTTGCGTTAGTGACGTTGACGTATACAATTGTGTTGACGTACAGTTGTTACACGCAGCTGAGCGGGACGTGGGTGGTCTGTAAATGTTTCCGTGTCGTTTACACGTCTCATAAACCTTGGAACCGTCGATTCGGCTACATTAAAGCGTCTAGCTACCTTCATTTGCGAAACACCGCCAACCAAAAGCACAAAAACTCGGTTCCTTTTTCCCAAAGTAAGTCTCAGCATTTTTTACACACTTTTGTTTCGTAGTTCTCGTTTGTTTTCAATAAGTAAATCAACGTGGCAATTTGTACACAATTTTTTCTTTGTGATTTAACTCGTAGTCTGAATGCACGAGACACACGAGCATTTAGTGACGGGCGGTTCAGATGTCCGGATAGTGTACAGTAAACACGGCAAAATTGCTGGGTCGTGAAGCGTATACATTGCCTCGTACATGTCCTCAAAACTGGTGCCGATCGAGGCAATAGGAAAGGAATGGTTAATGAAAACGTATTTTGCGTTTTTAAATCGTGTCAGTTTAAATACCACCAAAAACATATGTGCTAAACCATAAACATTCGTGCAAAGTATTTTTTTTCGAGGTTTCGAATGCTGTGATATATTTTCTTAAACAAGAGCCGTCATAGACGGATTATGCTCCCCGAATAAGTGTTTGTCACAAAATAAAAACTATCATACATTAAGCCCCCTTTTCCCATGACAGATTTTTTGTACACACATTTTTTTATATAGAATATGGTCTAGAACATCTCACAAAATACAAAATTACAAAATTTCATTAAATTCTGCCCATTAGATGAAGAGAAATTAGAGAAAAACTAATTTTTACATTAAGGCCCCTTTTTCCATGACGCAGCCTCGAATTGAGAAACGAAGAAAAGGTCCCTAGGCATTATCCCAGGGAGTCCACATGTGAAGTTTCATTGAATTTGGCCCAAGGGTTGCTGAGATCTGGCTGTGGACGGACGGACAGACGGACGGACGGACAGACGGACAGACGGACGGACAGCGTGGCGACATTATGCTCCCCGAATTTTTTTCGGGGAGCATAAAAAATGTTTGCGCTAGTCTTTGCACGAATGTTCTCAGCTTTGACAGGGATTTGAGGAATGATCTTTAACCAAAAATAAACCGGAGAGTACGACGTATCGAATGGTACGTATCTCAATATTGAGAGTTAACTATTTAATTTTGAATCTGGGAAAAATGTGTTTTTACCGAGTGTTTTTGTTTACATAAGTTAGGAAAGCACACCATATCAAAGTCACGTGATTGTCGCCTGTGATAGTACCCTGTCAATTTTGTATAAACCCTTTCATGGGGAAACTTTTGTTCCAACTATGGTAATTGGTTTTGCATTGACCCTTTCCCAAACAAGAAATGGTAATATTGATGTGGAAAACACCGAAACAAGAGCTCCGTGCTTATGTCTACTAAATATTCATGGTTTCGCCAACACTCGCTTTTAATATTTCGCTATCCCCCATCCTTGGAATGCAACACACAACTGGCAGTTGAATACCACCAAAAGCATATGTGCTAAAACATACCATGTGAACGCAAAAAAATGTGTGCTAATAACATAATTGTGTGAAAAAGCAGATGCGCTTAAGCATATCCTGTAAACCCCCTTAAACAGAGGACCTGTCTAGTATAGTTTTGGTCGTGATGTTGACGTGATATGGACGCGGAATCGAATGTGACCGGGCCTTAAACTCGTATTTGCCAAAGTTAATGGTTTAGGAAATGTTGTCAGACCAAACCATATGCTGCCGAACATACGCAGATACACACTTACAACTAGACGAAGATTTAACAAACTATAGTGCTTGACAAAGTCATTGTGTCGCCCCACTATTTACCTGTGCTTGGTTCGAATTTTACAGTTCGGTAATCTACTGGCAGGCTTGCCAGTGAGGCCTTTACAAATTCCGGGCACATTTCGCTCCTGAATTCTATGCCTGTTGAAAGAAATATATATAAATGTATAACTGCTATATGCATGATATTTGAATCAGTCATTGAATTACCCATACCCCGATTAAAGTGACATTTCACATTTATTTCATTTTTTAAAAGTATGTCTTGATGTAAAGATTGTTTATTCTAATGAGTAGAAATGCTATCAGTTTTTTAAATTGTTATTTATAAGAGAAAAATAAGCCATAAACTTGAGACAGAAATGACAAATTCTATATAAATCTGAACTGTTGTCCACAACAATTTGTTTAATTTTAGCACAAAAATATATATTTCTGGTAAACGGTTCAATATTTTGGCTTGAAATTTTCAGAATTTTCACAAGAAAACATGCTCTTTCAGATAGAATACAAGTAAAATTTATGTAAAAATAATTGTGAAATGTCACTTTAAGCTATTTTTCTTCAGTTTTGCCCGTTCTTGTCAGAAAGGCTTGGAATAGAATTGGTGCAAAAGAAAATACTGGAAGAAAGGACGGATGGACAGCATGGCGACTATATGCTCCCCATTAAAGATTGTTCATGGAACATTAAAATAGACTAAGTTAGGTTCATTTACAATCATGTAGCAACATTATCTAGTCGTCAGCATTTCCTTCTTTTGTTTCAATGTTTCACCAAAACATTTCTATCGGGGATAATAAAAACACAGGTCTTGTTTGGGAGAGGGTTAATGATCTCTATGGATAAGGCGAGAAATCTCCCTAAGAGGCTGAGCTTGATGGGTCAATTTTCAAAACTATCAAATTGAGTAACAAAATTAAGCTTTATGGTTAGGTAGACAAAAAATAAAATGAATACCGATTTTGTGTCATTTAAAAAGTTCTGTAGGTGCAGATAACTCTTGATTTTTGTAGCCACCCAAATGGTTTCATTTTCTTACATTGCCGGTATTCATAGAAGTAAAATGAAGGTTTTTTTTTGTTTTATTTGCAATTTATGTCCTACAGATACACGGGTAAATGATGTTGACATCATATGGCAACTTTGGTCTTGCCCGTATTGCGCATGCGCATCATTGAAACAACTTTAAAAGCGCACTTTCCCGCCAAAAAACGAGGAATACCCACCTTCCAAGGGCTGGCAAAGATCGCCCCCTTGACCCAGCTTCCCATTGAAATATGTTGTGTAGCTTGACCATAGGCTTCCTTGGTTAAAAGGATTTCTTGAGTCACGGGGGGAAACATACTTTAATACTAAAAATAGTACTCATGTACCAATTACCATAATTTAGGCGGGAAGATTTCGCCTTTAAACTCGTTTCAATGATGCGCATGCGCATTAAGGTCAAAACGAAAACTCGTTTATGATTTCAACACCAATTGTCCTTACATTAAGGACAGATCCTCCAGTTGTTACTGCGCAACTTACTGCGCATATCCTAAATAACGAAATAAAGCTGTGTCAGTAATTGGGTTTTTCAGCAAATGTATTTCTTACATAATAGTTAATGTTTGGTTGATAAATGACAAGACCCTTTTCGGTTATTTCAATTTTCTCTGTTTGGTCAATTAAAGTGTAATAGTACTCGGATGGTACATTTCGCTTCCTGTTGCACGTTCAACATGTAGCGTTTGCGATAGGAAACGGAGCAACAAAAGCAAAGTGGTGTCTTTATGAGCTAGTCCGCTTCAGATGGACACAAAAGATGACACGTTTTATTATCTAAAGCTGGTAATAAGGAAGAAAATGGATAAGATTAATGAAACAATTTCGGACAGAGCTGTAAAAAGTTAACCAAATTTTACTTATAACTAAGAAAAACGCTTGGTTTGATATATTTTTCTTTTTTTGTTTTTGTAGACCTGACCAAGCACTATGTCTATACCAAAAAAGAAAAAAATTCTTACCGCTGGAATATTTTTTATTATCAGAAACGTTGCGAAAAAAGAGCAATTTCAGCTACTTTTGAAAGAATGTTTTACTAAAAATTTCAAAATCATCACTAAATTTTCCCAAATTGATACTCATTTAGACAGAATAAAACATATTGAACACAATAAAGACGTATTTATGTAATCCTAGTCATTTCGAACACCTTTTTTGTGGGTATTTAAGTGACACCTCATTTTTGCAATTTTAGACAAGAGTAGTCTCCCTTGAAATTCAATAACTTTTTAATTCGCTTGGTGACCTACAGTTTTTAAGTCATTTTTTTACTTCTCATATATTTAAATATCAGTACAGAAAAAATAAAAAAAAAAAAATCTTACCGTGGGAAATAAATGGAGGATCTGTCCTTAATTTACAGAAACAATATTGCTAATAAACCACAGAAAACTTTATTCTGGTTAATTGAATACCGGTGGGGTAAGAAATGTAATTTTGGGAGTAGGTACAGAAACCAAGAGTTATCTGTACATGTCGAATCGTTTTGATTGTGCAAAATCAGTTTTCATATGATTTAGGTATATACATGTATCTAACAATATAGCTCGAAATAATAATCAATTTGCATGCTTTGAAAATTGACTTTTCCAATTGAGCCTTTTAGGGAGATTTCTCGCCTTATCCATAGAGGTCCTTTATATACTCACCATACAGATGTTCGGGTCCCTCCAGATCAAAAACTGCACATGTAAAACAATACAATAAAATAGATTTTCGAAGGTAAACAAAAAAGTAATACCAACAAAAAGATTGATTCATTGATTGGGGTTTTACACTTCTTTCATGTTCTATGATCAAATCGATGCGATTGGAGCAATTAAGCACGGATTCTTTGTCTAAACAGTACTACCACAATATCCAAGTTGAGCCTATTACGAGGGACGTTCAATTAATTTTGGAACTGGGGTTCTACAAGCCATAGTTATGTCGCAATTCAATTTTAAGTTTCTTCAATCCTTCGAAGTAATCTTCTTTGACACCCACACGCTTCTGAAGTTTTGAAATCCATTACTTATATGCCAATAAATGGGACTCTTTTGGACCACTCCGTAGACACTGGAAAATTGAACTGCATATGAAACATGAAGGCCTATACCGACGACCAGAGGGCTTTTTTCGTCATCATGGGGAACACAAAAAAGCCACACGGGCTTAAGCCCGCCTATAAGGGTGGATGACTACGCTGTGCAGCATGTAACTCTTTCAGGAAGTCTTGGGCAAGAGGACACCTGTGGACAGCTCCGCTGTCATGGTTTTGGTACATGCCTATTTAGCCGGTCCTAGACCTCTTTTCGTTATATTTCTTTACTTTCCCCGACATACAATTCCTGTATGAATGACCAGCGATAGGGGTACTATTTGAAATAGTAATTTGAACAATACACCCGTTACATTTGAAAATTACCGCGTACAAAACTTTTCCCGCTCTTTTAAAATTTTGGCTATTACGGACATTGCCTGATCTTTTCGCAACCATTGCTTGCTAATTACACGCAATTGGTGCTCCTAATGGTAGATCATTGTTCAATCATATAAATAAAGCTCAGAAAGCTCACATTTGTTGCATTCATTACATTATTTCAAAATATATTTTGCACGGGGTGCTCCCTGTCCTTTAGGCAGAAGGTGGGGGACCCAATGGGCATAAACCATTCTGTGTTTCAACCCTTTCGTCAAAATCGTATAACATATCCCCGATGGAACACCAACTTTATCTGCTATTTCTTGCACATTGAACCATACGTCTTGTTTGGTCATGTCGGGTACTACAGTAACATTTGCTTTGGTACTAGCTCTACCCGGATTGCCTGAGAGGGGGGAATCATTCAGACCAGTTTTACCAATTTTATTTTTTACTATCATCGTAAAACCTGACGTATATTCAACGTTCGGATGTCCACAATTTTGATATAGTTCATTATATACACGTGATGCAGATATTTCAAAGCCTATGCGACCTTTAATGTAGACCCGTACATCCTACTTCAGTTCGTTTTACATTTTGCGCGCAGTGAAATAGCCAGTGTATATGACTGAACCAACTTAAAAGTTCAATAACTTTTGAAAGAGTCAACGAATTTGTCTTTTTGACCAAGTATACGAGGGGTGATCCAAAAGTTCGTAAAATGGACCCATTACTTCCATTTTACAAGCTTAGACACTGTACAAATTATTAATATCGTAGTTTAAGATCTATAGACTCTATCAAAATGAAAAGATTTATCAAACAAAATTTAGTGCCCGTAAACTGTGTTACCATAGTAACGCAGGTACGCCTAGGCGGGGGAGTGCAAAAAGATAATACATTGTCGTTAATTAAATCGAATTTTCTTTAAGTTCAGCTAGAATATTCTGTCGCAAATTATTATTACACTAGTATGACATCCATACGTCAAGTTTGATATGTTGTTGTAGAAGTTGCTACGAAAACACTACATTTTCTATAAGATAGAACAAACCAAGGGAAATGCGACATGACGTCAGAACTTAATTAGAATATTCGTCAGGCAAAAAATTCTGCCTCGATCTTAGTCATTCACCAACGCAGACGTTTAAAATATTAATGAAAACAAGTATAAGATGCTGTAGAGAAATTGTGTGTAAGTTACACTCTAGATTCGAACTGTAATAGTGGATAATGGATGCAGAGATAGTCTTGCTATCAGCCACAACCTGATTAACGACGTCAGAAATGGGATAAACAGGCATAGGCTTCGATTTGATAGTAGGCCGATCTTAAAACAGCCAAACTGAAAATTGTTCAACATTCCGATTCAAAAAAGTGTGAGACCGATTTCAGCACAAGTATATTTTAGGCAGGAAATAGTATGAGAGTAAAAAGGGCCTTTAAAAGTAAGGGTTCATAATCGTGTGAAGATGACGTCGTATTTGACGTTTTTGCTCCCCCGCCTCGCGCATGGTCTTTGTCTAAAATTCATCACTGTTCAACGTAAGATCAAGGTCGGCGTTTGTAATGGACGCATGTTTTTAGCGGTCGATAGTTTTTTATGGAAAAGGAGAGTTTAACGAGTTATGCGCCATCAAAATAACGCGTATATGTTACTGGAACTATCCTTGGTGTCTGTGAAATAGTTTATGGGGAATAAAAAACGGAATAAAGAGAGAAAACGGCGAAAAAGGAGTGAGGATAGTGAGGACGGTGAGAACAATGGACAATCACAAAAGGCGGGAAGATTTACAAAGTCACCAAAATCATCAAATGAGGTCAGTGTTTCCAGCATTTTAAGTCAGACAAACTCTGTTTTATTTGGAGACCAGTTAGTAGAAGCTGTTTCGAACATTAGCAACTTTCAAGACAGTGAAACTAATTTAGTGATAAATTCTACCCCCAATATGGCCGAAATGGAAGCGTCCGATTCAACAAATGTAAACAAACCATTACCTGTAAAAGGAGGTGAAAGTACATCTACCGTTATGCCCACAAATGCTGACTTATTCTCGTGCATGAAGGAAATTCAGTCGGAAATTAAGACGCGGCTTGAGAAAGTGGAGTCTAAATTACAAAAGCTTGATTTATTGGAGCAGAAAGTTGATAGTTTTGATAGAGAGATGAAAACTTTGTGGAAAATAGTGCATGACAATAAGTTACAAACAGATGAGCGTGTACAAAGAATCGAAAATACGGTAGAAAGTGCAGACTTTAATCTAGGTATTTTGAATGAGAAAGTCAGTACCCTCGAAAAAGAAAGAGACACTTTGAAAGATGAAGTCAATTACCTGCAGTCTCAATCGATGCGGAACAATCTCATTTTTGGCAGAATACCAGAATCTGCTCACGGTGTTACAGAAGATGCTGAAGAGGTAGTAAGGCATTTCTTGGTCGATAAAATGAAGATAGCGCAAGATTTAGTAGATGAGATGAAGTTTGAGCGTGTTCATAGAATCGGTGCTAGAGTAGACGGAGAAGTTAGAAAGATAGTCGCCAAGTTTACCTATTTCAAAGAAAGAGAGTATGTTAGAAAGCAGTGGAAAACACTTAAAGGTACCGATTATTTTGTGGTGGAACAATTTCCGAAAGAAGTGGCCCAAAAGCGTAAAAAGTTATTACCAAAAATGCGAGACTATATCGAGAAGGGTAAAAAATCATGGATCTCATATGACACTCTGTACGTGGAGGGAAAGCCGGTGACGGACAATTAGCAGTACGAGGGGAGTGATGTCAAGATAATTTCTTGGAATGTTAACGGACTTACTTCAGAGAAAAAACAGTCCGAACATTTCAGTGATATTTTGTCAAATCATGATATAATTTTCCTTTTCGAATCTTGGACAAACAAAGATAGCGATGTTGAATTATCTGGTTACGTTTCTCATAATTTTTATAGAAAGTTTAGAAATCGTAGAGCTAGAAGAGATAGCGGTGGTGTAGTCATTTATTATAAAGAACACCTTAAAAATGGCATTGAAATTATTCGTAATCACCATGATTCTGTCGTTTGGATAAGGTTAGACCATAAATTTTTCGGGTTCGAAAAGGATAATTATGTCTGCGGCGTGTATATATGGGGTGAAGATTCACCAGCTTACAATTTTGTGAATGTTGATTTTTTGATGTATTACAAAATGATATTGATTATTTTGAAAATAGAGGTAGTTTGTATATTGTTGGAGATTTTAATAGTCGTGTTGGTAAACGCAAAGATTTTATTGATTTTGATAAAAATGACCCTGTCCATGATTATGATGACTATGTACCCGACTTTTACATGCCGCGGTCCTCACCGAACAGTGTATGCAACGGTCACGGTACACGGTTACTTGATCTCTGTAAGTCCACGGGATTCCGCATAGTTAACGGTCGATTATTCAGTGATTGTCATAGGTCTTTTACATTTTCAAACTTTAATTGTTCTTCTGTCATTGATTATTTGATATCAAAACCTGAAGATTTTCCAAATTTATGTAGTTTTGATGTTAGCCATTTCAACGAATTTAGTGATCATGCTTATTTGTCTTTTTCTTTTAGGAGTCGCATTGTACCTGACGTTCCCAACCGCGTTGGGGGCGTCAGATATAAGTGGGGCGTCTCAAAGAAAGGGGATTTCAGGACAGGAATTATTTCAAAACTTACTTTTTTAAATCAATTAGTTTCAGCCATTGATACTAGTCAAAGAGAGAGTGTTAATGAGGCATTAAATAGTTTTTCGTCTGTGATAACAGAAGTTGCTGACAATTTATTCCGCCATGATTTCACACATTCCGATGTAAACGGGTTTTTTACCGAATCACAACTTTCGCGTGACGCGGACTGGTTTGACAAAGAATGTCGTGACGCACGGGTTTTATATATTAAAGCACAGAAGGATTTCCACAGATTAAAATCGGTGAACAGTAGGGAAAGTTTTCACAAATTAAAACGTGATTATAAAAATCTCTGTAGGAAAAAGAAAATGGCTTTTGAAAATTCTAAAGTCGAAAAATTGTGCTCACTTAGACATGAAAAACCTAAAGAATTTTGGAAATATTTCAAGAAAAAGAGTAAAAATGAAAATAATATATCTCTGCCAGAATTTAAAGATTTTTTCGCGTCGCTTGGTTCAGATGTTTTTAATAGTACAAATTTAGAAGCGGAAAATTTTTCTAATACGCATGATTTTAACGACGAAAGCTCGGCATTTGAAGAACTTAATAATCGTATTACCGTTGATGAAATTTTAGAGGCGGCAAAATCGTTAAAGAGGGGAAAAGCAATGGGGAAAGATAATATTATGAACGAATATTTGATTGAAAGCATTGATATAATATCATCTCATGTTTGTGACCTTTTTAATGCAATTTTTTACTCTGGGTATTTTCCGGATATGTGGGCAGAGGGTATTATTGTACCGTTATTTAAGAAGGGATCACGTGACGATGTCAATAATTACAGAGGCATAACGCTCTTGAGTTGTTTTTCAAAGTTATTTACCACTGTATTAAATAATAGAATAGTTAATTTTTGTAACAGCAATTCTGTTATCTCAGACGCACAATTTGGGTTTAAAAAAGGCGTGTCAACAACTGATGCTACATTTATTTTAATGAGTATTATACAACAGTTTCTTTTTGAGAATAAGCGTCTTTATTGTGTTTTTGTAGATTTAAAGAAGTGTTTTGATTCTATAAATAGAAATGTTTTATGGATGAAACTGTATAAAAATGGTGTTCAGGGAAAACTTCTTAGGCTTATCAAAGACATGTATTCTAAGGTTAAATCGTGTGTACGAAATAATAATATTTTTTCAGATAGTTTTGAATACTTGGTCGGGTTAAGACAGGGTGAAATTATGTCGCCAATTTTAGTGTCCTTATTTCTAGAAGACTTAGAAATTCATTTACAAGAAAACGTTGATTCTGGAGTCCGTATTGAAGATTTGGTCATTATTATTTTGTTATTTGCAGATGACATGGTGATTTTTGGAAATACTCCAGAAGAGCTTCAAACAAATATAAATTTGCTGCATAGATACTGTGAAAATTGGGGATTAGAAGTAAATGTCGAAAAAACAAAAACAATGGTTTTTAGGAAAAGAGGCAAACTTAAAGCAAACGAAAAATGGTATTACAATGGTAATATCATAGAATCCGTGGACACTTTTAATTATTTAGGGACTGTTTTCCATTATACAGGAAATTTTGCTCAAAATATAGAATACATAACTGGTAAAGCTTTAAAAGCATTAAATGTATTACTTATAAATTGTTTTAAGTTTAAATTACCAGTAGGTGTGATGTGTCAACTATTTGACGCCTTTGTTGGTCATATACTTAATTATTCATGCGAAGTCTTTTGCCATAGTAAATCCAGGGAATTAGAAAGAATCCATTTAAAGTTTTGTAAGCGAATCCTCAATGTCAGAAAGAGTACAAGTTCAATGGCGATTTATGGTGAATTAGGCCGTTATCCCTTATATATAAATAGAAATTTTAGAATGATCAAGTATTGGTTTAAAATCTTAAAGACCGAAAATGTTATCTTGAAAGGCGCATATCTTCAAAGTCTTATCTTTTTTAAAGCAGGGGCAAAAAATTGGGTTTCCGAAGTGAAAAAGATTTTAGACAATTTTGGTTTTTCACAAGTATTTGAAAATCCTCAATTGCATGACGAAACTACTTTTTGGCAATTTTAAAAGAAAGAATGACGGATTGTTTTAAACAGGAATGGCACGAAAAGATAAACAGCAGTAGTGTTTGGAATTGTATAGACATATCAAACCTAATTTTGAACGAGAAGAGTATCTAGATCTTTTACATCCTACAGTACGCTCTTTTATTAGTAAAATTAGACTTTCTTCACATTCACTTAGTATTCAAGCAGGTCGTTTTTCAACGAATAGACTTCCTCGTAACGAAATAGTTTGCATGCTTTGTAATAAAACTGATATTGAAGATGAATTTCACTTTATCTTGATATGTCCTCGTTACGCTGATGTAAGACGAAGATATATTGATGTAAAGTTTTACAGAAAGCCAAATATGTTCAAATTAATATCACTCCTTACATGTACGGAAAAAGACACCTTAGCTAACTTATCTATGTATATCAAACTAGCACTAAATGAACGTTTAAACGCATTATATTCGTAAAATTTCATTTCGGAAACTATCTCTTTCCCAAGCCGGCCCTAGCACAAGCTTATTGAGCTACGATTAACCCGCTCTTTGTCGTTTGGGGAAGGGATAAATTCCGTTTTGGCAGCATATGATGTGTTCGAACGTTTCTGTTCTGTGAAAAAAGCCATTTTCTTGCAGGGTGTGCGTGGTTATGTATGTGTGCGTATGTGTGTATGAGAGAGAGGAGCGACCTTGACCTATAGCAATGTAATGTGTTATGTATTCATTGACTATGTACTTTGTACTTGTCAGAATAAAATGTATGTTCTGTTCTGTTCTGTTCTGTTAAAAAACTGTTACATGTACACAATTAAAAATTTCCATGTTTTTTGTAAAGATGTCACATTTAATGAATGTATATCTTTTGTTTTGATAGTCAACACTCCTGAAATTTTGTTAACCCATTTTACGAACTTTTGGATCACCCCTCGTAGACAGTAATTTTCCCGTCAAATAGCTGCAAGCACCATTAGTTCTGTATAACCGTGAGGTGTGGTGGACCATTAGTACCACTTTTAATTGAACGCCCCTCGTATAACAAACATATTGATAGAAATCTAAATATTAAGAAGGGATGTTTGTAAAACGTGTTTGTCCCCTTAAAGGCTAACATTTTCTATAGTCATTTAATCCTTTCCCAAACGACAAGTTTTGGCATTGTAAAATTCGCTTACAGGTCAAAACGACAAAGTTCTGGTTTGTCAAGATAGGCTATTAATTGTGTAGAATGAAGCCCCCTCGATTATTGAGGCCAAATGAGAAAATTTATCAACGTGTTTTTTTTTTATTTTTTATTTTTTTTGTGTGTGTGTTTTGAAGCCTATTTTTTCAAGTATTACAGATTTCATTTGAAATGGTGCAGCTTTAGATTTTGTTTTCATAGATTGCATTGAAAACCCCAATCAATTAACCAATCTTTTTGTTGGTATTACCTGAATATTTCCCAAAACATATTTCAGTAATACTTTCTTGAACACCCTTTATTCTTCTTTACTATGATACAAGTCATTTTGATGTACATGAAGTTATTTGCAAAATATGAACATTTTTTGCACAAAGGTCAGTTTCAGGTCAAATGAAATCAGTTATACGTCAAAACAAGGTATTGTTTGGTAATGGGCGAACAATTGGAGGAATCCAGATATAATAAATCAAGTATAATAATAATTAAAAAAGGACAATACCTTCATGATTCATGAGTCTACATGTAGCTGGCATTCTTATATATTATTATTCTTCTAGTTCCGAATAGTTATGCTTCGAATAAAAATTAGTATTCATGAAATTAACCAAGGGCAATAACTCCATAAATATTGTTGGCGGATTAACTGTTTTATGTCCTACACCTTACTGAGATCTGTCTAGCTGTGAAGTTTCGTGATTCTACCTTGCACCATGTTGCATTTTCAAGTTGGTATACGGGACCGACCGACCGATACTTGCAAAACACTATACATGTACCTGCATTCTCTTCGAAAGGGGGCACTATGCTAATTGAAGATGTCATTTGCTTGACATGACTGATTAATCAAAACTTCTTCATAATTCAGCTGTACCCATGAAGTTGGATACATATAATCCGTCAAGAGCGATCTACTGAGTACACACCGAGCCGACATTTTTCTAGCAGTTTGTGTTTAGAAGAAACATAGTAGTTGCGTTTACCCTGATATTATCTTAAAATTGTGTGGTCCGATTGCATCCCTCTTGGCATTTTGTGCATGCCGTATGCTATTTTGTATACTCCGTAAATATTGACATGAACCCGGCGAATGTAAAATAAGTAATTGCGACACGGAATTATCGATACTCGCAAGCAATCCCCACTGTCGAGCAGAGTCGATAGTTTCCATATGCATTATGACTTTGAATTCTACACATGCTTCTCGTGTCAACATATGTTGGAGAATGATAATTTCGCATTTCAATTACTCATTCCATATTCAACAGGCTCATGTCAATATTTACGGAGTATAAAAGCGAGAGTAGTATGTGTTTGCATTTGTAGATTGAGCTCTGTTTGCACCAAACTGCAGTTTGTAAAATAACAGTTTGTAATATTTTTTTTCAACGGGCTTATACTAGATATTTCAGGGATCAAAACTACATTGAGACATTCAGAGTTTACATGTACATAGTTATGTGTTGTGAGTACAGACTCGATTAGGACAGTCTAATTGAGTCTGAGTGTTTTGGGGTTTTACGCCGTTTACAACTGCCAGTGTCATATCGCGGCGGCCGGAGTACTTAACCATGGATTCCTGTGGACAGTTTAATTGGAAGATGTACAATGATTACGCAACTTTCCTGGTATTTTGTGCCATTATCATTTGCGGCGGTGAAGCCTGGAAATTGTCGAGAGTAACAGGTTTTTTGAAGAAACTTAAATTAAAATGTGTACAAAAGTTAAATTTATGTCGACTTGATTCCGACGCAAACAACACTAGGGTGTTTACATCAGTTCGCAAAAAAGTACACTGACATTGTTTTGATTAAAGGATATATCGTCAGTCAGTGTAATTGTAATACCTCGTATCTTTAGCTTTAAACATCTGGAGATACGAGGATTTGCAATAATACTGACGATATAATAGAATCGAATGCTGTTTAATACCTCTTTCAAAAAAAAAAAAAAAAAAAAAAAAAAAAAAAAAAAAATACCGCTAATCACAGACCAGTACTAAAACATACTTATCTTCTTATTGTCCATCTTTCTATGAAAGGTTTTAGCAAACACTGACAAAAGAAAAGAGATGTAGATAAATAATTTTTATTCATTACCTTGTTGCATGTGGGTTCTTGATCCAGTTGCTGAAATAACAGATAAGAGGCTTAAATCTGAATGTCTATGCCAGAAGGTAAAAGTTGTTTGTCCCAAATGTAACATATTTATAGATGTATGAAACATCTAGTAACGATATAGCGCAGACATCGTTGAGTGGTGTTCTTTAACAAGAGTTGTCCGCGGACAACGTAGCTCGCCTATACTCACTGTGTTGTAAGTTGTACGTTAGATTTGTGTAGTTTGTACGGAAGTTTTGAGTGGTCAATCAAAGATGGCGTCCGTGGAAAATCGTTAGAGGTGGGTGTCTTAGTTTTTCGTCGATAATTTCCTTAAATTGCCGTATCTTGTCTTGATACTGATATCATCGTACAGGAGAAATGTATACCTAATAACGGTGCTATATAGCCAAGTACCAGTGTTGTCCTATCGTACTCAGTCGTTGTGCAAAGACAGCCAAACACGGTAAACTTTTTTCGAAGCGAGAAAGTTGGCCTTTTAAGGATGATTACATAGTAATCAGCGAACTAGGGAACAAACTATTGCTCTAACTTGGATGTTTTGAACATGCTCTTTTCTATGGTTACCGTTATTGTACACAAAAATGTCCAGAATGACCACAAACGCTGTGTTTACTAAATGGCCAAACAACGGTGTAGTCCCAGTGAAAATATGCAGACACAACGGTGCAGTTTCTGTGTTTTATGTACGGTGTAGTTATTATTTTCACAACAAGTTGTGAACGGTGTAGACTTGGTATGTTGTATAGGGCGAACTAGCTCGAACAGCTAGCAGATCATCTGCACATCTGATTTATCTCCCTCAAATACTTTAGTCTTAGAAAACACAGTTATTTCCCTTGATGAAAACGCCACCATCCTCAAAGTAAACGAAAACAAAAGTTAAGGAAATATGCCGTTTTCTCTTTTCTTCATTCACATAAGCCTAAAACAGTTCGATGTATGTTTAATTTAATTTTTGGAAGACATTTTTTGTTATTTGGTATTGAAAAAAAAAACATCTGACGGACATGATAATCACAAGGAATACCATCACAAAATATTAAACAATACATACGATAGCAGTCATTTTAGGGCCATGTTTAGTGACTTACCCTAAGATGTGGGTGCAATGCTCAGTTTCTTGTTCATCCGTTCATTTGATTTGTAGATTCGAAATTTCAACTCTGGCTTTGAATTTTTCTTTGTAACTGTTTTAATTGGTTATTACAATCAATTCTTGTAATGAATGAAATGATTTCAACTTAAGGAGTATGATAATTATTGATCAACATGTATCTAGTTTTCAAATTGACCTCTCATTGAAGTATGATTTTACCCAAAATAAAGGATTCCATCAACAAAACATAAATTATAAGTAACAAAACATAAATTATAAATTTGTTTCATAAACATTCGGGCCTTCCGTCTTGTTCGACTTAAAGTAATTAAGTCTTGAAAATAGAATTACGGAACTGCAAAATTCATTTTGGAATTTTCATACGTAATTAACCTCTTCCTCAGGACTGACAATTTTCTGACCAAGATTTTTTGGGCCCACTCATAAAATGAAAAAGACAATATTCTATTCGTCAAAACCGTTTGACTATTGGAGTAAAACGCATTGAAGTACTTCCAAGAGAGTAGAACTTACATCCATAAATAAATGAAATTCAATGTTTTCCATCGGGAACCGACCTTCCTCGACTAAGATAAACAATTACCAAGTTGTTCAACGCTTCTCAATCACAATTGGGGACAAACTGTTCATTTCAGCCATTGTTTCCATGTCTCGTGGGGAAAGAGAAGAGTCCCTATCCGTATCATCTGTTTCAGCACGTCCAATGGAAATATCAGGAATTAAGGTCGGAGCTTTTTGAACGACTTTATGGGGTGTTGAACTTCGTAATTTTTTATGTACTGGACTCATGCATTCAAAATCGGGGATATCATCGATAGAAAGATTGTTAAGCCCAAAATCCTTTTTTCTACATTGATGAGGTCTATCTTGTGTATTCTATGCTCGCAAGTGGGGATGATGTCCTAGTCTGACCTCTTGATAATATTCGGAATGATACTACAGTTCAGAGTTTTCAAACCTGAATATCTGACCGGAATGGTCCTGTCCCGAATGCTTCACAAACTTTTCGAAACTTCCTTCGAAATGACGGTAGTAACAAGTGAACAGTATGGAACTGAAAATAAAAGAAAAAAATAAAACAGACACCGCCAGATTCTTGGTACTTTCTACTTTTTGACCCTTACAGAATTGCTTTGACAAATAGCAAAGAAACTAGATTCTTTCTGTATTTTGATTAAAGTATATTTTGTAGACATATTGTCACCTTCTTTGCTGCAAAGCAGTTACAAGTCAGTCACCTATTAACATAATTGTTGAATAATTTCGGTAGTAATTATAAAACATGATTCTCAGCCGTGAAAACGTTATCATTAAACATTACTATTGCTTCAAGTCTACACCGTTCACAATTGAATTATGTCTACACCGTTCACAATTCGTTATGAAAATATAACCACACCGTACACAAAACACAGAAACTGCACCGTTGTGTCTGCATATTTTCACTGGGACTACACCGTTGTTTGGCCATTTAGTAAACACGGTGTTTGTGGACATTCTGGACATTTTTGTGTAAAACGAGGGTAACCATAGAAAAGAGCATGTTAAAAACATCTAATTTAGAGCAATAATTTGTTCCCTAGTTCGCTGATTACTATGTAATCATCCTTAAAAGGGCAACTTTCTCGCTTCGAAAAAAGTTTTCCGTGTTTGGCTGTCTTTGCACAACGACTGAGTACGATAGGACAACACTGATAGTTTGATATATAGAACCGTTGATAGGTATACATTTCCCCTGTATAATGATATCAGTATCAAGGCAAGATACGACCGTATAAGAAATTTATCAATGAAAAACTATGACACCTACCTCTCATGCTATATCGTTGTCGCCATCTTTGAATGACTACACAAACCTAACGTACAACTTACAACACAGTGATACTGGAGCTTGTCACAAAAAACAGTTTTTAAAAGTGGGTCAAACTCCAAGGTCAAGGTCACAAGGTCAAGGGTTATGGTCCCAAATGAAAGGTCTTGGCAGGAGGTATTCATGTGTGAAATATCAAGGCTCTATCAATAATAGTGCATGAGATATAGGCAAGGTTAAAGTTTTTCAAAAGTAGGTCAAACTCCAAGGTCAAGGTCACTAGGTCAAAGGTAATGGTTCCAAATGAAACGTCTTGTTGAGATGTATCCATGTATGAAATACTAAGGCTGTATCTCTAATACTGCCTGAGATATAGACCAGGTTAAAGTTTTTTCAAGTGAAGACGCGACGGGACGGGACGGGACGCGACGCGACGTCGACGCCGGCGCCGACACTAGGGCTGTGACATTAGCTCCCCGGACATAAAGTCCCGGTTCGCTAAAAAGAAGGTGCAGGTATGCAAAGTTGAATACACAGACTAAATAAAATGGTGGACAATGATTAAACAAGCAAGAAACACACTACTTTTTTCATTTCCTGATATTTTGTGCCATCATCATTTGCGGTGGTAATGCTTGCAAATTGACGAGGGTATCCGAATTTTTTAATTAAGTAAAAGGTGTACAAAAGTGAACTGTAGGTCGACTTGATTCCGACGCAAACGACACTAGGGTGTTGATATCAGCTCGCAAAAAAGTACACTGACATTGTTTTGATTAAAGGATATCGTCGGTGTTATTGCTCCAGCTTTAAACAGCATGCAATACTAGTAGTACTTACGATTTTTGAAAATCAAGTGCTGTTTAACGCCTCTTTGATACGTCCGTTTTCAAAAATAATGCAGCCCCTAGAGCACCTAACCATAGATTCCCTGACTTTGACATAACAGTACTAACACATCCTTATATTATTGTCCGATTTTCAATAAAAGGTTTTAACAAGCACTGACAAAAGAACAGACGTGTTTTTTACCTTCATGTGTTCTGTGCCTCCTTTTAGCCCTACCATCTCTTCCTTCTGAAATGAAGAAATGAGCCGAATTATCTAGATTAAAGGCTAACACTAGAATGTCAATATCAATAGGTATAAGTTGGTGTCCCATATGTAACATCTTTATAGATGTATGAAACATCTAGTCACGATATAGCACAGGCATCGTTGATTGGCGTTCTATAAATAGAAGGTGCGAGTAAGTTAAATACAGACTTGATTTAGACAGACTAAAAAAGGGATGTACAATGATTAAACAAACAAGAAACGCAACTCTTTATTTCATTTCTGATATTTGTGCCATTATCATTTGCGGAAGAGACGCCTGGAAATTGACGAGGGTAGCAGAATTTTTGGAGGAATTTTAATTCAAAGGTGTACAAAGTGAACTGTAGGTCGACTTGATTCCGACGCAAACGACACTATGGTGTTGACATTAGTTCGCAAAAAAGTACACTGACATTGTTTTGATATCGTCAGTGTTATTGTAATTACTCGTATCTCCAGCTTTAAACATCTGGAGATACGAGGATTTGCAATAATACTGACGATATATTAAAATCAAATACCGTTCAACACCTCTTTGAAACATCCGTTTTAAAAAATAATGCCACTCCTAACCATAGATTTCCTGACTTTCACAGACCAGTACTAACACACCCTTTTCTTATTGTCCGATTTTCAATAAAAGGATTTAACAAGCACTGACAAAAGAAGAGAAGTGTTGATTACCTTCATTCGTTCTGTGTCTTTTACTGGCTCTCCTACCATCTCTTCCTTCTGAAATGAAGAAATGAGCCGAAATATCTAGATTAATGGCTAACACTAGAATGTCAATATCAATAGGTATAAGTTGTTGTCCCATATGTAACATCTTTATAGATGTATGAAACATCTAGGCACGATATAGCTCAGACATCGTTGAGTGGTGTTCTACAAATAGAAGGTATGGGTAAATTAAATACAGACTTGATTTAGACAGACTAAATAAAATAATGGACAATGATTAAACAAGCAAGAAACGCAAATCTTTATTTCATTTCCTGATATTTGCGCCATTATTCTTTGTGGCAGTGATGCCTGGAAATTGACGATGGTATCAGAATTTTTGAACACATTTTGATTTAAAGATATACAAAAGTTAACTGTAGGTCGACTTGATTCCGACGCAAACGACACTAGGGTGTTAACATCAGCTCGCAAAAAAAGTTCACTGACATGGTTTTGATTAAAGCTACTATTTCCCAGATTTGGACCCAAAAATTGTCAAATACAAACGAAATGTACACTGTTTAAGCTTTATATGACCTGATTAAATGATTACGAGAAACTATTGAAGCAACGACTCATTTTTTCGCAATTTGATACCAAATTCATGAAGCGATGTCGAAAGTAGGTCAAAACAGTAGGACATGCGACTTTCTTAAATGACGTCACAACATACATGATGACGTCATATTGAAATTTAAGTATGAATCTCGTTTGAATCATGGTCCGCGCTGTATGCGCATGCGCAACAATTTGAAAATAATTCTAACCCCATCAGTGATGGGGTTGAATTTAGGCTTGGATTCTCCCTAAATTCAGCGATCTGTCTTGTAATTTCGGCTCATTCTCTGTCTGAATCGCATATTATTAACCATCCCGAGGTGGTCAACACAAAAGTTTTGCATATTTTTTCAAAAAATTTCATTTTTTGCAATTAGACCATCTGTTACCGTCGCCCTTTAAAGGATATATCGTCGGTGTTATTGCTCCAGCTTTAAACAGCATGCAATAATACTGACTATTTTTGAAAATCGAATGCTGTTTTACGCCTCTTTGAAACGCCCATTTTAAAATATAATGCCGCTCCTAGAGCACCTTACCAAAGATTCCAAGACTTTCACATAACAGTACTAACACATCCTTATCTTATTGTCCGACTTTCAATAAAAGGTTTTAGCAAGCACTGACAAAAGAAGAGAAGCGTTGATAAATAATTCTTAATCATTACCTGCCCTCCTTCTGTCTTCCCTGTTTCTTCTGGATAGTCTTGCTGAAAAAAAAAAAATGGATTGACCCATTACCGAACGACAAAATTTTGGGTCAGTCCAACTTCAAAGATGTTGCAGTCGCCAATTTAAAGTGAATAAGATTTAGTTTTTTTGGTCTTTTGTGGTAGAAAACATTGTGGGAAATGAAGAAATTGCTTGTCACAAGCAATTTCTTCATTGTAAGGTCAAAGTCAAAATATCCAAGGTCATGGTTTAATGTGAAGTGTATTGGTAGAAGGTGTCCATGTGTGAAATATCAAGGCTGTATGTGTAAAGAGACACGAGATACAGGTCAGGTTAAAGTTTTTTATAAGTAGTCAAACTCTTAGGTCAAGGTCACAAGGTCCAAGGTCATAGTCAAATGTGAAAGGTCTTGGTAGGAGGTGTCCATGCGTGAATATTAATGCTGTATGATCAAAAGGATATGAGATCGAGGCCAGATTAAAAAAAAATAAAAGTAGGTCAAACTCCCAAGGTCAAGGTCACAAGGTCAAAGGTCATGGTCAAAATTAATGTGAACGGTATTGGTAATAGGTGTCCATGTTTGAGATATCAATGCTGTATATGTAATAGAGCATAAGATTTAGGCCATGTTAAAGTTTTCTTAGACTCGGGATAATAATTAAGTTTGGAAATCAACAAAGGGCAATAACTCCAAAATTATGATTTGCAGAGTAACGGTTCTTGTGCACTGCACCTCTCCATAATGAGATTTATCCACCTATGAAGTTTCATGATTCTACCTTATATACTTTTTGAGTTATGTTCCGGGCGAGAATCAAGTTTGAACAACAAAGGGCAATTACTCCAAAAAAATGATCGGCAGAGTAACTGTTCTTGTGCACTGCACCTCTCCATAATGAGATATATCTACATATGAAGTTTCATCATTGTACCTATAACACTTTTCGAGTTATGTTTCGGACATCATTTGGCGTACCGACCGACCGACCGACCTACCGACCGACCTACCGTCCGACCTACACTTGCAAAATAATATACCCCCATAAGGTGGCATAATAAATGCTACAGAATTTCTATAAATGTCTAGATTGATCTAATTATTCCCAATTCAAATGTCTGTATTTGACCAATGAAGGGGCAGTATTCAAGTAGTGCACCCCTAATGAGATTCACACGACATCAGATTTTTTTTATGTGACATTGTTAACACTCGTTACATATCCAAACCTTTTTGGGTAACATTGCAAACAATAAATAGTGGAACTTGCCACGACAGAATGTTTACGACATCGTACAAATAACTGATTTAGCGTGAATCTTATTAGGGATGGACTACCTTAAACTTCAAAGAGAAATCAATAAAGAATTTTAATGTATCAAAAACCAGCTAGCATTTCATACAGCTACGTTAAAATACTAAATTGCTAAATTGTTTCACTTTAAATACCTTTAGTTTTAATATACATTTAATCCTTTTAACCCTTTCCCAAACATGCCCTTTTTTGAAGTCTCAAATAAAGAATGCTTTAGGTAAGACCTGGGTAATGCACTTCCGGTAAAATTGTTATATTTCGACTTATTCCATGACATCCATAAGTCCGAGCATTTTTAAAGCACCGTTAGATGCAATATCGCCTGTTTTAGTAACAATGGAAATGATTAAGTGTGCTCATATTTGCAGGGAATATTCTAAACAATTTTTGTGAAAATGTCTCAAAATTGTATGAAGAGTAGGCAAAAAAAAAAAAAAAAAAAACAACAAAAGTCAAAATTTCAGAGCAATGAAAATTACCTATCTTGAAATCGTATATTTGCACCATACAGATTTCGTTCCATAACTGGTCACATTGCCAATCAACCAGACCTTTTCTTAAATGGTATTCTTTCAATGTTTTATATGCTTATCTCATTTTTTTATACAAATTCTATACTTATGAATCATTAATGATGCCATCTGAATCTGTTTTGACTTTAGAAAAGCCTAGAATTTTGTCATTTGGGAAAGGATCAATACCCATTTCAGACTCTTACGGTAATCCATGGTAATGAGATTCACGATATTTCAGAATTTTTTGTGCGACATCATTAACATTTATTAAGTATCCTCAATGATTCTGACATCACATGAATCTCATTAGGGGTGGACTACCTTAACAAACACACAAAGGAGAAATCATTTGCATTTCAATGTTGATCATAATTTACCTAATGGACTCCTTGACCTTCTGCCCTCTTTCGAACTTGACCTTGACGAAGGTCGCAGGATGCCCTTCTTGCTGTCATTGGTCGAGGGTCTCGAGACTGGCTGGGGCTCTTCTTGAGATTGGGCCGAAGATTGGGCACCTGGGAATATGGATATAATTTTAAAACATGCATAATTGATAAAGTGATAACTGCAAAGTGGTTGATGCATATTGCTACTTGATTGCTTGGTGAGAAACACTTGCGCAATGTATGTGAAATTAATATTCACTTTTGAGCAAATTTATCTCCTACAGATTGATCAGAGTCCTAATTTCTACGTAATTATAATATACGCATAAAATGAATAAATATAAATAAAGATGAATGATTCAAATCCACTCAATTAAAATCCCATTATTTTTTTTAAAATATCCAAATATGACCAAGGTGGAAAGAGAAAATATATGAAATGTTGCTTGTTTTGGTAACTACCAGATAATACCATAGATTTACCATGTATCTGTACCACAAAATGCTTGATAAGAACAATCTGAATATCTATGTTATTTAAACCATGTAAAAAAGTGTAGCAACACTAACTTAATTAATTGAAAACATGTATTTTCTGTGATATTTATTTCACAACCGTTATAAAAATTTTAGCATAATTTATATATATACGCACAACATTCAAAGGACACCTTATGGTAACGCGCCTTTTGAACGTTTATATCGCGTCGAATTAGACTATACAGCCTCTATCTAATACTTAATGCGCAGATAAATTCAAATCGGAAAAATGCTCCAATGTAATCACAAGAAGTAACAATGATTTTGGCAAAAATACCAGGCAACCGGAAGTGTGACAGACATACCCGGGCGACAGAGAAGTCTGGAATGACATGCAGCCTTTGAACGTTTATGTCGCGTAGAATCTACTATACAGACTCTATCTGACTTAGTGTTCGTCAACCAATGAAAACATACGCTTCTACAGTCATTCTTCAAACCACGCCTACGACCGGAGCTACTATCGAACGGATCTTACTGGAATTACATCATATTTCCAAAAATTACAAGTAACATCATTTTCCCCAAAATAACATCATTTTTTCATAACTGCACAGGAAACGGGGGCGTGGCTATGTATATCCGTGACTGGCAGTGCGTTTGTGTGAAATATAGCACCGAAATTTTCAAATATACTGCAATTTCATTGGTCCAAAAACTAGGACGAACACTAAAAGTGAATGAGGGCCCGTTGTTAATCAGAGTAATTGACGTAGAGTGATGTCACACCCCGTACTTCGACTTCGATGAGGTACTCCGTAAAATCCAGGGAGCTTTGGACATCTTCGGAGGTAGTGCTGTTTTGTGCTGTACAACAGTTTACTTTTCTGATGTGAAAATGTAGACATGACAATGACCCTTTTCAATTTGTGATTTAGTCATGTCATTGTCAAAATAAAAATCATCAATGAAAATTTGGCATCTTTTGTGGAAAAGTTTATTTTTTCTTATTTGAAATTTTCAAGCCCCTATCTAAAATATCAATGCAGTTATATAAAGTTAAATGACATGGCGGTTTAGAAGATCTGTTCAGTGTAGTATAGATACACAAATACCAGGGAAACTTTATGTCCGACGTTCTTTAGCGAAACGTTTAAAGAAGCGTCTACGCGTTACGTCATTTCGGCGCTACGTTTTTTTTTAGTTTCAACATTTGATGTTACGTCAATATATACGCGTGTGTGCTTAAATATACGTGTGCAGGCCTAAGATTTACGATAAAAGACTTTTGACTAGATTGGTAACTTTTTCAAATTTGATAATAGGGAAAGGAACTTCCTTTCTAGGAAAAGGTATGAAACAACGGGATTGCGTGGATTAGAATTAGAAACCACGACCTTGTCATAATTAAGTTGTAGTTTATTTTGGTTTACGCCGTTTTCAATTTCAACTTCTATGGTCATATCGCGGCGGCTGGAGCACCTAACCGTGGGTTCCTGGTATTTCTCGCACCAGTTCAACCACAATATCCAAACCGAGCCTCCAGCTGCTCTCTCACATAGATGATTCACACCCATTGGTGAGAGACAAATGACTTTTGTCAAATGTCAGAATGGATACTGGCCGAGTCGGGGTTCGAACTCGAGACCCCTGGATTGACAGACTCCGACGTAACCGACTGAGCTATCCGAGCTCGGCCGACCTTGCTATAAGGTCGCAGCCATTGCACAGTTGGTAGCGCATCGTACTTTCACTCATGAAGTTCCAGATTCGATCCTCGGTTGCGGAAAATATCTTTTCATCCTAACATGTCTCCCACAAATAGTTTGATAAGCGTTAACCTTTGCGGACCAGCACCTAGGGCCTCGGTAAGGATGGTGTGGCAATATTGGTATGAGAAATGACAGGAATTCATAGTTGGGTGATCCGATTGCCGCGATATGACCAAAGCAGTTGAAAGAGGCGTCAAGTTAATCTCGAATCAACCTATTAATCTTCTCGCCATACATGTAGTTGGTGTTTTGTAAGATTTATGCGTATAGTCTGTAAATATTAACCTGAACCCGATGAATATGCAATGAATAATTGTGACAAGGAATAAGCAATACTCGCCAGCAATCATACATTTTCAAGCAGGGTCGATAGTTTCCATAAGCATTGTGACATCATATTCTGCACATGGTTCTCGTGTCAAAATATGTCGGAGAGTGATTATTCCTCATCACAATTACTCATTGCATATTCGGGAGGTTCATGTCAATATTTACGGACTATACCTACTCTCATATGCATTATCGCAAGATCATGAGAAGGTACACCGAAACAAATGCTTGCAAACGCTTATTTACGAAACAATGATGAAAAGGGAGAAAACGATTGTTTTTTCACCTATGTTTCGCTGTTCACATCATTCAAAACTGCGAAATAGATACAGTGATATAACTTACTTTCCACTGCTTCTGATTTTATCCTGAAATCCGCCATTATTTATCCTTTATCAATTTAGTTTAGTCTTGTCTATGAAACGCACGAGCAAATCATGATATTTTACCAAATTTGGTCTTCGGCCTTTACGTAACCAGAGTATTTCCACCGATTGACCAATAGAATGTACGTTCATTGACCAATTAACCCTTTCCCAAACAAGACCTGCTTTTGACGTCCCTATTAGAAAAGGCTTGGGAAATCATTGAGACAAAAGAAGAAATTGCTGATAACCAGCAGTTTCTCCTTTTGTCTCAATATTTTCTGTGCTATATTGTACACCAATCCTTTCTTTACTGACTTGTCATCTGCAACACCTTTCAAATTGGAACAGTCCAAAATTATGTCGTTTGGGAAAGGGTTAAGTACGATTCAATGACAATGAGTTTTGTTCTGAAAATAGACTTGGTTTACCGTTATGTTATGATAAGCCGTCAGTGTTGTTATAAAATCGCGTAACTACGGCTTGAATCACTTGACGTATTGTTTGACCACATTAAACTGATACTGATTAATTTTCGTGTGCAAAGTCCGTTAGTTGAGTGTCTTAACAAAACATAGCCGAAGTGGGGTCATTACATATGCAGATGTACCGGGTTAATCTTGCTGGATAATACTATAGTACCAGCCGAAAATAACAGTGACGTAGGCTAATGTTTACTACTTGACAACCAATCAACTCTGTCCGTATTTGTAACGGTGCAAATCAAACGAATTGGTTGGTTTTGCAGCAGTAAACATCAGCCTACGTCACTGTCAATTTCGGCTGGGACTACTGTAGTTGCTAGATTTTATAACAACACATACGGAAATACTATTGTTTGTCCGAAATTACGTCATGGTAAACTGGATAAAATAGTTTCCTATTCGCACCCTATCCCTTTTTTTCGTCGGTCGCGTTCAAAACTACCGCAAGTGCAGCTTGTCAAAGCTGTATTTGTGATATTTTTGAAGTGACCAAACATTGATCAAGGAAGACGTAGACTGGTATAGTCCACCAACATTAATCATATTGTAATAACCCCATTTCGACATTGTTTTGTTAAGACGCTCTTGGGCTTATATATAATAGATTCACTATTAAACGAGAATAGTTATTGTCCACCCAAATTAACCCGGGAAAACTTAATTTTCATGTGCAAAGTCCGTTAGTTGAACGTCTTAACAAAACATCGTCGAAGTAGGGTCATTATTGTTAAACCGAAGTGACCGTGCGCTGTGAATATTTATAAACAAACGTAATCGTCTGCAATATTGATAATAATGAGCGCAAGTTTACTTCGGTCAAACAATACATATGCAGATAGATATCTCGGGTTAATCTTGCTGGACAATACAGTTAAATTGCTTTATCAAAACAACCGAAATCATTCTCTCTTAATCACGGTGGGGATTGTGCATGATGGGATGGATAACGAATACGGACAAAATAATCTCGATTCTGCTAAGATTTTTTGCAAAAACTTCCTTATTTGTGCGTCAATTTTCAAAAGGTTTGTTGCATGTACCCCGCCTTACCGATCTTTTTCATCGGTACTCCGTCTTACTGAACCCTTTTCTCAGATGTATTACTTATCGGGAAACTCCTTGTACTTTTCTCAAAAATCGATCCCAACCGACTAGAAAAATAACCTGGATATTTTGTCGTTTTTCTGATCGGTTGGGATCAATTTTTGGACAAAGTACAAAGATTCTACAAACAAGTCATACATCCGAGGAAAGAGCTCAGTAATGCGGGTTACATGCAACAAACCGCTTGAAAATTGACACAGAAACAAGAAAATTATTGCACAATTTCTTACCTGAAGCGAGGCAAATTAATTTTGTCCGTATTCGTTATCCATCCCATCATGCACAATCCCCACCGTGTTAATCACGGTGGGGATTGTGCATGCTGGGATGGATAACGAATACGGACAAAAATAATCTCGAATCATGTCAAATATATTGCAATAACTCCTTTATTTCTTTGTCGATTTTCAAAAGGTCAGTTGCATGTACCCCGCCTTGAAAATCTCTTTCCTCGGATACATGGATTATTTGTGGTATCCTTTTAATTTTCCCAAAAATTGATCCCAACTGACCAGAAAACGAAATGATAACGACAACGGCAAAATAAGCCACGCTTCTGGTAGGAAATTGAGCAATAATTTTCTTATTTCTGTGTCAATTTTCAAGCGGTTTGTTGCATGTACCCCGCCTTACTGAGCGCTTTCCTCAGGTGTATTACTTATTTGAAAACTCCCCATATTTTTCCCAAAAATTGATCCCAACTGACTTGAAAAACGATCGGATTTTTTGTCGTTTTTCTGGTCGGTTGGGATCACTTTTCGCAAAAAGTGCAAAAAGGTTTCGTTTAAAGTATACATCGGAGGAAAGGGCTCAGTAAGGCGGGGTACATGCAACAAACCGTTTTTGAATTGACGCAGAAATAAGGAAGTTATTGCAAACTGTCTTACCTGAAGCGAGGCAAATTTGTCCGTAGATTTACCCATCCCAGCATGCACAACCCCCACCGTGTAATAGTGAATCTATTATAATCATAAAATTTACATCCAAACATGTTTTCGACGTCGACCGAATAATTTCGACGTTGCGCGAATCTCATTATGGGTGAACTACCTTAAAAAATGAACGCATATACGGACAAACGCAAAGACAGACAGATGCACTTACGGACGGACGTACATCGGACACATGATCATGACATTATAAGCCCCGTTTGCTTTCGGCCAGTTGAGATAAAAATATGTTTCTAGAACAGCATTACTCTCAAAATTAAGGTAGTCCACCCCTAATGAGATTCGCGCGACGTCGGAATTATTCGGACAAAGTCGAAAACATTCGGCGGTGGAACTTTCCACCGCCGAATGTTAACGATCGCACCCGAATAAGTTCGAATATACATGTACGTAACGACGATATCCGACAAAATCCGATGTTTTGTGAATCTCAAAATGGCCACATTACGGGTATTCTACCTTAATGCATTTTCATATAAACATCTACTCTGCTTAAATAAAGTCAAATAAAACGGAGGAGCCATTAGAGAACAACATGGATTCAGATCAGACTGGCCGCGGCCCTAGCGCAGTTGGTAGCGCATCTGACCCTCATTCGAGAGGTCTCGGGTTCGATACCCGGCCGTGGCTAATACCCTTTCTGACAAAATTGTCACCCACCAATGGGTTTGAAATCGTTAACCTAAGTGGGCGAGCAGCTGGAGGCTCGGTAAGGGTGTTGTGGTAGTACTGGTTTGAGAAACAACAGGAATCCATGGGTAGGTGCTCCAGCCGCCGCGATATGACCCTGGTAGTTGAAAACGGCGTAAAACTCCAATAAACGAAACAGATCAGACTGTGCGTATGCACAGACTGATCTGGATCCATGTTGTTCTCAAATGCCATTAGAGAAAACAAATTTACAGATCCAGACTCAATTTAATTCTATGTACTAGAAAGAAGATACAAAATTGAGCTGGTACTGATTTTGAATTACATATGTCATTAGAGACAGCCATAGATCCCATTTGGAACACCTCGGACATTTCTATCGAATCATCAGATAAATCGTCAGAATTGTCCGTGGAGTTCCAAATGCCATAGATGCGTGGATCAGCTTGTGCTTAGTATATCACGTGAATGACGTGATACAACAATTTTAGAACATTGCCATTAACCCATTACCAAATGGCAAATACCCAAACTGGTCCTCGTCAATTTCCGTTGCCACGAATGACGCACGAAGTCCCACGAAGTTTTGGAAATCTAATAATGAATTAAATACCTGATAAATGCGAATTTGTGTCAACCACAGCAACGGGGGGAAAGGACATTCTAAATTTGTCAATTCAATTCCAAATCCCATGTTGTGGGTGCTCATGTCAATCGTCTCAAGGAGAGGATTCAAATGGGTACAGACAACATAGGGTTTAGTAAATAATAATTGATATATTTTGCATTTTAAAAAAGTCATTAATCGCCACTATGTCTGACTTTGTCCTTTGGTTGACGTCAATGCACAGCTTGTATCCAAGGAAATAAGTGGTGAATGCTGTCATTAAACGTTTGTTTTGCGATTTTCCTAGTACTTTTTTCTTTCTTTTTTTTCATATTTCCCTGAACCCATTACTGCACAGTGACGCCATTTTGGTTCCTTCCTTTGGAAAACATAATGGAAAATGAAGAAATTGCTTGTGACAAGCAATTTCTTCATTTTCCACAAAGTTTTCTAATCCAAAAGGGAAAGATTTTTAAAATTTTGTCAACTTGAAATTGTCGTCTGAAACACATTTCAAATTGGAACAGTCCAAAATATTGCCGTCTGGTAATGGGTTAACAATTCTTCAGCAACGCATTCCAGTCAGTAATGTTTTGTTTTCTTCATAACGATCATGTTTTCAAAAGTAATGAGGGAAAAGTTGAGTAAAAAAATATTCAGTCGACACCTGTTATGTCGACATAGGATGAGTCGAATTTCTGCTTAAGTCGAAGTGAAAGTCTGGTCCCGTCTTCATCAATGGATATCAAAAATCTTAACCAAGATGTTTTTAAAACAAATATATCCATTGAAATATAGTAGAAAAAGGATAGAACTTGCTCGTTTCGAGCAGTTTCATTCCTTACCTACTATTCTTTTTAATTATGGACACATATGTTGCGCACCAAAGGCGGCTGAATATCATTTTAATCGAAAATTGAAAAAAAAAATCGGACCACTCGAATTCCGGATGTGTCGAGATATGTTGAAGGCCCCTCTGACTTCGACACAACGAATGTCGACTGTATATGATTTTGTTAAACAGCATTTTCCCCTTTCTATCCAAAATTGTATAATTCGATAATAAACATTTTGTGCAATGCTGCAACAATCTTCGGAGATTTCCGTGACAACGGAAATTGACGAAGTTGTGCCGATTTAAAAAAAAAACAAACGGATAATCTCGCCAATCGCCGTTGCGTTTGCCAATCTCAGTCGACGTTTTATGTTATAACAAGTGGTTGGTCACTATTAATGGATGGACTACATTAATTCTTTTCCAAACAAGACCTGGTTTTGCTAATAAGAAAAGTACTTTTAAATTTCAATTATTTGAAATTGTTCCCAGCTACATCTTTGAACTTGAATCGTCTGGTTATGAATTTGATTGTCAAGTCAAAACTGAGCACTGCTTTTAGAAGAAAAGGCATGGGAAAACATTGAGACAAAAGAAGAAATTGCTGATAATCAGCAATTTCTCCTTTTGTATCAATATTTTCTGTGCTACATTGTACACAAATCCTGCCTTTATTGACATCCATTTTGACATTATCTCGCTGCTTTTTGCGTGGAAGGGTACAATTTTTCGTCGTTTGGGAAAGGGTTAACCCATTCCCACATATTTACGCTTTTTGACATCACTTAAGATAATGGGTTTGCAATACATTCTGCAAAAAGAAGAAATTGCGTGTGACACGCATTTTCTTCATTTCCCACAAGGTTTTCTTTTTCAAAATAAAATGAATAAAAAAAAAAAAAAAAAAATAAAGTGTGGAATTTCTTTCTGGTGATATTGCCGTCTACAATTATCGTTGAATTTGGATCAATCTAGAATGTTGCCATCTAGAAATGGATGGGTATTAAAACAAGGGACTGTATCGCTATATAGGAAAAAAATATATCGTTGTCATAAATGACATTTTCCAGCGACCTTTGCAGACAAATGACATTTATGATATAAAAATCATGCCTTATTTTATTTTCATCTCTGGAATATTATAGTTCGGGGGAATATGAAATATCAAGCATTTACAAGGCAAGCCCCTATTAGACTAGGCCTAATAAAGAACGAAATTCGTTGAAGAAGACAACAGCAATTAAGGTAGTTTTCCCCTAATCAGATTCGCAAGACGTCGAAATTATTCGGGCGACATTGGAGAGTATTCCTTTGAAGTTGAACATGTTCTCATGAGTAGGCCTAAGTACTCAAGGTTTACGAACTGAGCATGAAATGCAGAGCCAGAGGCGAAATTTGAAAAGTGCCAGTAATTCCTGAACTGTGTTACATCCATTCCAGATACAAACATATAGGCATTTTGTATGGTTTAGAATTTTGAATTAATGCATACCTATGGAAATATTTTTTACGAAAATGTTCTAAATTGCCCCTCTTGCATATGAATATAGAGTAAAATAACATTTGTAAAATTATTTTCTTCTTGAAGCATAATCTTGAAATCTGGCACGGTGAATCAACTTATGTGAAGTGTATTTACAAGTGTGTGTAATTTGATGCATTTCGTATGGCTAGAAAGAGGTGTTTTCATACTCAGTTCGTAAACCTTAAGTATTTTCGAGAAACTGGGGGCCAGGTTTACATACAAAAACACACACACATACACACACACAGTAATCAATCAGATTGCCGAGACGTAGGGCCTACATCTCGTCCAATCAGATGGCATTACATGTACTCGTAATGTGGAAAGACAATCGAAATGTTGGTGAAAATGGCTCCTACATCCATTACGGTGGAAAACCACGTGATATAATATTTTCAGAAAATCTTCAATACTTTTCTAATTACTGGACCGATTTGAATTCGGTTTGAAGCAGAGAATGTGGACAGACGTCACGCATTAGATGGACATGGTTGATTTTTGAAAAAATAACTGATAAAAAAAATATTGAAGATAAACCAACATTTTGGTTTACCTTCAATAGCTATTTTAACAGTTGATTTTTCAGAAATCCAACACGTCCAGCTTATTCCTGGCATTTTTCCACCTACTCTGCTTCAAACCGAATTCAAATCGGTCCAGTAATTATAAAATTATTGAAGATTTTCTGAAAATATTGTATCACGTGATTATACACCGTGATCCATGCTGGTTTCGAATACAACAAGGGTCTTCTCAGATATCTGATCATCTGAGCGCGGATCTAGAAAAGGATCATAGCATTTGCACTGGTGGGGAACTCGGCCAAAGCGAGGGACGTTTTTCGCTACAACAAGGTATAGATATTTTGCGTTTAAATATGAGTTTATAGATTTTTTTCTTATGACAATGAATTTGTTCTAAAAATATACCGGGTTTACCTTTATGTATCGACAAACCGTAGGTATTGTTATAAAATCTCGTAACTACGGCTTTATCGAAGCCGTAGTTACGTGATTTTAAAACAACACCTACGGAATACATTGATCGTGAAAAAACATTCCTCGCTTTGGCCGAGTTCACCACCAGTGATTTGAGGTAGCCTTATTTTAATACCAGCATGTTCCCAAATGAAGACCGGTAAACTTGCACGCCGCTATTTTCAATTGCTATGTACAGGCCAAGATGAAGCTAGTGGATAACGACATGGTTCCTGATCTGCGTCATGGGTGGATCTAGAGGGGGTTGGGGGTCCGCCCCCCCCCCCTGGCATTGGCAAATCAAATTTTGACTACATTTTATATAAATTAAGTGTAACGTTGCATACATATATTTACTACATTTTAAGCCATAATTAGGGCTTGGACCCCCCCCCCCCCCCCCGGAAAAAATTGGACTTGGACCACCCTGGGAAATAATCCTGGATCCTCCCTTGTGTGTGTATATGCAGGCTGATCTGGAATCATGTTGGTTCAAAGGCTTTCAGGGGCGTAGACAGGCGTACTCAAGTACTCATTTGAGTAGGCCTACAAATCTTTGGCAATAATCGAAAAATAAATTGGTCGAAATGGTAAAAAATATTTTTAACGTAAAAGTTGCTTTGGTTTTCATATTATACACCTGACCAAACGACAAAATTTTAGACTTGTCCAAATTCAAGGACGCTGCAGACGACAATTTCAAGTCAATCAAATATTACATTTTTGGTCTCTCTCGGTAAAAAACACATTGTAGGGTATGTGGGAAATGAAGAAATTGCTTGCTCACAAGTAATTTCTTCATTTTCCACAATGTTTTCCCAAGCAATGTGGGGAGTTCAAAAGGCGTTACCGTGCGGTAATTGGTTAACCCTTTCGCAAACAAGACCTGGTTTTGACGTCCCTAATAGAAACTGCTTGGGAAAACATTGAAACAAAAGAAGAAACTGCTGAAAACCAGCAGTTTCTCATTTTGTCTCAATATTTTCTATGCCATGTTTCACACAAATCTTATCTTAGATAACATCCATTTTGTCATTTGTAGCTGTTTTCGAAGTGGATAACTGTAAAATTTTGTCGTTTGGGAAAGGGTTAAATCGGTGACCCTAGCGCCCTTTTTTCCCCAATGTTCTTTGAGTACAATTCAATTTCCTCTGCTTTAAGGGATCTCTTTTCCAGATCTCATGTCTTTTGTACAAAGTTTGCATGCCATAACAATGAGGATAGTCATTAAAATATAATAGCATTTCGCATTAAAACACCTGCGTTTCCTTACACTTTTGACAGAACAAAAGTTTTAGGATCGACCAAAATAATGTGAAAAGAACTTTACATTTAATTCCAATGTAGGTCTAACCATTTCCCCAACAAGAATTTGTTTAGATTTGTTGTATTGATTTGTTTAGAATTTGTTATATAGATAACTATAAATGACTTCGCAAAATATTTCTAGCTATAAGCTTGAGATACTACCCCAGGTTCTTTATCGTGAGTTATAGATAAGGTATGTAGAAACAAAACGATCTTCTAACAAACGTCGAAAATAATAATATCCAACAATTTCACCTTTTTACTCTACAATATTCAATTTATTAGGGCATAATGTTTAAAACAAAACATTTCTTTATCAACAAACATTTTGTCATCTGAAGCAGCTACAAAAATCAGGCAGCTCTAAAATGCGCAGCCGCAACCATAGCGCAATTCGTAACGTATCGGACTCTCATGAAGTTCAGGGTTCGATCCTATATCGCGGAAACTTCCTTGATATTTCGTCGGTTTTATTGAAAAACCTCGTAACTCCAGCTTCAATGAAGCTGGAGTTACGAGGTTTTGCAGTAACACAGTCGATTAGTCTCCATCACAAGTTAATTGCGAACTTGCGTATGTGAGCGACTTGCTTGAGGCCAGGAAAAGATTATGTGGTAGTAATGTTGAGAGAAATAAAAAGTAAAGAACTCACGGTAAGTTGATCCAGCCGCTGCGATATGACCATAAGATTTGAAAGGGGAATTAAACCAGTTCAATCTGTCAATCAATTTTTAAAAAAAAGCATTGTAGAATTCACCAGTATTGGTATACATGTACATGTATATAGAAGGAACATATTGACGGTATTTGATCATATTAATTAAATGGGAAACATTGCGACAAAAGAAGAAGAAAAAAACGATAAAAACCCGAAAATTTACGAAAATGCAGTTGATCACGTAACGTAATTTCTGTTGCATTTTTTTTTTTTTTTTTTTTTTTTTGTCTTGCTTGGTATACAATATTGTAAGAATGAGGCAATATGCAATTTCTTCAATTGCCATAATAATATGATCCAATTGCATAAACTTATCTTTTGATGACGCCAAAAAGCGCCATTATGTGGGAACGTTGGTTTAACCCTTTCCCAAACGACAAAATATTGGGGCGATCCACTTCAAAAACTGCCACAAATGACAAACTGAATGTTATAAAAGGTGGGATTTGTGTAATTTATGGCATAGAAAATATTGAGACAAAAGGAGAAACTGCTGGTTATCAGCAGTTTCTTCTTTTGTCTCAATGTTTTCCAAAGTCTATTCTATTAGGGACGTCAAAACCAGGTCTTGTTTGGGAAAGGTTTAATGACTTTCATTGAAGTTTAAAGGAGGAAAGGTCAGATGAAAACAACCAACTAGGTTCGTATGGGGATAATCACGTCTAAATAAATAGATTTTCCTTATAAGTAAGATGAAGTTAAAACATATAATTATTTAATTATCTAAACAAAGTGGGAAATCACGATTTAATAAATAGCATTTCCCTTTCAGGTATGGTGTAAATTGAAATACAAAAATGAAAGAAAGTTGATGATAAATTTCTATTTCCCAAGCAAGACAGGATTTGACGTTTCTAAAGGTGCGAGGGTAAGAAAACATTAAAGAAAAAGATGAAAATGCTGAAAATCAGCATTTTATCCCTTTTCTTTAGTACTTTCAACTTTCAATTGTACACAAATTCTACCCTATCATATATCTTTATCTACTTATAGATAAGTCTGCGACAGCTTTTAAATAGAAAAAGTACAGTTTTGTCTGGTAAAGGGTTTAACTGATTATTGATGACAATGATTAAGTTCATTCAAAGGTGACTCCTGATCTGTAGGTGTTTAACCCTTTCCCAAACGACAAATTTTTGGGGTGGTCCTATTCAAAAGCTGCTGCAAATGACAATATTGGTGTTGTTAAAGATAGAATTTGTGAAGAAAATAGCTAAGAAAATATTGAGACAAAAGGAGAAACTGCTGGTTTTCAGCAGTTTCTCCTTTTGTCTCAATGCATTCCCAAGCATTTTCTATTAGGGACGTCAAAACCAGGTCTTGTTTGGGAAAATTTCCAGTCGGTAGCACATCGGACTCTCTAGACTGTCACCCGAGAGGTCCCGGTTTCGATCCCCGGCTGCGGCAAATACGCTCTCTGACAAAATTGTCACCTACCAATGGTTTGATAATCGTAAGCCTCTGCGGGCGAGTAGCTGGAGACTGGGTAAATGTGCTGTAGTAGTATTGCAGTTGAGTGAGGCGTTGAACCTCAATCAAACAACTAACCCATTAGGGCCTACCAGTCGGCGAAATTTTAGACCATTCCAAAACAATGTTACAATTTCAAGAGAATGATATTTTTTGTATTTCTTGATAGTGGGGAATGAAGATATTGCTTGTCACAAGCATTTCTTTCATATTTCACAATATTTTCCGAAGCCTTTATCTGGATGTGGGTCAAAAAGCTTTTATATGTGGGAATGGGTTAACCCCAAACGACACTCGTCCAAATTCAATCCTGTTGCAAAAGATAAAAAAAAAACGTTTATCTCATTACCAAACGGCTAAGTTTAGAGTTATCCATATTCAAAGATGTTGCAGACGACAATTTTGAAGATTTTGCGCTTTTAGTTTTGCTGGGTAGATAACATCGAGGGGAATGAAGAAATTGCTTATCACAAGCATTTTCCTAATTTCCCACAATATCTTCTTAAACCTTTATCTTGTAGGGCGTCAAAAAACGCCACTATCACGGGGTATAACCTGATGTTCGCAACTGCAGTTACGCACATCAAATATGGCGGAGGGACAAAAGGGTGAGTTTTACAAGCATCGATTTCAGGCACTATCTCGATGCGCTTTATATATTTTTTGACGAACTTGATCAATAATAACCATTTTAACAATGTCGCACTCTCTTTATTCTGATACATTTATTTAGAAGGCCAATATCGGGGCTCGAAAAAATGACATAATGTGCGTAACTGTAATACTGTGACTGACCTATTTTCAAGTAACAGTTACGCACATCATCGTGATTTTTGACAGGTTTATTACAGCTTTTATACTAACCTAAAACAATAAATTTTGATTCAAATTCCTTTCATTATTTTAAACAAACATCTTATTTGTGAGGAAAACTGAACGAATAACACGTCCAGTTATACAAATAAAGCTTGAGAATTATTCCCCTAATTTTGAAGTCGCCATATTGGATGTGCGTAACTGCAGTTACGAACATCATGTTATATCCCGTGACTATGTTAGAATGTAATAAAATGTATAGCATAATGCCTATTTACCAGGGTCGTCGTCGGCTTTTGACAAGCGATATTGTCCCAAAATTTCAGGAGTGTTCAATCCTTTTCCCAAACTAGACCAGGCTCTGTATAATCAACGATCTTACGACCACGTTAATGTGTAAACTGTGTAAAAACATCTGATTGGACAAGAAATCAGATTGGACCAATCAATTTTTGTTTTTACAACTAATTTCAAAAAAAAAATTCCTACGATCGTTTATAGTACGGGCCCCTTTCTTTGTTGGGAACTCTTTAAACCCATTACCAAATTGCAAAATTCAAAGATGTTGCAGATGACAGTCTCAAATTAATGAAATTACATAATATATTTTGGTCCTTTTATGTAGGAAACAACTGTGAGAAATGAAGAAATTGCTTGTCACAGCCATTCCTTCATTTTCCACAATGTCTTCCAACGTCTTTATGGGGGACAAAAAGAGTCAGTGTGTGGTAATGAGTTAAAACAAGAACTTTGGAAGGGTTATGGCAATAACTTGACAAACTATGATAGATATAACGAAAAACAAAAGTGAAACATCATGCTAAAAGGAACCTTCTGGGAAGTGTGAAAAGTATCAACCCTAGCCAATCTGCGTGGACTGCGTATACTGAATAGGATCGAAACTTTTATGCCTTCTCTTTTTACTTCGGGGTCTAGATTATTTTCCGAGCTTATTTCAAATTCATTTTCCAAATTATGCGACATTTGATTGACGCTTAATTTGTCAGAACTGTTTCTCAAAATGCGGTTTTATGTGATTCCCAGAAGGTCGCTTTTAACGTGACGGGTCACGGATTTTGAGTTTTTAAGACTGAATCAATAAAAAAAAAACCAACATTTATAACGACCACTTTTATTACTAGCACTGTACTGTGCACTAGACATAAAATAATATAATATAACGATATTTATAAGAAAAGTATCTTCAAATTGATACATTTGATTGTCTATCTTAATGTTTTAAGTTTTGAAAACCCAACAGATCATTTATTGATTTACAAAACATTTAGATTCATTTGTGAATAGGCTATACAAATAATACATCGCTGGTCAAACCAAAAAAAATTTTTAAGGTAGTCCATCCCTAATGAGATTCGCGCGACGTCGGAATTATTCGGGCGACGTCGAAAACATTCGGCATTGGAACTTTCCACCGCCGAATGTTTACTAGCGCGCCCGAATAGGTTCGGATACGTAACGACGCTGCCGTTATTCATGAATCTCAAAATAGTCACATTACGGGTGTTCTACCTTAAAAGCAATTGAAAGTTTCTCGAGCTTTTTTACGAAATTTTGAGCTTAGCAAGCTGAAAAATACTGGGTTTATCGCATTGTTTATGAGATACATTCTGAGCAGGAAAAACACCGCAATTTTACCACTTAACCCCTGGTTTGTGTCGCTGGTTATCAAAAACACCACCGATATTACGGGAACGATTGTACATAATGCAAAAATACCCGTGATTAAAGCCACCAACCGCGTTGTTTTCTCCACCTTCTTCGCCATGGCGAAACCGGATGTCCGGTACAGTGAGCACTCATGCGCAGACGCCGTCACGTGCCTGATACTTGTATTTCCGGTCGGTTGATTGACACTGGTTGATGGTTGGTCTATCTCGGGGTTTGGATAATTCTGATTTAGTCCACTCTCTACGACAGATTCAACGTTGTTAATCGTCAGACCCGACACGCATGTAACGGTGCTCACTGTGCTTTTCTTTGCTTTACACAGTTCCAAGACATCGTCGCTTTTCAACGAAAACCTCGTAACTGCAGCTTGTTTCAAGCTGCAGTTTCGAGGTTTTGCGTGAAAAGCAGCGACATGCTTAAAATGAACCCTTTCTTGTGATTTATCAAACTGTACAACATTAATACTCTTGACGCTCGTGCCAAGACCAGCGGTGTTACCCGGGCGGGTTCTTATCCGACCTCGGAGGACGAAACATATCCGAGCGTAGAGGTAAACCAACACTACAGACACGGTTATCACCACAAATAGCAGGAATATGTAAGTGATCATCCGAATTTTGCTATCCCCGTACACACACTGACTGTAATTGTTAGATGACCCGAACGCGAACGGTAGACACGTGATGAGTGAAGCGCACGTGATCGTGATGCACGTGATGGCCGCGTGTTTGGGTGTGAACGTCTGCTGGTGGGGTCGGCACGTTTTGAGGTATCTGTCAATACCAATAGCCATGATGAATAAGCATGATGACAGGAACACGACATGTAAGACGTAATGGTGGAAGCTGCAAAGACTCGAACTGCCTACCTGTGACCAGATACTCGAGTTAAACAGCATCAGATACACGGGGCAGCTGATGAGCAGCGACAATAGATCCGACATGGATATGAACATGATTAGCCAGTCCGTCGAGGTCCGGAGTTTGAGCTTCAGCATGGTCGTGACCACGACGACGTTACCGGGTACACCGACGGTAAACACGATAACTAACAGCACGGATAACGTCAACTTGCTCCATTCAGGCACCATCCCAGTAAACGTCCGTGCTGACGCGCCCTCGTCCGTGACGTTAACGTCAGACATGACGTTATTCATAGTATCCATTAATTTCACTATTCTTCAAATTGTCATTATCTTTATCGTTCTTTTGTTTAACTTCTTCTATTTGGCGCAATTTTTATAGTATCCGCTTTTTTCATTAAACCGGCATAATTTGAAGGGTCCATCCTCGTATTGATGCTTATCATAATGTTTATTTATTATATTTCTGTCAAAATTGGTGCTACTGGAGGTGTCCATTTCATTAAGTCTCATTGAATTGATCGTTTTTGTTGTGTCCGTTTCCGTCAATATTTTTGTCTCAAACTGAATAAATGTTGTAAGCAGTGTCCATTTATCCCATTTTGAACTGACTATCCCTTGTGTCTGTTTTAGATATGTTTTTTCTTTGAATTGTCGCTTTTTGTGATATCCATTTCATTTTCCTGGGAGTGTCGCTTTTTGTTTTGTCCATTTGATTTTCTCGTAATTGACGCTTTTTGTAGTGTCTATTTTCCCCCGGTGGAATTATTCCCGGTGTCCATTTATACCGTTATTTTGGCGTTTCTCAATTATAATTTCAAATTCTTCCATTTTTTTTCTAAAATAGTGCATCAATATCATTAGATACCAAACACTTTGTGCAACTTCCGGCGTTATACGTTATACTTGGCAACAGATTTTGACCACAGTACCCCTTGTTAATTTCTGGACTTCTTCCATGGCAAAGAAAATTGACGAGGGTATCCCTAGTCAATTTCTAACGCCACGGATGACACCTGAAGTTGCACGAAGTGTTTGGTATCTAATTTTTAAATATACTGCAATTTCATTGGTCCAAAAACTAAGACGAACACTATAGTAAAATTCCATCTCAGTGATTCGCTAGGTAAGACACAATCGGCCTGTGGTGCCATTCAAACTCTTGAAAATTTACAAAATAAAATGTTTCCTTCAAAATTCGGCCTTTTCATAGATAAAATTAATAAAAATACAATAAACTGCGTCTAGCTACATTCTTGTTTTGAAGATTAACTTCAAAACAAGAATGTAACTAGACGTATTTTAAAATGCTTTCACTTCTTATTTTTCCTATCTTTCGAGTATTAAGTTTTAGAAAAATAGTTCTCATTTCAAATCGCAGAAGTAGTTGCATTTACGCTCGACAAAGATCTCAAGATCTAAATCTACGCGCCTCGTTCATTTGACGAAAACAAATAAATATAAACTAATGAAACCTTGCTGGCAAATTGACACCACTGATTTAACACGTCATTTGCGTGCGACTGGCGGTCGACCTAAGCTTTTATATCACCAATTACCGATAGTCTCTGATTCTGCGATCAGTGCTAACTGACCCTTTCCCTTTTGAAAAAATTATTAGATTTGTTTAAATCGAAAAAAAAAAAAAAAAACGTTGAAGATGAAATATTTAGTGTTGTGTTTAAGTTTGTATAGCCTATCATAGCATGAAAAAGAAAATGATAAAATGCTGCTTCTCAGCCGCTTCTTCTTTTTTCTCTATGCATTCTGTATGTTTCCAATGCTGCCTTGATCAGTTACGTTAAAAACATGATTTTTTTCTGAAAAGGTTAAAAAAAAAATTAGCAGCAATTGTAACTAGGTTTACGCACGCTAGATTTACACTGAAGTAAGAATAATGAATGAATATTTCGTTGATTGCGTTCGAAAATGCCGTAACTACATCTTGAATTTAACCCATTACCACACACTGACTCTTTTTGACTCCTCACAAGATGATGGCTTTGGTAAACATTGTAGAAAATGAAGAAATTGCTTGTAACAAGCAATTTCTTCATTTCCCGCAATGTTTTCTACCCCAAAAGACCAAAGAATATATAATCATGTTCACTTGTAATTGTCGCCTGATTCATCTTTGAATTTGGATCAACATAAAATTTTGTCGTTTGGGAAAGAGTTAAACTGTAGATAATTATGGCGTTTAGAACGTGACCGATGATTTATTCCTTGTTAGAAATTACTACCTAGGACTGGTTGATACAGAGAGTAATAATTGTAAATGACGAAATGGGATCTATATCAGTGGCGGATCAAGAGGAGGTCGTAAGGGGGGTGGGGGTGGGGGTCAAACGAACGCCCTACGCGGCCTGATCATTTCATTTCATGCTGAAATTCAGTCAAAAGTATGTAATACTTGTTAAAACGAACCACCTTCAAAGAAATCCTGGATCCGCCGCTGTACATGTAGTTGAATTTATAAAGATATTCGTGTGGAATGAAAAATGAAATTTTGAATATTTGCATCTTTATTTTGTCTATCGCATTACCAATATTTCTGTTACTATGCTCCCATGCCGATCAGATGAACTGGATCAAGCCTGATCAAGAGCGGACACGTATGATTTGGAATGATCGATGTGCGGATCCATGGGTGGGGCCTGTCCCCTCGAATTTGTAAAAAAGGTTTATCAAAGTATTTTTAAGGAACCGTTAATGCAAGGATGCAGTCGTGCCCTGGGACATACAGCATCATCTGAGGTGCGTGCTTTAGAGCGAGATTTCTTGAGATATCTTGAGATTTCTTTTAAGATGTTTTAGGATAAAGCGTTCTTCTGAGCAAGATTTTTAAGACGATCACTGGGAGCCGCCATTGCTCTATACTTCTTTCGGAACGCCTTGGTAAATTCTGTAGAATCTATAGGAGAGAGAATTGACCGAGTTGTTCCGAATGCTCCATGATTCATAAACCGCGAAGTTCCGAATGCTCAATACTTCATACAAATGACGTCATGATGACGTCATTTGTATGAAGTATGGAACATTCGGAGCACCTCGCCTATAATCTCGGTCTCACGAACGCTGTATCAAAAACATCCTAAGAAATCTTAAAAAACTCGCTCTAAAGAACGCGCCTCTGGAAAAATGTCTGGATCCGCTTTATCTAGCCAGATCTGTATCGCTCGGACATCCTACCCCAATTAGAGATTTGGTCGGGTTTGTTTGAGGAATTTAGACGATCGAGTTGATCGAGATTATCTAAACTGCAGTGCAGTGGGAATAGAACATACAATAAGACTCGTAAAAAGCCGATTATTGTAAAAGTGTGAGGGATACCTTTGCTCTATTTTCTATTACAGTTCTAATGCAAGTTCTATGTTTTGTGATGTAATACTTTTTTATGGCCATCTTTTTGTCTCGTGATCAAACGTTGATCTTGTTGGTGTAATGCACGTGATTGAAACATTTAACAATTTTCCAGCCAAAAACGCCCTTTGACGCTCTAGAAAGAAATAGACACGGAAAACATTGCGAATGAGCATTTTCCTCTTTTGTCTCAATATTTTCTGTACTATCATGTACAAAAAAATATTATTTTCATTTATACACATCTTACCACCTGCAGCAGCTTTCAAATTGAACCACGTGTAAAGTTCGTGACTTTAAGGTGACTTTACTATTTGATCACTGACTTAACCCTTTCCCAAATGACACAATTTAAGGATGTTCCAGTTTGAAGGCTGTTGCACATGACAAAACGATGTTGATAAAAATGATTTGTAAAGGCTACAATAAAGCCAAGATAATAATTTATCGAGGCAAAGGTAGAAAATGCTTCTTGTCAGAATTTTCTTCTTTTGTTTCGATGTTTTTCTATCCTTTTCTAAAAGGGCGTAAAATCCATGTCTTGTTTGGAAAAGTATTAAACAACCCTATCGGGTAACACTTCCAAAACCTTCAGCGGAAAAGAATAAAATGTGGATAACCAGCATTTCATTCTCTTCTCTCCGTGTTTTAAATGCCACAACTATTTAGCGCTGGTATGGGTATACTTTAGTATCAGAATATTATTATTTTGTTGTTTTGGAAAGAAAAAAGTATTATTTAAGTTGTACACTTTTGTGTATTTCTATCATGCGACAGTGCAATTTCATACATGCGCGGAACAACAACAACAACAACAACAACAGCAACAACAAAAAAAACCAAACAAACAAAAAACAAACAAACAAAAAACAAGCAACAAAACACAAACAAACCGATAAAAAATAAGCAAAAAGATGAAAGAGTAAATAAATGATAGGTTTTAAAGATGCCCCAATGCCATTTTCAATTTAGAACACACGTAATATGACGAGCCAGAGAACGTCTATTTTTTCAAGTGACGACGTAAAATTAGGGCTCCAAAAAACCATATCGCCGAATCTTTATGACGTCGCATCTTCACGGTGGTTAATCGCCTGACAATTTCAACAAATCTTCAATAAATTTGTTAATACCGGACCGATAGGAATTCGGTTTTAAGCAGAGAAGGTGGACAGACGTCACACATAAGATGGACGTGGAAGGCTTTTGAAAAATCAGCTGATAAAAGGGTTATTGAAGATCAAACAAAATTTGGGCTTATCTTTAATAACTCTTTTATCAGTTGATTTTTTCAAAAATCCACCGCGTACAGATTTTTCGTGGCATTTTCCCGCTTTCTCTGCTTCAAACCGAATTCAAATTGGTCAGGTATTAACAAAAATAAAGACGTTTCTCTAAAATTCTGTGTCACGTGATTTACCACTGTGATCTTCCACTTTTGATGTGACTTGTAGAACAATTATTTCCATTTTAAGCACAGATCAGAGTATTAGATCACATCAAACGTGGAAGGCCATTAACCCTTTCCCAAGCAAGACCTAGTTTTGGCGTCCCTAATAGAAAAGGATTGGGAAAACTTTGAGGCAAAAGAAGAAAATGCTGATTATCAGCATTTTCTCCTTTTGCCTCAATATATTCCTGTTCATATTGTTTGCAAATTCTTACTATATAGCCTAAACATCAAATTTGTCGTGTGCAGCTGCATTTGAATTAGAATGCCCTAAATCGTTGTTTGGTAATGGGTTAATGTAGTAATAAGTCTTACAGAGATCGTACAGAATACTCATTATACATAATTAGACGCAGTTAACCATTTCACGGACAATAATCGACTTTGACGTCCACCTGCATATGAAGGCAATCCTGAGAAATCAAATTTCCTTATGAGCAACGTTTTTCACAAAACCTATTTTTATCAACATCCAATTTGCTGTTAAATATTACTGCACAGCTTTCAAATTTGGACGGTCCAAATGATGTCGTTTACGAAAGGGTATTTAATATGGCGTTTTGACGTACCTAACAAAAAAGGTTTTGGAAAACATTGAGACCAAAGAAGAAAATGTTGATAAATTTCTTTTGTCCCGATATGTTCTATGCTTTAAGCCTATCATTCACAAATGATATCTTTACCAAAGTTCAGCCATTTCTAGCGAGCCGGGACTTTACGCCCGTAGAGTTAATGTCACAGCCCTAGTGTCGCGTCGCGTCGGCGTCGCGTCTTCAGAAATTAACCTGGTCTACATCACAGGCAATAGGCTATTACAGAAAGAGCCTTGATACTTCACACATGGATACCTCCTGCCAAGACCTCTCATTTGTGACCATGGCCTTTTGACCTTGGAGTTTGACCTACATTTCAAAAAACCTTAACATGGCCTATAGTAGTCTGGTTCCCGTACCTGAAATCTACTACGGATTTAAGTAAATTCAGTTATTTACACGAACGGGTACCAGTCTAGGCCTATAGATATCTCATGCACTATTACAGACTAAGAACGTTGATATGTCACATAATTATGGACACCTCATGCCATGACCTAGCTTTATCCTGAGACAATGACCTTTGACTTATTGACCTTTGTCATAGTCTCCTTATTTTTACGACAGGCTTTCGTATTAAGCGAGCTACGTTGTCTGCAGACAACTCTTGTGCGTAGGCTACATGTTGTCGTCTGCAGCAGCTTTAGAAATGGACCTGTCTGAACTTTTTACGTTTCGCGGCATTAAATAGAGTTTCCATTGCCGGTTGGTAAACTCACTCAATCAATCAATCAATCAATCAATCAATCAATCAATCAATCAATCAATCAATCAATCAATCAATCAATCAATCAATCAATCAATCAATCAATCAATCAATCAATCAATCAATCAATCAATCAATCAATCAATCAATCAATCAATCAATCAATCAATCGATCGATCGATCGATCGATCGAGCGAGCAAGCAAGCAAGCAAGCAAGCAAGCAAGCAAGCAAGCAAGCAAGCAATCTTTTAAAAGATTGTCAAACTTTGGGTATCAAATAATTGGTTTCGCGTCTAAAATTTCTAGTCTACATTTTTCTGATTGAAGTCACAAGGGTCCAGACTATAGTATAATTGTCTGAATTCTTGACGTCAACACACCTATCACCTCACAGCCGATTAAGCTCCCCCAAACAATAACCTGCAATGAAATGAACATTTTTCTAGCATAAATGAAGTGTAAAGCTTGAACAAAAATGCTATGATTTAAATAAATACATGAAGTCAGTGTGAAATTTACCAATCACAGATATTTGACATGGCTGCCAATTTCACTGAAAAATGACGCGTTTTACACCAAACTCAATCTTATGTGGTACCCACAAGGGAAATGATGGCCCATAAATGGCTTGCTTTCTGTAAAGTAGAAACAGTACAAAGTCTGCTGGTGCATCAAAAACTATATGGTTTCCGTCTACTTTTTTCACAATTGTTTGATAAACTCTTACCTCAATATTTTACCCTCTGCAGCAGGCAAAAATCCGTTACCCCACCCACTTTCTGTTTCTAAACTCACCGGGTGCAGGAAATAAGTGTAAAGCTATTTACCATTCTTTGCGCATTCCGGAAATGGTCCCAAAATCATGTTTTGTAGTCATTTAAAGAACCACTTTCTTTTTTTAACATCAACTGCCACCTCAAAACTCTCATTTTCATAATAATTCTGATTTTGACCAGGGCCACTTCGAATATTTCACCCACTACTGTAGACTGGGACCTTAAGGGGTGAAAAAGTTTTCTTCTAGCATAGAAAAAATACTTACATTTATAGATTGATGTTATCCTCAAAGAATTAGACCATTGACATCACCAGTTTTTGACATTAATTGTCCAAATTCCAGCATTTAACCATTTACTAAAGTAGCTCATTTTACCTCAAAATTCTATGAAAATGTTACTTACATACTATTAATCATGTTAGTTTCTCCCATGCACAAGTGCTTATTTCTCAATCTTGTTAGCCAACTTTTTTGATTTGGTATATATTCCACTTTGCCCAAAGTCATTCATTCATGACTTATGTTCTTGTTTATGCCATAAAAACAGAAATTGTCAGCCCGCGACATGTCAAATAACCTGTGAATTGGTGTGAGCCATTTATTTTTTTCCAAGATTTTTTTAAACTTTTTTCTATAGAATACAGTAATTCAAAGGCATCAGAATGTTCTATCAACAAAATTAAATAAAAAAAACCCCTGATTGCATACATGCCATAATTTTTAGCCAGCAGGGATGTTATGTCCGGGGAGCTAATGTCACAGCCCTAGTGTCGGCATCGCGTCACACCTTCACTTGAAAAAAACTGTATCCTGGTCTACATCTCAGGCACTATTAGAGATATAGTCATGATATTTCAGACATGGATACTTCCTGCCAAAACCTTTCAATTGGGACAATGACCTTTGACCTATTGACCTTGGAGTTTGACCTAGTTTGAAAAAAACAACAACTTTAACCTGGCCCATATATCATGCACTATTATAGATAGAGCCTTGATATTTCATGTGTAGATAACTTGTGACATGACCTTGACCTTGAGACAATGACCTTTGACCTAGTGACCTTGACCTTTGACTCCTTTATGCGACAAGCTCTAAAATAGGCGAACTACGTTGTCTGTGGACAACTCGTGTTCCAATGGAATCCAGGATATTGGACGAACAATTTCTGGGATTTGCGATGTTTTTTCAGGGGCTCAACCCACTGTACAACCCCGCCATAATGAGCTGATCGAATCGCTTACAGACCCCCCCCCGGTATCGTACCAGTCCATGTTACACACCAAGTGACCAAGACAACCGACTCGTTGTCGGAGAGTATTACAAAACATGGCGACTCTGTCCGGACTCAAAGAAGCGTTCAACTGGCCATAATTTGGGGTATTTTGCATTTATTTCTGTAATATCAGAAGAGTCAATTCATCTAAACTGTGCAGACAAGCACAAGTGCATTATTTAAGGTTCCAAGATTCAGAATTAACACCAGAAAATCAGAAAATAACAAAAAAAAAACACTTTCGACATTTTCTCGGAATTTTGTTTTTTTGCGCGTTCTGGAATTACCTCCCTTTTTTGAAGTGTAATCATGACCCAAGTGAAGATTTGAGACCCATTTAAAGGACATTATCTGACTTAAAATTGGTGAAATTACTAAAAGAAAGGCATTTAAACATCAGCTTTTAAGAAATTAGAAATGTCAAATTTACCTTAAGGGTCCAGACTATAGTATAATTGTCTGAATTCTTGACGTCAACACACCTATCACCTCACAGCCGATTAAGCTCCCCCAAACAATAACCTGCAATGAAATGAACATTTTTCTAGCATAAATGAAGTGTAAAGCTTGGACAAAAATGCTATGATTTAAATAAATACATGAAGTCAGTGTGAAATTTACCAATCACAGATATTTGACATGGCTGCCAATTTCACTGAAAAATGACGCGTTTTACACCAAACTCAATCTTATGTGGTACCCACAAGGGAAATGATGGCCCATAAATGGCTTGCTTTCTGTAAAGTAGAAACAGTACAAAGTCTGCTGGTGCATCAAAAACTATATGGTTTCCGTCTACTTTTTTCACAATTGTTTGATAAACTCTTACCTCAATATTTTACCCTCTGCAGCAGGCAAAAATCCGTTACCCCACCCACTTTCTGTTTCTAAACTCACCGGGTGCAGGAAATAAGTGTAAAGCTATTTACCATTCTTTGCGCATTCCGGAAATGGTCCCAAAATCATGTTTTGTAGTCATTTAAAGAACCACTTTCTTTTTTTAACATCAACTGCCACCTCAAAACTCTCATTTTCATAATAATTCTGATTTTGACCAGGGCCACTTCGAATATTTCACCCACTACTGTAGACTGGGACCTTAAGGGGTGAAAAAGTTTTCTTCTAGCATAGAAAAAATACTTACATTTATAGATTGATGTTATCCTCAAAGAATTAGACCATTGACATCACCAGTTTTTGACATTAATTGTCCAAATTCCAGCATTTAACCATTTACTAAAGTAGCTCATTTTACCTCAAAATTCTATGAAAATGTTACTTACATACTATTAATCATGTTAGTTTCTCCCATGCACAAGTGCTTATTTCTCAATCTTGTTAGCCAACTTTTTTGATTTGGTATATATTCCACTTTGCCCAAAGTCATTCATTCATGACTTATGTTCTTGTTTATGCCATAAAAACAGAAATTGTCAGCCCGCGACATGTCAAATAACCTGTGAATTGGTGTGAGCCATTTATTTTTTTCCAAGATTTTTTTTAACTTTTTTCTATAGAATACAGTAATTCAAAGGCATCAGAATGTTCTATCAACAAAATTAAATAAAAAAAAACCCTGATTGCATACATGCCATAATTTTTAGCCAGCAGGGATGTTATGTCCGGGGAGCTAATGTCACAGCCCTAGTGTCGGCATCGCGTCACACCTTCACTTGAAAAAAACTGTATCCTGGTCTACATCTCAGGCACTATTAGAGATATAGTCATGATATTTCAGACATGGATACTTCCTGCCAAAACCTGTCAATTGGGACAATGACCTTTGACATATTGACCTTGGAGTTTGACCTAGTTTGAAAAAAAAACAACAACTTTAACCTGGCCCATATATCATGCACTATTATAGATAGAGCCTTGATATTTCATGTGTAGATAACTTGTGACATGACCTTGACCTTGAGACAATGACCTTTGACCTAGTGACCTTGACCTTTGACTCCTTTATGCGACAAGCTCTAAAATAGGCGAACTACGTTGTCTGTGGACAACTCGTGTTCCAATGGAATCCAGGATATTGGACGAACAATTTCTGGGATTTGCGATGTTTTTTCAGGGGCTCAACCCACTGTACAACCCCGCCATAATGAGCTGATCGAATCGCTTACAGACCCCCCCCGGTATCGTACCAGTCCATGTTACACACCAAGTGACCAAGACAACCGACTCGTTGTCGGAGAGTATTACAAAACATGGCGACTCTGTCCGGACTCAAAGAAGCGTTCAACTGGCCATAATTTGGGGTATTTTGCATTTATTTCTGTAATATCAGAAGAGTCAATTCATCTAAACTGTGCAGACAAGCACAAGTGCATTATTTAAGGTTCCAAAATTCAGAATTAACACCAGAAAATCAGAAAATAACAAAAAAAAACACTTTCGACATTTTCTCGGAATTTTGTTTTTTTGCGCGTTCTGGAATTACCTCCCTTTTTTGAAGTGTAATCATGACCCAAGTGAAGATTTGAGACCCATTTAAAGGACATTATCTGACTTAAAATTGGTGAAATTACTAAAAGAAAGGCATTTAAACATCAGCTTTTAAGAAATTAGAAATGTCAAATTTACCTTAAGGGTCCAGACTATAGAATAATTGTCTGAATTCTTGACGTCAACACACCTATCACCTCACAGCCGATTAAGCTCCCCCAAACAATAACCTGCAATGAAATGAACATTTTTCTAGCATAAATGAAGTGTAAAGCTTGAACAAAAATGCTATGATTTAAATAAATACATGAAGTCAGTGTGAAATTTACCAATCACAGATATTTGACATGGCTGCCAATTTCACTGAAAAATGACGCGTTTTACACCAAACTCAATCTTATGTGGTACCCACAAGGGAAATGATGGCCCATAAATGGCTTGCTTTCTGTAAAGTAGAAACAGTACAAAGTCTGCTGGTGCATCAAAAACTATATGGTTTCCGTCTACTTTTTTCACAATTGTTTGATAAACTCTTACCTCAATATTTTACCCTCTGCAGCAGGCAAAAATCCGTTACCCCACCCACTTTCTGTTTCTAAACTCACCGGGTGCAGGAAATAAGTGTAAAGCTATTTACCATTCTTTGCGCATTCCGGAAATGGTCCCAAAATCATGTTTTGTAGTCATTTAAAGAACCACTTTCTTTTTTTAACATCAACTGCCACCTCAAAACTCTCATTTTCATAATAATTCTGATTTTGACCAGGGCCACTTCGAATATTTCACCCACTACTGTAGACTGGGACCTTAAGGGGTGAAAAAGTTTTCTTCTAGCATAGAAAAAATACTTACATTTATAGATTGATGTTATCCTCAAAGAATTAGACCATTGACATCACCAGTTTTTGACATTAATTGTCCAAATTCCAGCATTTAACCATTTACTAAAGTAGCTCATTTTACCTCAAAATTCTATGAAAATGTTACTTACATACTATTAATCATGTTAGTTTCTCCCATGCACAAGTGCTTATTTCTCAATCTTGTTAGCCAACTTTTTTGATTTGGTATATATTCCACTTTGCCCAAAGTCATTCATTCATGACTTATGTTCTTGTTTATGCCATAAAAACAGAAATTGTCAGCCCGCGACATGTCAAATAACCTGTGAATTGGTGTGAGCCATTTATTTTTTTCCAAGATTTTTTTTAACTTTTTTCTATAGAATACAGTAATTCAAAGGCATCAGAATGTTCTATCAACAAAATTAAATAAAAAAACCCCTGATTGCATACATGCCATAATTTTTAGCCAGCAGGGATGTTATGTCCGGGGAGCTAATGTCACAGCCCTAGTGTCGGCATCGCGTCACACCTTCACTTGAAAAAAACTGTATCCTGGTCTACATCTCAGGCACTATTAGAGATATAGTCATGATATTTCAGACATGGATACTTCCTGCCAAAACCTTTCAATTGGGACAATGACCTTTGACCTATTGACCTTGGAGTTTGACCTAGTTTGAAAAAAAAAACAACAACTTTAACCTGGCCCATATATCATGCACTATTATAGATAGAGCCTTGATATTTCATGTGTAGATAACTTGTGACATGACCTTGACCTTGAGACAATGACCTTTGACCTAGTGACCTTGACCTTTGACTCCTTTATGCGACAAGCTCTAAAATAGGCGAACTACGTTGTCTGTGGACAACTCGTGTTCCAATGGAATCCAGGATATTGGACGAACAATTTCTGGGATTTGCGATGTTTTTTCAGGGGCTCAACCCACTGTACAACCCCGCCATAATGAGCTGATCGAATCGCTTACAGACCCCCCCGGTATCGTACCAGTCCATGTTACACACCAAGTGACCAAGACAACCGACTCGTTGTCGGAGAGTATTACAAAACATGGCGACTCTGTCCGGACTCAAAGAAGCGTTCAACTGGCCATAATTTGGGGTATTTTGCATTTATTTCTGTAATATCAGAAGAGTCAATTCATCTAAACTGTGCAGACAAGCACAAGTGCATTATTTAAGGTTCCAAAATTCAGAATTAACACCAGAAAATCAGAAAATAACAAAAAAAAAACACTTTCGACATTTTCTCGGAATTTTGTTTTTTTGCGCGTTCTGGAATTACCTCCCTTTTTTGAAGTGTAATCATGACCCAAGTGAAGATTTGAAACCTATTTAAAGGACATTATCTGACTTAAAATTGGTGAAATTACTAAAAGAAAGGCATTTAAACATCAGCTTTTAAGAAATTAGAAATGTCAAATTTACCTTAAGGGTCCAGACTATAGTATAATTGTCTGAATTCTTGACGTCAACACACCTATCACCTCACAGCCGATTAAGCTCCCCCAAACAATAACCTGCAATGAAATGAACATTTTTCTAGCATAAATGAAGTGTAAAGCTTGAACAAAAATGCTATGATTTAAATAAATACATGAAGTCAGTGTGAAATTTACCAATCACAGATATTTGACATGGCTGCCAATTTCACTGAAAAATGACGCGTTTTACACCAAACTCAATCTTATGTGGTACCCACAAGGGAAATGATGGCCCATAAATGGCTTGCTTTCTGTAAAGTAGAAACAGTACAAAGTCTGCTGGTGCATCAAAAACTATATGGTTTCCGTCTACTTTTTTCACAATTGTTTGATAAACTCTTACCTCAATATTTTACCCTCTGCAGCAGGCAAAAATCCGTTACCCCACCCACTTTCTGTTTCTAAACTCACCGGGTGCAGGAAATAAGTGTAAAGCTATTTACCATTCTTTGCGCATTCCGGAAATGGTCCCAAAATCATGTTTTGTAGTCATTTAAAGAACCACTTTCTTTTTTTAACATCAACTGCCACCTCAAAACTCTCATTTTCATAATAATTCTGATTTTGACCAGGGCCACTTCGAATATTTCACCCACTACTGTAGACTGGGACCTTAAGGGGTGAAAAAGTTTTCTTCTAGCATAGAAAAAATACTTACATTTATAGATTGATGTTATCCTCAAAGAATTAGACCATTGACATCACCAGTTTTTGACATTAATTGTCCAAATTCCAGCATTTAACCATTTACTAAAGTAGCTCATTTTACCTCAAAATTCTATGAAAATGTTACTTACATACTATTAATCATGTTAGTTTCTCCCATGCACAAGTGCTTATTTCTCAATCTTGTTAGCCAACTTTTTTGATTTGGTATATATTCCACTTTGCCCAAAGTCATTCATTCATGACTTATGTTCTTGTTTATGCCATAAAAACAGAAATTGTCAGCCCGCGACATGTCAAATAACCTGTGAATTGGTGTGAGCCATTTATTTTTTTCCAAGATTTTTTTTAACTTTTTTCTATAGAATACAGTAATTCAAAGGCATCAGAATGTTCTATCAACAAAATTAAATAAAAAAAAAACCCTGATTGCATACATGCCATAATTTTTAGCCAGCAGGGATGTTATGTCCGGGGAGCTAATGTCACAGCCCTAGTGTCGGCATCGCGTCACACCTTCACTTGAAAAAAACTGTATCCTGGTCTACATCTCAGGCACTATTAGAGATATAGTCATGATATTTCAGACATGGATACTTCCTGCCAAAACCTTTCAATTGGGACAATGACCTTTGACCTATTGACCTTGGAGTTTGACCTAGTTTGAAAAAAAAACAACAACTTTAACCTGGCCCATATATCATGCACTATTATAGATAGAGCCTTGATATTTCATGTGTAGATAACTTGTGACATGACCTTGACCTTGAGACAATGACCTTTGACCTAGTGACCTTGACCTTTGACTCCTTTATGCGACAAGCTCTAAAATAGGCGAACTACGTTGTCTGTGGACAACTCGTGTTCCAATGGAATCCAGGATATTGGACGAACAATTTCTGAGATTTGCGATGTTTTTTCAGGGGCTCAACCCACTGTACAACCCCGCCATAATGAGCTGATCGAATCGCTTACAGACCCCCCCCCCCCCCCCCCCGGTATCGTACCAGTCCATGTTACACACCAAGTGACCAAGACAACCGACTCGTTGTCGGAGAGTATTACAAAACATGGCGACTCTGTCCGGACTCAAAGAAGCGTTCAACTGGCCATAATTTGGGGTATTTTGCATTTATTTCTGTAATATCAGAAGAGTCAATTCATCTAAACTGTGCAGACAAGCACAAGTGCATTATTTAAGGTTCCAAAATTCAGAATTAACACCAGAAAATCAGAAAATAACAAAAAAAAAACACTTTCGACATTTTCTCGGAATTTTGTTTTTTTGCGCGTTCTGGAATTACCTCCCTTTTTTGAAGTGTAATCATGACCCAAGTGAAGATTTGAGACCCATTTAAAGGACATTATCTGACTTAAAATTGGTGAAATTACTAAAAGAAAGGCATTTAAACATCAGCTTTTAAGAAATTAGAAATGTCAAATTTACCTTAAGGGTCCAGACTATAGTATAATTGTCTGAATTCTTGACGTCAACACACCTATCACCTCACAGCCGATTAAGCTCCCCCAAACAATAACCTGCAATGAAATGAACATTTTTCTAGCATAAATGAAGTGTAAAGCTTGAACAAAAATGCTATGATTTAAATAAATACATGAAGTCAGTGTGAAATTTACCAATCACAGATATTTGACATGGCTGCCAATTTCACTGAAAAATGACGCGTTTTACACCAAACTCAATCTTATGTGGTACCCACAAGGGAAATGATGGCCCATAAATGGCTTGCTTTCTGTAAAGTAGAAACAGTACAAAGTCTGCTGGTGCATCAAAAACTATATGGTTTCCGTCTACTTTTTTCACAATTGTTTGATAAACTCTTACCTCAATATTTTACCCTCTGCAGCAGGCAAAAATCCGTTACCCCACCCACTTTCTGTTTCTAAACTCACCGGGTGCAGGAAATAAGTGTAAAGCTATTTACCATTCTTTGCGCATTCCGGAAATGGTCCCAAAATCATGTTTTGTAGTCATTTAAAGAACCACTTTCTTTTTTTAACATCAACTGCCACCTCAAAACTCTCATTTTCATAATAATTCTGATTTTGACCAGGGCCACTTCGAATATTTCACCCACTACTGTAGACTGGGACCTTAAGGGGTGAAAAAGTTTTCTTCTAGCATAGAAAAAATACTTACATTTATAGATTGATGTTATCCTCAAAGAATTAGACCATTGACATCACCAGTTTTTGACATTAATTGTCCAAATTCCAGCATTTAACCATTTACTAAAGTAGCTCATTTTACCTCAAAATTCTATGAAAATGTTACTTACATACTATTAATCATGTTAGTTTCTCCCATGCACAAGTGCTTATTTCTCAATCTTGTTAGCCAACTTTTTTGATTTGGTATATATTCCACTTTGCCCAAAGTCATTCATTCATGACTTATGTTCTTGTTTATGCCATAAAAACAGAAATTGTCAGCCCGCGACATGTCAAATAACCTGTGAATTGGTGTGAGCCATTTATTTTTTTCCAAGATTTTTTTTAACTTTTTTCTATAGAATACAGTAATTCAAAGGCATCAGAATGTTCTATCAACAAAATTAAATAAAAAAAACCCTGATTGCATACATGCCATAATTTTTAGCCAGCAGGGATGTTATGTCCGGGGAGCTAATGTCACAGCCCTAGTGTCGGCATCGCGTCACACCTTCACTTGAAAAAAACTGTATCCTGGTCTACATCTCAGGCACTATTAGAGATATAGTCATGATATTTCAGACATGGATACTTCCTGCCAAAACCTTTCAATTGGGACAATGACCTTTGACCTATTGACCTTGGAGTTTGACCTAGTTTGAAAAAAAAAACAACAACTTTAACCTGGCCCATATATCATGCACTATTATAGATAGAGCCTTGATATTTCATGTGTAGATAACTTGTGACATGACCTTGACCTTGAGACAATGACCTTTGACCTAGTGACCTTGACCTTTGACTCCTTTATGCGACAAGCTCTAAAATAGGCGAACTACGTTGTCTGTGGACAACTCGTGTTCCAATGGAATCCAGGATATTGGACGAACAATTTCTGGGATTTGCGATGTTTTTTCAGGGGCTCAACCCACTGTACAACCCCGCCATAATGAGCTGATCGAATCGCTTACAGACCCCCCCCCCCCCGGTATCGTACCAGTCCATGTTACACACCAAGTGACCAAGACAACCGACTCGTTGTCGGAGAGTATTACAAAACATGGCGACTCTGTCCGGACTCAAAGAAGCGTTCAACTGGCCATAATTTGGGGTATTTTGCATTTATTTCTGTAATATCAGAAGAGTCAATTCATCTAAACTGTGCAGACAAGCACAAGTGCATTATTTAAGGTTCCAAAATTCAGAATTAACACCAGAAAATCAGAAAATAACAAAAAAAAAAAAAACACTTTCGACATTTTCTCGGAATTTTGTTTTTTTGCGCGTTCTGGAATTACCTCCCTTTTTTGAAGTGTAATCATGACCCAAGTGAAGATTTGAGACCCATTTAAAGGACATTATCTGACTTAAAATTGGTGAAATTACTAAAAGAAAGGCATTTAAACATCAGCTTTTAAGAAATTAGAAATGTCAAATTTACCTTAAGGGGTGAAAAAGTTTTCTTCTAGCATAGAAAAAATACTTACATTTATAGATTGATGTTATCCTCAAAGAATTAGACCATTGACATCACCAGTTTTTGACATTAATTGTCCAAATTCCAGCATTTAACCATTTACTAAAGTAGCTCATTTTACCTCAAAATTCTATGAAAATGTTACTTACATACTATTAATCATGTTAGTTTCTCCCATGCACAAGTGCTTATTTCTCAATCTTGTTAGCCAACTTTTTTGATTTGGTATATATTCCACTTTGCCCAAAGTCATTCATTCATGACTTATGTTCTTGTTTATGCCATAAAAACAGAAATTGTCAGCCCGCGACATGTCAAATAACCTGTGAATTGGTGTGAGCCATTTATTTTTTTCCAAGATTTTTTTTAACTTTTTTCTATAGAATACAGTAATTCAAAGGCATCAGAATGTTCTATCAACAAAATTAAATAAAAAAAAAACCCTGATTGCATACATGCCATAATTTTTAGCCAGCAGGGATGTTATGTCCGGGGAGCTAATGTCACAGCCCTAGTGTCGGCACTATTATAGATAGAGCCTTGATATTTCATGTGTAGATAACTTGTGACATGACCTTGACCTTGAGACAATGACCTTTGACCTAGTGACCTTGACCTTTGACTCCTTTATGCGACAAGCTCTAAAATAGGCGAACTACGTTGTCTGTGGACAACTCGTGTTCCAATGGAATCCAGGATATTGGACGAACAATTTCTGGGATTTGCGATGTTTTTTCAGGGGCTCAACCCACTGTACAACCCCGCCATAATGAGCTGATCGAATCGCTTACAGACCCCCCCCCCCCCCCCGGTATCGTACCAGTCCATGTTACACACCAAGTGACCAAGACAACCGACTCGTTGTCGGAGAGTATTACAAAACATGGCGACTCTGTCCGGACTCAAAGAAGCGTTCAACTGGCCATAATTTGGGGTATTTTGCATTTATTTCTGTAATATCAGAAGAGTCAATTCATCTAAACTGTGCAGACAAGCACAAGTGCATTATTTAAGGTTCCAAAATTCAGAATTAACACCAGAAAATCAGAAAATAACAAAAAAAAAAAACACTTTCGACATTTTCTCGGAATTTTGTTTTTTTGCGCGTTCTGGAATTACCTCCCTTTTTTGAAGTGTAATCATGACCCAAGTGAAGATTTGAGACCCATTTAAAGGACATTATCTGACTTAAAATTGGTGAAATTACTAAAAGAAAGGCATTTAAACATCAGCTTTTAAGAAATTAGAAATGTCAAATTTACCTTAAGGGTCCAGACTATAGTATAATTGTCTGAATTCTTGACGTCAACACACCTATCACCTCACAGCCGATTAAGCTCCCCCAAACAATAACCTGCAATGAAATGAACATTTTTCTAGCATAAATGAAGTGTAAAGCTTGAACAAAAATGCTATGATTTAAATAAATACATGAAGTCAGTGTGAAATTTACCAATCACAGATATTTGACATGGCTGCCAATTTCACTGAAAAATGACGCGTTTTACACCAAACTCAATCTTATGTGGTACCCACAAGGGAAATGATGGCCCATAAATGGCTTGCTTTCTGTAAAGTAGAAACAGTACAAAGTCTGCTGGTGCATCAAAAACTATATGGTTTCCGTCTACTTTTTTCACAATTGTTTGATAAACTCTTACCTCAATATTTACCCTCTGCAGCAGGCAAAAATCCGTTACCCCACCCACTTTCTGTTTCTAAACTCACCGGGTGTTGGTAGCAGTTTCGGAATAACGATCAGTTTCGGAATTCCAAAATGGTCAACGTCAATTTCGAGATTGATCGTGACCTAATATCGAAGGTAAACACAAAAGCAACGGTGTCACAACTTTCGATTTAAATGTAAAACAAGTTATAAAATCGAATTTAATCATCGATATATGTAAACAGACTTTGATGATATGTTAAATAGGATATTTTTGATAGAAGGAAGCACGGGTGATGGTAATTTCGGAAAAATGCAACTTCGGTAAAATGATTTTATATAGTAATAAAATGGATACTTCGGTAAAAAGGTAATTATAGTGTAATTATCACATTGAGACACGAGTCCAGCTAATTATCTTTGGCAGTTTGTATCAAACATGAAATTAAGTGATTTATTTGAGTAAATGATGGACAAACAAGAAATTGAACTAATATACATGTATATATTCATTTGATAAGTAAAACTAACATAAGAGATTTGGACATGTTTATTTGTCGATCGATCATATATAACAAAATATGAATACATAATTATATATTTACATATACTTACAGACAGTTGGAAAAATGAAATATTCATTTTTTTCTTTTTATTTTCAGATTTTGATGAGGTCCAATTGAAGAAAATAATATCCCTTTACCACGATATTTTCAGAAGCAGCTATATCTTATATATTTGTGACACGATTAATGAATTAAGCTATTGATTGATGAAGAAAAGCATTTTGGATGAAATTTTAGCAATGGATGTTACGCATATTTACCGATTTTTTTTCTAGATATTGATCAAATATTGATCAATTTTCCCTTTTTTCCTGGTCCAAGATGCTTTTCCTCGACAGAAAAATCAAAGGATGTATAGACAACAAATCAAATTTTTTACAGAAAACAAAATTTGAAAGTACAAGATAAAAGTGAATTTGGAGAAAAAATGGATGCTCATTTTCGCCTTTCAAATCTATCTTTTTTCCTTTTTAGTAAGGGATAAATTCTTGTTATGTTATTGCTATATATTTTCTAGGTAATAATTCACGATTGTCACTGATACTGAAATGTAATGTAATGAAATGTCACAAACGTCATTTGGTCTTCTGGCATGTCATACATATATGTAGTAAGTCGGGCCAGCCCGATGATGTTGGCGATCAGGTGCAGGAGTGGTGTTGTTGTTATCTCATCTTCTTCATAGCGGTCCCAAGCATCTTCTATTTTTCTTTGGATCTTCTTGAATTTCTTCCGTCTACTCTTGGACAATATGTTGTCCGAAACCAGACGAATCTGAAGGTCCAGGGTCTATGACTATTCGCACAGGAGTTGGATTAGTTTGTAGAGGCCAAGGTTGGGTTGACCTGCTCGGCTGTTGAGTCGTCGATGCCAGCCTAAAAGATAAAAAAACTGTAGCACTATTTTGATCTTTCTGTAGATACGCCAAATTACGCTGTGTCACGTGGAAGACACAGCCCTTTATGACAGCGGCGGGAAAAACTTCCCTGATCGCCTGCCAAGCAGCTGAAAGTTAAAAGAGAAAACAACATTAATTTTTAGTATTCACGATACAGAATTAAAATGGTTAAAAAGATTTTAAAAAAATAGACTGTTTTAGCTACGTGATGAAAAATGAACTTGTTTTATTAGAGAAAAGAAAGATATGATCGATGTCTAAAATAGATGAGTATGATTTAGAAATGTTTGTTGAGATGAGAAATAAGTCAAATTACTTACCAGATTGGTGCAAGACTTTGTCGCACAGATCTATTCGTATTTTGATAGAATAAATTTATTTTCTATTTGGATCACAACTCTAGAGATAAGCATATTTTTAAATAAATATAGATCTTTAAGAAAAAATATTTCAATAGATCACAATAAATATACTTTATCAAACATCGGAATTAATCGATAATTCGCCGGCAAGGTGATAAATACACTATAATTACCTTTTTACCGAAGTATCCAATTTATTACTATATAAATTCATTTTACCGAAATTGTATTTTACCGAAATTACCTGAAGCACTAAGTCTTCAATGGCAAGCGTGTCTACAGTGTTGACATTGATTAGGACTGCTGAGCCGAGGATGGCTGTGGTGGGGCTGTGGTGCCTTTACCGGCTAAAAAAAATGGGGCGACAGGACTTTGTGCAAAGGCACAGTTTAAATAAAGGTAAATTTAATCTTGGTTTGTAAATATACGGTTAATTTTGATCTATACATTGCATTTAAAAGAGAAAAATACCTCTGGATGTTTACACATGTTTTGGATGGAAAATTTAGCATTTCCCAAACAACAAAATAAAAGGTTGGACCAATTTGAAAGCTGCTGTAGATGACAAAATGGGTTTAACTAAAGATAATCTAACTATATATACTGCCTAACTCCCCTTTCGGGTATTATTTACTGGCAGATAAAATTTGTGATTGATAAAATATTGAGGCAAAAGGAGAAAATGCTGATTATCAGTTGTTTCTTCTTTTGTTTCGATGTTTTCCAAAGCCTACACTTTAAGAGACGTCAAAACAAGGTATTGTGTGGCAAAGGGGTAAAACGCCGTAGTCCTATCAAAGTATTTTTCCATACTACCTTGTTTATAGTTATGACAGTCACACCATACCGAAAGATTTGGGGCATATTGTTTTACTTGTGTCCGTCTGTCTGTTCGCTTTGTCCGTAAACTTAACATTAGCCATTTTTGGGGCATTCATGTTTCACAAACACATCCTATTTCTTCAGAAGTTATTTGAACATATTTATTTAACATCAATTTGGAAGTATTTACAACGTTTTTTCTCTTAGTTTTGGGAACAGGTCCGAAACCAGGCTAATTGGGAAAAATGCATTGTTTTGTCAAAAATTGGGAAAATATTTCATCACAGACTCCAACAAAAACAGAGTCCTGTGCATAGTTAACTATATGAACAATGAACAATGAACAATGAACAATTTTATTCTCGATATACATTAGGCCCCCGGCCCATAATATAATACAATACGTGTTATATCTCATGAAGAGTGACGTACATACAACATGTTGAATAATACGGATATATATAATTATGATAATTTATCAATCTGTAATAGATATGAAATCATATGAAGGGACTTCCAGTTTGTCTCTGGATACTTTTTTCTCAACATATGAAAGGGAATGATTGAAATTTCATTAAAAAAGAAGGAATTACCTTTGCATTGGGAATTTTCTATCCAGATTTTGGGAAAAAAAATACCCTATTTGGCATTGGGAACGGGTCCTTTTTACGGACCCGTCCAAAGAAGGAGAAAAAACGCTGAATTAGTAAGTTTTTATTACTTAGTTTCATCCCTTTCGATTCTGCTTCCTGGAAACCACACAGTCGGGGCTAGAATTTCCGTATAAAGTCAGTTTACTCGCAATTGTTTGCAAGTGGCTTTTTGAATCACTAGCAAAAAGATAAATACACTAGCAAAAAACTATGGTGCGCAACAAGGGTCCGATTAACAATTCCGAGGCCCATTTGCACCATAATCTAGATTCAGAGGATGGTATCTGATAGGAACTATCAGCCATCGCTTATCGGGGTTCAAACTCTGAACCTCTTGGTTGCAAGGCCGATGTTTGACACCTTTTTATTTAGATAACAAATAATCAAAGAGTCCCTCAATTTCTTGTCAAAGCTGTCAGAAAACATTTGTGAAAAGGGATGAATTTGCTTTTCATTATTTCAGCAAATACATAAAGTTTGAGATTTACTCATAATCCAATGCAAGTGATCAACAGTGGTGTCTGTGGTCACAAGGTATAGTGTCAGCCTTACCACTAACAGGTTCCTAGTTTGATCCCCTGTAGCGGAGGTAGTTCTTGGACTTTTCATGGGCCCAGGCATTAGGCGCAAGTAGGGCCTACTGGTACAGTGTCAAGGAAGTAGTATTGCAAGGGATTAATCTAAGTTGTAAGAACTTGTTTCCCAATCAATGTAAAATAAGAACAGTCAAACAAAAAACTGTAAATAGAAAGATTTTTTTTTACTTCCTTATTAATTCTTCTTCTTCTTGCAAGTAAGACATGGGCGGATCTAGAGGGGGGGTCGTGGGTCCAAACCCCCCCCCCCCCCCGTGGCATTGGCCGAAAATTAAATTTTGACTATATAAATTTAGTGTAATGTTACATATTTATTACCTTTTAAGCCTTAATTTGAGCTTGGAGGCCCCCCCCCCACCCTGGAAAAAATCTTAGGCTTGGACCCCCACCCCCCTGGAAAAAAATTCTTGATCGGTCCTTCTAAGAGTCAGGTCTTCAGAAGGGATTTGTTCTGCGTTTAATTACTGCACCCAGTAATGTTAAAAGAAACAACAATGCCCACGGAAGTCTCTATTTTAAATCTTAACCCTTTCCCAAACAACCAAATTTTAGGGTGATCCACTTCAAAAACTGTCACAAATGACAAAATGGAAGTTATTGACGGTAGGATTTGTGTAAAATATGGCACGGAAAATATAGAGACAAAATGAGAAACTGTTGGTTATCAGCAGTTTCTTCTTTTGTTTCAACATTTTCCCAAGCCTTCTAAATTAGGGATGTCAAAAGCAGGTCTTGTTTGGGAAAGGGTTAAAACTATGTTAAAATGATGTACAATCTATGAACTTGGTTTATTCTATAGGTGTACCACTGGAGAGCTGGATGCCAGACAGTGCCTGAACTCGCACATATGTAGTGTTGATCAGAAATCCCTGATTGTCCTTGGGAAGTATGAGTCTCTGTAGATTGGATGGTTGGTTCCTTCTTGGAAGAAGCAGTGCTGGCCTCAATTGCTACTGTCACTAGCTTTGAGGTAGGCATTCTGGTTGATTGATGAACAAAATACCCAACTTTGATGGCAGGGTCCGCCATTGTATTTGGATGTCAGATGGGTATAATAATATGCCAATTTGTAAGCTTAACCCATTAACAAACAACAAAATATTAGGGTCATCCAAATTAAAAGAAGTTGCAGACAACATTTTCAAAGTCAAAAACTACTCTGTGTTAGAATGGGATAAATGAATAAATCACCCAAAAACCTGCAATAGAGAATAAAACAAGGAAAATGGTTAGAACTTAAAAAATGGCATCTACTTATGCCTACTGTGTTTACAAGGCTGTATCTCCTTATAAAATAACTTGCCCAATCTATACACATTTTTAGCTTCTTTGCTGACATACATAATACACAAA